>JAGSMP010000054.1:2400000-3080000 GCA_029286625.1 Parnassius orleans | reverse complement strand
TTCTAGCCACTTTATCTCGGGACTGTATGATAATTTAGGTTTTCAGTTTAATTTTTATTATGGTTTATTATTATGGTAATAAATATTGTATATTTTAATGTTATGTAAATAAATAATTTTCATGTTATAAAACTGAAGTGACAAACGAATTTGCAGTCCACCTGATGGTAAGTGGCTACTGTAGCACATGGGCACCAGCAGCCAACTTCAAACAAAGAAGGCTACAGGTGCTTTGTCACCTCTAAGGACTAAGATATTCCATCACAGCCTGTAATCATTTGTCTTCTAACCCGTCTCTCTCTTTTTCTTTTCATTTATATACATATTTTTTACATGTAGTAAATATGTATGTTATCGGTTATTATTACAGTACATCGACACCGTTAATCTTTCTCCCCATTTTTATGGTTATTACCAAAAGTAGCAAAGTAGCAATAAGACCACCATTTGTTTTACCATCGATATATGTTTATTTTGTTACTTTAATCTTATCTTTTTTTTTTACTTATTATAAGCCAGTGCTTGACCACAATCCTACCTGGTGGTAAGTGGTAATGCAGCCTTAGATGGCAAATCGCACTGTCTTAGCGTAACAAAAGCCTATTCACTCTTGCCTTGAAGACGCCCAGGTTGTATTCGGACGGAAAGATAGACGCCGGTAAATTATCTTGGTGAACAATAAAGAATATTGTATTCATGTATCATTTTGACTTCCGATGGATGCGGTATAACCGTCTCTTTAACGCTAGGCGTAAAAACTCAGACTGTTGCTAGAATGTAGCGTCAAAAGTTTGAAATGTATAGTACTGAGATCGTCTACCCGCTTGTCAGGCGTTACGATTAAGGCAAATCTATTCTGCAATGGAAGCGGTCTGTGTCAAGCCGTGGACTTTTACGGGCTGATGATATAAAGAAGAAGACTTAGTATTAGGAAATGAAAATTTGTAAGTCCTTAAGCTTTGCCGCCCTATAAAACCAAAACTAGGAGGAGGACAGAGATAAAAATACAAAGTCCTATACTATAAATAATATAATAATTGAAAAAATAACAAACAAGCTTTGGCAATAAGTGGGAGCACTACGAAAAATCAACTAAACAAAAACTAACTACACAACACAATACTAAAATCCACTAAAATATTTACTATAATGTCAACTGCTAAAATGGTATCGATAAAGCAGCGCCCTTTTGACTCTTGATTATTTTATTGACTAATGAAGAGCTATTGTGTCACAGAGCCATCTATGCCAACAAGACTGTAGTTTTTTAAATTATAAGAAAGTGACCTTATTAACCAGATGACCATATTACCCTCACGTACTATATATTTTAATAAAAAAGAAACATTAAAAATAATGCATATTTTTAATTTAAACGTAGAGCTGAGTAATTAACGAAAGAATGAAGTTTTTGTTTATATATTAATTTTTGAAAACAGACCTTTATTTAGGATATTCCTGGAATTTAGATATAATACAATAAGGTACAATAAAGGAACGAAGTAACTTGCTTCTGTGCGTCCGTCCGTGTCTTTAAAAAGAAGACTAAATAGAAATTTATCAATCAAGTGCGATTTACTATTATTAATGCATTGCCATTTACCATTAGATAATATCTACGTGGTAGAGCGGAGTTGCAGTTATATTATGGTTGTAGCATGAATGGGTCGGCTCGACCGAGGAAGGACCGCGCTCTCACACAATACCAGCGTAAAATAGCAGCTTAATGCTGCTATGTTTCGTATGGTGGTGAGTGTAGAGAACCGAAGACCCTTTTTACTAGAAACGAGGCATTCCATCTTAGTCCTCACGGGTGATAACGCATCTGCATTTTGATTCTTAATCGAGGATAAATGTACATGTCTATGGACCACAGCATCCACTTACCACCAGGTGGACTGTGTGCTCGTTTGTCACCCTTATACTATAAAAAAGAAGATAAAATCGTTGTCAAACAATTATTATGTTTTGTAAACACTAGACACGAAGTCTTTCTATAAGCTAGCCCCTGAACTATGCGGATGTCTTAAACAAATCCTTCAACAATATATTTTTATTAATTAACTGTACGAATATTTATTAACTTTATTTATTCGCCTATGCTTATGAGCCCTATAAACGAAGCGCTGAAATTATTTTTCTTCGTCACATTATTCATATAATTATTTAAAATTTAAAAAAATTACAACCGAATTCAATATTAATTATTAAAATAACTCAAAAACTATTGGTCAGACCTTGATCAAATTTATATGGGACCACATGAAAAGCACCATCTTTCAAATAAAAAAAGAATTATCGAAATTGTTCACCCAGAAAAAAGTTATGAGGTAAGACACATAAAAAAAAACATACAGTCAATTGAGTACCTCCTTCTTTTTGAAGTCGGCAGAAAAATATGAGAGCTTTATCGTTGGGTTAATATAATATTACTTTTGTCTGCTGAGGACTTACATATGTCAGAGTCATCATATTATTATATAACGTAGTAATAGTGTTAACCCTTTGGAGTTGAGTGATGTGTTCGTTCCATTATTTAATAAAATGCCTTTATAAAAATAATTATTAGCAATAATATCGAAGTTAAAAAGGTTCTAAACTCATTAATGCATTTCCCAAGTCGTTTATCAAATCTAATAGAGAGTAAAACTAGGCGTGAGAACGAGATATAAAGTGGAATCGTTTACGCCGAGAGAGTTGACTTCGAGTGATCGCGATATCGAGGCGTTAATTTAGTTTAGTACATTTTTAATTTAACCATGTGGTGGCGGTGCAATGATATCCACTACCCCATATCATCCCGCGGGTGCCGTAAGAGGCGGCAGAGGGAAACTGATGCAGGAGATGAGCAGTAGCATCTTCCTGATAACAACTCAAAATAATAGAAAACTGCGGTTGCTAACCCGCCTGTTATGTGTGGCAACTATGGAAAAATCCCCCCTATAGGGCATTCTAAGGGTGAGGCTTATGTACAGCAGTGGACTTTTATAGGCTGCAATGGATGAATAGATGGATGAATTTTATTAAGTAGTTCGTAGCCAACCCAAAACTGTAGTCGAAAAAAATGTTATATAAAAAAATTCACACATCACATCATCCTTCTAGTTGTTAATGAACTGATGGGTTAGGAGCAGCAAAAAGTCCGCTGCGCTACCCCAATGCCTGATAGCGCACTAAATATTTGAAAGGCATTTAGCCTTTGAAATATTTTTAACTTCTCAGACTCACTATTCCAAATTTTCAGCTCATCGTCCTTTCGTGTGCCTAGTTTTGCATTGTAGTCTCCCATCAATATAGTGAGTTTTGAAGAAATATAGTACAGCTCTTGAGTTACATCGTCTCCATCTCCACAAACCGTAAGCGGAACCACAAAGTCATTCAGCGAGCTATGCTTGCTAAAAATCTTGAGACGTTTTAATCAAAGGCGTCCTATAATCCGGCTTCATTTATAATATATGTAAATGTATTTATACATAGTTCGCATCTCTACTAAATTTTCCAATATCGAACATAGCATAATAGATTGTTCCTCCGCAGTCTACTGTGCCAGCTTTCTTATCACTGTTGACTCTACCAGCCAATTGAGCGTGATCTGCGTAGCCACTACATATTTCCAATATGGACCTTAGCTTAAATGAATATCAAAGGCTGTTACGGATCACGTTTAATTGGACAGTTTATATGTGTGCATTCATGTGGATTTGGACCGGTTTGTTGAGATTCTGTTGCTTTCTACGTCATACACTGGTGTTCCTGTAGGTTAAGATATATGTAGATGTTTGCATATAACTTATAACTTTAAACTTGCCCTTGATTATTAGCGAAAGTGTGATGGGAGATTAACTATTTTCCACCTGCAGCCTTCGTTATAATGATGAAGTTTTATAATATATCAAATGATGATAATTTTTTTTTAAACTTTGAAATAAGTTTTTAGTTCGTATCGTAATTTTGTGTGGTAATTCTTAGTTATAAATTCACCAGAATATGTTAAAATGTCTAATTCTTTTATAATACAGAATTTATTTTATTCAAACTAGTAACTCCCGTTGCAAATATTAAATCTTCTTCAACTGTATTCATGTGTATTGATAAAAATCGTTTAATAATTGGATATTAAAATCATCCTTTTGAAAGGTTTGGAAACGCAGAAGCTAATGCGTAACTATTACACCGATATAAACACCACTTCTAACTAAGGGGCCGCGAAACTTACGCCTCCGCGACGTTTCACAGTAAAATTGATTCCCTGATGCTATCTAACCTCCTGAGGGAACGCTGGATAAATAAATACTTTACGATAATCGTTTGAGATCTGAGACAGGCCAGAATTATAGCACGCGGGAGATATTATTGCATTTTAATTTTGCGCTCGACACACCTCCGTCGCATTAAGTTTCATTTGATTTAATGCGTTATTGTATATTACATACGAGTACATAGCGCGGTGCATCCATTCCTTGTATCAAGAAAATGAATTGGGTACGCTTAATTCCGTTATTTAAAATAATACAATATAATTAATAATTATTATCTTTTTAATACCCCATAATATTATATAATACAATACATGACAATAAAGAAGTAAAAATAAAATATAACACTTATATAACGTTTTTATATATTTTAATTTGAAAAATAAATCAGTAACAAATTTCATTTGTTTTATTCCTATATACAACGCATCTATGGGCCACAGCAACCACTTACCATCACGTGGACTGTGTGCTCGTTTGCCACCTTTATTCTATAAAAAAAGATAATATTACGAAGAATAAAAAAACAACTGCTTTTTGTTATCGTAATATAATATAAAACTGCATTTTTTAAATAACATTTAATTTCTTTGGTGGATAATATACATTCTAAGTAGCATAAAATATTTTTAAGTCGATGTAATATATATTTATATTTAGATGTACCGACCAAATCCCATGCCATGTTCCTGGATAGTATTCGTGGAACAGAGCGTCAGTGCGTTTAAATTCACATTAATGTAGGGCTTTAAGAAATGAGCAACATATCTTACAATGTTTTCAATGTTAGAGCCGTTCAATAGCCATGTTGTATAGGAAGCGTCTAACCTCGAGGTCCGCATTAAATAACATGCACTGAACTAATAATTAAACTCTAAATGTTTATCGTTATTACACTTGAAGTGATTACATTTGGCAGCTACAACTGCATTTTATAATGAAAGATTTAACAATTCAGTGTCCTATATTTTATATAATATATAATAGATATAGTACGATTTTGCTTAGCATTTTCAACTGATTCTTAGTACTATGTTCGAAATATTAAGTTGTGTTATATTCATATTATCATTATTTATTGCAAATAAAATAATGGTAATCATGATTTTAATTAAAAATTGTGAATTAAAATTATTTAAAAACTATTAGGTAAGCGATTGATGATAATTTAAAGCCGATTTATAATTATCGTCTCATCTATACTAAGATCAAGCTCTTATAACCCAACTACACCAGAATAAAGTTTTAAAAGTAAAGTAAAAGTAAAGTTACAGCCTATATACGTCCCACTACTGGGCACAGGCCTCCTCTCACTTCTGAGACGGTTTTAGGGCAAGGAAGTGACCGCCGCGTTGCCCCAATGCATGTTGGCATCTTCATATGTCTTTGAAAAATTTTTTGTTTCCCAGACATGCAGGTTTCCTCATGATGTTTTCCTTCACCGCCGAGCGCGTGGTAAATCAGCACTTAAAATTGCAATTAACAAGTTCATTGGTGCAGCGGGGATCGAACCCTGGTTGCTCGCGTACTGTGAAATTTACAGCGAGCGCTATTCCCCTGAGCTACCACGGAAGTGTTAAAATAAAATAACGTAATGACTAACTTTATTTAACTGAGTTCATTTGAGTTATTGTAAATTAATGTCATATCATTGTAGCGCATACCATAAAATACAAAAATACACAGAATAGTTGACTCATAGGCGATAGGCGGCGTTAATGCTGACGGTAA
This sequence comes from Parnassius orleans, assembly GCA_029286625.1. Classification (NCBI taxonomy): domain Eukaryota; kingdom Metazoa; phylum Arthropoda; class Insecta; order Lepidoptera; family Papilionidae; genus Parnassius; species Parnassius orleans. The sequence goes on along the minus strand of JAGSMP010000054.1, from coordinate 3,074,013 downwards.
TCTCTTCAATACAACCATTGTATGAACAGGATCGCAAGAAAAATTTAATGTGTGGTGAAATACTTGTATAGTAATATTAATTCTGTAAATAATGAATGGATTGTTGTTGCAACTGTAAATCACAATTTCATTTTCATAGATTTTTTCCATACGCTTGATAATAAGGAATAATGAAAATGTCCCTATTTTTTATACACTTATAAGCTACTAGCAATCATTAAAATAACTGTACTATAATATCATACCAATAATTATTAAAATCCGTAACAAAGTAGTAGTATGGTTACACAGCAGCACTCGACACACTCTGTAAGAAATGTTACTTGTTTGGTTCAACATAAATAAGAGATTTCTAAAAAGTATTTCTTCTGTTATGTATTTAGTTTAATATATAAAATAGTAAATGGGATGAAATACACATTTAGTTCAACATTTCCCAATTATGTTTTTTTTTATATACGCTTTCATACATCAACAAGTATGTATTCCATTTTTGAAGCAACCTTTAACAAAATTGCTGCCATTTTCTCTGTTAGTACTTGATTTACTGATTATTATATAAAATAATCGAAACCTCTGAAGGCAAAATGAGGTCTGAGAAGGTTTATATTAAAATCAGCCTTAATTGTATATTGTAATTTGTTATTTTTTATTAAATTGTTTGAAATAATTACAACACCTTTTTTCGTATTTAAAAATATACATACATTAAGACAAGATTCAATTTAAAATAGAAAATCAAGATTCTCTAACCAAATTAAGGAATTTAGCAAGATAATTGCACGATATAAAAATCACATGTATGTATATACATCGTAGTCGTGGTGGTAGCGCAGGAGGTAAGCGTGGTAGAGCCATGCTGCAGCTATATTAATTGATAGTTGTAGCACGAATAAGTCGGCTCGACAGAATACCAGCGTAAAATAGCAGTTTAACGCTGCTGTGTTTCGTATGGTGAGTGTAGAGAACCGGAGACCCTTTTTACTGGAAAAGAGGCATTCCATCTTAGTCCTCACGGTTGACAACGCATCTGCATTTTAATTCGCAAACAAGGAAAGGTATCTATGGGCCACAGCAACCACTTAACATCAGGTGGACTGTGTGCTCGCTTGTCACCCTTATCCTATAAAAAAGCGCTACGTAAATTTCATAGTAGGTGAACAATATAATCACCCTACCACCGGTCACTTTTGTTTATTTTTCGCACCACACAAAAAGACATGTTTTAAAAGAGCAATGTCCACTATTGCTGAGCTAGCTGACATCCAAAAGGAGGCCTTAGCTTCTTTGAACCAACGAATGGCAGATTTTGAAGCACTTATTAGAAAACCTTCAGCACCGGTTCCAGACTTGAAAGTTCTAGCAAGAGACTTTCAAGCTTTTAAAGATAATGTCTGGCAAATAATGACACTACTGCATCAGAAAATTAATGAAGTAAGTCAATCAGTTGACAACATCGAGATGCGGCATCGTAGAAAATATTTGTTGCTATATGGCGTCCCCGAATCCACTAATGAAAAAAATGTTGTGGATACTGTAGTTACTAATAGTTACTGAAGAATAATCTCCAACAACCTGAATTTTCTTCAAGTTCTATTGTGGTTTGTCATCGTCTGGGTGCAGTTTCTGAGAGCCGTACAAGACCTGTTCTGATTCGGTTTAGTGATCTTCGCATAAGATCAAACATTTGGGCAAAGAAAACACAACTCAAGGGAACCGTATGTTCTTGCAGAGTTCCTTACTCGTCAGCGTCAAGCCTTATTTATTGCTGCACGAAATAAATTTGGTATCAGACAAGTGTGGCCACTCGATGGTAACATTTACGTTAAGCTATCTAGCGGTAAACGACACCGGCTCACGGACAACATAGACCTCGATAAGCTCAGCAAGAAAAATCAGCAGTGGATACTCCTTCTGTTTCTACGGATAACAACCTCCCAGAAAATAACAAGAGTAATAGTGCACCTAAGTCTGCAGTGAGGTCTAAACGCGTAAAGCGGAACAAATAGCTCATATTGCTTTCGATTTTTTTTTAATTTATACTAATTACGTGTCTGAAATAAGTAAGCTATTGTTGTGTTATCATTTGTCCTAATAATTTTAAGTAGGTAGCTTTTTCTCTGATGGCAATTGACATTCGACATTGGCAACTTAAATTTATAATAATCTATGTTGACAACTAAACTATTGAAAACCTAGAGTACACAATCGCTACGTCATTGCTGTGAACATAGATTATATAACTTAACTTTTGCTGTTTCAACTTACATTTCTGAAGATTGTTATAAAATATTGTTTAGTTTAGGTAATAGTGGCTTATTTTTAATTTGATGCTTAATTTGTTTTTGTCTTTTTCTTTCTATTTATGTGGTTACTGATTTGTTCTTGTTTTAATGAATGTTATTACTTTTTTCTTCTGATATGCTTGTTATATGAGCCTGTAACTTTGCATTCATTAATTAGTGGTGAACTTCAAAATTCCTCGAATTCTTTTCATATTTGTCACATAAATGCACAAAGTATTCCTCAACATTACACGGAGCTTCTGGATACATTCTCTTTAACAACGCGTCACGTTATTCTCGTATCTGAAAGCTGGCTTAAACCAGAACTTACTTCTACATCCTACAGTCTCCCGGGATTTATTTTAATCCGTAATGATCGTACCGGCAAAAGAGGCGGGGGTGTCGCTATTTATTTACGTAACGAATTACCTTTCAAAATTTTAGATACTTCTCCATCCTTTTATTCTAGTTCAATGGAATACATCTTTGTTGTAGTTAATGTCAAGAGTGTTAAAGTGTTCCTTGGAGTCATCTACTGTCCACCTCAAGTGGACTACTTCTCCGTTTTGGAAGAAAATTTGTCGCTATTCTGTTCTGCTTACACACATCATATTGTCATGGGAGACTTTAACACCGGCCTCTTAATGGCTTCTCTCAATTCAAACAAACTGAAGTCAATCATGGCGTCACATAATCTCACTATTCTGCCATTAAATGCGACACATCATAATACTGACTCTGCAGATACATGGATCGACATATATCCGTCTCTTCTATTGAGCATGTTACTAACTACGGCCAATTTTCTACTTCTGGTTTTTCACGGCATGATTTGCTCTTTCTTTCATACAAATTAAAGTCTCCCAAGCCTACATCAGTGCTGTCTCTATTCGTAGTTTTGCTAGACTGGATGTTGAAAAGCTTAAGCGCGATGCTGATAAAATTGACTGGTCTTCTGTGTTTGCTGCATCTACTTAAACGCAATATACTTAAACTCTTTGATAAACATGCTCCCAAGCGTGTTGTCAGACTTAAGTGCCCTCCAGTTCCATGGATAACAGCAGGGGTAAGAATGGCCATGGCAAAGCGTGACCGAGCATTCCGTGCCTTTAAGATGAAGTGCACAGATGAAAAGTGGAAGGCATATAAAGTTGCGAGAAATCGATGCAATCAGATGGTGAGAGAGCTGCTAAACGCCGTTATATCCATGAACAAGTGCTTTATTCATCTTTAGCTAATATATGGAAGTTTCTTAATACTCTTGGATTTGGGAAAACACACCTTGCCCCTAATAGCGTCTTTTTTTCTAATAGTGCTAGAGCAACTGCTATTACTTCCATATCTTCCATGCCTCCTTATTTTCATGACTCTTTCACTTTTTCTCCTGTTAATGAAGACGAGATACGCAAAACACTCCTGTCTATCAAATCTAAAGCTGTTGGTTGTGATAATGTGAGTAGAACAATGGTTATATACGTAATTGATTCGGTTTTGTCGGTGTTAACTCATATCATTAACTTTTCGTTGAAGTATGGTGCTTTCCCAACACTCTGGCGTAAAACCTTTGTCATTCCTCTTCCAAAATCTACCGAGTGCAGCCTTATTTTTCATTTCAGACCAATTTCTATCCTGCCATTTTTATCTAAAGTTTTAGAAGCTGTTGCTCATAAGCAAATTTCTACTTTTATTTTCAAAAACAAGGTTCTTTCTTCATATCAATCTGGATTTCGCCCTGGGCATAGCACTACAACCGTCCTTCTCAAGGTCACTGAAGATATTCGAAAGGGTATGGAAAATTCCAAATTAACAGTACTTATTTTAATAGATTTTTCTAACGCTTTTAATACTGTCGACCAATCTATCTTCCTAGCTCTACTCTCTCACTTGAATATCTCGTCTTCAGCCCAGGATTGGTTTTCATTATATCTTCGAGGGCGCCAACAGGCCGTGCGTTCTGGCCATAATGTCTCCAATTGGAGTGATGTATTAATCGGTGTCCCTCAAGGCGATATTCTCTCACCTCTTCTGTTTTCAATTTTTATCAATCTTATCACATTAAACCTCAATCACATATAGTTGTAGATCATCTGTATTCCGATGATCTACAACTATATGCACAAGCGGAAGCATCCAATATTAATAATTCAATAGCGTTACTAAACGAAGATTTACATTATATCTTTGAATGGTCCACTGTGTTTGGAATTAACGTGAATCCTTCTAAGAGTCAAGCGATCATTTTAGGTAGCTCTAGATACTTATTCAAATTAGATATCTCAACTTTGCCGTTTATTTCGTACAACAATAATACTGTCCCATACTCTCCACATGTTAAGAATCTCGGTCTGTACGTTGATAGCTGTCTTTCATGAAACAAGCAGATCCAGGAGGTAAGCCGCAAAGTTACTGCAACATTGCGATCTCTTTATCGCCTGAAAAATTTTCTTCCTACTGCTACAAAAATTTTGCTTGTTCGATCTCTTATTCTGCCGATAATAGACTATGTAGATGTGTGTTGCACAGACTTATCTCAACATCATCTTAACACATTGGATCGTCTCCTCAATAACTGCATCAGATGCATTTATGGTCTTCGTAAATATGACCATGTATCATCTCTTCGTACTCAGCTTAACTGGCTGCCTATCCGTCAGTGCAGATATGTTAGAATACTCTGCACTCTTTTCACTATCCTGAACGATCCTTGTGCTCCTGAGTACTTGAAATCTAGATTTCAGTACCTAGGAGATACTCATAATTGTTTTCACCGTTCTTCGGATAATCTAAAGTTGCTAACGCCTTTACACCGTACTGGTTATATGTCAAGAGTGTTTCGCTTTTTCGCACTCTTTCGCTCTTACGGCTACAAGACTCTGGAACGAAATACCTCTTGACATTAAAAAGCTTCCAACAAGTTTATTTTTAAAAACAAAGTTCGTGAATATTTTAGTAAAGCATTGCAAGTGTGAATTAACGATTTGATTCTATCGTCACATATTTTCCTTATTTATCATGGCACAGATATATGTGTATATATATGTATATAATATAATGTATTTAAGTAAATTTATATATATATATATATATATATATATATATATATATATATATTCTGGTTTATTCGAACTTCGTTACCTTTTTTCTCATTATTAGTTTACTTTTGCTGCACTACCTCCCATATGTTTATCTCTGCTTAGCCTAATGGTTGCCTGGGAGAGAATGCCTTAAGGCATTAAGTCCGCCATATGTACGATGTTTCTTTTGTGCATTAAAGTATAAATAAATAAACAATAATGGTTCGATCTCTGCTAGAACCAATAAAATTGTAATTGCAATTTTAAGTCCTTAACTACCACCTGCTCGGCGTGATAATTGTGAGAAAATTGTGTATGTCTAAGAAATAAAATATTTCGAGGACACGTTGTTAAGTCCGCCAACATGCAGTGGAGCAGCACGGCGTACATATCGCTCCACAAAGCTGTCAAAAATGAGAGGAGACCTGCGTCCGACTGTGAGACATATATAGGCTATATATTTCAACTTGTATATTCACTACCACTACAAATTTCTTAGATAATCACATCGTAATACAAATTATTGAAATCTCAACAAAATAATAATATTTTATCAATTACCTTCTTCATCACCTCGGGTCATAGAAGACGTACCGCCTCCTGTCTTCCGCGATAATTTCTCGCTTAGGTACGTTGATAAAAGTTGTAATATGCAAATAGCGCTAGTGAAATATCAAAATTTTACACCCACGTTCGACTCTTTCACCGTTACCTTATTCGGAGCAGGTATATAAAAAATAATTTACGTTCTTTCGCCCAGCTCAGGCTTCTTCATACCTGTTCAACAAAATGTTGACAGCATTCCCTTGTATAAGCTATCATTTTACTGAGCTTCCATAAAACACCATTTTCCGTTTATTATAACTTCTCTGTCATTATCGTTTTGTTATTGATACTGCCTACTTATTAGAAAAAAAATGCATACAGATTTTTGTCTAAATATCGACAGAGATCAAAAAAGAATCAGAAAGTTATTTAATTATATCGTGTACAAGAACCCTATTTTTAAATTCAACCAAAACAAAAAAGAAACGACTAAACGTAGCGATGTATATTTTCGTATTAATTTTGTTTTGATTTAAGACTATTGGAACGATTTCATCTAAGTGAGTATAATTTTACGGGTTGTAATTTGGAACATAAATTTCGGACGATGTTTAAAATCAAAGGGCTTGTATACATATTTATGAGCAATTATTCACATTGTCTCTTCCCTATTCAAGTTTTACATTACATGATTTATTTAACATTAATTTTTCTTTAAAAAATCTAAGCAGAGGAAGAAATTCTACATAGAGTCTATTTCACCGATGATGCCTCGTTTAGAGGCGAAACACGTGACTTATTATCGAGGGTGGTGTGTCTTTTCCAGTGTAGTAGCATTGTAAATGTGCTTCTCGGCCTTTTGGTTAAGATAAAAGTTTGTTCTCCTCAGCTTGTTACAAAAAATGTCAACGAGATATTTACTTATTACCGACTTCATTATATTGATTCACAAAGAAAATGTCTACGTTCATTTTTCTAGCACTAATTCAAAATGTCAAGTTACATTTTTCCTATAATATATTTTATTTAATAGTTCCTTACTACTTATTAGCATCTATCCCGACTCCTTTTTAAATTTTACCTGTGGCAGGTAGATAGTCCCAGAGAACCCAGCGCTTTCTTAATAACTTACTTTTAAATGATTGTGTTGTGGCAAAAGACTTTAGTCAAAAATTGATAAAATCACACAATGAACAAAACTTGGTTTTCTTTGTTATGTTTATATTGGCTTTGTTGTTTTTATGATTTCCTAAAAATGCATTAGGACTTCTTTTATATTATGTTTCGGAATGTAAAATAATTCAAACATTCCTTAGTGCTGATTATATTTTCCCTCTTTTACTACCTAAGAACTAGCCTAAGAAATCAGAACATAGGTTGGTACGAATTTTATATTTATATTATTATATTATGTTATATATATACTAAAACTATAAAACTTACATCGTCATCGTTAGATACCTAATAATAATTTTAAATTGTAGAAGTTTATGTTTATCATACCAAGTGGTTTATTTATATATCATATATTATGTGAAATGTAGTATTGTGTATTAAAGTTTATTAATAGTAAAGTATGAACTTCATATGGTATTGAATTAACAAGTGGTAAAATTAGAAATTTTGTACAACCGAATTCAATATAAATAAAATGAGAACATCATCAATGTAGTCAAAGTCAATTTAATACAGTCAGATCTTGATCAAATTTATATGGGACCACATGAGAAGCACCAGCTTTCAAATAAAAATCTTCAAAATCGGTTCACCTAGAAAAAAGTTCTAGGTTTTTTTTGTTTTGAGAACCTCCACCTTTTTTTAAGTCGGTTGAAAATCGCCTTAACTTTAATTTTTGACTATACTATGGAATTTAGTTTTGTTGATTTGTGAATATTCCGTTTTAACTGTAAGGAATATTTTAGTGTCATTTAATTTATCATTGTACTTGTCTTCTAATATAATTATAGGTTTCATGAATAATTTCAACCAATTATACTTGTTTTTTAAAAAACAAACATTGAACTAGCCTGCAATGCCTCCTTTTCTCTATAACTTATTAAATGATGCAACTTAAATGCTTAAAATATTTGACAAATCAGCTACTACTATTACTAATAAGTTATTAAAATTACTAAATTATTTGAATTTTATGACGAACACATATTTAAAGTATATAAAAATGATTGTGGTGCTTGTGATCTTTGAAACGGAACCCCACCTGATTTATAACGGTGAAGTCTATATTTTAAATACTAGTGTAACTGTATTCAATCTTTATGTATCAAACTTAAAAGAGGTTACAAATATTGATGTGATTTCTTTCACTATTTAGTTACTCTTACTGCGGAACTCGAAACTAGTAGAAAACATTCAAAGTCGGATAAATCTTACCTTTAATTACTTTGGTATATTATAGCATTAAAACTCGTATTAACAAGTTTTTATTATTAAATGTTATAAGAATTTTAACACGCAACAATTAGAAATAAGTTCTAAAAACTACGTCGAGATAATACTTTTGAAATTATGTTAAGGTGTTTAAACCGTAAAAGGAATCAAGTGATTTGTAGATAGGTGCATGCGTAGCAAAGCATTCTGACTCGGCGTTGTATCCAGCGCATGGCCGACCAAGGCATGGCATCCGCCGTCCATCCTAACGCAGCCCGCGGCTATAAAGGTGCGCCATAAAACGGCTCTCATTTTATGGCCATTTGACGAAGTTATATACGTTTTTGAAGTCATTTCTTAGCTTGACCGACCATTGTGGCTGCGTGACCAGTCCACTGTGTCCGTGCTATTCATGATGCAATATAGTATTGCGAAAAACAGAAGATTTTTTTGTCTGTTTTTATTTATTTTGTTACTACCATACAACAAAGCTTTTGGTTTTTTGTCGTTACATATTTCTGCTGATGTTTGAAAATCGAACTCTTTTTTAGATCGTTGCATTCAAATCGATCTTATATGACGACTGATAATCTACTTAAGATAATTCGTTTACGAATCGTGCTCGTAGAAAGTAGAGGTTCGGGGTATCGCTGGAGAAATCTGCAATCTCGACAATGCTGTATCAATATTCATGCCTGCGGTCACGACCCCCACTATTTGCATAACTGCGCATTGCATTCCCCCAGTTGCAACTGTTCTATTGTTTTATGATCTAAATGACCACGCAATATAGGGACAGTCACGATAAGGATGTAAACATGAAACGACGTTTACGAAATAGTTGTATATGTTTATACCCAGTTAATATTTTAACACACATTTTTTTCGGTTCTAAATAAATTACATTTATTATGATATATGTAGGTATAATAAAGATGAATGTAAATTTCCCAAAATATGCAATTTTATATTTTGGTTTTATTATTTAATTAAACTGTTTTTATTGTTGATTTCGTAGTTTGAGTTCTTACAGTTTTGTGGTTTCGACACAGTAAAAAATGAACGCCGCTGAACCGTACCAAATAGACTAATTCAGGATATAGTGCTATCTCAATAATAATCAAGTGATTTATAAATTTAACAAAAATGTCTGCTTCTTTTTCTGGCGTAAACGATATGGTTATACATCCATCTATCGGAAGTCATAAATAAAGTGATTGATTCTCTTACGCCGTCACCAAACACCAATGGCTTATAAATAACTAAATCCTAGGCAAAACAATTCTTTGAAGCGTGTTGTGATATTTTTTAATATTGCCTAAATTGATTTTTTACCACGAATTGCATAAATATTGTAGACTAGATTTTACACATCATTTCGTCCGCGTTGACACTATGCTCAGATGCTCGTATGCTCAGACATATGCACGGACCGAGTGCACTCGGATACCTACTCGGATGCAACTCGCAACAAAAGGCATGCATAATTAATAGAATACATTTTATTAAAGATAATAAAATTAATTATTTGCTAAGATCTGCGAAAAAACTTTTTTTATATATATATTTACGTAAAGCAGGAATTTTACTTACGTAATCAATTATTTTCCATATTTTATTAAAATCCTTGCATCACTTCAAGTAGTTTCATTAAAAACAAATATGGCTATCGTAAAATGTTGAGATGTTGATAGACATTTAAGTGCAGTCTGCGGCAGATCGCAGATTTCCCCACTAATGCTTTGGGTCTCTGCAATTATTCAGTGCTGGTCAGAAATTCGCAAAGCGTTTCTCATAAGCCGCCATTTTGGACAACAGGCACTTATGAGGCTGTTGACAAGGATCGCAGGCGTAACAAAAGAGATAACCTCGCGACCTCTTCTCGGCAACTCATAATGAAATTGTTTCTGTAAATACCGGTATCTTTGTCATGAAGATAATGTTCAGTACTGTTATTACACATATCATACCACGATGTTTTGTTTACGACCGGCAGAATTGTCAGATGGTGTTGGCAGCAATTAGCGGAAAAAATTTAGGTGACGGAATTGTAGTGAGTTTTACAATGAAAAGTAGTTTATTTTCTACATTAACAAACATGAAATTTTAATTATTTTATCATGCTATTGTTTTCAATATGATGTGTAAAGTTAGTTTTACTTTTCCGCCGAATTTATAAATGTTTTTAAAACCTTGTCCCTACACTAGGATTTTCTATTATATCCTGAAGGCAGCTTACAAACATCCAAACTAGGAACAATTATTTGTAGGCCATGCAAATACTTGTTCCGTGCGGGATTCAAACTCGCGGACCTCAGCGCCGCAACTCATTTCAACTCAACCTCTGCGCCACGGAGCCGTCAATATTAAAAAAATATTTACCTCCACACTATAATTCTTCACTGTCTTGTGGAGCAATTCTAAATATATAAATTACTCGTAGACAAACATCCAGAACCAGACAATTATTTGTAGGCCATACCAATATTTGCAAAGTGCGGTACACAATCAAAACGTTTAGCCACTTCAGCATCCAGCCGTTAAAAATACGATGTGTTAACCGAAATCGAAAATAGTTCGATTAGTAAAACTGTTTTTAGATTATAGTTGCTGCAGTAAGGATATTGGTAAACAGGGTTATTTTTCAAAGAGTAGCCAATTTTAAACTTAAGTTTAAATATATAAATAATGATATACGGTTACTGCAGTTTTTAAAATACGGGTAAATAAGGCTTCTTCTACTTTTATTTGAAATTATCCCAAATTGAATGTGATTTATGGCCAACAAGCGTTTCTGTCTGCTGATCGACCCTTACGAATATGTGCGTGCGCAGTAAAATCAGTTAAAATAATGCATTACCACATATTTTATTTATACCACAGTTTTTATTCATAAAAATGCATTACCACACATTTTATTTATACTACATTTTTTATTCATAAAAAGGACAGAATGTTCGATTTATTTTAATTAATTTTTCTTCACCATTTTCCTACATTACTTATTCTGAACCTTCTCTGCAAATTTGGCCGGTTATTGCAAAATAACCCTGTATATGTATGTATATTATGTAAGTTAAATACTAACCAAAGGTTCTTTTCGTGCTTCATGGCCATGGCATTATAATTATTGGTTGTATTTTTTTTAATGAAAAATAAGTAACAAACAAACAACTAAAGTCCAACTGATGGTAAGTGGCTACTGCAGTTCGTGGACACCTGCAGCCAAAAACAAACAAATTAGACTACATATGCGTTCTTTCATCTCTGAGTACTAAGATCGAATACCTCACAGCCTGTAATCTATACAAATAAATAAAATTGAAGTGTCTGTTTGTAATGTCAAAATAACAGCTTTTTACTAAATACATAAGAAAGTATATACAATACTTATAACCTAAAGACAATTTTTAAATTTTGTCTGTCTGTCTGTCTGTCCCAGCTAATCTCCGAAACGGCTGGACCGATTTTGACTGGACTTTCACCGGCAGATAGCGAATGTTATAAAGAGTAACTTAGGCTACTTTCATTTTAGAAAATGATTTAGGGTTCCGCGCAAAAAAATTAAAACCCATAAAATCCAATCGTAATAAATTCCACGCGGGCGAAGTCGCGGGGACCAGCTAGTTATACATATATATAATATCTTTGTCTTAAGACCTGAACACAGCAGCGCAAGCAGTACTATTTAGCGGCAAAACTAGGTAAGAAGGTGGTACTTACCTAGACGGAATGCTAGGCAGAAAAAGAGTGAATTTACATTTATTGAGAAAATTTGTGTTCAACAATTTTTTATTAAAAGAAATATCAATGTTCGTTACTCCACACCCATATGCCTGGTATATACTATGCTACCATTATCAATACAGATAAATGAGTGACTCAGTTAATATGCGTTCTTCAAAAAGATTTACAATCTGTTGTATACTTGACTTATGTAGTGGCGGTGTAAGAATACCCACTACCTCATATCGTCCCGTGGGTGTCGTAAGAGGCGACAGAGGATACTGAAACAAGAGATGGGCAGCAGCCTCTTTCTGATAATAACTCAAAATTATAAAGAAAATGTGGTTGCCAACCTGCCTGACAAGCATGGCATCTATGATAAAATATGATGCAATGTATGGAGTAGGCCTATGTTCAACTGTTGACTCTTATACTCTGTAACATATATTAATTATACTTTTATATAATGATTACTGTGTACAGTATAAAACTGAGGAGCAGGAAAACACTATAATATTTATACTGTATAATTTTTAAGCTTGTCATACAACATTGTTTATGAAATCATATAGAACAAGTATGACGGTATGCGGCTTATATGTATAATATACTTGATGGTGGTCGCGTTATCTGGATGCGGGTAATAAAAGATGCTTAATAACGCTGTCGCTGTAAATCACGGTAAGAAGCTGATCGTAAATAAAGTCGCAATTTATGACAAAAGATAATAATAGAACATTTGAGCCAAGAACGCATTATAATAACTATAAAAACTTTCACTTCCCATAAGCAATTAAAATATTTTAAATAACGTATGAAAATTAAGTAACAGCAACCTTCATTAAATAAGTTGTTGCTGATCGTCTGAAATTGGAAAAATTAATAATATTTATTTCGTCTCATAGTTTTTAAAATTAAGTGTATTTTTTATAATACTATATTTATAATTTAATGGTTTACTTATAGAATCCTCTGTTGTATGGAACCCGCTATATAACAGTTATTCTATGTATTATCTTACTTTTGAAAAGTCATAAAGTTGTCCCAGCAATAAGGGATGTATTTTTGAAAATTAAAAATAATTAATTCGTTCGATTATATTGGACGAATGGACTCCAGTAGAATTACTAGTGAGGTGCTGTGATCATTTCAAATTAAAATGATCATAATAGTAACATATATTAATTATACTTTTATAATGATTACTGTGTACAGTATAAAACTGAGGAGCAGGAAAACACTATAATATTCATACTGTATAATTTTTAAGCTTGTCATACAACATTGTTTATGAAATCATATAGAACAAGTATGACGGTATGCGGCTTATATGTATAATATACTTGATGGTGGTCGCGTTATCTGGATGCGGGTAATAAAAGATGCTTAATAACGCTGTCGTTGTAAATCACGGTAAGAAGCTGATCGTAAATAAAGTCGCAATTTATGACAAAAGATAATAATAGAACATTTGAGCCAAGAACGCATTATAATAACTATAAAAACTTTCACTTCCCATAAGCAATTAAAATATTTTAAATAACGTATGAAAATTAAGTAACAGCAACCTTCCTTAAATAAGTTGTTGCTGATCGTCTGAAATTGAAAAAATTAATAATATTTATTTCGTCTCATAGTTTTTAAAATTAAGTGTATTTTTTATAATACTATATTTATAATTTAATGGTTTACTTATAGAATCCTCTGTTGTATGGAACCCGCTATATAACAGTTATTCTATGTATTATCTTACTTTTGAAAAGTCATAAAGTTGTCCCAGCAATAAGGGATGTATTTTTGAAAATTAAAAATAATTAATTCGTTCGATTATATTGGACGAATGGACTCCAGTAGAATTACTAGTGAGGTGCTGTGATCATTTCAAATTAAAATGATCATAATAGAAATATATATTAATTATTACTACGATAAACATATTATACATATTAATCATCAACTTTATGGACACCAATAATTAAAAACTTGAGACAAAAATGTTGCGAAGAATTTGTTTAAGACAATGAAATGATTTCAAATGTCGACAATGGTGATGCGATTATTTTTAATAGGCAAATGTGTGATAAAATAAAATTATTTGCTGTAAAACACAACATGTGTGTAATGATACTGGCTGAGAACGTAAAAAGTGCATCCATGAATCGCATTTAGATTGTAGCACTACGTCGGGAGGTGCATGTTTAATACGCCTTTTAATTGATATGTTGCATGTTGAATTATAGTATCTGATCCCAGAGCAAGCGTGTACCTCAGGCAATTCTATTGGGCAATTTATTTATATTGATTCCCATACCATTTCCTACCTATCTGCAGACAACACTTGACTATTTTATGCACTAGCACTTAAAGGTTTAATGATAGTATAAATAAATTAAATAAAACTGATCACCTCTGCAATGCGAGTGTAATAACTTTGTTATGAGAGTACTTATCAAATAATTATGTGCTTTCTTTTTTGTAAACTTTCTTTTAATCATTCATTTAATTACTCTGTCAACAATAATGTTCGAAAAAACCTGTCGGTTATTATTGTTCTTATAATGCTTCATGACAAAACTTATAAAACTTATCGCAGGTGCATATGGATAATGCAGCTGTTGTAATATTTATAGGTATATATTTCTTTATCAGACGATTTTATTTTGTATATTTTTTTATTATTTTGGCATAAAAACGCAACAAACATCTGCTGATAATGTTTTATTTTAGGTTATCTCGGAAATAATCTAAGTACTTCCAAAGATACTGTAGTTTTTATGTTTTCGCAATTGCAAAAACAAAAATTCTTAGTATTTTCAAATCCGGTTTAAAAATTATATATTATATACGAGTATATGAAATGTTTAATATCATTTTGTATAATAATTTTTCTTCTTAACGATTCATCCTACTTTACATTTATAATAAAATTTTCGAAATCTAGCACAGTTTTGGTAAGAATTATTAATTGAAATGAGAAACATATTTTTAAAATTTAGTCACTTGTTAAATCATAGTCCAATTAATTCGAATAAATTTAATAAAAAAGAAAACTATTATTACAACAATGTTATCGACCTTATTCTACTACTTGACTCTATTGGCACCGTCGATATAAAGCTTTTTGTCTTTATTACATTTTAAATTGGTATCGTCATTTGACGTCAATTACACGGTTCATTTCATTGCGACGTACGCTTTAATCTTTACGTTTTGTCACAACAAACAGACGACTGCTTTTTTTTCTATTAGAGATTCTGGTTAGTAATTTATATTTAGTGCAGCGCATACCGGTTAAGCGATCAATTTGTCATGGACATTCTCTATTAGTTT
This sequence comes from Parnassius orleans, assembly GCA_029286625.1. Taxonomy (NCBI): domain Eukaryota; kingdom Metazoa; phylum Arthropoda; class Insecta; order Lepidoptera; family Papilionidae; genus Parnassius; species Parnassius orleans. The sequence continues at coordinate 3,058,664 of JAGSMP010000054.1, read as the reverse complement.
ACTGTTTTTGCGTACGTAGTTAATATAAACAATATTACGTTTACAGTCTGTTTCGATTTAATTTTCTACAATGTATTTTTTTTCATCATCCCGTAAAAGTTCACAGCTGAAACTGGGCCTCTCCTGTTGTAGCGCGGATTTGCCCTAGCCGTCACGTTTGGCAGGCGCATGAACTATCGGTTATCATCTCGTACTTTTAACGCTGTTCTCCGTCGCCGTGGTATACACCAAGCGTAAAGGAATGGTTGGGTCTGCCTCTATCGGAAGCTATAAGATCTTTCTAACATTCTCAGCTTCTCAGGTCTCATATTGGAGCATACTGATGTTGATGAGACCATGCAGGACCTCTTGCGACACCCAAGGGACGAAATGCGGTGATCGATGTTATAATGTTTACATATTCTTATTTAAAAATGTTATATAGTTTAAGGTTTTAAAAATGCGTGATTTTTAAAAATAAAAATCTATTTGTAACATCGAAAACATTCTTTAAAATTTTTTCGCAAGCTTTATTTTTTTTTAAGCTGTGAAAAGTGGGTGCCTCGAAGCGTCGAAGCTTCACAATAGGATATTACTGAAGTTGTAATTTTTTTTCTTACATGTGCGTGCATGTACAGAAGAGTACATTCCACTATTGGGTGTAGACATTTTTCACTCCTCGGTGCTACAGAATAGGAAATTGGCCACAACGATGGCCCAGTTCAAATCTACGGAATTTATCCTCAATATATATTTATTGTTACCGGACCTGTGCTTATCTGTCTTTTTGGTCTAGTGGTTGTAAGTGCGACTGCTAACTATGAGGTCGCGAGTTCGATTCCCGGATCGGGCCAAAATCTATCCGTCAAGTAATTTTTAGTAGAAGCCCGGAGTCACGAAGTTGGCGGTGTTTCACCCCTTGCGTCGGAAAGCACGTAAAGCCGTTAGTCCAGCGCCTGATCTCTTTTCGGTCGTGTCAGATTGCCGCACTATGAGAGTGAGGGAATAAAGAGTGCGTTGTGTTTGCGCATACACTCGTGCACTATAATCTTGTCATGCGCAGATGGCTACTCTCCGTTGAGATTGGCCGTCGTGATCGAAATTCGGTCTGGAGGATGTTTATGTCACAGAAAAGCAGACAGAGTATGATCACCACATTTCATTTAAAACTGCAATTAACAATTTTATTAGTACGGCAGGAAATAGATTTTGTACGATACTTAATATAAGTATTTAGACCTTTAATTACCGAAGTTTTGCTACTATTAATTAAAAAAAGAACCGAGCATCATTACTTCGTATTTTAATTAAAAAACATCGTTACAAGATTACAATAAAATGTGAGATTTATTGTCACCTAACATAACCTGATATAGAAAAATACATTATAATAAACCGTAAGCGGCTTGATTCGCTGGATTTAGTTTTAAGACGGCGCTCTAGCCATGCTTAGCCCCATCAATTATATCGCATTTATATACAAATTTGTTCTTATATTACCAGTATGCATACGTAATATACGACTGTAACCAAGAATGCCAATAGCGTGAGAACTGCCAGTGTCCACTTCAGAAATATTCTGAATACGTCTTCACTACGTCCTTGATGCGTGACTTAGAAAACAATGAGCACTACATAGAATTACTTACTTCACACGTTAACACATATGCACACACACACACTCACATACACACAACCTTATATAATAAAATCGTCGTATTGCCATGGAATAACGATGAATACGACAAAGAGACTAACTGTCACTATGCAAATATTCCTACCAAAATCTGTTACAATCGTTTGTAAGTAATGGTTTTATTTTTAAGCCAAATTTTAATACTTTCGCACCAAAAACGATAGAAGCGAATGGTGGTGATTAATTTTAAAATAAGAAGACAAATCAGAAAATATTAGCTGCATGGTTCAATATAGGAATAGTTTCTTTAATAATACTAAAGTGACGAATAAGCTGGACACTTGCAACTAACATAATATGGGGATAGGATGTAATGTAATATAAAGCCTTAAAAGGCTGTTATTACACTAGCTCCATACTGGTTCTCAATAGTGATGTTTGTCGGTAGAAATAGGTAAGATGTAGGTACAACCTAAAGGATTCTAGGCTTCTTTCTACCACCGAGGAAAGGAGTCTTACCATCTAGTAGGTACTACTAATTATGACTACTTTTATATTAGTAAGCATTTCTTTGCATACGTACACTTATTCGCTATATAATTTTTAACTTCTGAAAAATTTGACTTGGTGACATAACGTTACCTTTGATAGAACTTTCTAGGACTTTTTATTTTTTATTTTTACGTAATGTTAGCGGTGGTTGAGGTTTACTTTTAATTAATTTAAAAAAATATTTGCAGGGAATTCCCAATTTCTAAATTATACAGTGATATGAATTAAATTAAAGAAACAATTAAGTGTAACATATTCAGTATTATTATAATTACGGACTTACCGTAACGTTAGTAGTAGTAGAGGAGTTAAAATTCGATCGAAGTAGATATGTTATGTAAGTATTAAATTCGAGTATGGCTTTGATTAAAGCTATCGATAAGCGGTGACAAAATCAAGAACGCGATTTAAGATTTTTCGTTGGCGATACAAAGGTTGGTATATAATTAGCAGGACGGAAGCCGGGTAGTTAGTGCGAGGGGCGGGTTGTCGCTGTAACGATAAATCATATGTGTGCAAGAGTCGCTGGGCGGACTGTGGGTGGGGCGAGTGATTTTTAAACGGTTTTTTGAGTACGACGACGGCCAATGCCCGAATTCATTCGAGCATCCTTTTCTGGTGTCCGTCATCTTGGCGACACTTTTTCGTTAATTAGGACAACCATCATTAACGTCAATTTACGGACAATCACGTACGGCCCAACCAAATTAATCAAAAGAATGAGACACCCGTAGAAGTGCCATGACATACGCACTTTTTTACTGTAATTTTAAAAATAAATAATTTATATTTTCTTTTACGTTTTTTGTTTTTAATAAAGTTGTACGGTGGAAATGGTAAGAAAACGGATATTAATAAGTGAATTACGAGATTCCTTGATATTTTTTTCCTTACCGATTGTCACCCTATTGATACTAATTAATACTCCCTTGGATCGTCGAGAGCAAAGGTATGTTTCAAGTTTTGGCCTGTGTTTGTGCTTGCGTGCTTGTTTTTGTGTCGTATCCTTTCTATTGTTCTCTGTCGTATCACAACATGTTGCCCTTAATTCGTTCTCACCGCCATATGAGTTCTGAATACTGATTACTATCAAAGGTTAGCGTGTAGTGCGCGCATCTCTTATGTTAATCTTCATATTAATTACTATTAATTATAAATTGTTTACTAGATCCTGATTTCCAATAACTCAATAATAATTGTTATATATTTAACTTTTTCTACATATTTTTAAACGACGAATTGCTATATATTATAATAACATTACATATAATATTGCCGTGTAGTGGCGGTGTAAGAAAATGCACTACATTATATCATTCCTTGGGTGTTGTAAGAGGCGACAGAAAGAAACTTAAACCGGAGACGGACAGCAGCATTTTCCTGATAACAGTTCAAAAGAGCAAAAAATTGTGATTGCCAATTCGTTTGTATGTTGTGTGTGGCAACTACTAATATCCCTCTATGGGGCAATCTTTGGGGTGTTTTATGTTCAAAATTATTAGAAACAATATGTAAAAAGCTCTGTCCGATATCCGCGGGTGCTTTTATGTGTCTTGATATTATGATTCAAATAAATAAAAAAATTACCTTAAAAAAGGCATTTCCTTGCCCTATAACCATCTCAGAAATGAGAGGAGGCCTGTGCCCAGTAGAGGGACGTAGTAGGCTCTAACTTTAACTTTTTCATGGTGTAAAGAACTCCCCCATAACTCCATATGTGTATAATAACTACCTGAACGCTATACTTTTTTATTTAAAACAATGTTTTTAGAAAAAACCGTTTTAGATAGAAAATAACAAAATTTAAGCAATGCGTGAATAACATCTTCTCAAATATTTTATCACTTTACGATTAGATCGTAAAATGTCGATAATTCACAACGCCAATAAAAATAAACATTCTTTCCCTGATAGAGATACAAAATATAATATAATTGGAAATGCGACGTAATATTTAAAATGCTTCATAACAAGTGGTGAGCACCTCGGGGGCGTTACTATCTACATATTTATATGAGATAAAAACTCAAAACCAGTTTCATCTCACCGCTCGTTTCTAACAAGAATTTTGACCCACACTAAAATAAATACTCTCTACGAAACATGAGAAAAGTAACGTCGTTGTTGCACGACACTGTTTCGATTTTCTATTCTATAGTTATACAAATAAGCGTTCTATTTGCTCGCACCATATAATGGTAGTCGCCTAAAAAATTAAAAGCTATATAACTGTATTTATTACGAGATCCGACGGTAAAGTACATAATTGATTTTATCCAAGCTTACCAAGGTGCATAGTTTACATTTCTCCACCAGTTACACCATGTTGTGCATGATTACATTTGTATCATTAGTTTAAATTAGGCAACTGTCCCACTATAACGGATTTGTAAAATTTTGTATATTTACATAAACGTTTTATTTTTATTTCTTCTTAAGCTATCTTACTAGCCAAGGTAGCTCAGGGGCTTAGCGCTCGCTGTAAATTTCACAGTAAGGTTCGATCACCGCTGGCACCAATGAAATTGTTAATTGCAATTTTAAGTGCTGATTTTCCACGCGCTCTACGGTGAAGGAAAACATCGTGAGCAAACCTGCATGTCTGAGAAATTAAAAAATAATATTTCGAAGCCATGTGAAGTCCGCCAACTCGCATTGAGGCAGCGCGGCGGAGGCCTGGGCCCAGCAGTGGGACGTATTCAGGCTGTAACTTTACTTTTCTTTGCTTTTATCTTATTAGCATAGACGTAGATATGTTTTTTTTTTTTTTATAAAGAAGCAAACGACGTAGTGTTCTAATACTATAATATAATACAGCATGATAGCAAAAACATATTTAAAACTTAGATCGAACGTACATATTTTTTTAAATAGTTCATAATAATATTTTATCGTTCCTTCATTGAGATAATGCCTTTTTTGTTTTAAACAACCTACAATATCTTGTTTAGTAATGTGTTCAAAATAAGTTCTCCTTGGGCTCTCAACAGGTATGGAGACTGATAAAGACAGTCACAGCTGTCTCCAGTCTTCTTGAATAATCGTCGAGATAGGACCTATCGCCTCTCTTGTCGAGGTAATTCTTACAGCCGGGGAGGGCATTAAGTTGCTAAATGACTAACGGCAAAAACCATATTGTTAAATTTCAACGTCGGTACTTCCTCGAATACTCTGATAAGCGTACTTTCATGCTTGTTTTCGCACTTTTTATTGAGGTGCAATGCATCTTATTCATATATTTTCCATATTTTAAACACTGGTACTTAAGTCGTCACAAAACTTTAAAAATTTTTATTAAAAATAATTCTTTTTTTTTCATCGATTTGTAATTTATGTAATGGAATGATTATTGATTATATGCAATTATTTTTAAAAGCTTGCAAGTATTATAAATGTGTGCAAATACAAGACTTAAGAATGCAGATGTATTGGTGGAGAATAAATGGAAAAATGTTAAAGTGCGCGCAATTAAACAAGATTACTAACGTGAGTATCGCCTTGTAAATGATAGGGAAGCAGAGAATGAATGGTGTTAAATAAATCATTTAACTATTGTGCGGTTCGAGCGCTATAACTTAAACATCATTTTGCGCGAGCACTTTACTAGAACACTAAAATGCGGGCCGTTTCAGTTTGTGGTGGACAATGCCGGCAATAGGGCTGAAGTTTAAAAGCTATTGTTTCGAAGCTGGGTTATTTTGTTATTTAGTTAATTTATTTTGTTAGCTTAAGTTACTTTTTTTCCGATTATTAGGTAAAATATGACGTGTTTGTTTCTGTTTGCAGCTACTTACAAGAATTTTAAAATTCGTCATTTGTTATATTTTTTATATATGTCGCAGGTTTATGATAAAATCAGTATTTTTTATCAAAAGGTTGATCAAAAACCGGAAGAAAATAAGCTTATTACTTTATTGTTTAGGTTTATGATAAAATTCAAGCTTAGGTTAGGTTAGGTTAGGTTGATTTTATCATAAAACTAAATAAGTTGATCAAGCACCTGGATTTGTTCAGGTTAATGATAAGATAAAATAAAGTAGTAAGTTTGTCTTCTTCCGGTTTTTGATCAAGAAACTGATTTTATCATAAACCTGCGACATATATATAGGTACCATTTACATTCTTCTAAACACCGTCCGTCCTAAACACGCTGGACAGGCGTGTTGATCAACGCAGAACTGACAGCCGTATATTTTTTAAATTTGATTTGGACTTGTAGTTCTGCTCTCTATCACTAATGTGTGGGATTTGGGGTTGGTATTTTCGGGTGAGTTTTGTATAATTTCGGGCCGTCAGCCGGTCGCCGAACCTCGTCCGTCAGTCGCAGGGTGTACCACCATCAAGGGGTAGATATTTTGGAACAAATTTTTATATTTCCGTTTACACCCCTGTTCTAACTTAAGTGCTAAACAATTTTTAAATATAACATGTTTGTATGGCATTTAAATAAGTTTATGTGTATGACCAATCATCATTATCATGTACTATTCAATTTAGAGAAAAATTGGCATATTGTTCTATAACGGAAATAACCAAAAAACAAATATGTTTCGTACGTGTTGTATTATATTATTTCGTACGTATTATACATATTATTATTGTATGTTATTGCGAAATAACCCTGTCTAATTATAATTAACCCTGTTAATAATTTTTTTTTTTTCGAATGAAAATATCTTAAAACATTTAATAGCATTGTAAATAGCTATTAAAGTTATATAGTTTGGGCATCCCTTAACCCGAACGTAGCAACGTGAGGCGGCCTCTTCGCCACGACGCGCACTCGAAGAAAAAAGTAAAGCCTCAAAGCCCTCGACTGCCCACACGCCAACCTTTGATCACTCAATCTTGTGTATTTTCCTGGCATATCACAGTAAAAGAGCATGGAGCACAGACAAGGTCAGTTACTATTTTTTTATATTATATTCGCATAATATTCAATGGTGAATTTTATTGGATATGCTAAAATGCACATTTATAAAAATTGTAGCCAAAAAAATACTCAAACGAAAAAAGAGTAGAAAATACTCAAACAAAGTTATTAACAGTGTGCTTTCTTTAAAGTTATATTTAGTAGTACTAGCCGTTGTAGCTCAGGGGCTAAGCGCTCGCTGTAAATTTCACAGCACGCGAACAACCCGGTTTCGATCAACGCAGGCACCAATGAAATTGTTAATTGCTATTTTAAGTGCTGATTTACCACGTGCTCGGCGGTGAAGGAAAACATCGTGAGGAAACACGCATGTCTGAGAAATAAGAAAAAATTTTTTTGAAGACATGTGAAGTTCGCCAAAAGCTTTGGGCCAGCGCGGCGGACATTCCTGGCCCTAAAACCCTCTCAGAAATGAAAGTAGGCCTGTGCCCAGGAGTGGGACGTATTATAGGCTGTTACTTTACTTTACTTTTAGTAGTACAAACATTGTTATAATATTACGAAGTATTAAAATAATTTGTACGTGACAACTGCATGTATTTTTAATTGCAAAGGAAAGATCAAAGCAAACAAAACGCTTACGTTTAAATTTTGTATAGTCATCAATTAAGTTGCAGGCGTAGGTCCACTCGGAGCGATGCTGTTCCACGGCCCGTGAAATGACACAGCGTTAACTCATAAGAGATACTTCAATTCTTTAGAAGTTATCTTTGTGTCAAGCCTTTAGTAATGAGTGACGATTGATTCGAATGTATAAGAGCATAAATATTATTTTAAAGTACATCGTTTGCTTAATAATTAAAAATTAAAAATTTTGTACAACCGAATTCAATATAAATTATTAAGAATAACTCAAACACTATTGGTCAGACCTTAATCAAATTAAATATATGGGACCACGTAAAACCACCAGCTTTCAAACAAAAAAAAGAATCATCGAAATTGGTTCACCCAGAAAAAAGTTATGAGGTAACACACATAAAAAACATACAGTCAATTGAGTACCTCCTTCTTTTTGAAGTCGGTAGAAAATAAAAATATAAAGAAATAGGCATAGAAATAATTAAAGGAAATCGTGACTAGTAATAGTATTGTTGATTCTAAACGGAATTAGAGAGAGCGCTGGTTTGTCAAGCATTAGGGCATTTTCCTTAAAAGGAGCAAAACTGGTTTTGTTTCTACTTGCACGTTATCAGCGATGTATTACACAAACAACATTTGTTCCATGTTTTGATGTAGTTTACTAGCGTACTATTACAATTAATCTACATTTCATTTACAGCATTAACAGATTACATACGACTTTAATATAATAACGATGTAATCAATTCTTGGTTCATTATTGGTTTGTAACAAAAATAAAGTATTATATGCTACAACAGTTCAACCATTTATCTTCAATCAGTCACTGTTTGTAAAGTTTAATTGTTCGAATTTGAAAATGCATCGGTAGGAGACGCCCACACAAACTTTAGTAAGTGGTTTACTTTTCATTCAATTCAAATAAGGCCACGAGGAACGGACATGGTGGTTTTGTATTCAGCTCCAAAAATTTGGGTCAGTGTAAACTATAACAATTTATTGTTTATGGATATTTTTCTTGTAGAAATTCATTTCGATGTTTAGTTTAAATATGTTCTTTTTATGTGCCATTTAATACCAAATTAACTTTGTCAATTAGATATCGAATTCAGTCCTTGAAATATATTTTACGAATTGTATATTACACTCTATTCATGCCATGAACAAAACATTGTTCACACGACGAGCGACTCAATGCCTTTCAAGTCAGATTAAGTAAAGGAAGGTGCGTTATTAATAACATCCAATAACTTAACAGCGACTTGAAATATCGAACTAACTTTTGCTTAAGCGACGGCCATATTTCATCAGACCTAAGAATGTTTTTCCGGATCGAAGGGGTTTTGTCACTAGCTCATGCATAGGATTTATTTCTGTATTTTATATTTATGTAGAGCATTACTTATCCATGTCTGCTTGCGTTCCACACGGTAATAGTTCTCTTAAATTGAAAACAGCTCACCTATTGCGAGATTTGTCAATATTGATTCTCAAACAAAAGAACAATAGCGTAAATATAACGCGACATGAAATAAGTTGCTTCATTTTCTATTTTTCATGAGTTATATGTAATGCAGTATTATTCAATTTTTAACAATTTGACGATTAAAAAAATATCTTAAAAATTGTGTCACACATACTCGTACATATATATAATTGCTAATTAAAATACTTTATCATATTATGTACTTAACAATAATACATTTTTTATCTTTTAAATAACTACACCGACCAGTCACGGATTTTGTTCTTTCGGAAACGTTATTAATATTCTAAAATGTAAAAATTAGGATAATAATCATGTGAATTCTGTATATTATGTTTTTTTGGATATTCAAATAAATAACGAGTTGTTATAGTGTTGTCACATAAAAGACCTTTTTAAAAAACTCATTTAGGAACACATTCATGGGAATGTTATCAACCTTAATTTGTATGTTTCGTTCTAATAACTTGGAACTAGCCAAAGAGCCCGATTTATCTTGAAAACAAAAGCTTATTTATGGTACGAGCAACACATTGGAGAGTCTCTTAACGCTTTTATCTTCACTTTGCCTTAATGCCCTGTACAGATTCGGAAAAAGCTTTTAAAAGGTTCGCTCATCCCTCGAGCAACGAAACTCATATTGTTGAGGCTTTATACTTAGCTTACTTAAATGTTAGTTTTAATTTTACTCAAAATATTAAATCTCTCATTGAATATGCAATTCTAGCCGATAGTAGAAAATACCTTAAGCAAATTTATTTAACAAAAACATACAGTCGTTGGAACATAATAGATGAAGTCTTTAAGTATGAAAAACTTAAAGATTTCATGTATTATGCTTATAGGCCCTTTTTTCAAAACTCATTGGTAATGCAAATTGTATAAAATAACGAAAGAAAGATATAAATATTATATTATTTATTTATTTATAAGTAAGCAGAAGTGGCAATGGGCCGGCCATATAGCTCGAAGAACTGACAACCGATGGGGAAGAAAGGTTCTCGAGTGGCAACCTCGTATCGGCAGGCGAAGTGTACCCGCACTAGATGGAGTGAAAGACATGCAGGAAGTAGATGGATGCAGGTGGCTCGGGACCGTGCTTTGTGGCATTCCTTGGGGGAGGCCTATGTTCAGCAGTGGACTTGTGAAGGGCTGTAATGATGATGATGATGATGATATTGTTATAGAAATAATTAAAGAGATAATTTACCTTAAGTTCTGTTGACCTAAAAACGTATTTTATATTTATTTGCATCACTAAACATACATGTAACATGTACATGTAACATACAACCTATTACGGTGAAACTTCAGTATGTTTTTGTGTTATGGAACTTTAATCCTCTTTTTATTAATTATTGAAATGCTATCAGTGTTTTTTTTTAAATAAATTGTTTGATTATGGCCAGTTTTAACGACGTCGAGATCATTCGAATAATCGTAAGCTCGTCTGTGCAGATCTTATATGCTATAAGTATATGGGTAACTCCAAGGGTAACTTAAAATTATAACTTTTGTCATCAGCCAGCAAACAGTCAACTGGACAGGGACCGTTCTCATAGTATGACGGATCTTCCGTAATCGCCATGCTTGTTAGGCGTATCAGATATCGGATGATATTCACATTTTTTCGATGCAGTTCTGTTTATTTTACATCTGGTATAAATAGTTACAATATTCTTAAATCACCATCAATCGGATGATTATGCCTACAAGATCTTGTGAGCTTTAAGCAGATAATAATATGGTGAACAATTTTATTATACCGCATTATTGCCGATTATTTAAAAATGGAAAAATACTAGTGTATAAATATTGTATTTAAAAATCTTTGGATTCTTAAATTTTAATAAAAATGATTTATGAAAACGCTAATCCGTATGGTTTCAAGACGTTAAATTATATGCTTCTTTATTTAAAGTATCTGCGATATTTATAAAAAGAGCGATGAACCATATCAAGTTGTCCTTGAACAGTTACATCAGATAGAAAAGGTTGCTAGACAGCTCTATAACCGAAATAAAATGTCTTGACACAATCGAAATTTGTTTATCGATTTTCTAAATTTTATATGGTAATAAGATATGGTTTTTATTTATTTTGATTACATTTTGGTCAGGTAAGCTATATAAAGACACATCTCCGACACAACCTGAGACGTGTTCTTTAACTGCTGGCCCTATGAGGAAACTCAAAGTCGCTCAGTGAGCTATGTAGAGCTATGCTCGGAGTTTCTCTGAATGATAGACATCGTAATGACGGTTCTCTCGAGGGTGTTATCGAGTGGCAGCGGTACGAAACTGCCGACTCTTGTCGGGCAGCCCTCAATAGATGGAGTAACAACCTGGTAAGAGATGCAGGAAGTCCATGGTTACAGGTAGCTCTGGACTGTGTTTTGTGGCATTACTTATGGGAGGCCTAAGTATTTGATCAGGCATACTTTCTTATTTTAAAGGATCATCGAAGTGATTTTTTTAATTTTGCTAATTATTAGAATTGACAATAACTCGTATATTTCGATGATGTTTTAATATTGTAACGTTAAATTTTCTATCGATGTTTTCATTCACTGCCGCGCACGTGATTAGTGCTTATTAATTCAAGACTTATGCAGTTCTTTGTTTGTAATTGTTTAGTTCTTTTTTTTAATTGTAGATCGAAATCAGAATTTTCAGCTATTACGAAATTAAAGACAGAGTCCAGTTCTAACTACGGTTCTTCGGATTTTGTAAGGATTAATTAAGTCAGAATTTTTACACACATTTAAATACTGTGCCATAAAACAACTGCAAATGACTTTTGCCACCTATAGACACCTACACCCTACATCTATCCTCAGTTAAAATTTAAAATGCAGATGCGTTGTCATCCCTGAAGACAAAGGTGGAGTAAGCATTCCTATAAGGGTCCTCGTCACTCACCATGCAAAATATTATTAGCGCATTATGCTGATATTTTCTTGCTGCACCCTTTTACTGGAGTCATTCTATCTTAGTCCTCACGTTTGACAACGCATCTGCATTTTGTTCCTTAATCAAGGATAGATTTAGATGTCTATGGGACACAGCAATAATTTACTATTAGGTGGACTGTATGCATGTTTGTCAGCCTTATTCTATAAAAAATAAAAAATAAACCCTCTACCTCATTGTATAGAGCTTAAAATATTTTTCATCTTAAATTCGAACAAAATGTTAATTTACCTCCTGGTTGTAAAACTCCTCGTAAGACCATTGTAGAACGTGAATTACAAGAGTATTAGAATTATCATACAAATACTTTAAATACACAATGAATGAGATGCTGTTAGTTGCCCCTTGTCACTTACTTCCTCTACCAGTTTTAGAAGACGGTGATAAATGACGTTCCTTATCGAATTTTTTTGCACATTTTAAGTTAAGCACCATGGGGTTTTCACTTAAAGAGCATTGTCGACTTATTAACAAGAACGAATCTAGTGCTCTTTACTCTGAACTTTTTGTATTTCTTAGATTTATAGAGGCCAATTTACAACAGGAAACGTGGAACAATAAAAATAAATTTATAAATTGTTTAGTGAAGATTTTTGTACAAATAAATAGCCGGGATAAAAAATGTCCCTTTTTGTACAACTATTTTGATTTCTTTACGAAACCGGATATAGACGTTTGTTATAACCTATTACCTGGTTAAACTAGGTCTTAGTTTTAGACTAGGCTTAGGCTTATGATCGACATAATGTTCATTTTCAGTAAATTTTTTCACCTTTAGCCGATTAATTTATATATTATATAAATGATTGCGGCTGCACCTTAACCTACTGGCAACGGACTACACCTAGTTTAAGCCATGAATAAATCGAATACCCCTAAGACGACTAGTCGCTAATTTTTGTTTAAGACCTTAGTTAAGTTAGAAAACTTATTTTAAGTATAATAGTAACGATATACGTATTAATTCACGATTTGAAAATTTAAAATAGTTTATTTCCTTTTATGCACATATTGCAAAGGGCATAGTTAGAGACCAGTGTTTATTTTTAAAGGCTTGAAATTGTTAGGTTACTAGTATGTTTATAGATTTATAGATCCCAGAACCGGCGCCACTTAATTTGAATGTTGTTGTTTGGTTGGCGGGCGCCGGGTGTGCTAGCGCAACGTTTAAATGTAGGTCAACAGTGTGGGCTGAATCTGGTAACCGCTTTAGAATTAGCTGAGACTCTATAGTGTTGATATTGTTATTCTGAACTATAATTCACAAGTTTAACTTTTTTGATGAAATTACCTTACATAACAAAACTATTTCTCTTTTGAGTTATTTTTCTTATACACACGCAGCTTTAAATAATGTCCCTATCTAATGTCTAACTAATATTGTACTATCGAATGTAGGAAATTCGAACACGTCTTAATAAAATTAGAATATTTTATTTACATTAAGAGTCGAGGTTGGCCAAAATACGCTTTCACTAAAACTAAAGACATAAACCGCTTATTATGAGTGGTAGAGTCACGCTGTCATATTATACAGAGTTTAGTGTAGCTAATAGCTATAGATACAACAAGAGTTTCTAGCCTCGACTAGTGAAGGACTATGCTCGCATAGAATACTAGCATCAAATAGAAATATTTCATTCTATTTTACGTGGTAGAGTTGTAGCGCGAATGGGTCGGCTCGACCGGGGTAGAATCAGGTGGACTGTGTGCTCGTTTGTCACCCTTATTCTATAAAAAAAAAAAACAATATAAAACTTCATGTTTCTTACTGTGGGCTGGTGGTAATCGAGAGTGTTAATCGAGGATAGATGTAGGTGTCTATGATTCATAGCAATCACTTACTATTAGGAGGACTGTGTTCGTTTGGGTAGGTACCTATTTTAACTATTTCCGCCGCCATACAGCAGTGTGTGTACTATTGTGTTTCGGTCTGAAGGGTATAGATAGACAGTATGATTACAGGCTGTAAGGTATCTTAATCCTCAGAGGTGAAAAAGCGTCTGAAGCCTTCTTTGTTTGAAGTTAACTGCAGATGTCCATGGACTGTAGTAGCCACTACCACAAGGTGGATTGTTAGTTCGCCACTTCCGTTTTATTAAAAAATATTTGTTACACGGGGTTATTTTACAATAACCGGCCAAATTTGCAGAGAAGGTTCAGAATAAGTAATATAGGCAAATGGTGAAGAAAAATTAATTAAAAAAATTTCAAACTTTCTGTCCTTTTTATCTTTTAAATTCAAAATGCGTAGTAATGCATTATTTTAAGGATTTTACTGCATACGCACACATTTGTAAGGGTCGATCGGTAGGCAAAAACCCCGTTAGAAGTAGAAGCCCTATTTACTCGTATTTTCAAAAACTGCATTAACGTTATATCATTATTTATATATTTGAACTGAAGTTTGAAATTTGGTTACTCTTTGAAAAATAACACAGTATTAAGCAATTGAATGCCTGCTCTATTTGGCATAGAAATCAAAAACTAAATTTAAAATAGGATTTGTGAAAAAATGCAAGGGACTGAAATAATCATAGGAGGTCTGAGCACAATAGGTCTCACTCGTCTCAGCTTGGAGGGCACGTATGCTCGTAAATACGGCGTCCTTTATTATTAGCAGCCATTGTTCGAGATTGCACTGGTACAGTCACGAACAACAACATAGTGATTTGGTGACAATCGATAACTCTCCTGTAATCTCTATTTGAATATAGTTTCTGTCTATTATAAGCCGCAAGACTATTGATTTCCGGTGTTTTCACTTTACATAGAAGCATATTAATAGTATACTCGTAAATAAATATAAAACCAAATTTGTAAAAAAATGGCCAAATAAATATCTTTTTCTTTCTTTCGAATGAAATTGTGTAAAAGTAACTGCTTAAACTAATATGCACTCATGTTTAAAACCAACAATTATAATGTTTATTTGCGAAAATTGAAGAACAATAAAAAAAAAATTACAAAATGTAATACATATACTATATTGAAATAAAACTAATTTTATGGATTTATATAAAATTAGTTTTATTTAAAAGTGTAGTATTCGTGTAAATATAAGAAATCATTATGTATATTATGACTTTATATTTTATTTGAAAAGTATTAAAGTATTTTCAATGTTATTTCTGCAAATACATAATTTGTTATTTATAGTTTTGAAGATTTAATAAATAATATAAATTTGATAATCACCAAATTCGATAAGTTATCTTAAAAGTAACTTATGTAACAGTTTTACATACGTACCAGTGTTGGTTACAAGGCTCCTATCATATTTGCGAGAGCTTTTGGCGCAAGAAAAAGACTCCGCCCCGCTGTCCCAATGCGTGTTGATAAAAATTATATACTTTTGAAATTATATATATATTTTGTATATATAATCCGAGGGAAGATTAACATAACTAAAAATAATTTATGAGTGTAATGTAACAATTTTAAAGAAATTGTTTAGACTGACTGTACTTCTAGTATGACGTCGGATATCCGATACTCACAGCTTTAATGTGCAGTCCCGGTTGGCCCAAGCATTGCACAATTCAATCCAAAATAAACGCTATCCAACATAAATAGCTCTGGCACTGATGAATTCATGCTGCAAGAAAAAAATCACGAATACAGCTTAATTAAAAATTGTGCTCAGCGAACCATGGTAAGTTGAACGATGAGTAAAAGGTTTTGGTTTAAAAAACCGTACATTTATAATTTATGGCATAAGTGGTATTAATTCAAATTATACATTTTATCTCAGGTAGAGCCCAGCTGCCGTTTGGGACGCCAAAATTCAAATCATTCATCTTATAATCTGACAACTTCTATTGTGATCGGCAGCCGGGTGTGGGATTTATAAGACCCACAGGTTACTTTTTTATCCGTTACAACATTCTTAGAATATACCGAACCAAGTTGTTTTAAGATTCATAGAAATATTGAGTTCTAAGTAACGTGAGGGATTATATGTGGGTATATTCGATACATTTTAGTGTATAATTTTATTTTCACGAAATTATCCTGCTATACGTAAGCTTGTATTTCGTTTTATTAAAAAAATGAAATAGTTTTCTTTAAAAGCTAGACTATGTGTTTTTAGATATTAAAGTGGCAAGGAGTTAACAGTCTACCTGATGGTAGGGGGCTGCTACTTCCTATGTACGCAAACCGTGGACACCAACTTCAAACAAATAAAGCCACAGATGCGTGGTCACTCCTGAGGGTAAAGATGGAATGCTTCACGGGACACAACAATAGGTCCATTGTAGCTTGGTAGAAGAGATAGGTAGAGGAGAGTATTCCTATCACTTAGTAAATAATAAATTTTACACAAAATTGTTACTTTATACAAAAAGTTACTAAAATTGTAAATATATGAATTCTCTTTACCCTTTTTTTTTATAGGATAAGGGTGACAAACGAGCACACAGTCCACCTGATGGTAAGTGGCTGCTGTGGCCCATAGACATCTACATTTATCCTCGATTACGAATTAAAATGCAGATGCGGTGTCACCCGTGAGGACTAAGATGAAATGCCTCGTTTCCAGTAAAAAGGGTCTCCAGTTCTCTACACTCACCATACGAAACACAGCAGCGTTAAGCTGCTATTTGACGCTGGTATTCTGTGAGAGCGTGGTCCTTCCCCGGTCGAGCCGACCCATTTGTGCTACAACTATACCACTAATATAGCTGCAGCATGGCTCTACCACGTTAAAAAAACTTTAAAACTTATATAAAAATTCATAATTAATAGACAAAGGAAACTATTCCACTTTTTAATATATCTTGCATATTATATTACAGAACTAGCATAAATAGTACACATATATGTATACATAAATATTATTAGAAATGAGTAACCCGAAGAAGAACTTATAAAGTATGAGTAAAAACTTAATCAGGATTGCTTGATTGACCACACGTCGGGTGTTGATTTCCATTATCATCAACAAATTACAAGTTAAAAATTTGTCCTCATACAAAAATCATTTAATAAACATGCTCACTAAATTGACTGTTACAAACGTTGACATATTTAATACAAATTCTAAAAAGGCTGCGGCTGCCATTAAAGGGTAATCGATTAGAGGATGGACGTTCGAGCAATAAGAGCTTTTTAAACATCGATCCATCAGGCACTGGCCACAGATAAGGGCATATGGCTGTCACAGTGATAAGTAATAAGATGCCGGTCATAATATATGACAATTCTTATTGAGTACAGGCTAAGCTTTGAAATAATGAACGATATTTAACGGTATGTTGGTAGGCATGGAAGTATGTACTTACGTAAATTACTTCAGTATTTGTAGGTAGCATATCCGTGAAAATCGTGTTTTAAACAACCTTTTAAAAATTACTCTAAAAATTATATACAAAGAAATAAAACTATTTTCCTATCTCTTTTAAATTATTATTTTCGAATACTAACATATTATACAATGTTACTAACTAATTAGTAATATCCTCCAGATTGAGTTTCAGATCTGGAACTGCAAATGACAGGATTATAATGTCGGAGTGTGTTGTCACAGGTGCAAGCTCTATTCCCTCACTCTCATAACACGGAAAATCCGACTCGACCGGAGTGAGATCAGGCGCTTAACTTGCTTTCCAAGGTACGGGGTTGAAACACCGCCAACTTCCTGACTCCAGGCCGTTACTGAAAATTTTGGACGGAAAAACCCAATAACTGATTTTGGCTCGACTCATGATTTCGAACTCTCCTCATGATCAGCTGTCACAATTACGACCAATAGAACAACGAGGCAGTAAAGAATTATACTGAATTATTTCAATAAAATATTGGTAGAGTCTGAATCAACATAATAATAAAAACAAATAAATAATTACTAGGAATATAATCTTTTTTCTTTAACAAGGTACAAACGTTTAAATTCTATTGATTGTAGTTTTCTTTTCAGCAAATAATTCTTAAAAAACTATTTAAATAACTGAATTAATTTTATCATAACAAATAAATATAAAAAGATAATTAAAAAATAATGAATTATTTTCTTCCAGCAAACTTTATGGCCGTTATTTTGTCGTTTATTTATGAATTTACTTTCAACATTTCGTACTTTCTTCCGATTCAATATTATTCAAGTGAATTGTTATGTTTTTTTTCTACGTATGGTGGTAGAATTGTTTTGGTTATCGTTTTATTCATTTATATTTTAGGTGTGTCGCCATTTTCACAAGCCTACCGTTGTACATAGACCTCCGTCACGGAGTGCCAACAAGCACGGTCCTAAACCACCTGCATCCGTAGACTTCCTGCATATCTTACCAGATCGTCACTAGTGGAGGACCGTTCTAAACTCCGCTTAACATTATAAGATCTGTTATTTCAGAATTTTGACAGATATTTTTTTCTGCTTTCTTTCCCATCGGTAGTGGGTTCGTCGAACTATATGGCCATATATAGTTTACGGATTTGTTGGGCTGTGTCGGTTACTCTGGTTTTACTGCGGATATCATCGTTATGAATTCTATCACACGGATAAACTATCAGCCCTCTTGCGGCAGGCTCCTCATATGGACAGCAGTGAAGGGCCATGTCTCAGTTTCATATGTTCACTGGCAACACGCACTGGTTGTACAATCAAACATGGACGAGAAGAGTTGGATCTATCGATTGACCTCTTAGCTAGTCCGACAATTTGTCGTAGGTAAACACATCTATATATATAATATGTCCTACGCACGCACGTACGTAGTACGTATAACTCAATGTGTAAAACATACCTACTCGTAAACTACTTAGAACGCAATGTTATCAACAATTAGTGAAATAGGTGTGATATAAACTTTGCACTTAAATTTTGCCTTGTTCACATATGTCAGTATATCGCATAATAAATAGTCGGTAACGTTTTTAATTTTAAAACTATATTTATGTTTTATTTAATGATGGCATGATTTTCATGTCAGCGCATAATTGTCTCTTAGTAAAAGTCTTATCGTCTAAGAATGCTGTGTAAAAGCACGCTGTGGCGACTAATGTGTATTACTAAAGCATGTTATCAGATAACGTGTGACAAGTTGGAGCAACCGCTTGAGAGAGGTTTACAAGTTACTGAACTACAGAGTGAATATTTATTCATACAATTAGCGACTAGTTCGCGGTTTTAACCGCAAATGCCCCGGGATTATCTTAACTAGATGAATAAATATTTATATATATTTAAAAATATCGATGACTTTTTTCGTGCGTTTTTTTATGTATGAATAATTTTAATGAATGTTAAATTTTTTTGAAATGCGTGGCAATTGCAAGCATGAAACAGATTTTTATTTGTAGAAAGTAGAAATTGGAACAAAATAGTACAAAGTAAGCATCAATTTTATAATTCAATTTACCAAATGCGAGACCAAAGACTTAAACAACGTGTAACTTCTATTTACAAAAAAAGGTGACAAAAGAACAAATAAACGTCCTGATAGTTAGCAAATGTTACACCCACATCCATTCTTTAATCTTTATCCTTTTTTATCCTTTTGCCTCGTTCCTCCAATTACTGAGATATAATGCTTTTTAATCTGTAAAAATGTCTTCAGTTCTCTACATGAGTGTAGAAATCCGTTACAGCCATAATATGGTGGTATTCTGTGAGAGTGTGGTACTTCCCTGGATAAGCCAAACCATTCGTGTTGCAGCCATAATACAGCTGCAGTGTGGCTCTAGCGCCAGAAAACAATCTACATTACATAGTTATAAAAAGCTTAATAAACTTCAGAAATAGTAAGTTTCTTCTATCTTTTACTACCAGGATTCAACTATAGAATACTCATTTCTCTTCTTTCCTATAATAAAATTTCAATTACTAATGTTAAGCTCGTTGTTAACTCTTGTCTTGTTTTGTTAAATAAATTTCATTTATCTCAACATGTGTTTTTAAAATTAATAAGCAAATTTAAAATTACATTTAAAAGTAAATTAATAAGTAAAGCAATTAATAAGTAAATCACGTCACCTCAATAAAAAATACATATATTTCCAGTAAGTTCCGGTTAAAGATGTTCGTTGTATACATATTAAATGAAATTGCAATAATTAATTATACATTTTAGTATGCAGTTGTTTTTTTAATAAAATAAAATAAAGATACATTATATACTTTTTCGTGTAAAAATATATTAACAGGCAGTTTTGAAATATTTTAATAGAACGTTTTTTTATTTTCTAAATAGTAGGCGTATAGTTCATTATTATGCGTCTAAATTACATAATTTGCTGTCGGCTTTGTTTTAAAATGAAAACATAAAATCATCTCGTTTCCCTTGTATTAAAACATAAAGATATATTTACTAATCGCATAATAACAAATATTCGAGGCTTCTATGGATTTTAAAGGAAATCGAAAACAAAGTGAGATGAAAGAAAATTGTTTTGGTATGAGTAATTCGTTGTGAAGTGCGTGTCCGAGATCAAAAATGCAACAAACATGCTTTGGAACGAAGTGTTCATTTTCACGCTAAATAAATTAAATATTATTAGATAAGGTGGATTTGAATTTTAAAGTGTAATTTTATTACGTTTTCAACACCATTTATTTCCTATATTTAGTAACTTTTTGCCTGCATCATTCGTATTCGTTATTCAACATGTTTCTATTTATTAATATTGATGTAAAAGTCATACCTACTAGTATTTTTTGTTTTCATTATAATAGCTCCGCTGACACACACACATATATATAAAATCTAGTATATATATATATATATATATATATATATATATATATATATATATATATATATATATATATATATATATAATTAGAGATGGGCCGAGTATTCGTTTCATATTCGGTATTCGGCATATTCGGCAGCTTTACCGAATATTCGTATTTGTTAAAGTGGTACTCAAAGTGTCCACTGTATTGAAATGTACGAACATGTTTGTCCACGTGTCAGATGTAGCCGATAGACATGGCCTTAGATAGCTCACCTTGAATAGTGCTTTTCAATTTTTCATACAGTTGTGGAATCACTGTTTCACTTATATATTTTCGGTTCGGTATTTGGTATTTGGGCTTTACCAACTGCATGAGCCTATTAAAGCCTTTATCTTCGACTATAGAAATTGGCTGGTTATTTATTGCTATCATTTCAGCAATTGAATTCGTAATTGGAAGTGATCTGGGGTCGTCGATTCGCCATTTGCAAATAAATGAATCGTCTAGTGTAGTTTGAGTGGTTGGACAGGTTTTAGTATTTGTAGATTGAGCACCTCTGGTAGAAGGTTGGGTGACCTGTGCAACTTCAGATTCATGCTGTGTCGTTTTTAATATTTTGTATATTTGAGCCTACCTGATGCACAGGTTTTTCCAGACCAGAAAATTCCGCAGTGTGTTTCAATTTTAAATAATTGCTCAAAGCCGAGGATGAAGCTTTCCTGCCGCTGCCACCCTGCGAAAGTATTTTTTCGCAAACCGTACATTTTACTTTACTTTGGCCGTCACTTTCTCTAAAATAAGCCCAAATAGTAGATCTCCTCCTACCACTCATTTTGATCATATAATTATTAATTATCAATTTTCACTAAGAATACGAAACACTTTTTTTCTCACAAAAACAGTCAAAAAATAAGCACGTGCCGGCAATTTGCTCAGTACTAGACACATACTACTAAGAGGATACTACGCATGTACTAGATGATGCAATAACATGTCAGGTGTAGCGGGGGAGCGAGGGGCAGGGTCCGGCGCTAATCCCGTGCGCTTTACGTAAACAAGGTTCGACATGAATTGGTTAGGTACCGAGGTGATCCTGCCGAATAATGTTCGGCCGAATTTCAATTTGTGTGTGTGTGTGTGATTATTATTAGAGATGGGCCGAATATGGAATTCGGTGAAATCCATATTCGGCCCATCTCTAATAATAATCACACACACACACACACACACACACACACACACACACACATATATATATATCTTCTTGGATGCTTTGTTAATTGATTCGAAAAAAAAAGACCGGAAAAAATATTATTGATGGCTCCGACCGGGGTAGGACCACACTTTCACAGAATACTAGCGTAAAATAGCAGCTTAATGCTGCTGTGTTTCGTATGTTGAGTGTAGAGAACCGGAGACCCTTCTTACTGGAAACGAGGCATTCCATCTTAGTCCTCAGGGTTGACAACGCATCTGCATTTTGATTCTTAATCGAGGATAAATGTAGATGTCTATGGGCCACAGCATCCACTTACCATCAGGTGGACTGTGTGCTCGTTTGTCACAGCATTCTATAAAAAAATATATATCTTGTAGGGAAGACCGTATATTTAAATAGGTTACTACTTTTTATTATTACATATTTTTAATCACTTTGTTACTATTCTAAAATTATGTTCCCGAAAGATGATGATGTTAAAGCCAAACTTTTCAAATATCAACCGAACACTATCAAAGTTACAAAGACATATTCTTTATTAATAGATGTTTTTCATAATGATTTCTTATATTTACGCGAAGACTACACATTAAATGAAACTAATTTTTACGGATTCTATCGCGTTTAATTTAACTTTTTAATTCCCGACGTTTCAGGTGCTTTACAGCACCCATGGCCACGGGAGGGGGACTGAGGTGTTTGACATCCCGATGTCATAGTTAGCCCGGCTACCTTCAGTTTTTGAATGTGGGCCATGGGTGCTGTAAAGCACCCGAAACGTCGGGAATTAAAAAGTTAAATTAAATGCGATAGAATTTGTAAAAATTTGTTTCATTTAAGATGTTTTTCATTTTCATTCAGTCCTACTCCCCGTGGTGTCGTGCCAAGAACGATGGCTGCGTTTCCCCTTGCTCAAAGGCTAAGTATAGCCATTCAGCCAGGATATTTTAAATTAAAATTTTAGATAAATTGCGTTATAACCATCTTTTTAGATTCATTCATTCTATTTTAAAAGACAAAAATAAATTACGCCTTACATAAAATACCATGAACGGCTTCAGGGAACAGTATCAAAGGTGCGAGATCTCTAGTACTGAGATAATTAATCCGCCTGCCAAGAGTGACGATTGAGGTAATTCACCCCTACAAGGGGAGAGGCCTTTGCCCAGAAATGGTCTTTTACGGACTGATGATGAAGATATTTCTAATTATGTTTGTAAGATAAATATTGATATTTCCAACGACGAGTCGATTTAAACGAAATTAGTTAGTTAAAGAAATTGGCAGCCATTGGGGACCGCCGACAGAAGTGAAAACTTAAAACTAAAACTAAAAACTAAGCTTTTTATGGATTTTCAAATTAATTATAGTATCAAAAATTTCATTATTTGTAAATTAAAATCATTATCATTAGTCTGGTTTTTACATATCTATGTATATCGGCACTCTGAGCAACAATTATAAATTTTTGAAATTATTATCGTAGTCAATTTAACTTCACTTATTACATACAACATATTATACACATCAATAATGCTACAATCTTACATTATTAATTATTAAAAATTATAGTCAAGATAGTAAAAAAACTTATATACCTACTGCTACTACAGCATGTTGGTGATGCGAACTCTTAAGATTTGACACATCCAAAAAGCATCCAACGCCCATATCATACTCGCAACACGTCATACAGCTGCAGAAATATACTGTTAACATTAGCATTTCGGTGACGTGAACTTATAAGATATTAGCCATCCAAAAATCACCAACTCGCCAAAATGAGGTTGTTTACAAAAAAGTTTAGTTCACTTCAAAAATTAGGATTTTGCTAAGTCGTTGATATAAAACATGACCAGTTATCGGGTCTGGTCGGATTGTTGTATTAAAGTAGGGGACATAAAAATTGCCTCCCTATTTACGACTTTTATTACTTGTTGAGAAAGTACATACATTTCTAATAAGACTTCGTTAGTTATTCGCTTTTTTAAAGAATTATGTTAAAACTATTTATAAATTATATAAATAATACTTAAATATAAATAATGATTAGTATTTTTCTAATAGTTTACATTCAGGTTCACGTACAATCTCGTTTCAGTCATTTGTTTGTTTTCGAAAAATATTGTAAACATACAGGAGGGATAGATAGGTTCGCATATTTTTTTAAATAATTACGAACAAAATTAAGGTTTCGCTCGCATATAAATCGAGTGTTTCATGAAATATCGAGTCGCAGCCGTGGGCTACGGCGCACAAACGCGTCGCTGCCCTTATCTCTGCCGGTATGATTTTATACGATATTCGATTTTTCTTTTTCTGACTTTTATGGATCGGTTGTTCGCGGCGTGTCGATAATTCGAGATCGGCCTTTTGTGTTATGCTTCTACACTCACATAAACCTACCTACGGACAAATTGTTGCTTACTCACGTAAGACTTTAAAATATTTCTGTTTCATTTCATAAAGGCACATTTGAAAAAGTTTACGGTTCTGGATGTATATTCGTGAGTTCCGACGAAATGGCTTTTTTTTATAACGCTCAACTATAAACTGGTTTCAAGTCAGTTTCACGAAACGTCTGGCAACTTTATAACTGACCAGTTTATGCTGTTGTAATGATCTAGGAGTTGCCACTGCGCACAAAAATACTCACATTGTCTCAAAGGTTCTTACCGTATTCAGAATTGCATTTTATCACTTCGCGCGCTATATCACGTTTCTTCAAGGTATAACTATAAGTGTCAGATAATAAAAGCAATTTTATATATAATTTGAATAGGTTTATTTATATTTAATAGGTATAATTGCTTTCAATGCGTTCAATAAGGGAAATTAGATAAATCTCCCGTCAAGCCAATTGCGTAATGGGTACAAAATGGAGTTGCTGCTTAAAGATTCTTGTTGTGTACACAGTTTTTGGAAAAGTTTCACGAAGGAATTATTTATAATAAGTAACAGAATTTTAAAGATTTTCAACATATTTTATGACTTATTGCTTTGTTACTACGACACTTATCTGGTTGAAGATTGTCGCGTCCGCGGTCGAATTTTATATCGATATAATTTTAAAAAATCCATGTTTGTTGCTCGAGGGTTGTGAGTACGATCGATTTGCTTTTTTATTTAACGATAATGGCTTAAAAATGCAGCTATACGATATGATTGCATGCATTAATATATATGCAATCTTTCGATATACGAGCTTACCAATTTGAAGGCAGCATATTAGTTTTAGTCTTTTTTTAGATTTATGCAAGTAGGTACGTGATCTTTTGTATATATACGTGGTAGAGCCATGCTGCAGTTATATTAGTAGTATAGTTATAGTACGAATGGGTCGGCTCGACCGGGGAAGGACCATGCTCTCACAGAATACCAGCGTAAAATAGCAGCTTAACACTGCTGTGTTTCGTATGGTGAGTGTAGAGAACCGGAGACCCTTTTTACTGGAAAAGAGGCATTCCATCTTGGTCCT
Source organism: Parnassius orleans (assembly GCA_029286625.1). Lineage (NCBI taxonomy): Eukaryota > Metazoa > Arthropoda > Insecta > Lepidoptera > Papilionidae > Parnassius > Parnassius orleans. Next base: position 3,033,147 of record JAGSMP010000054.1, on the reverse strand, counting down.
CACGGGTGACAACGCATCTGCATTTTGATTCTTTATTGAAGATAGATGTAGATGTCTATGGGTCACAGCAACCACTTACCATCAGGTGGACTGTGTGCTCGTTTGTCACCCTATCCTATGAAAAAAATATAAAGAAAATCCAAAAAGTGCGTCAGCTGGCTCACTTAATTTGTCTATAGGTACTTAACACATTGGGTGAATCAATTTTGTGAGTACGATCTGATAACCTCGTACTAGTTATGCTGTCCCATTAACAGTCTATGAAATTATTTTACCTACCATTTTCTACCACTAGTAGGTAGCAAGTCAGTTGTGAATAACGCGAGCAGGCGTGATTGACATTTAGAGCAAAGTAGCACACTATTCTCTATCACACTCTCAATTTGTATATTGACGGTATTTTTAAATGGAAAACATTGATCGCGTGGTAGGAATAATAAAATGCAAAAAGACCCATTGGGCCGGACATGGATCACATTTTGTAATCTCGCCGTCTTTGGGAGCGCTAAAAATCAAACCAACAGGAGCCCATGTCGGTATCAAAAATGAAACGAAATCTTTATCAGGCGTATGGCCGGCGTTTGTTGTCGTGTCATAACTTGTCTTGCCGAGGTTTGTTATACGTCGGTAACGCTACACGACAAGCAACCGGACACCTCGTTGCGTGTTGCGTGCGTGTGGCACTTACATACTCCATTGCTGTGGATTCATGGACGCACTATATACGTCCATGTGTGGACTAATAAGTACATATGTACATACAAATATACATACAGAACGACAACCATACAAGTAATACAAACATTTGTAGAAGTGAATTAATGCACGTGAGTTTGTAAATCGCAAATTTAAAATCCAAATCTTGTTTGACCTTATGCTCACTCTTCTGTTTACTCTTTTATGGGCTTGCTCTAGTTAAAACGTAAAGTAATAAATATAACCCATAAATGCCACTTCAAAGCTCACACATTTTCTTATTTCTGAGAAACGTTTTTTTACTTCAGTCTCAGACATGCAGGTTTCCTCACGATGTTTTTCTTCACCGCCGAGCACGTGGTAAATCAGCACTTAAAATTGCAATTAACAATTTCATTGGTGCCGGCGGGGATTGAACCCGGTTTTGCTCGCATACTGTGAAATTTACAGCAAGCGCAAACCATCCGAGCTTCCATGGCTCCCGCCAGCCATACTGTAAGTTAATTAATAGAATCAGACATTACTTTGCGGAAATCCATTATATTAAAGTTGAGAGTTAAGTTAGAGTTTAACATACTGTAATTATTGTTAATCATAATTTTGTTTTGTGGAGAAGTAAAGCATTGTAGGGGAACCTGTATTTTTTTTAAATTAAAATATTTTGTGAAAGAAAATTTTTTTTAACGAAAATACATAAGAACTAAAAAAAATATCATAATATAAGATTACAGTCCCGACTTCAGAAGCTATTTTGTGGATGTTTTTTTCTTTTTAGTTTTTTGAAGTCGGCTACCAATTTTATGAAAGAGTACTAAGAAATATCACAAAGTTAAGGTAACAACTAGAATATCTAAATAGTCACTGTAAAAACTTCATTTGCTATTTTTCCCACGATCCGGGGTAGAACGTTTTTTCCAAATTCAGAAAGGGCTAACTCCGAAGTATTTTTAATGAAATTTAATGAAAATTGAGAACCTCCTCATTTTTTGAAGTCGGCTAAAAACTATACGGAAACTACTATATGGTCTTTGTATTATCTTACGTAATCGACAACCTTAGCCAGTAAGTATCTTATATACCACAGTCGTAATTGTCAAACCATATAGAGCTTTTTCCGAACCTGCGGTAAAATTATTAAATGATTTGGACAAAGTACGAGTATTATTTATAAAAGTACTAGCTGGTGCCCGGCGCGTTGCTGCCGCAGAATAAATATTTGTGAAAATATCGTTTTAAATTTGGAATGGTTATATTGTTTAATTAGGAATGCTAATAAATTCATTGAAATTGAATGACATTTTATGACTTTCAAATAAATATGTCGGTACGACACAATACGACACGAATATTCTGTACAAATATTTTATGTGATTTTATGTCCGGTGGTGGAGGTCTGGTGGCTGTAGTACAGGTATTGTATTGTCATCAGTCTCTACAAATAGCATTGGTAAAGCACCTACTATTAAGATGTATCGATGTTTCAACTGTAATTATGTAAGAAGAAATAAAGATTTATATTATTACTATTACTTTGGTATGGGTTCGCCAATGGATATTTTAAATCTGGTTATATATACAAGACGATCACACACATAATATATCAGAAGAGACCAGACTCCGAAAATTCGCTTTAGAAGCCCTAGGATAGAATAACTGGTCGCAGCGATACTGGTATGCAAGAGCTGAATAGCTGCTCGAATATATTAAAAAGTAGTCTGCTCTTACGCCATTCACGGTTAAAGATGGGGTGATTCTCTTACAAAGCACTACGCAGCGGCTTTTATTTTAACCATTTTTTAAATACAACTATAGAAATAAATTTCTACTATAAAATCGGATGAGCAAGTTAGTGACTTATTTATTTACAAAACCTAATATGTATTAGATTTATATAAAAAAATCAACTTAATACATTGGAGTAAGAAATACGGATAGTTATTGATTACTTGGAATTTTCACCGTGTGATGGTGGCGTAGGAGAAATCTAATGTTTTATTTTATTTTTCAACCGACTTCAAAAAAGAAGTAGGTTCTCAGAACTTTTATCTAGGTGAACCGATTTTGATGATAATTTTTTTATTTGAAAGCTGGTGCTCATGTGGTCCCATATAAATTTGATCAAGATCTGACTGAGTAGTTTTTGAATTATCCTTAACAATGCGTATTAAATTAATTTCGACTACATTAATGATGTTCTCATTTTATTTATATTGAAGTCGGTTGTACAATATTTTTAATTTTACCACTTGTTGTGGATTTCGTAAGAGGTAACTTAGAGAAAGGCGCTAAAATTTTGTGGTCTTCTATAGATGGCGTCGTCCATTTGGTATTTTTATTACATTAAAAAAATCTTTAGATCGGCGTTGGGAAGCAGCGCCAAAGGTGCTAGAAGTGTCCAATATGCCAACATGCCTCACATTTGTGGCCATAACGGTAAATTCCTGTTATCGGACCAAAAGTGGATGGTTTATGGGTTAGGAAAAATTTGTACCTAAAATGTGTATTCATAATACAAAGAAACAGTATTGAATTCTCTTTTATGTATGTGGCAGTGGCTTTTCACCTGCTCCTGACTCGATTGTCTATAAGGAAATAAATTAAGTGCTCCCTTTCCCCTATAATAATAATCTCTTAAAACAGAATCACATCACAGAACTTTAAAAATAACAAGGCATAACCACCTAATCGTGCCGTGTTGCCCCCGTTCCTAAATCCACCATGCGGCGGAATGCCGGCGAACGAGTTTTCTTTCCGTCTCTCTCTTCTCTACGGCGGGTTTGAGTCTGTCCTTGTCAGCCTCTTGTCATTTTCTATAAGTTTTTCTAACATTCTCGTCTCGCGCCGCCCGCCCCCTCGGTTTCGACCTAACGCCTCAGTCCTCAGCGATAACTTTTGTTTGCTCAACAGTTATGACTGTTGTTTGAGACACTTATGCTGTTACGCTCAGTTATGGTTGAGCAGGTTTTATTTACCAAAATTTAATAATGCCGTATTAACTCATCTCGCGGTAAAACATAATTTATTTAATGTCACGATTTAATATCATTAAAACTTTTTTTTACCTTTTGACAAGCTTTATGATTTCGTGACTCGATTGCTACGAGTGTACAGAATCGATAAATGAATAATTGTGGGATATTAGATAAAAAAATAATTTGCATTACTAATTAGCAATTATATCTATAAACATAAATTACATTTTAGATACCGCTTGTGCTAATAAAACTCTCCCATATACATACAAGTAACTTACCGAAATAAGCTAAAATCTCAATCTAAAGTCGCCCCGTGGGCTGCTTACTTAATACTAACGACGTACAAATTAAAAGAGACCGAGACGTGTGCCAAAACTAACTTTATGGGCTTTGCATGTCTTATATCAATAAATTATTAACTACGCTCCTTGTTTGGTTTCACGTACTTTTTGCCATTTGCCGAATGGATTTTAAACTTTAAGCGCTTTTATTTACAGTTCGAAATTATTTATAGCTTTCATTTCTAGTGCCGTTTCAAACTAATCTTGATTCTATTCAGTTTAAATGTATAATTTATATTGTTTAGGTGAAACATACGCATAGTACGTTGTAAGAACGCAGGCACTTATAGAGCGTAACTGGGGGCTCTAGCAACATTAGTTTTAATTAATAATCTGAATGTAGTAACTCGATGTGCGCTATTTTCAATTAGGCTTCAGCACCGCCAGGAGCTTGTTTTGAGTTGTGTGATTTAATGGAATCCTGTATCTGTTATTTCAAATTCATTCATATTATTATATAATATATATAAAAATTTGTTTCTTTGTTTGTTCGTATTTTATGCGCTGTCATACCGTTCATCAGATTGCGGTAAAACTTTGTCAACTTATTGCTCGCACTTGCGCATATGTTAAAAAAAAATTAACTTACAGTAGGTAGCGCGCGTATCGTTCCGACAAATTTATTTAAAAGTTTTAATATATCATCATCATTATCATTCCTAATTAAACAATATAACTCTTCCTAATTTAAAACAATATTTCTGTGATTATTTCTTCTGCAGCAGCAACCTGCCGGGTACCAGCTAGTAATGTATATTTTACGGAGTCGAGATCAGATTACGACATGGGCCTGTAATTTGTTCTGCCTGTAATAAACCCTGCAAGTGTCGTAATTTCTTTATTATATGAACTTGATAATTTTAGATCATATGTCCATAATATAGTTTTAAATGTTTTTTTAAACATTTTGTGTAGTAATAGAATTTTAATAGGTATTTTTATAGAACAAGGGTGATAAACGAGTAAACAATTCACCAAGTGATAAGTGAATGCAGTGACCTAAAGACTACTTAATTCGACCACCAAATCTTCGATTAAAAATTAAAATGCAGATCTGGTGCGTTGTCACCCTGAAGACTAAAATTGAATGCCTATGTACTAGTAAAAAAGGTCTCCAAATTACGTCACACACGAAGCACAGGAATATTACTGTTCTTATATTGTTATTTTTTTACAAAACTGTAGTGACAAACAGACTTATAGTCCTTCCGATCGTAAGTAACCAACCAACTTTAAACAAAGAAATCTTAATTAAGAATTAAAATATAGATACGTTGTCCCACCTGAGGACTAAGATCGCAAGCCTCGTTACCGGTAAAAATAATCTCCGGTTTCCAACACGCACCATATGAAACACAGCAGCATTAATTTGATATTTTACGAAGGTATTCTGTGAGAGCGTGGTCCTTCCCCTGTTAAGCCGACCCTTTTGTGCTGCAACCATAATATAGCTGCAGTGCAGCTCTACCTCTACCACGTACGAGATGAATAAAACATGATAATTATCTAGAGCGTTCTATAATTTAATAAAAATAAATTATTAGAAACTACGTATGCTGTCCAGAACTCCTCTCAAAATTTTGCTTTAGAGTGCCGCGGAGAATACCTCGTGCTCCTATCAAGCCTCTAGTATGCCCATTCCGTAGGACGCTACTAGGATCGAATTCCCCGATCTCTAGAATGAGCCGTATTTACAACAAATACTGCAAATCCTTGACGTACATTGTATGATAACCACTAAATAAAAAAAAAAACAATTTTAGAGATGCTTTTAGTTTTTTATCATTTATTATTTAATGCTTCATTGTGCAAGCTATGATTACCTATAAGTGATTGTGAATTATGTCCTAGATACTAAGCTTTAGCAATTAAGATTTTTACTGGTGTAACAATCGTTGGTAATCTAATTAAATTAAAAAAAAAACGGATTAACCGTGTGAGAAATAATGAAAAAGAGGTACCCGCAATTCTAACTTTGGTGGCTTGCAATTCTAAGCTGATAATACTTTGTGCACAAACTGTCATATGTACTACAAAACGTTGGCCACAGGCTGAACCTAGCTTCCATAGCCAAAGTTTGCATTTCTGCTGCTCTAATGCCCAGATCTAGCTCAAGTTCTGCATATGTAATTCGTCATTTCTTGGGTGACCGCGGTTGACCGCTGAACTGATTTCGCTTTCTTCTTTAAAGTTTCCCCGTCCTATTTTAAATACAGTACACCAATTACACTAAAAATTGTTGCCCGCAAATAAGCAGTTTTACAAATAATAGTAGCCAAAAGTTCAAAAAATCTTGCGACGAGGTTATAAAAACCTTTTACTATAAGTCATAGTAAATCATAGCGCGAAAATATCGTCGAAAATCTAACAAAAGGAGCATTTTCCAAATAAAAATATTATTTATAAATTAACAAGTTTTTCATTATTAAAATTAACTGTAAAAATTCAGCCTCACGATAATAAATCTTTTCCAATTTGGGGGAGATCCATGTTAAAAAAATTTATCATTTTATTTGCATGCCAAAAGACGTAAATACTCTTTTCTTATTTGTTTAATAAGAAAAGAGTATTTACTTACTACATATAATATTATATAACTTGCAAATGTCAAACAAATAAGAAAAGAGTATTTACGTCTTTTGGCATGCAAATAAAATTATAATTTTTTTGACATGGATCTCCCCCAAATTGGAAAAGATTTACTGGAATCAGGCTGGGCACATAAAATATTATAGGCAGTACTGGGCCCCTAGCCTTTTGCTAGGTTTTGAGGGGTCATTTATTACCACCCTCTCTCCTCACTCCTGGGTTTCGGTTTGGAGGGTGAGAGTGCCTGTATAATTACAGGCTGTGTGGCATTTTGTCTTCGGCGTTACGTAGCATATGTTTTTGATTGCAGGTGTCTATCAGTTGCATTAGCCACCTGCCATCTGGATCATTCGTTCGAACACTATTGTGAAAAAATTAGATACTGTATGCATTATTCTGAACATGTTGCGTAAGGCGATTCTTGAAATTAATTTTCTGAATTGACTGTGACTGTTCTATCATGTTTTCTTTATTTTCTTTGTGAACTTTTATATCATTCTATTTATTTTAATAAAAAGATTTAACATCAGGGTTAGTGTTATATACATTTAAAGAAAAAATCCAACCTTGAAGGTGGAGAAATAGCTGATGAAGATTTTAATGTACATATTCAAACGACATTCTAGTCGTCACCTTGAATTGTCATATTCCTTATATCACTACTACAAAAGGGTAATATATTAAAACTTTTATTAAAATATTAAAAACCGGCTTGCCATGTAGTGGCGACCATGTGAAATCTACTTACTACTCCACATCAAATCCTGGATTTCGTTAGCGGCGAGAATGTGAAACAAACGGGAGATGGGCGTCTTCTTAATAACAGTTCAAAATAATAAAAAAAACTACGGGTGTTAACCCACCTGCCAAGCGTGGTGACTAAGGCTAGTGAAGCATTCCCTCTAGGTGCATTCTATGCCTGTCTTCAGTTGTGGACTTTGAAAGGCAGTAGTTATTAACGAAAAACCGACTTCAAAACGAAAATAATAATTTCCATTTAATGACTTTGAGATCGGAGCTTTACTCGTAATTCTTTGTTACACTATGTCTTAGCAGTAGTTAGTTATAGGAGGATGAAATCTAAAGAGAGCTTTAGTCTTGGAGTGAAAATGATGACTAATTCAGGCTACTAAACACAAATTTATATATACGGCCGATTAGCCGTTGTTCACCAACTACATGATACCACCCATTTTCACCGTTTTATTAGTAAGAAACTACCAATTAATATGGTAAATATAATCAAGATATTAATAGTATATTTTTTTCCTGTAATGGTGTTTGGGATCATCAAAACAGATTTTAAAACAAATTGATTATACACGGCGAAATAAAAACGATAAGTGATGCTTCTTCTTTTGTTAAATTGCCTGTTTTTGTATCATTCAAACTGACTTAATTTATAATTTAATGAAAAAAGACATTTTAAAATGGAAAAATCAGTTTTCTTATCTATAAATTTTTTAAAACATGTTATTAAAATACAAGAAATATATGTATTAATTATAATAATGGTAATTATATGTACATATTAATTTGTATTGTAAATTCAAACTAATATATGAACCTCACGTGTTTTTTGTTTTAAACATGGCAAATAACTATCTTGAACGATTACTAAACCTATTCATTATTTAATTGTTAATACATATTTGTTTTAAACATGGTAAATAACTATCTTGAACGATTACTAAATCTATTCATTATTTTATCATATGTGCATAAACAGTTTGTTTCTCATTTAGGACGATTTACGACTCTTGCCATATATAGATTGACGAAAAAGGTGGCCTGGGTATTTTAAATCTGACATTTGATCATGTTCGTAATAGATATTCCGTTATCTGCTATTGGCATTTATTTCGGCATATTATTTAGTTCACTTTTAAAACACCCAACGAGATTAGATTGTGCGACGAATTCAGTTACACCTTTACTACGGCATCTCAAATGTATGTTAAAACAGTATTCGAAAAGCCCGTCTTCCCTTACATTTTGCTAATGTAATTTATTTTAAGACTTACTTTTTTTTTTTAAATTACGAAGCATTGGATCTATTTCTATAAGTTCTTATAAAAAATACTTTGTTCGTTAAAATTACAAAAGCAGATAGCTGTGAAGTTTTCCTTTCCGTTTCTTCTTCGATTAGATGAAACGCATTTGGAAAAGCCATTATATTTAAAGAAATGGCGTTTGACAAACAAAATTTTGATTTCGTGCGCCGAAAAATAATGAAATTTTATTTTCTTTAAAAGATGCATGTTTTTTTTTTGCTTGAAAAGGCATATCAGTTAATCGGAGAGATTATAGGTAAGAGATTGTAGGTGCTTTGGGAAGCTAGGAAATCTCATAGTACACATTAAACAATTTCATCGAAGACGGCGCGGTGCGGACTGTCGCGGTTCCCTCGAGTTAACGCTGATACTATCTCAGACTTTCGCGGTATTTTGTAATTTGGACTTTACCCAACTTAGAATGCAATGTTGGATGGTCAGATACTTGACCTAGCCCTCCTATTGTGTTTGATATGTTTATAGGACCACACCGATTACTATTGCTAAAGATTGAGTTGCAACTTTTGTCATAAAAGTTGTGTTATTTAATAATCATACTTTTTAACATTAATATTTTATATGTACTATATCGTTACCGTTACAGTATATTAAAGTCCACTGCTGAACATAGACCCTATGAGGCAATCTATGGGAGAGGCCTATGTTCAGCAGTGGACTTTCATATTTGCCATAACGCTTGGCATGTGGGTTGGCAACCGCAGTTTTTTTTTAATTCGTTATTAGGAAGACGATGCTGCCCTTCCCCTGATTTGTTTCCCTCTGTCGCCTCTTACGACACCCACGGGATGATATGGGGTAGTGGATATTCTTACACCGCCACTACACGTCATATATGTACTATGTAACAATATATTTTACTATGTGGTCGAGCTTCTTTTCTGCATTGGAGTTCGTCTGGATTTGTACCATTCTTGCTTATTTCTACCATCGAAAAGCAGTACACCCACTGTAATGTTCCGTTTTGGTAGGAGAGCCTGTATTTACTTTCGTAGTAACTATAATTTAATCTATGGTAATTAATTGGCTCTCATCGTTTAAGGCTGAGAGATATTTTACCTTATATTACATACATACATACATACATACATATAATCACGCTTCTTTCCCGTAGGGGTAGGCAGAGACCACTTCTTTCCACTTGCTACGATCCTTACATACTTGTTTCGCTTCGTCCACTTTCATTATTCCCTTCATACATGCTCTTCGGTTTAGGTACTTGACCTGGCCTTTTTTCAAGACGTCCCTGATTTGGTCGAGAAACGTCCTCCTAGGTCTACCCCTTCCAACACTTTCATTCACACTCGCCTTATACACTTTTTTCGTCAATCGTTCTTCATTCATTCTCTCGACATGGCCAAACCATCTCAGCATACCTTTCTCAATTTTTGTCACTACATCTTCTTTCAAACCACAACGTTTCCTTATCTGTATACTATTTCTTATCCTGTCACTCAATTTAACTCCTATCATACTTCTTAACGCTCTCATCTCAACTGCATTTATTCTGCTTTCATGTTTCTTCTGCCATACCCAACTTTCACTTCCGTACATGAGTGTCGGAACCAACACCCCCTCATGCACAGCCAAACGAGCCTTGTTAGACAACTTCCGACTGCTCATAAAAGAGTGCAAAGCTCCATTCACCATGTTTCCTGCATTCACTCTTCTTTCGATATCACTCTCACACTTTCCATCTCTTGTAAACTTTGAACCCAGATACACAAACTCCTTCACCTGTTCAATTTGTTCATCTCCAATCACGATATTGCAGTCTGTCACTGCCTCATCTCTTTCAAACACCATCACTTTCGTCTTCTTTACATTCATCTTCATTCCTTTCTAACAAAAGCTCCACTCATAGCAGTTACCATCTCCTGCAACTCCTCGGCCGAAGACGCAAGTAGTACTTGGTCATCAGCATAGAAAACATTTGACGAGTAACTCATTCATTCTCAACCCACTTTCATTCTCTTTTAAATCTGTCAAGCAATTGTCCATGAACAGATTAAACAGCCACGGTGACGCTACACATCCCTGTCTAACACCTTTTCGATATTAAACCATTCAGTGTATGCCCCGTTTATCCTTACACAAGCACTAGAATCCCTATAAAGTTGCATTGCTCGTATGAGGATACTGCTCACACAGTTCACGGACAGTGCTGACCACAATTCATTCCTCATTACTCTATCATAGGCCTTTTCAGATCCACGAATGCGCAATAGACCGTCTTGTTTTTAGCCAAACACTTTTCGGCTATGCACCGCAAGGAAAAGACCTGATCCATACATCCCATTCCTTTCTAAATCCCTTGTGCATCCCATACTTTTCGTCTGTTTCATTCACAACCTTTCAATCAACACTTTCGCATACAATTTACCGACGACGCTGAGAAGGCATACCGCGGTAATTTATGCAGTCCTGCCGTGACCCTTTTCCCTTATACAATGGCACGATTACGGCTTTGCACCAGTCTCCGGTACTTGCCCATTTCGCCAGCACAAATTGAAAAGGCGGTACAGCTGACTAGCCACTATGCCCTGTCCAGCCCTCAGCATCTCGACGGTAATCCTGTCATACCCTGCAGCCTTACCTAATCTCATACTTTTCAACGCTTTCACTATTTCATCCATGCTTATCTCACTTTCATCAACATTTATATTAGTTTCCATGGAAGGTGCCGGATGCTGTACCTGCACTTCCTCTCTTTCAAACAAACTTTCAAAATATTCTTTCCATCTCTTTAACACACATTCTTCTCCTTTTATAATGCTCCCATATTGACTCCTGATTGTACTCAGCTCCGAGGTAGAAGTTATTAATCTATACTAATATTATAAAGAGAAAAGATTTGTTTTATTCTGTATTTGTATAGGATAAACTTTAAAACTACTAAACCGATTTAAAAAATAACATTATATTTATATAAATAACATTATATATATACCTAATGATGTTTGTGATGTGTTGCAATAAATATTTCTTTCTTTCTTTCATTATCATTGAGTAACATAGGCTATATTTTATTTTTAAAAAGTTATATATAAATCCTTAAGAAAATTCAGATATAAGTTACACAAGGTGTCAAAAATTGCCTATAAAAGTCATTACCGTGCGCTGCGAAAACTATTGATGGCAGAATAAAATAACGTACTAGGTGTTTATAGAACTTATCAACATCAACAAAAAAGTCCGCGAGACAATATGTCCAGCTATTATAGTTAAATGACAATAACAGTTTTTGTGATCTAAAATTTAATACACTTTTCACTACGCTGTACACTGCACACTATACACATACTTCTGTACACTGTTAGAAAGGAAAGAAGATTACATTCGCATCAAGCTATTAACCCTTAACCAGATAAATAGTTGTATAATCAAGGTTGTTTGTGCAAATGTAATTCCCCTTTAAATTATTCGAATCGGACGTTTCATTTAGAAGTTACCACAAATATAAAAATGTTAAACGCAAGGAAAATGCCGCGGTATTTGTAAAGGCTATCATTGGTTAAGTATCTTAATACTACACTTTGATGTATCCTTATACTAATATATATAGACATATACAACCTTGTTTACGACCACTAGGCCAACGAGGACCATGCATATATAAGTTTGACGTACAAATCTATATATATATATATAAGAGATTTTCACCTATGTACTGACTTATCCCGATATCTCTGGAACCATAAAGCCTAGAGACTTGTAATTTGGTAGGAATATTTCTTTCGCCGAGTAGAGGTCAGCTAAGAACGGATTTTACGAAATTCCATCCGCAAGGGGGATTGCGGGGGCGTTAATTAAAAAAATATCATCTCGCTAAAACTTGAAAATGGTTCGAACGATTTTGATTTTTTGTGTGCGTTTGAGTGGGTCCCTGGATGGTTTAGATTCACAATTGTCCCGGTAGGTGGTGCTATTGTCGATATCCAGAAATCACCCTTGCAAAGCCGGGGCGGATCGCTAGTATTATATATATGTACCTACAAGGCTTTATTCAGATAGAGAACAAACTTTTAGGACTTAATAATAAAAACTTTCTCTCCACCGAACCCAATATGGTGCGGTTAATACGATTGATGCTAATGCGTATACATTCGTATGAATACGTATGATACTAATGAGTTGTTGTTCTTTGCCAATTCAAATTTGTCAAAGTTAGTGGCAGACCAAAGGAGAGCTTTCAATGTCATAATTAAAAGCGTTGAAAATAATAACGGGCGGTTATTCTTTTTAGATGCTCCTGGTGGTACCGGGAAGACTTTTCTTACGATACTGATATTGGCCAAAGTACGGCTATGTGGCATTGCTGCTACTTTATTTAATGTCGAAAAACAGCCCATTTGACGTTTAAATTACTGTTGACTATGTGTTTAGAGTTAGTTAGTAGTCCGTATGCTCAGTTCGATGCTTTTGCAAGAGGCGACACTTATTATTACCGTACCGTACTCTCCGTGATGTGTGGTTTGTGTTTGATGGGGATTTTTGACAAACGCTTCTAGTGATGTGACACATAGCGATGTTATCAAGTAATGCCTTAAACTGTCTCTATTGTAGAGTTAGACACATTTAAATAACAGTCACTCTATTTCCCGGTAGAGCTGATAAAACTTGGAGAAGGAAATTTACCACTCCGATAAATAAGTTCCAGCGACAAACTTTTTCGCAGGTGGGTATCCACTCGTGAAAAGAGTGCTTTTCTCATGTACCAATGTATTCAGTTTCCAGAAAGCAACACCACTGCAAATATAGTATACAGAGAAGTTTTGAGATAATATAGGATATTATCATTCCATTCTAAGTATGTATCATAACCTTTTTTATGTTATTGATAGGCTCGCGTTTGACCTGACGACTATCCCTCCTGTTGGTAAGCGATGATGTGGTCAACGATGGAGCAAGTTTGGCTAGAAGTAACATATTCACGCTTGACTAAAAGACCCCCAAGTTATGGCTATCAGGAAACACAGACCTCGGCAGGGAATTCCACTCCTTAGCTGTACATACAATGAATGTACATATTCCCAAAACGTGTGACTCAAAACTTTGGACTCGCTTTAGGATATAGTAGCTTTTTCTAGGTAAAATAATTTTTAGGGTCGGCATTTGTCAACGCGAACGAAATCGCGGACGTTCAGGTAATATTATATAATAATAAGGTAGCTTCTAACTTAATTATAAGTCTATAATTATTGATAGATAGGTCTGTAAAACTATGATTTAAGTTGTATAATAAAAAGCTAGAGTAAGACTGAATCAAGCTAAATAATACAATTGTTTAATTTATACTGAAGTAGAGCCAGAGCGGTAACCATTATAGGCAGAGCCACTCCCGCGCATCTTTTAAGTTTGGCCCAGACACCACCCGCTGTTATAAGAAATATGTTACCTGACGGCCCATGGAGGAAACAAACACCACGGCATTGACGGGGCTATAAATTTTAAAAATGACCGCGCGTTCTGATTAAAAAACCTATTTGGGTGCTCGATTTTCGACTATGCCTTTGCTTTACGCTATTTTATAATGTACTTTTAGGTATTATATAATTTATTTAATGATTGATCATTTTGAATTAAATTATAACGCATGTTGCTATAAAATATACATGTTTATTAAAGATATTTAGGCTATATAACGTGGTAGAGCCACACTGCAGTTATATGGTTGTAACACGAATGGATCGGCTAGAGCGTGGAAGGATTATGCTTTCTCAGAATACCAGCGTAAAGTAGCAGATTGATGCTGCTGTTATTTATATAGTGAGTGTAAGGAACCGGAGACTCTTTTTACTTGAAAGGAGGCATTCCATCTTAGTCCTCAGGGGTGACAACGCATCTGCATATAAATTCTTAATCGAAAATGTAGCTGTCTATAGGCTACAGCATCCACTAACCATCAAGTGGACTGTGTACTCGCTTGTTGCTTGTGTGTATTCTATAAAAAAGCTGCAAAGCTTAATTTCTTTCCTTTGTTCGCCTAAACTCTATACTGGCTTAATTTGTTGATTTTTGATTTTTAATTAGTTGAACTTTTATTTTTTGACCATTTCAAAAAAAGGATTTTTATTTATGTTACGCGATATCCACGCCAAATAACTTCAGGGGTTCCATAACTAATATATAATTTGGAGAAAAAATACCACCCCTAAGGGTGAGGAAATAGGGAATGATGTTTTTGATGTCATTTAGACAACATTCTAGTTGTTATCTTTTGCTTTAGCTTTTCCATTCAAATAGTTTAAAAAATTTAACTTTTACTGCAAAGTAAAAGACGGGCTTCACTACACTTTCTTCTATACACTTTGTAATCGCACCGACCTGCTGCCGAAGTTGTCATGTGGAATTTTTGAAGACGGTTTTTACTTTATATAAAAAAATTAAATTATTACTAATTTATATCTTATAATGACCTCAAACTCTTTTTCTTCTACATGAAATATAGGTAGGTCTTTGACCATATTATGAACTCGATGACCTTGGCTTTTTGATTTTGACCTTGGTGATATTTTGTCTTTAGTATTCAGAATATAATTTTCACCCAATTTTATTTTTATTTTACTATTATATATTGCTATGTTATCTTAAATAGAAAAAAATTTGTTCTGCTTTCACTTAACGATGTGTTGTGCTAATTCTATGTTTCGTAAGAAACAAGTTTTCTGGCTTTTATTTGTAGTGCTACTGTTTAAACTCTTTAAACTCCTCTACTGAACAGGTTTACCTCTATAATTATCTGCTTGTATTGTAAACGAAAATATTATATCGCAATTAATAACACAGTTATATTCAAAACGAAATCCTACATAAATCATCTTATTGATAAAAATTCCAAAGACTATAACGCTCATAAATAAGACGACTATGTATTTTTTAATTATTCTTAATAAGCAGTTTTTAATTATTCTGGGTTTTAGTTCTTAATATCATCTTAATTTAGTAGTGTAATAAAGTTTAGTTTTAGTTCTTACAACTTAATTAAATTTAAGCAATAGTGCACATAAAAAAATTATCTTTAAAATATTTAACTTTTTCAATGTCTTTCTACGTGTGCGAGTATTCATTAACTGCGCATAGAGTAAAATATTAAAGGAATGCGGAATATGGGAAGATATTCTTTAAAACTTTTTATAAATAAGGCTTTTTTATCCCATTTCTTATAGTTCATTGATAGAGTTCTGATAAATTATGACTATTTTTTATAAAATATAATTCCCTTATTTCAATAAACGAAGATAACTTTAACATTTTCGTATACTTAAAAGTCACTTAAGTATCATTTTAGGGCCATGATCTCATGAAACAATATATAAATATATACGAGTACGTTATAATATCCTTCCCTATAAATGCTATCAGAAATGAGCGAAAGCATGTGCCTAGTTGTGGGACGTATTTAGGCTGTTTATTTAACCTTTACAATTTAATCAGCATGTCCGCTTCTCTCTGAAATCGCTCGATGCAGCCGAATCTTGAGCCGTACATACAGATCCCAATTTTTTTTCATTATGCTCAGGGGTCCCACATTGAGTTCATGTAGACGTCATCTCTGCTAAGGGGGATTCCCGTATTAACATACTAAGTCATTTTTCGGTTAATCAAAATGCAGGAAGAACTTGTCAACTCAACATGAGAAAGGCGGAAACATCTGGGCGTGCACTCTAATTAATCCGCAACATTATTGAATCTAGATTAATGCTCACTTTCTTTTCATTACAGTTGCGTTTATAGTTTCCTAATGTTGTTTGTTTATGTATAGTTTGTGTAACGGTTGTTATACTCATGTACTTAAAAAATTACTTTTTGTCTACGCACATTAGTAGTGTTTGTAGCAACGCGAATAAGATTCAAACTTAGTTGTGATATACTCTTTGAATAAGATTTATAAAATATTGCCTGCAATACAGCGTTCCTAGGCAATTTGGGTGTAGATATCTTTAAAAAAAAACCGGCCATGTGCGAGTCGGACTCGCGCATGAAGGGTTCGGTACCATCGTAATACAGGTTTCTAGTAGGGGAACCCCTTTTAATTTTTAATTTATTTTAATTTTAATTTTTGTTGTTATAGCGGCAACAACCGATCATGAGATACAGCCCGCTGAAAGGGTACCGTTGGTTATTCTTTGGGTACGGAACCCTAAAGAGGAAGTACCTTTAAACATACCATGGATGGGCCTAGGCCTTTTTTAATTATTGGCGAAGTTTTTGAAGCAGGGATGAGTTCACCGCGCTGCCCCAAAACGTGTTGTTGGACTTCATACGTACTGGATTTTTTTTACTGCACCTGTATTATAAAGGCAGCTCCTGATTAATCTTAATCGCCACTTAACATCAGGTAGACTGTGGACTTTTTGTCATCTTCACTTGTTTATAGAAATACATTAACTTTGTAACGAACTCTTATATCGAGAACGTTCTGAAAGTTCATTTCTTTGACAAGGAACTTCGTGAATTATGTTAAGGAAGGTTACCTGTGGAATCGATTAGGCGCGTCTCGAAGGTACTGGCCGGCACGGATGACTCGCTCGAACTTTTGTCGCTTGATTACTTTTTGATGTGGCGATAAATGTGACTTATGTGGTTTTGAGTTAACAGCGAATACATTTGTGTAATGACGGGTTTTGTGCAGTTTAGGCGGGCACCGTTTAATATATGAACACTGTTATTTCTTTTTTTTGGCGTTTGGAAATAAAGATACAATACTTGATTAATTGACAGTATTTCTATGTATTTTAAATAGAAATTTGTCTGCGTATAACCAACAGTTTCAACTGTTTTGGTGTTAGATGGTTTTTCTCATCATAAAGGACGTAAATGCGTACTATTATAGTGTAAGTAAATTCTTTAGCAAAGATGTTAAAAATTTTAATCTATTTAAATATTACCTAATTTACAAATCAAAAAGATAGGTTCTCGAGTGGCAGCCTCGTACCAGTAAGCGAAGTGTAGGGCGGCCCCCCACTATGCAGGAAGTTGATGGACGCATGTGGCTCAGGACCGTACTTTGTGGCATTTGTTGGAAGGGCCTATGTTCAGCAGTTAACTTGTGAAGGGTTGTAACAATGATGCTGATGATGATACAGATAAAAGAACAACAGACAATAACTATGATCTAGCACAATACATTGAGAAGTTGATGATTATAAATGCAATAAAAGAAGAAGCTTGTAAAATAATTCATCACCTTTACAATGAAATTTCACTAAACCCCATTCCAAGAATCATGAATACAATAGGCAATACTACATATCCTGTGTTTACAAATGAGCTCTAAGGGGCAAACTCTATCAATATATTAACTTACATCGTAAATACCATGTTATTAACCTTCATTTTGGTTTTAGGTACGTACATCAACCGCTACATAATACCATCGACCGGTAAGTTTAGAGATAACGTTAGAATGTGTATGCACATCGCCTAATAAGATTTATACGCAATACATACCAGAGATAATCGTGCAATATAAATAAAAAGTATTTTAATTTACTGAGGGCAACAACTTCATTCCTACATACCGGGATGTTCTACGATCGCACCCTAGATTGCCGTAGGCGATGAAGCATTCAGCTACTAGTCAATCTTCGGTAGGCCGCCATCTTGTATCCGTGGATATGCGGACTATAGACTGACCAACGAACGAGTTGCTTTAGCTGTAATTGCAAACTAATTCGCCTTTAGTTTTTTATACTAAACTGTTTGAATACAGGATATATTTTAACTTAAAGATTCTACTTAAACTTTTAGATTATATATCTGGTTTCTTTCATCATCATTCATATCAATCAGCTTGGAAAATAAATATTAAATGAAACTAATTTTACGGATATTATCGCGTTTAATTTTACCTTTTTAATTCCCGACATTTACGACGACGATTACGGGGGGATTCAGGTGTTTGACGTCCTGATGTCATAGTTAGCCCGGCTGCCCTCAATTTTTGAAAATAAATGTCCGATCTACGCAGAACGAGCTTACAGTATCTTGAAGTCTTGCAGTGGTATGCTTGGGTTTGAATTTAATTTAAATTTATAAGATCCCAAGCAGATGGTAGCACCCATCCATCTTCTCTATTGAAATTAGGATGTTTTTTTAATTTCAATAGCCTCGCGAATCAGCCTTGGTAGGAATCGGTGTTCCTTTGCGAGAATTTGTGGTCTATCAAATCTGATGTAATGGCGGGGATGATCTTGTACTTTTTTTACAGACTGCAGATTTCTCGCAACTGACGTGAAGCACCGACGTTCCGATTTAATGTGTAGTATTCGCGTAAATATTAGTAATCATAATATACATATTAGTTAACGACAAAATATTAATTGTACTTCCTTTAGTATGTTTATTTTTTCTACTAAAAATATAAATATTTTTATAGTGAATGCAATGTATTGTTGTAATAATCTTTTAATGTAATTTATTATTGTACAAAATAAGGATAACATCTATTTTTTTTTTGAAATCATTAAATGCAATAGGTGAGGGCACTTTTGTTCTGTCACCATTTATAATTGATAGGCTTACGATTTTTATGTGTATGCTAGATTTTGCCATCACATCGGATAGGACTTGTTAGTGGTAAGAATTCCATAGATGGTTTGTAATTGGAGGTGCCGGTGAGGGAGTTTTTGTGCCTGTGATTACTATCGCATTCAGACTAGGTTTTTCTGCAATTACCAAGTGACATATTGTAGGGTTAATGAACAGTTTATTATACTTGCGAAACTTTTTAAGTGTAAGAAGGTAGAACCTAAAAATAAATGCAGTAAGCATATGTTGCTTAAAGTGCAGAAATTTTTTTTTTATAACGTATGTATGCAAAATTCAACATGTAGTGAGTATATACTAAAAAGGGCGAAGTTAGTCAGGTTTGTGTGGTAGGGCCACGCTGCAGCTATATTAAGGTTGAAACACGTAAAGTTAGGAATCATCTCCATTCTGTCATTCTGTCCTTTCTAAATAGTTTATATCAGAAACAACTCATAATATTGCTAAGAAGTGAATAGAATAAATGTGAACATATGTTATGTCTGGTTTACCAAAAACGGACAACAAATTGCATCAACGACTTTAAAATATGGAAGTATTATAACTTACATTTATTTTTATTCTCTATTTTCAAGTCGTTCGAGTTGTCAAACCGTTCAGTGAGCCAAATATGGCTATAACGATTTCCTTTATTAAAGCAAACTGTTACAATCTACTTTTCCAACTAAATTAAGAACTCACATTTATCATGTAGTCTTTGAAACAATAACATTGGTAATTTATGTTGTCTATTGTAGCCCACACGACATGTCTGTATCGTGTATAATGGGACATATATTTAAGCTAGCATTTTAGAGTTAAAATTCTTAGGTTGTATTATAATATAGTTTTAGCATAGAGGATTAACACTTTATTTTTAATCTAATTAGTCGCTTGTAGTTTGTGTTTGTATATTTTAAATTCTTATATTTTATTTAGTGCTTTTAGAATTATTTGGGTGGATAACTTACTTCGATAATATACTATCAAACTAAGTTAATAGTTATCTACCCAAATAATTCTGAAAGTTAGCTTAACAAAATTATTAAAGTAGTAGAAATTTTGTTAGATTAACAAAATTATTAAAGTAGTAGAAATTTTGTTAGATTAACAAAATTATTAAAGTAGTAGAAATTTTGTTAGATTAAGAAAATTATTAAAGTAGTAGAAATTTTGTTAGATTAACAAAATTATTAAAGTAGTAGAAATTTTGTTAGATTAACAAAATTATTAAAGATATTTAACGTAAGAAAATGGGCAAATTACAAATTGTACGTTGACTTTTAATTCACTTCGTAACCAATAAAAGTGTAGGTAACAAAAAGAGGTTGTAGAACTCGTGTAGTTAGTTCTTTTTGGCTATTTATCGCGGTGTATTTTAGCGTGTTGCTGAGATTTGTCGTAACCATTGCAACGAAAAAATATTTACCTTATTTAATATATAATTTGCACATCTTGCAGATCTTTTTTGTTTTCACTCCCATGACTACTGTCATATCATGTATGGCAGCATTATTATATGAGTAGCCAAGTAAAAGATAGAAAAAGATAGAAAAAAATTTTTTTTTAATAAAGCCTCATACGTGATCTCATGAAGTTTTCTAAAAATTAAGATCTTATAATTCCATTTAATGAACTCAAACTCTTTATCACCCTTTAAATTATTGTGGAAGCATCTGAAAGAATCCACTAAAAATGCTTAGCTCATACTTGACAGGGTAGTGATACGAAGAAGCATTGCGTGGGTACCAGTTTCGATTACATCAACACCTAGCGTGGTTAATAGTAGCAAATCTTTCAAAAATTGCGTCATTTGGCATATATTTCAAAAGCACTTAATTCTTAAACCTGATAGAGAAGATGAAGTAATGATACTGAAATAATGATGAATAAATGTATTATTAGGTATATAATACAATTAACCATGTAGTGGCGGTGCTAGAATATCCATATCGTCCTGTGGATGCGATGCGAGGCGACAGTGAGAAAAAAATCAGAAGATGGTCAGCAGCATTATCCCAATATAAATCAACAAAAATTAAGAAAAACTGCGGTTGCTAACTCACCTGCCAAGCGTGGCAACTATGGCAAATAATCTCCCTATGAGGCAATATACAGGGGAAGCCAATGTTCAGCAGTGGACTTTTAATATGCTGTTACGGTGGCGGGTATTAGGTATAAATGTATAATTCTTCTTAATTAAAGTCGTTGTCTTTTGCATTATATGCCTATAATAATAATTTACAACTAAAATGTTTAGGTATAAATTGTAAAACTTAGTGTATTTTCAGAAGGAAAACTGTAAACGAAGCCGTAGAGTTTTATTTAAATCTTCACTAAAATCTGTTTCTGGAAAAATGTAGCTTCAATTAAAAAATTCTGATACTTTGTAACTTTTAAAGATTTTTTTAGGCAAAGGTGCTCCACTAATGAGTCGGGGATATAAGAGTTTTATTTAAGACGCTCCAAATGAAATATTTTATGCGGTAACCTGAAACTGTTTTGTATATTTAACGCGAGACTTTCGGGCGATAATTTCAATAGCCGACCGTGGGTCCGGGCTAACGTGGCGTTTATGATTTATAATCCGGCCCCCGACGGGTCCCCTCTTCTGAGAGACAGCGGGCTTAAAAATAATTTTGGTTTTAAATTGGAAGCAACTTATTAAACCTGGGCTTGTATGACGGCATATGGTAAATGGCGTTGATGATTTTAGCATAAAGAATTATATACATAGTTGATATATTATGTTTATTACATGTGACATACGTAATCATAAAAAACAATATAATACATTCTGCGTATATATTATAAGAAGTAGTTGAATAGAAAACATAAATTACATCACCCAGTGTACAATAAGCAAATGTATAATACACACATTATGTTAAAACAGGTAATTAATAACATTACTTTAGCAACAGTAGTTAAAGTTATTAAAATTGTTTGTGAATTATAGTAAGTTAGCTTCTCCAAATAAGTTACTTATGCAACGAGGTAACCGGGCGTTGAAATGTACGTACAATACTTCAAATAGAGAGCTTATTACAAAAGTTAATAAAAACAGCATTGAACGCCTATCGATGCTCACAACGATGACGTATGAGATTGAGTGCATACAGTTACGGACGCAGCGTCAACTCGTCCGTCGGTTTCTCGCCACTTAATTACGACGGTCACGCTTCAACTAAGAAAATCTTTTGTGCTCTTTTTCCGAGCGTCAAGAAATGTAACAAAACGGGTCGGGGATTTTTTTCGTCGAAATGACTTTTAGTGTCACGGCTTCGACCGGTGACGGTTTAATGAGAAAGCTTTGTGAACGTTGACGCAGTCGGCTCTGTGTCGAATTGTCGCTTCGGAGCCTTTTTCATTTTTTTTAAAGGATTGCAATGGAAGGCTTGGGCATCCTCGTAATGCTTAACGCGTTTTTATTAGTAATAACGAACACTTTAAGTTACAATTAGGGTGTTTAATTAAGATAATTATAAATCGCATAGTATAAATTGCTCCTTGGCTTAGTCTGTTTTCTTTTTTATAATTTGAATATTTCATTAAAATAAAGTTTAGATTTCAAACGATTTTATAGGCCGTGGATATTTAATTGTTATTGCTCTTACTATCTTTTGTAAAGGCGATTTATTGTATTATTCGCTACGCATTGACCGACGGACATAACTCTATATATCGTTACTGCGCCCGCTAATCCCGAACCGATATTTTTTTTTATTAAAATTAGTTAAGTGCATTATTTAAAATTGTTTAATAAGCCTAAAACGCAATTTTTATTATTTTAAATGGTTACGAAAATAGAAAAAAAAAAATTATGACATACTTAGTTTTTATTAAAACGATATATTCAAATTGAAATTGACTATTTTTTAAATCTAGTGAAAAGTTGATTTTGTTTATAAGGTTTTGCAGACGTAGCGAAAATATATTTAATTTCTGTTTACTAAAATTGTTTTTTTTTTTACTTTTCTGTTTTGTAATTTTAGAGATTAATCATTACAATAGTAATATTTTGGGTTGACTTGTATTAGAAGAAGTCGAAAGTGGTATACCATCACGTATAATAATGTCCTCCAGACCGAATTTCAGCCAAGGTGGCCGGTCTACCGGATACTAGCTATCTGCGCAGCACAAGTGCACTCTTTTCTCTCACTTTTATAGTCCGATGGAATCGGAAAGAGATCAGGCGCAGGACCAACGGCTTTAAGTTCTTTCCAAGGCACGGGGGTGAAACACCGCTAACTTCCTGACATCGGGCTGTAACTGAGCTAAATTTCTTGACAGAAAAAGTCAATACTGATTTTGGTTCGTACTCGGGAACTGAACCCAGGGCCCTATGACTAGCAGTCGCGCGTACGACCACTAAAGCAACGAGACAGTATACCATCTCGTATTTACCAGATGTAAAATACCGAGATCTGAAATGGGGTGCAGCAATGAAGTTGCGAGACATCTGGTAGGTATTACGATCGCTAATTTGCCTGTCAAGCGTGGCGACAACAGCAAACTATTCCAACAATGGGGAAGGTCAATATCCAATAGTTGACTTCTGCAGGTAGATGCAATCTTATGCAAACGTGGCAACTATGGCAAAATCCCACCTTTGAAGCAATCTATGGGGGAGCCCTTTGTTCAGGTTGATATTGATGAAGAAAATATCGGGAATGTACCGTGAACAAAAATGAAATATCTCGGCGCGCAGCGGTACGAGTGTTTTGCCGACGGCAATATTTTATATCTAGACCAGTCTACCAAGTTTCGTAATGACATACTGCCGATCAGTTGCATAATTGAACATATTAATATCTGCCGTCGTCGCCAGAGCAATCAAAAATGCTGTTTTAATAATATTGATGGCATAAAGGGGAGACTTATATTTTAAAATTGATAGTAGGATAAATTAGTCAACATATAATGGTAATGCTCTGTTGTTTGAATGAAACTTATTTTGAATTATTCTATCAAAAGAAATTATATTATGTCAAGAACCTAGAAACTTCCAGTGTAGTATGATTTAAAAAGCCCTACTGATTTATTGTAAGACTTCATGTGCGTCCGTCAGGTAAATGTAGAAAGGTATAATTACATAAATTTTTATTGTCTTTATGAATCTGTAAACAGTTCAAATAGAGGTAGGCCTTTTCAAATTTGATAGATTAGTCGCAACTATCACACGCTTAGCAGACGGATTGCCAATCGAAATATCAGATATTAGATTTGGCAATATTCAAAAATATTAGCTTTATTATCATTCTTCAATTTTCATATTTATTATTTTGTCTTTTGCCTGTAAAATTACCTTTGTCATATTACTTTGAAGAAAATCTATCCCGAAAATTATGAAGTTAAAGCACTGATGATAGTTGATAGTTGAAATTTTGTTTAAATTTTATATTAAAAGTTTCATTTTTTTTATTATAGTTCCAATCCATTATTCATGAATCATTCATTACAGTATATTATTCATTACACTGCTGAAAATAGTACAAGTTCTCTACAGATTGCCTCATAGGGCAAATAGTTGCCCCGCTTGGCTGGCGGGTTGGCAGCCACAGTTTTTAATTATTTTAAGTTGTTTTCAAGAAGATGCTACTGTCCATCTCCTGTTTCATTAACCTCTGTCGTTCATTAAAACTTATTAAAAATCCATTGCTGAACATAGGCCTTCCCCATAGATTGCCGCATAGGGCGGATATTTGCCATATTTATATGTGGTAGAGCTATGCTGCAGCTAGAATGCAGCTAGAATGGGCCGGCTCGACCGGGGTAGGACCACGCTCTCACAGAATAACAGCGTAAAATAGCAGCTCAATGCTGCTGTATTTCGTATGGTGAGTGTAGAGAACCGGAGATCCTTTTTACTGGTAACGAGGCATTCCATCTTAGTCCTAAAGGTTGACAACGCATCTGCGTTTTTATTCTTAATCGAGAACAAATGTAGATGTTTATGGGCCACAGCATCCACTTACCATCAGGTGGACTGTGTGCCCGTTTGTCACGCTCACTTTAAAAAAATATTTGTCACGCTTGGCAGTTTTTAATTATTAAGTTACCAGGCAGATGCTGTCCATCTTTCGTCCCATTTCCGTGTGTCGTCTCTTACGACACCCACGGGATCACATGAGGTAATGGATTTCCTTACGCCGCCACTATACGGCGGAATTTCAATTCAGTTTCAATCGAATATGTTTACTGCAACTTTTAGTATACATTTTTTATTTGCAATTACATAATATCAGGTTTAATTTCTTAGCCCATGATTTTAATTCATAAGAAAAGTCCGTTTGCCGCTCCAGCGCCTTCCAGACTCGTGACGTTCCGGCGGCGTCCCGTATCGAATCCCACTGACAAATGTCCCGCGACTTATTTCATCATCACCGGGTCGTCTTCTGTAACAAAAAGAGAACACAGTAGTTTCAGTAAGACACGATCTTAATCCATATACTTTTATTTTTAAACTCGCAAAGGGCAATGTACTGTTTAATAACTAACTATAATTTATTTTATATATAATTCTCAGTATATGTAATACACTATTAGATTAATGCGTATAATATTATATGCATTTTATAAGTATTTGTGAAGCCCAACCTGACAATAACACAATAGTTATGGCTTAGCTTGTGCTATAGTGGAACCGTAGTCCCACATAGCGCTGGATTTCAGCCATTACTTGAGATTTTGTGCAACAATACATCATACATGCGTGCTCGCGTTCATGTAACTGCAAATATTTCATAAATGTTTAATATGTTATTCCTAAATTGCGTGCCACTGCCATGTGTTGTATTGTGGTATTACTAATTTTTTAATTCTATTTTACAGACCAAAATTGTTTACATTTGTATATTGCTTTAATTTATGTAATTTAAACATACATTTTAAATTCCGCAGTTGCATTTAATGTGATTGTTGAATATCACAATTAATGTTTTGATTTTCTTTGTGTACTTTATGAAGAACTCTAGATATTGCCTTCATACATTGCCTTTGTGCTGAAATGCTGAATATTAATTATATTATTACTTTTAAATCTTAATGAAGTGGACACTAATTAATTATTTTAAATCACGCCTTAAAAATCATTAAAATGTCTTACATACTGGGAGTAATTCATAAGCCAATTGATACTTTACCTTCTGTTAGTCGTTAATTACATGTTAACGATAATTGGATACTGCTGCATTCTTTTAAGGAAAGCACAACAGAATAAAGTTACAAGATTAAATGCAATTAAAATAACGTTCATTAATTAAAACTATCATCAGTGTAAATCTTTACAAGCTATTCCAAGTTAGGGGAAATTCATTGAGGTAAAGTTTCGAGAAATTGGCCATTGTATAGATTGAGTTCATAACTGGAACCAGTCTAGAAGGATTGCTCTTTAACCCTAGTCTCGCTTCGTGATGTCGCCTCGACCCCGGGCCAATCTATTTTGCCCATCATAATCACTGCATTCAATTTACGGTGGCCATTTTAAATTTTGACATATTATGGCGCCATATCTATTTGCATATTGATTAAGATATTGATTTGTTTTACAGAAGCACATTAGCATAATTTGTAATTTATTTTCTTTAATTAATCATATAATTGTTACGTTGTTTTGCCTTAATAGGCTAATACTTAGAAATAGGAGTTTAGAGAAATATAAAACCTATCAATTATCTAAGAATAATATGGTCACATAATATTATAAGAATAAAAATAAAAATAATTTTCTCTGGAAAAGGGTTTAGATTCTTTACCGCAAGTTGGTTTATTTACTTTAGGAAATATTCTCGGATCATATATATATAAGATCCGAGAATATTTCCTTGATATTATAGATATTGTGTTTGATTTACAGCTTAATAAATACTAAATGTCTTTGGTTCTCCATGTCCCTTATAATATAATTTCAATTATTGAGAGGACATGCATAATATGTAAAACTATATATCCGAGTATCTAAGTAACAATACCCTACATAATAGCTGTTGCACGGTTTGAAAGGTACAAAATCCAGTATCATTGTCAGTGTCATGAGGTATTCTACTTTAGATCTTAGGGCTGTAGTGATTTTTTTTATAGAATGAAAATCGACAGTTCACCTGATGGTAAGTGGATGCTGTGGTCCACATACATCTACGTCTTTCCTAGATTAAGAATCAAAATGCAGATGCGTTGTTCCCCTGAGGACTAAGATGGACTGCCCGTTTCTAGTAAAAAGGGTATCCTGTTCAATACATTTACCATACGAAACACAGCAACATTGAGTATTTTAAGCTAGTATTCTGTGAGAGCGCGGTCATTATACGGTCGAGTCGACCCATTCGTGCTACAACCATAATTTAGCTGCAGCATAGCTCTAACACGTAAAATTTGATGATTTTTGACCTGTGATTTTCTTTTTTGCTTCTTTATGTATGCTGTGTCTATGGTGAGTAATTATTCAACAAGAAAATTTTAAATTGTAAAAAATACTAAGAGAAACACTATAATATATTATAGCATCCAACTGTTGACACTGATGCCATTTCAAATCATCCTATTTTATTATTCAGTCCGAGATTCAGTATCTCGATTAGACACTCCGGTCGTCAGTCTGCCTATCGAACGTAGCGGTATGATAACTTCTCCTAAAAATGATCTGTGCCCAAGGGTAGATAGTTACGTACTATTCAAGAATGGCTAACAGCTTTCGTTATGGGCTATTAAAGCTGAAGTGTATCCGTATTACCTTTCATGACTAAGTTTAAAACACGTATTGTATGTAAAACACCTAACTAAATCGACAAAATGCTTATTATTAAGATAACAATTTAATGATATTGATGATATTCTATAAGTAATAAGAAACACTAGACAGGTATATCAAATTTTATTACTTGTTTTAAACGAAATTACTTTGATTAACTTAACAAATATGACTATATGAATATGACTTAATAAATATGTCCTCTAAATATATTTATACGTAGCTAAATAAATTCCGTTTAAACCAACTCAGGAGCATTACAACACACGGGAAGTAAACCTTATCAATAAGCCGACGGGGAGTCCGATCATATCGGTCTCAGAGACCAGAAATATTCACCCGGTTGGGTTAGGAATCGGTTGAAACATGACGGTACTTTGTTATGGACACTTAAAAATAAATTATATGCTTTTGAGAGTATTACTCCGGACTTTTCCAAAGTTTATTTAGTTTTGGCAGCTTTAATGAAGAATTTTGTGTAAATACGATGTTTTTTTACTTGATTATAGAGATTGTGAACATAACTTCCATTGACCAGTGTACTAACCAAATTTAAGCTACAAGTATTCTTATTTATATAAAGGTATTGGTGAATATCATGCGTTTACGTTTCTGTTTTTATTTTTAAATTTATATAAGTACATTTTTATTAGTTAAATAAATTCATCTAATCATCTAAATAAACTCCTATTATTCTTAAATACTTATTATGGGTTTTTGTTGAATTATTTTTACCATCATTATGACCAAATAAAATTTAACAGAAAATTAATAATTTAAAATATTTGAAAATGATAAGTGATTAATACGTGTCTACACATTTATGCTTACCGGCGACATAAATTAAGCCAGTTTTAATAATTAATACGCTTTTCTCTTAAGTTTTTAACACATTAAATACTTAATGTGTGAATCGACATTTTCCATCCACACCTTAATTCTTGATTAAGTTGTTAGCTAGCGTAGCAGCTTACGTAATAACAGTTAAATTGTAAATATTGTTGTAGCTTACTTCAGTGAATGCACTGTTCATTGGATATTAATTTATATTAATAGTTTAGTGTTTTATAATAAAACTAATATTAACTGTTTCATGAAAGTAAACCACTATATAAATAAGTCCGAAAAATTTTTAAAAGTTAAAGTTAAAGTTACAGCCTATATAGGTACGTCCCACTGCTGGGCACAGGCCTCCTCTCATTTCTGAGAGGGTTTTAGGGCAAGGAAATGTCCGCCGCGCTGCCCCAATGTGTGTTGGCGAACTTCACATGTCTTCGAAATATTTTTTTTTCTTATTTCTCAAATATGCAGGTTTCCTCACGATGGTTTCCTTCACCGCCAAGCACGTGGTAAATCAGCACTTAAAATTGCAATTAACAGTTTCATTGGTGCCGGCGGGGATCCAACCCGGGTTGCTCGCGTACTGTGAAACTTACAGCAAGCGCTAACCATCTGAGCAACCACGGCACTCCGAAAAAATGTAAAAAGAAAATAAATAGAAAACATACTTCTTAAGTTAATACACTATATATACAGTTATTATTTTGTCAAATACTTTTTTCATCATATAAATTTCAAAGCTGAATAGTTTTTGGATATTCTTGTTAGCGACATGTTCTTTAGAATTTAACTACTGTTATCCGTTATACTTAGTCAAACACAAACTTCCGTCTTTTAACTTACGAATACGAACGTTAGTTGACCCGATTAAAATTTTATTATCTACAATCTCGATGATGACATGTGATTACTAAATGTCTTAATTTCATATCAGATGCCTTTTCACATATCACGTTAGTCATATTTTTTGGCTTGACGGGTCTGATCCGTTTTATATTAGAACAATTTTTTTATTAACAAAAATTGGAATTTGTTATAGCGGCATAAGTTGTATTCATTCTGTGGTACTATTCGAATATATACACATACTTAATGTAATTTATAAAAAGAAGATTTTCGATTTAATTGTAGATATGCATTAAGTTTCGTAGGTCTCATTATGCTTCGCTTTTGAGTGTATCATTTTTAATTACTACTATTTCATTTGTCCTTAAACCGTTTGATACAAAATACACAATACCTTCAGCTGGGATTGATGCGATTTCTCTCAGGTGGGATAGTAATCAAGTACTGGCTTATAATAGTCAAAAAGAAGAGTTGACTGTATAGAGAATAGTACAAGATGAAAAAGTAATGTCCATAACATAAGAGCTTTTAATTTTTTTTACTTGCCGTGTAGAACGTAAGAGAATCCATTACCCCATATTATCCTTCGGGTTTAGTAACAGACGACAGAGGGAAACTAAATCAAGCGATGGACAGCTGCATTTTCCTGTTAACAACTGAAAATAATGAAAAAACTGTTGTTGCCAATCCGTCTATTAAACTTGACAACCCAGGCTAATATTCCTCCTATTCGAAAATCTATGGGGAAGGCCTAGGTATTAAAGGCAAACTTTTGATATACTGTAATGAATGAATGATTTCAATTTGTTTATCAATAGTCTTTCAACTCATTTCATCCTTAGTTTTAGTCACCGAGGAGAATGTTCTTGTTGCAGTGACAAAAAAGTAAATCACAAAATCTGGAACTGTGGTGCTGTGATGGAGTTAATAATAAATTTTATATACACACTGCAATAAGTCCCGAATGAATTCACCTACTGGAAAAATTAGAACAATATCTGTCGGGCTAGCTAGATTAGTAATATAATATTTATAAAGTAATAAAATAAAGCATTATCTTTTAAATAATAAATGCTCCAACACTACTACTCGTATTTTAATATTTCTTTCTAATTGACAAATAAAGACATTAGAGTATTAAACTCCCGCCTCCTAACTCTTCCTAACTATTTGAGCTACGCGGGTGATGTAAATGATCAGTGATGATGTAGGTGATGAAAGTGATCAGCTAAGAACGTAAATAAGTCGTTGTAAGATGTATTTTACGCGATTTGGTCAAAGTTTTACTAAAGTTCAAAAGAACCGACATCCGAGAACAGTTATTTTAATACAACATAAGAATGTGCTTTGGCAGTTCCTGGGCCAGTAGCACATATTAAGTTTCATATATACGATCAACACAAGCTGACGCCACGTTGCCGGAATCTCAAAAAGTACGTTTACTTACTTTACTCAAACTTTTTAATATTTGTAATTAATTAATTAAATTTATTATTTATTAAAAGGAATTTCAATTAATCACAATATGAATAATAATAAAAAATACACCGTGTAGTGGCGGTATAAGAATGTCCAATACCCCATATCGTCCCGTGGGTATCGTGAGAGGTGACAGAGGAAAAACTGAAGCAGGAGATGGGCAGCTGCATTTGGTGATAATAACAAAAAAAACCACCTGCCAAGAGTGACAACTATGGTAAAACCCCTATGAAGCAATCTATGGGGGAGGCCTATGTGCAGCAGTAGGCTTTTATAGGCTGTAATGGATGGAATAAAAAAATGTTATAATACAAAGCAGCGAATTGTAGTAATTTGTTAGTTTTAAACGAAATTCTGTTGAGATGACTAATGCCGCAACACCCTTGATTAGTTGCTCGTTTCGGTACAAAACCAGTTTGCCCGTGTACTTAGATATCGATCCCATAGACAAGCGGCTCGTACTTTTACATCACCATGCATACTGATTAAAGATAAACGGGAAACAGTAAAGTTACATGACACCTAATGTCTTACAATTTCAATTTGTTCACATAATATGCAATGAAAAACGTATATTAAATAATTTTAAATTAAAAATTTTGTACAACCGACTTCAATATAAATTATTAAGAATAACTCAAAAACTACTGGTCAGAACTTGATCAAATTAATATGGTACCACATGTGAAGCACCAGCTTTCAAATAAAAAAAATCATCGAAATCGGTTCACCCAGAAAAAAGTTATGAGGTAACACACATAAAAAACGGGAAAAAAAGAAAAACATACAATCGAATTGAGTACCTCCTCCTGTTTGAGGTCGGTAGAAAATTGGCTACATTTTTATTATAAACTGGCTGGTACACGGCGCGTTGCTTTCGCAGAAGAAATAATAGTAGAAATATCGATTTAAATTTGGATGAGTTATATTTTTTAATTACGAATGACAATACGTTCATTGAAGTTGAATGGTATATAACTTTCAAATAAATTTGTCGGTAGGTACTATACGCGTACCACCTACTGTAAGTTAATTGTACTATGCCTATAACCTTCGCTCAAGTGCAAGCAATAAGTTGACAAAGTTTTACCGCAATCTGATAAACGGTATCGCAGCGCATAAAATACGAACAAACAAACATTAATTTTTATATATAAGTAGTAGAATTTGAGATGTATGTGGCTTTTTACTGACCAGTTACTATATGCACTAGGGCTACATTACATTATGTGTCCATCTATAAAATTGAAGTGTCTGTCTGTAATATCGAAATAACTGTCTTTTATTGAGCTGAGTAACCCCTATTTGCATGCCATGAAGTCATGAATGAACATTTTAAAAATGTTTGTCTGTCTGTCTGTCCGGGCTAATCTTCAGAATGGCTGAACCTGTTGTTATGAACTTCACTAACAGATACAGCTATGCCAGGAGTGATCTAGGTAAATTTTATCCGAAAAACTTTTGATTTTTTTTTTTATCGAAAAATTGATAAAATAAATAACACCACGTTAATAGATCCTACCCAGGCGAAGTCGCTATTGTAAAATATTTTTTGCTGGTCGCCATAATGAAGTATTATGTATGCATCATGGGAGTTTTGCCTAAACTACAATTAATGATAACATATTGAATGATAATTTTAATAAATTTAGATATAAATAATTAATTCATTTAAAAAAATATCAGTACTTTACAACACTCAATGCTGTTTCATTTGTTACGGAAATAAAGAAAAGGTTACAATGTAATAGTAACGTTATGGTAAATATTATATTTGTCCGGGAGCAATAACCTTATAAGTCTATTTTATTCTCAGGTCGAAATGTACTGCGATTGGTGAACAGATGATATCTAGTCAGATTCCAGGCAATCTAAGCATGGTTGAATGCCTAACGGGCACGTCTAAGCCTAGGCTCCGTGGTGTAGTGCCTCGGTGTGACAGCTGGACTCCCAGGCCTGTGCTGTCAGTCAATCTATCACGCCATTATGGACTTTGTTAGAAGATACCAGTATTGATAGTGTTGTCTCTTTACAAATTTTATTGCAATTTTGTCGAAGAGAAGCAACGTTTGTAAACAATCATGTAATAAAAATGATCGTTTAGAAATATTGCTGATAGCTTTGGGAATATTTATAGATAAGTGCGGTAGGAATTTGGCCATTAATTGTTATCAGATTTAAAGTAAAATGGAAGGCATTTTTATAATCGTAAAGTTACAAATATGTCAAAACTATAAAGGTACATTCTTAGATAAGTTTTTTAAAGCACTAACGACGCTTTTAAATTACTCTCTTTTTTGTTACGTTAACTAAGACTAAAATGCTTTTTTATATAGAATAAAAGTGGCAATTACGACGGCTTCGTGGCGTAGTCTTAGCAATGAGTAGCAGCGCTGGGCGCCGCGGGTTCGAATCCCGCACGGAACAAGTATTTGTATGGCCTACAAATAATTATTCCGGGTCTGGATGTTTGTCCTTGTGCAATTTTGTAACTGTAACTTTTGTTTGTAAACTGCCTCCACGATACAGCAATACTAGTGTGGGGGTAACGTCTTTTAAAATAAAAAAAAATTACACAGTCCACCTGATGGCAAGTGGATTCTATGGCCTATAGACATCTACATCTAAATCTCTCATCTATTAAGATTAAAAATACAGATACGTTGTCACCCTTACACTAGTCTTAAGATAAAGATTGAATACCTCGTTTCTAGTAAAAAGGGTCTCCGGTTCTCTACACCCACTATACAAAACACAGCAGCATTAATCTGCTATTTTACGCTGGTATTCTGTGAGAGCGTGGTCGTTACCCGGTAAAGCCACAACCTATTCGTGCTACAACCATAATATAGCTGCATAATATACTACTCCATATCATCCCGTGGGTGTCGTAAGAGGCGACTGAAGTCAAACAAATCAGAAGAAGGGCAGCAGCATCTTCCTAATGACGACTAAAAATAAAAAAAACTGCGATATCCAACCCGCTTGTCAAGCGTGGCAACTATGGCAAATTTCCCCCTATGAGACAATATATGGAGGAGACCTATTTTCAGTAGTGGACTTTAACAGGCTGTAACGGTAACGGTGGCAATACCAAGTGTAGCGTTGTGCTAGTATTCGTTCACGACAGTAATCTACAACTTTTAGCTTCGCCGGTTTTAACTTAGGGAAAGTTTTAAGATAAACTTCATACAATAATCAAAAATCGTATCATTTAATATTTTTCCTATTCACAGACATTTTATCGTGAGTTCTTGATGATAAATCTCTTCAACATTTATTTGATTTTTTCGAGTATTAAATTATTGTTTACGAAAATTGTCATAGCAATGAAATACGTAGGCAAGCTAATAGTCTCAATTGTTACAATGACTGTAAAAATAATTCGAGATGTACTTAGTGGATTTATGTGAATCGCTTTATCCAATAAAGTAAAGAATGTCTCGTAAATCGTAGGTACAAGGGGACGGATGGTCGGCGCGAGCTAAGGCAGGCGACACCTCGCGAGTGGGCGCAACATCAACAACCGTTAGGTCTTAAGCCTAGGGCACAACAAACGCTATTTAAAGATTTTGATATAAGTGCATCTTCGACCTTATGACTAGATTTATAAGTTCAAAAATAAAATTTTCATGATTTTACAATTAAAATGCTCGAATTAACGTTCTAAAAGTATGTTATTCTCATACATTTTATAAATATCTAGATTTAAATGAATAACCCAGCACTTGACTAAAAATGTGACACCAATTGAATTATTAAATGAAATTTTGATTGTTAATTCATCACGTGCTCAGCGGTGAAGAAAAACAGGAGGGAAACCTGCATGTCTGAGTAATTTTTAAATTAGTAATATTTTTTTTAAATATTTAGAGGACATGTAAAGTGTAAGGATGTTTAAAGAAACACTCAGTGATCAGCAGTTGAAAGTATAGGCTGTTAATAAAAGTTGAGTAGATAATAATTTTCATATACATTGAAGACTCCCTTAAAAGTGAATAGCAAACCATTTTAATTCTTAAATTTAAATAAGGTTAAAATAGAATAATGAAATCCTTTGTCTCAATATTAAACAGACTTGTGTAATATTTAGTAATACACTTGCATCGTTAACAATATCCGCTTCTCGATGTAAGGATTCGTTTCTGAAACGAAAGGCCATCGTGGAATATGACACGAACCATATTTTATCCGATAGTGGAACGGTACATGTGCTTCTCAATGTAAGGTTAGTTCGGAGAACGTTGTTGCAATATGATGGGATTAAAACATCGTAGACAAATAATAACTAAGTACATAATATCTATTTTCGTACTGCATAGTACCAAGATATTGAAGGCTATTGAAATTAAAAACACCTTAATTTCAAGAGAGAAGATGGCTTGGCACTACCATCTGCCTTATCATCATCATCATTACAGCCCATCTTAAGTCCACTGCTGTCCATTTATTAATTAAAAGTTGAAGGTAGCCTTCGTTATCTGTGACATCAGGACCCCAAGCATCTCAGTCCCCGTAACTATGAGCGCTGCAAAGCACCCGAAATGTCAGGAATTAAAAAAATTAAAATTAAAGGCGATCAAATCCGTAAAATGAGTTTTATGCAGAGTTTTTTGTAAGAGGCTGATGTAGTTCATCAACCGTTACCGTTACCGTTACAGCCTAATAAGTCCACTGCTGAAATAGGCCTCCCCCATAGATTGCCTCGCAGGGGGATATTTGCCATAGTTGTCAGGCTTGACAGGCGTGTTGGTTTTTTATTTTTAGTTGTTATTAGGAAGACGCTGCTGCACATCTCCTGGTTCGTTTCCCTCTGTCGGCTCTTACAACACCCACTGGAAGATATGGAGTAGTGGATATTATTACACCGCCACTACATGGTCAAGTCCATGAACACCTGCAAACAATATCAAACAAGTAAAGTCGCAGATGTGTCTTCACCACTGAGAACTAAGATGTAAAGCCTCATATCCAGTAATTGTATCGGTTCTCCTTAGTCTTAGAAGCAGACACAGTGTATGCACTGTTGCTTGGCAACAAAAAGAGATAAGAGGGAGGTGCTAATTCAAGTAGACTCCGAGGTAGATAAAGAGCCCTACTACTTTGTAAATATATTCAACAGTAACCTTACGATTTACATACATAATATATTACAATTTTTCACCAAGGCCTAGCACTATGTGAAATCAGTTTTTTTGACTGATATGATTTAGAGACCTAAAAAAAGAGTCATCTTTTTTCTCAAAGGCTGGCAAAGATTCTATAATTATTCCTACAGTGTTAAGGATATTCATTGGTGGTGCCAAAACAGATGGGTCGCGTGCTTAATCCTGGGAAGAACAAACGGACAGAATTTTTTCCAAAGTAATCACAAGTTATTACTAATCCAAGTAGTTATACAAGTTATTACTTTACAATCAATTATGAAAAGTATTACAAAAACCTCTTAGGGATCATCTTATTGTGAGGGTTTACATTTTTTACCGACTTCAAAAAGGAGGAGGTACTCAATCCGACTGTATTGTTTTTTTATGTGTGTTACCTCATAACTTTTTTCTCCGTAAACCGATTTCGATGATTATTTTTTTATTTGAAAGCTGTTACTTCTCATGTGGTCCCATATAAATTTGATCAAGGTTTGACCAATAGTTTTTGAGTTATTCTTAATAATTTAAATTGAAGTCGGTTGTAAAACAATTTAATTTTAAATTATCCTACTATAATTCATATTACACTTAATAATGTCGGTTAATGTAGATACCTCAATCCACGACAACATATTGTAACTTTGTTTAACTTGCCTTGATAAAAATTCGCTTTGTCCAGTTCGCTTTGGCATATCGAAACAAGATATATTACTTCAGAGTAATTCAGCGTATAGATAGCAAATATTGCTTCACGGCCGACTTGACCTTAACTAGCATTCTGAACGGTACAAATAGTTGGCAGCGTGAAGCGAGCTTCGATGTCGACCTAGTAACGAGCGGTGTCGGGTAGCCGATGTGGTACGGTGAGGTCGAGGAGTATGTCAATAAAGAAAATTAATTTCGTTAGACTAACGACTAGCAGTTATGTAGAGATTGCTTCGAATGTGAAAACTTATGTGTATTCAAACATCAAGAATTGCACCTTCCTACTAGTCATATATCCTTAATTGAATTACCTAATGTAACTCAATATTCGCATCATCTTCTATATCTATTTCCTTTTATATACATATAATAAAATTATAAGTTGCAGGTGTCTGAACTTTTTATATTTTTGTGAATAAATTATTGAGAGAGACTAAAAATAAGTAATTAAATACATTTCTATAATTTTTAGAATTGTATGTGTCTGTTTGTTTATGAACGTATTACGTCTAAAATACTTTTTTTTGAAGAACCGTTAAAAAAATTAAAAAAAACCTGTCTTTATATACATTACATTACATTTAGTCTTAGTTTTATTAAATTCGATTTATTCTATCAAAAGTTATGATTATTATATTGAAATGTAGGTAGGAATTTATTAAATAGCGGTGTTGAGTCATCAAGTGAATCTAATCTAATACCATAATATATTTCAAATTATTTCTCATATTACAAGATCTTTAATAACTTGCTTTCTTCTTTTAGCTTCAAAATTTGGAATCAATTTTACCACGTTTTTATTAAGTCATTTTGTTTGTTTGTCTGTCTGTCTGTCGTTGCGGGTGGAATCTTGCAACTCAAATTTCAAGCACTTCCCGATGACCTAGAGACTTGAAATTTTGAACATAAATAAAAAATCACTTTTGTTTTAATTACTTGCTGACATCCGATTAAGCTGAAATTTGGTATTCTTATGTAAATTAGATGATAATGCAATAATATGGTACTCTTACCATGAAGCTGTTCGGATAATGAACCCGGTTGTTTATAAAAGGTTGTTTATAAATAGATTTTATTAAGTTTATTTTTGTTGTTTAACTTTACCTATCATTAGTTATATGGTTCGGAATTCGGATCTAAATGTATTAATCACACCATTTTTATTTTAGTTATTTTACATATTTTATTATGCTTAGAAGATTTTTAGGGTAGTTTGAACAAAAATTGTCAGTAACTTTCAAAATAAATATATGGAAATGAACCATAAGATACCTAAATATGTTAATAACGCTTTTCATATAATATAATAATGTTCGCGGCATTTTGAAATATTTGTTTTTCTGTTAGCAATTTTTAATAGACATTAACTAAAAAAACAAAAATTGTTACTAAAATTCTCACGATATGCTTTCGAATGATATTTCATACATGAATTTTTATTTTATGATTAATACATTGGCATCTTCATTGTGATTTTGTAAATACTAACACAGAATAAAAATTACGACGGGTCTTTTTGCTTTTCTTGTATAAATCTCGAATAAATATTTAAGTTTTAATGAAGTCTAATGTTAAGATTTCACTGAAGTGAAGGCGGTGTGTACACTACAGCACGCCAAAGCATATCCAACCCACACAAAATCTATCCAATAAATACCCAAAAAGCTTGTTCTGCAAGCATTCCTCGACCATTGTGTACCTACCTTGCTGATTTATCTTGCGTAAAGCTGGCTATGCTACGGGTCTTAGCCTCTACCCACGTTTGGTGATCCCAGTCTGCAGCTATCTGCCGTGTGTTCATTACCGTATCGATAGGAGTCTTTGCTTGAAGTTCTATAACATTCGCAAGAATGAAAGGGTAATGATCACTGCCGTAGTCTTACTTTCGTATTAACTATAGTGACCGGTTACGTAATGCATTTGTTGACAAATCGCTCAATTGTTTCAGCTGAGTAGGATGTTGGATTCCAACTGGTTGGGTGGCGGGTTGCGTAACAATTGGCGACTTTAGTCGATTTGACAGATGCCGGAAGGCGTTCAACTTTATTACGCTTTAGTGAGATTGACCAATAAGAAATACTCAACGAATCGTGCATGGGCAAATATTTTACGATACAATGTGATTGAATAAAAGTTGTTGTAGACTCTGAGAATAATTCTGTTCGGCTATTTATTTTATGATTAAACATATGAGGATTCTGAATAAAATACTGCAGCTGACCAAATTTTATGTGTATTATGTATATATTATACGAAATACGAATGTGTATAATATTTTGGTTATTGATTACACACACGCACAAGGAAGCAATAATTTATTTCATAAAATTGATTGCCTTTTGCACGCTACATAAAAATTTATTTAACCACAATATAAGATACCTTACATTATGATTCTTAACTTATTTTTATTAAATACGAATACTTAAAATAATTTAAGTATTTAGTATTTTTTATTTTACCACTCCTGAGCGTGGGTGCTCAGGCTGCCCCGCGTATTCTGGGGGGAGCGATATTACGCTCGCGAAAGGCCGGCAACGCAACTGCAATTCCCCTGGTGTTGCGGTTGTTCATGGGCGGCGGTAGTCACTTACCATCAGGTGAGGCGCATGCTTTTTTGCGGCTCTTCTATAAATAAATAAATAATACTTTCTTGTAAAATGAAAACAATAACTGAATTTAACCGTATTTTGATATTAATCAAATTAAGAGTTTATAATAATAAAAGGTAATTAAAAATAATAAATACGAACATTTGTTTGTTAAAAATGCATTAATAATTAGATATACTTAAAAAAATATTTAATTTTATGTATTGAGTATACGTCTCTGGATATTGAAAGGTCAAGTGCTGTCTCTGCTCTTAAACTAAGAAGTTGCAATTTTAATGCATCGAGTCCAATATTTCCATACAATCATTTATTGTTATGTCTAATGGTAATTGAATTAAGGCAGCGGTTAAAGGTCTAGCTTAGACTATCATGTCATCACCATAAATGAATCTAAATTATTACCCATGTGAATAAATACGAATTTTGTATATCGTATGTATGAAATATCAAGCATTTGCTTCTATCTCGGAGACAGATTCCGCTACCATCTGATTAAAGTATCACAGTGTCGCGACACAAAATTGATGAAAGCAAGATTGCTTATTAGGAAAACAGAATGAATCGTGTGAAACATGAGATCTTCAAATCTCGGACGTAACGGCAGACGGGGCGGCTGAACACTGCGAAATATTTCCCAAGATACATCGGCACGAGTGCGATGTGCCGATATCTTCGGAGCGCGCGAGTTCGGATCGTCTATCGAGTCTATGATCGGCTCCGACGAGGGGTCACGCGCGTTAAACGTAAATCAACATATCTCGCGACGGGAGATCTAGCCGAGCATGCGCCCGCCCAACAAAAACTGAATTTTATAGCCGTAACACTACACCGAGAAAAAAGTAAATAAATTGGACATGTCCGAGTGAACGACCGAGCTCCCGCGACGGGCAACCCTTTAGGGATTATTTATCTAACTTCAGCCTGTCGTATTTTATGATCATTTAAGGGGTCAATAACAACATGCTTGTGTAACCATTATGGGAAAAGTCAGAGCTAGTAATAACGTGGTGCGTCGTCGTTACCAACAAAATATACTTTGTCTTAACGGTTTTGATATGAATAATATGTAGGTACCTATGTTTTTAATAATTGCTTATTGTAAATGTGGATAATAGCTGTAATTAATAACTGCGATCTTGGTATTTTACATCCATGTTCTGACTTAATACACAACGGAATGTCGTTCCTTGTGACATAGTTTTACTAAGGAGTCGATCACACTGAACGTGGGTCTTACTTATTACTGGATGTGTAGGTTTATCATTACGTTACCTAGCCTGTGAGATCGTTTGATAGTGTACATGATTATTTAAGTTCCTTAGCAGTTTATTTGATAAGATATTTCAACACTTAAGAACGTCAATGTTAATAAAATATATTGCCATGTTAATAAGCACGCTAAGTAGCAAGATAATATTACCTTTCTCTTTCGTGTCGAGTCAAATAGTCTAACTACAATTCTCAAAGATGAGCAAAACACCGTCTTATAAGAATTAAATAAACTAACCATCTTCCCTAATGAATCTATTGCATTTAAATTATGCCTTTAAGTGTATTTTTGGAACGAAGTTCCTTATCGCAAGGTACGAATTTGACGGATGGGGCTAGGCGAGTAAAAGTGTAAGATTTTTCCGTCACGACCCCTTTCTATAGTGCGAGCGAGATGAAATAATATCCATCTCCCTCGCACTTTTTCTTATCTTGCTATGAAATAAATATTATTTTAAATGACGCTTCATGAAGTATGTTGAAAAATGGTACAAAGACAGATTTTTTTACTATTATTAGCCAGTGCTTAACGACTATCCCACGTGATGGTGAGTGATTTGTGTGGTTAGGATTTATATTCAGTAATGTATAATATTAAATTATTCACCTTTAAATGAGGACGACTAAGAACTAGAAACCTAAAAATTTTAATTGCATTTTATGATTCCGAGATATAACATACTAAGTAGATACAATAAAAAAATGGAAGTTTCACTTGCAATGACAGCAGAATACGTAGGTCACTCAATAAGTTTTGAGATGCTCGAAATTTAAAAATGGAACGCACCCATGTTATATATTTCTAAAAAGCAAATTTATTTAAAAATAGAACTCCATAGTCCATAAGCCAATTGCTCAATATTAAAAATAAAAACAAAATTCTATTAATTTTCCTGCAACGCTTCCCGCGCTTTTCATTTAAAACGATGGATCTTAACCGTGAACATTTGCGCGCTATGATATATTATGATTTTAAATTTGGTTTAACCGAACAATTAAGTTTACAACGGTTACAATCAGCATTAGGGGACTCAGCTCCATCACGCGCAACAATTTTTAGGTGGTTTGCTGAATTCAAAAGGGGTAAAATTAATCTTAAAGATGACCAAAGAACCGGGGCCCCGCAAACAGCAGTAACGGCAGAAAATGTATGGACTACTGAAATGTTGGTGCGAGAAGACCCACGAATCACATATACGGACATCGAAAAGATTATAGACATTAGTTCGGGGAGCATTCATACCATCCTACATCAACATCTTGGAGTGAGGAAGCTTTGTTGTCGATGGATTCCTCGTTTGCTCTCCGAAAGCGAAAAACAGACTCGTGTGGATTGGTGCCATGAAATACGTCTACGTTTTGAAAACGGGGCATCTAGGTATGTTTCAGAAATCGTTACTGGTGACGAGATATAAATCTATCAATATGATCCGGAAAATAAAATGCAATCATCGGTATGGGTCTGCTCAGAAGGACAGTTACCGACAAAACTGCAAAGACCTCGCAACGTCGGCAAAAAAATGGTGGCTAGTTTTTTTTCGCCGAGTGGACATTTGTCGACGTCAATGCTGGAAAATTGTAGGTCAGTCAACTCTGAATGGTATACTACAGTTGCATTACCCAAATCTTTTCAAGCTGTACGGGAGAGAAGACCAAAGACCGGGCTTCGGGGAATCATGCTGCATCACAATAACGCCTCTTTACATAGGTACCTCCCTTAGAACGAAAGAATTTATTGAGGAATTTGGTGTTGAAACTCTAAGTCACCCACCCTACAGCACTGACTTAGCTCCTTGTGGTTTTTTTTTTGTTCCCAAGAGTTAAAGAAAAAATAAAAGGCAAGTTTTTTTCAAGTGCCGAAGAAGCCGTGGCTGTCTACGAAGAAGCGATTTCCGACCTGTCAGATCACTGGCTAAAGTGTTTTCAGAGTTGGTTTAGGCGAATGGAACTTTGTATAGAGCATGATGGAGAATATTTTGAAAATATTTAAAATAAATATTAGTAGTATCTAGAATACTTTTTGTATATCTTAAAACTTATTGAGTGTCCTACGTAGACAAGTCTAGTTGTCGTATTCTCCTGAGGCCTTAATTAACCCAAGTGTAGTTATAGACAAAAGCAAGATGTTGATATGACCGCTGACGTTGTAACATCATGAAATTCCTCAGCATATCGACAAACAGCCAAGTAGCGAACCTGCTTTACTTACGTCGGAACGTCTACCTACTTTGCGTGAGAGTGCGTCTTAAGTGCTTTGGCGAGACCGATCGAGAGCTTCGATCTTTATCACCACTATCGATCCTTATCTGACAGTTTTACGCGTCGTGTCGCGATTTCACTCGCGATGCACCCGGTGTATAAACTAAGGCATTTTGTTCATGTCATTTTTGAAGTTAAAACAAATTAACATTAAATAACAAAAACGAACGCTTAAGAATGCCTTGTTATGTACGTATGAGGGTTTTATTGTAGTCACAGAATAAATAGTAGTGTATGTATGTCTGTTTATAATATATATTTTTAAATATTTAGTTTTGATTATCCCACTTTTTGTTAAATAATAAAGTAATTGGTTACTGCAGCTCATGGATATCTGTAACAACTTCAAAGAAGGCTACAATAACTTTATCTTCTCTTTGACCTAAGGTTTATACGTGGTAGAGCCATGCTGCAGCTATATTATGGTTGTAGGACGAATGGGTCGGCTCGACCGGGAGAGGACCACGCTCTCACAGAATACCAGCGTAAAATAGCAGCTTAATGCTGCTGTGTTTCGTATGGTGAGTGTAGAGAACCGGAGACCCTTCTTACTGGAAACGAGGCATTCCATCTTAGTCCTAAAGGTTGACAACGCATCTGCATTTTGATTCTTAATCGAGGATAAATGTAGATGTCTATGGGCCACAGCAACCACTTACCATCAGGTGGACTGTGTGCCCGTTTGTCACCCTTACCCTATAAAAAAAGTGCAATGTCTCTGAGCTTGTAATTATAGTGGCTCTCAACTTTAACATCACCTGGCCTTTAATATTAAACCAAAAAGTGTGTTTTTCTTCCCAGCAGGATTCTTAAGCAGAAAGACCTATCATCTTGTAACTTTATATTTTTCTATTTATAATTGGGCATCTTTATTAAATTTTTTTCAACACTTATTGAATATTTGATTTATAAACTGTAGAGCGGTTCAATAAAGAACATTTCTATTAGAGGAAAGCGGTCAAGTGTGCGTCTAATTAAAATTACTAATCGATTTATATAATTAATACTGTA
Source organism: Parnassius orleans (assembly GCA_029286625.1). NCBI lineage: Eukaryota > Metazoa > Arthropoda > Insecta > Lepidoptera > Papilionidae > Parnassius > Parnassius orleans. The sequence goes on along the minus strand of JAGSMP010000054.1, from coordinate 2,989,027 downwards.
ACTAGATTGACACGGAAACTTTTTCGTTTCTTTCTATTTGTCATTATAGCTAATTAATGTGGTTGATCCAGTTAGCTTAGTTAGTTCCGAGCGTAGATTAATCAAGAAAGGTATATACTTTATTATCAAGCGCTATAAATTTACCACAGCTATTGTTATTAAATTTGAAATATTTGTAATTTTAAAGACTGAGTCCATTAAACAGCAGTTATAATGTCAAAAACATAAGATAACCTATTATTTCCTTAATGTATACTGTTAGTTAAATTGTTTATCCGCATATTTTCCTTTGGTTGATCGGATACGTTAAGAAGACTATTTGGTCTCCGATGGAAAATAGAATATATACATTTTTTTTTATAGAATAAGGGTGACAAACGAGCACACAGTCCACGTGATGGTAAGTGGTTGCTGTGGCCCATAGACATCTACATCTGTCTTCGTTTGCGAATTTAAATACAGATGCGTTGTCAGCCGTGAGGACTAAGATAGAACGCCTCTTTTCCAGTAAAAAGTGTCTCCGGTTCTCTACACTCACCATATGAAACACAGCAGCATTAAGCTGCTATTTTACGTTGGTATTATGTGAGAGCGTGGTCCTTCCCCGGTCGAGCCGACCCATTCGTGCTACAACTATACTATTAATATAGCTGCAGCATGGCTCTAAAAAAATATTACATAATACATTTCAGGCCTAAATTCAGATCAGCATCGGGGACTCTGTTATAGGGGGAACATTTTCTGATATTGCAATTGCCGAACCAAACACCAAGTGTGGCAAATAATGAAAATAATATTCCCAATCATAGGTTGTGCTATGTTAAATAGTAATTTGTTCAATAGCTTATGTTGATATTATATTTATCGCTATACTAAATATTGCTATACACTATTTATCATATAATTGCTTTTCTTCTTAATCATCGATTCTTTAATGCAATCTTAAGAAATAAGCTGGCCACTATCAAAATTTATAGCTATCGTATCTTTTTCTTAAATGTTACAAAGTTACTATGTACTCGTATTGTGCCCTACTTCGTTGATTTCAGCCACGCGATAGCAAAAAATTGATAGTTATTTTTCTTATTGTGAAATTAAAAATAAAACTGAAATTAAATAAACTCAGTTTTATCCTTATAGTAAATGTCATTGTAGCACAGGGTATCTCGTCAAGATGACAGCCCGAAGTATTCGATTTTTTACGTTGATATCGTGGTCGATATAAACGTAGAACGTTTAATTTTTCATTCATTCATTACAGCCCTTCACAAGTCCACTGCTGAACATAGGCCTCCTCCACGGAATGCCACAAAGCACGGTCCCGAGCCACCTGCATCCATTGACTTCCTGCATGTCTTACCAGGTCGTCACTCCATCTAGTGGGGGGACGCCCTACACTTCGCCTGCCGGTACGAGGCTGCCACTCGAGAACCTTTCTTCCCCATCGGTTGTCGGTTCTTCGAGCTAAATGGCCGGCCCATTGCCACTTCAGCTTACTAATCCTTCGGGCTATGTCGGTTACTCTGGTTCTACTGCGGATATCCTCATTTCTAAGTTTATCACGCAGAGAAACCCCGAGCATAGCCCTCTCCATAGCGTTTAATATACGAGTATAATATTATTTTTGGTGAATTGTTACGTAGGCTCTTAAATAGAATAGAATAGAATAGAATAACTTTTATTCAATATTGAATACGAGTAATTCTTATTGAAAGTCATTTTTTACTTTACCAATAGTTTTATACTATACACTAAGTCATAATAAAATATATGAATTGTCGTTTTTAGCTGAAATAATTAAAAAAAATTACTATAAAACGTTTATTTCTCGTAAACATTTCGAAACAATTACTATCCTCAATTTCAAATAGTGATGTGAAACAATTTATTATTTACTTTAACGATCCAGAAAACTGTTTGAACTTGATTTTTATTCACGCTGCCTCGCTAACTGTTGGTATAACGATTGTAGTGTGCTTTATAGCTTAAATGATTTATTGTATGGAGTAACTAGTCTCATTGCCAGTTAAACAAAAAAAGACCGGTATTTGAGCGCTTTGTTCTCTGAGTACAGCCTTCTTTTATTGGCCATTTCTTGAGAATAAGTGAGAATAAGTTTTACCTTACCAGACAGTTTTGTAAAATATTATTCTGTGTGAGGCAATAACTTACTGTAAACGAGTATTAAAGTGTTCTATGTCAGTGAATTTGATGTTTTTTCACAGTATTGTTGAGCGCCACTATTAATGCCTGGTACATGGCAACACTAGTTACCACTATCTCCCTCTAGTATCGAGTAGCAGAACTAGGAGAGTCAAGATCCTTCTAGAAATTTCCATAGAAGAACTTTCTAGAACTATCGACACCGATATGTATTATAGTCAATAGGCACCGATATGTACTCGAACATTCTAGATGTTTCTACAGTAGAAGGTTCTGGAAACTATCTGAATTCCTATATAAGGCCGGTATAGACCGCGACCGGGGCACTATTGAATTGACGATACAAGCAAATACTTCGAAGCGATACAACTGCGAACTAAAGTGATCTGTAGTACAATTGTGTTATGTTATTAGTGTGGTTTTAAGTTGTAATTAGTGTTCTGTAATTAAAGTGTCAATTTTGGTGATTCACTCGGCAGTTTTTAATTGTCTCGAACCCCAAGCTCGTAACAGTATTCATTCGTTGGGTCAGCTCGATCGGTGAACGACACAGAATACCAACGTAAAATAGCCACATAATGCTGCTGTGTTTCGTATGGTGACCATAGAGAAGGAGAAGACTCTTTTTAATGTTAACGAGGCATTCCATATTGGTCCTACGGGGCGACGACGCCTCCGTTTTGATTTTTAATCGAGGATAGCTGAAGACGTCGCTTGTTGCCCTTATTCTTTAAAAAAATCACAACGTTCACGAATAAATTGCAAACAAAACACTTTTAATTACAGCAATTTTTCTTTTGACTGATGATATAATAATGATCATATAATCCTGACCGACAATGACCTTGAAGATTCTAGACCTTGAAGAGCTAGATACTAAACAAAAATGTGCAAGCATTAACTATCCCAAAAAATCCAGACCGAATTCGAATTCAAATTTCGCAAATCAATAGTTAGTCAGTGTGTTTTGACTATGAATTAGGTGGTGGGTTAAAACGTGTCCAGTAAAGGTGTCCAAGAACTGTAATGGCCTCTATATTTAATTAAATTTTTACGTGGTAGAGCCATGCTGCAGCTATATTAATATTATAGCTGTAGCACGAATGGGTCAGCTCGACCGGGGAAGAACCACGCTCTCACAGAATACCAGCGTAAAATAGCAGCTTAATGCTGCTGTGTTTCGTATGGTGAGTGTAGAGAACCGGAGACCCTTTTTACTGGAAAAGAGGCATTCTATCTTAGTCCTCACGGCTGACAACGCATCTGCATTTAAATTCGCAAACGAAGATAGATTTAGATGTCTATGGCCCACAGCAACCACTTACCATCAGGTGGACTGTGTGCTCGTATGTCACCGTTATTCTATAAAAAAAAATTACCTCATTTAATTCCAAAGAAATTTGTTTTGAGTTTTTTGCCGTTAAATTTACAGCCTATATACGTCCCACTGCTGGGCATAGGCCTCTCCTCATTTCTGAGAGGGTTTTAGGGGAAGGAAGTGTCCGCCGCTCAGCCCCAATGCGTGTTGGCTAACTTCACATGTCTTTGAAATATTTTTTTTCTTATTTCTCATACATGCAGGTTTCCTCACGAAGGTTTCCTTCACCGCCGAGCACGTGGTAAACCAGCACTTAAAATTACAATTAACAATTTCATTGGTGCCGGCGGGGATCGAACTCGGTTTGCTCGCGTACTGTGAAATTTACAGCGAGCGCTAACCATCTGAGCTATCATGGCTCTACACGGGCTTTTGCCGTAACATTACTATATTTACAAATTATATCAGTCTCACAATTTTAAGATTCTGTCCGTTATTTGTTAGATTGTTTTCAATTTATGTGTATTTCTAAACCAGTTTTAAATTTACTTATAATACGAAAGGAGTTAGCAGGTATTTTATATTGCCGTCGCTACTACGTGGCACTTACGAGAAAGGTAGCTTATTTATTTATTTAGGCTTTCTTTGCACCAAGTGTACAAAAAGGCGGACTTAATGCAACAAGGCATTCTCTACCAGTCTACCTTCAGGGTAGCTTCTGAATCTCTGGAAGGTACTATTTCATAATCATTTCCGTAAATATTTTTAATGACAAGGAGTAAATTGTTCTAAATATTTTTTTATTTTTTATTTTGGCTTATTCAAAGATAATGCAATGTTAAAATAAAAACCTGCGTGTTTCTTTAAAACTGCTAAAATCACAAAATGATGAAATCAAACTGTTACGTCTGTTAGCTTTACTTATGAATTTCATAACAGTACCACAATTTGGGCTCAGTTTCTTGGGCCTTGAATAATTGAATATATATTAATTATAAACAATATAAGTAACTATAGCAAGAGTAGCAATTCGTTTAATTTTAAAATGCGCAGCGGGCAACATTTAAAATGCGTTAAATAAAACAGTTGATGGATTCAATTAAGCCTCCGAGATAAAGATTCTATTTTTAGAGCTGATAGTTCACTGTCAGGTAGAAACGTTCACAAATCAAAGGTGAAATCTTGGACTTAAAAGCATCCACTGATAACACGCACATACACTATCGTAGGTTCGAACTGAAGTGATAGCGCTAATGAAGCCACGTTACCGTCACAAACTGGCATGGCCTGAACGATGGCGCGATCATTGGAGGAGCTCAAGGCCACTGAGGAAGGACAGTGCCGGGTAATTAAACTAACACCGAAGGCGGATGTGTTACGGGGCTAGAGAGATAGTCTGTAGCTGCCTTACAGAACTGAATTTTATTTTAAATTCCGTATGTGAAATGTGAATGCAGTTTTTTGTTATATAACATCGTATTTCCAACAAAAAAAAATATTTTACATCATTTTGATAATGTTTCCGTTAGAAAGTAATTTTTTTTCTTTTTAAAAAGGCATATCCTCACAATCTATTTTTTTCTCATATCATAGAGACATTTTCATACATGAATTGCAAATGGATAAACATCCAGACCCGGAATGATCACTTAAAAGTCATACGAACATACTTTTCCGGTGCTAGATTCGAACGTGCAGCGCCGCAGCCGCACGCTTACTCCTAGCCATTTCATCGATATTGCTATTAAATTACTTGTTATGCTTGTTAAACATTTCTTTTATAAATTAAATTATAAATTTCTGATTATTATACATTTCTAGAAGAAAGAAGAGTTGACTACTAGGTTACTGGAAAGTCGTTGGTATAGAGCGTGAAAAGGAGAGATGAAAGAGCGGATCTTTAAGGATTTCCTTTAAGCGAATACTTCGAAAAGGGTGACGTTTTATAATATTAGTGAGGCAAGCGAACTAATAGTCCACTTGATAGTAAAGCCTTGGTAGCTCAGTGATTAAGCGCTTGCTGTAAATTTCACAGTACGCCAGCAACCCAGGTTCGATACCCACCGGCAGCAATGAAATTGTTACTTGCAATTTCAACTGCTGATTTACCACGTGCTCGGCGGTGAAGGAAAACTTCGTGAGGAAACCTGCATGTCTGAGAAATAAGAAAAAAATATTTCTAAGACGTGAAGTTCGGTAACATGCATTAGGGCAGCGTGGCGGACATTTCATTGCCCTAAAACCCTCTGAAAAATAAGAGGAGGCCTTTGCCCAGCTGTGGAACGTATATAGACTGTAACTTTAACTTGATGGTAAATAACTACTAATATCTACTAATCTGCAACCAACTTCCAATAAAAAAGGTTAAAGATGCTAGATCGCCGGAAGATCTTATAGCTACGGACAGATGGCGTTATAAGTATCTCATGTTTATACCACATCTAAAGGTTCAAAACATCTGCCATTGCGTTTGTTGATCAGCCAGGCAAGCGTAATGATTACGATAATCTATTGAGGTGTTTTCGTTTACAGATTAATAGCTCTTATGCCGCATTGATGTCTAGGTGGTAGATCTCCTTTTCTGGCTAGGATTCCGTCTGGGTACGTGCCAATCCCTTACTTATTTCTACTACCAAACAGCGTTATATGCACTGTTCCGGTCTGAGAAGTAAAGAGTGTTAGTATAATAGTTAATAGAATCAGGCGTTACTTTGTGAAAATCCATTGAAGGAAGCATCATCACGTCGGGGTCGCCAATTTAGCCGTGGAAGAAAAAGGGGAGATCTCCCGTCGGGCAAGGTGTTTCAGTCCGGGGAGCGGCCAACGCGCAATATGTTAAAGATATTAAAAAATGTATTTGCTAAGATCCGCGTAATAAAATAAAATGATGTGTCTTACCTAGTTTGAAGAGCACCTCCCGCCATCCCTCAATTGCATGCACTATCCCCGTCACCACTAATCCCAGTACTACTCCTTCCAACACCACTACACTAGGAAAGACACACCACCGTCGATAATACGACACGTGTTTCGCCTCTACACGAGGCATCTTCAGCTGTAGTAGACTCTGCGGTGGCTGACCGCTTAGAGTCAGTTAACTAGGTAAGACACATAATTTTATTTGTATTACGCGGATCTTAGCAAATTGATTTTTTAACATCTTTAAGCCAGTATAATTACAGACTGAGACATTCCATCTTAGTCCTTAGAAGTGAAACGTATAATAAAGTACATTTGTGCCTTCTTTTTTTGAAGCTAGTTGCAAGTGCAATTAGTCAAGTCAGGATAGGTGTGTAAAAATATATAATAAAATCCCTAAATGTTTACAAAAGAAGAATCATTAAATAAATTTCAAAGAGAGCTTAAAAATATTTAATTGAAAAACAGTTTCTATTCTATATATTTCTATGCATACGTTTTTATTATCATTGTATTAAAAATTTTGCAAACGTTTATTGAATCTAAAAGTAATGTTTAGTTTTAGTAAATTAAATATGTAATTAATTTTTCTTACCTATTAAATTCTCACGTTTATACATATACATATATATTATATTAAATTCTCATGCAGGGCTCATGTTTGGCTCTATTATATCCAACATAAGAACTATTTATGTAACCACATAAACGCAATAAAATGTTTCAATTTGAGTTTGAGTTTGAAGTGATTGGGCTGCAGTAACCATTTACCATCCGGTGGACTGTAAAGTCGTTTGTAACTATAAAAATATAATATACAAAATAATATTGCGTATAATCAAACCGTGTATTCTTATACTTTCGTGTTAATTTATTAACCAATTGTTGCTTTACTTTGCAGTAATTAATCGAAGTGTAGTCCGTGTTTAAAGTAGAGCGTACAGCTCACTCTTAATTACTTCCATGTTTCAGACCAAGTAGAACTCTACATCCCTAAACCTGTTATACGCTAAGCATGAGAATTAGTCACTAATGGTAAACATTCAATATTTCTTCCTACATGATTTGTAGATAGATGCTTAGAGATATTAGATACTGAAGAAAGTTTATGTTTGGTTTTTTAAGAACAATACAACTTTCTTGTTTTTATAATGTATATAATGTATTAGTTAAACCTTATCTAAGCTGCTAGGTTATTGGGGAAAAATATCGTCACTTAATAAAAATAAAAAAACTAGTTTAAAGAAATGAAAAAATCAAGCACACAAAGCTTTTAAACAAAATGACATCAAAATAAAGTCGTTGTAAATTTTTACGCCCGGCTTTAGTATACTAAAATAATTATCAACACTGTTATCACACAAATTCCGATACGCTCTTAACCCATTTTATTGTTATTACCCGTGCCAATAATTATGTACTCCAAGAAACTGAACGACACCTTCTTATGTCTTCATTTACACAGAAAAAAGATGAAGCAAAATCAAATATCATTAAATACCAGAAATAATGTGAAACCGTTCAAGCCTAAGGTATTTATAGCACCTAACACGTTATACCTGCGTATTTCTTGGTATGTAACATGCAAGAATCAAAATAAAAATGAAACTGGAACTTAAGGCCAAGTTTATTACATTTCTGTTAAAAGTCATATTTACATTTATACATTTATATTTGATATAGTCTCACTTTGTTATTTTTTTTAAGTATAGAGTAGACATTCCAAGAATAGCATTTCGTAATAATATTATGTGTATTATTATAAACAGCATATAATGTCTATATATCTGTATAGCTTGTCTGTGTTTTTCGATCTGGATAGACACGTATGCGATTGCCTTTTACATGACATCTCATCAATCTGCATAAGAGTTACATTAGATACAATTAGTTATGGCGAGTGGGCGGTATTATGTTAGTACGTACATACGTATATTTTACTTTTAAAATACATCATTTAATAATCCTAACTAATATTTTGGCTTCCCATTCAGTAATGATTGAATGTTCCTTAATGAACTGGCTTAAGCCCTTAGGTAATGTGATACGCAGAATTAAATTCTGTTAAGACTCCACTAAGTAAATGACACTGTAACCTTTCAATTGTATCAGCACTCTAAATAATTGGATCACTTATATTGCAAGTGTAAGCCGTTTGGAGTTCAGACAATTTAAACAATCCAAGAGGCCTTTTAACGAATTCTTAAAAATTTATCGCGAAGTTAAAGTGTACGCGTGTTAATTAAAATTTTACTTTGAAGTGAATTACGTAAATTAATCTATAACGAAGTTCTTTGATTTGAGAATGTTCTTTGTGTAAATTGTATGTTTTCTGTTAAATTTTTTAAGTTTTTGGTATTCTTGGCTATGTTTAAAAACAAAATAAAATAAAATGTTGTTAAGGTGCAGTAATGCACACCTGTTTTTTGATGAAGAAACTAATCGTATTTATCAGAGAAATAATTATAGTCGGTTCAATTTGACATTGAAAATTTATCATTCATTCATATCCTATGAACCATCCTATCCATTTTTACGTGTGGTGGCCATGCTGCAGCTATATTACTGGTATAGTAGTAGCACGAATGGGTCGGCTCGACCGGAGAAGGATAACGCTACCACAGAATACTAGCGTAAAATAGCAGCCCAACGCTTCTGTGTTTCGTATGGTGAGTGTAGAGAACCGGAGACCCTTTTTAACAACTAAAAGAAACACAGCAGCACAATAATGCTGTGTTTCTTTTAGTTGTTAGTGTATCAAGATTTCATCCTAATTGATATAGATTTGGGTATCTATAGACCACACCATCTACTTTGTCTTTTGATTGTGTCCTCGTCTGTCACTCTTACTTGTAAAAAAGCCAATAAATCTTTATCCGGGTGCGGTGATCACTGAAGTGTGTGTCCTGCATGCATACATCAGCTTTAACCACCAATGTTCAAATTAGTGTGTAATTATTTTTGCTGTGACGTCTCATCAATTTTGAAGTTTTCGATTACATTTAGGGTACGATAATGAACTCTGAATATAATCACTATTAAATTTATTAGTCTCCACTGTGTTTTTTACACATCATTAAACCGTCCGGCGGAATAAAATGGTGAATAATAAATCTTATCACGCAGTTGAATAACAAAGCGTGGGTAGACATGTTAAGCATTTATGTTTGCAAATTGTACATCCATTTTGTATTATTTTAAATAAAATAATTACTAAACAAAAACTTTTAGGAGGTATAAAATAATAAGAGAAGTAATGTACAATTTATGAATGTGAAAAATTGTTAGATCTTTTTCAAAGTCGAATAATTTTCATTCAAAATACACAAAATTAATAGTTTATTATTATTATCCAAGATCATATCAAGGGGTTGAAAATAAACCTCTAGCAAATGAAAAGATTTGTCGATTTTATTCGGGATAAACCTTCGCAAATATTCGGACCTTCATGACCCTTTACCATCATCGGTTTAAAATATTTTAATTTTGGCAAGTATCAAGATAGTTACTTTATCATTAAACTATAAGATTGTTGGAATCACTTGATGGAATATTAAGCAAATTGAATGCGAATTACCGAAAGTTATAAGGATAGATCTTTTTGAATTACTTTTATTGATTATAGTCCTATGAATTAGTTTGTGTGTGTTGAGTGTTTTTTTATAGGATAAGGTGACAAACGAGCACACAGTCCACCTAATGGTAAGTGGATGCTGTGCCCATAGACATCTACATTTATCCTCGATTAAGAATCAAAATGCAGATGCGTTGTCACCTCTGAGGACTATGATGGAATGCCTCGTTTCCAGTAAAAAGGGTCTCCGGTTCTCTACACTCACCATACGAAACACAGCAGCATTAAGCTGCTATTTGACGCTGCTATTCTGTGAGAGCGTGGTCCTTCCCTGGTCAAGCCGACCCATTCATGCTACAACCATAATATAGCTGCAGCGTGGCTCTACCACTTACAAAAAAGAGTGATTGTTAGAGTGGCAGCGGAAGAGAATTTTAATTTCGTCCCGTGAGTATCCTAAGAAGTGAATATGGGAAACTCCACTAATAAGATCGTGTCGCCTCTGACAGATGACTGTTTCACCATCTCGTATTGCCCAGAATGCAAAATACGCAGACTTGCAGACAAGCAGTGTCAAACGTGCAATATGTCTGGTACTGTGATCGCTAATTTACCTGCTAAGCATGAAGCTTTGAATCCCATGTCCAACATTGGATTCTACTGGTGAGGAAGAGAAGTAATTAGGGTTTTTTATGTTTACCGTTACCGTTACAGCCTATTAAAGTCCCCTGCTGAACGTAGGCCTCCCCATAGATTGCCTCATAGGAGGGACATTTGCCATAGTTGCCACGCTTGGCAACCGCTGTTTTTTGTTTTTAGTAGTTATTAGGAAGACGCTGCTACCCACTTCCTGATTTGTTTCCCTCTGTTGCCTCTTACAGGATGACATGGGATAGCGAATATTCTCACACGGCAACTAAACGGTACACGGTTTTATGTATAGATTGCAAATTATTGGAATAAAATAAATTATATTACATTCAATCCTCCACTGCACATTACAGTAAGAAAGCGTCTCACATAAATAAAATCGCACATATTATGGCGGACTTAATGCCTTAAAGCATTCTCTCCCAGTCAACTATTAGGTTAAGCAGAGGTAAACATATGGGTGGGTGTGGTAGTGCAGAAAAATAAACTAATAACTAATTATGAGAAAAAAGGTAACGAAGTTCGAATAAACCAGAATATTATATATATATATACGTTAATAAAAATATATAAATATATACATAATATATATGATAAATAAGGAAAATAATATGTGACGATACCTTTTCCATAGTCAGTCGATTCTAACGATACCAAAAGGTTTGAAATAGTGTTATGGAACTCTGATGATGCCCTCAAACGGCTTTAATATAATGCTTTAGTATTAAAACTTTATTAATACATACAATATTTAAAAAAAACAATAATAAAAAAAAACTAAAACTAATAATTTAATTATCATACAGTCTTACTCCCCGTGGTATCGTGCCAAGAACGCTGGCTGCTTTTCCTCGCTGAATGGCTATACTTATCTTTTGAGCGAGAAAAGAACCAGCCCTCTTATTATCAGCAGCAACGACCAGTCATGGATAGAGTTCCTTTAGGAACTTCAACGCACGTGCAGCAAATGGCACAAATATGTAGTCATCTCTCAGAGACTTATATTTGCGCTACTTACTCAGTTCAGCTGCCTCTGACGCCGATATCCTTTAAAAAATAATAAAGTACTAAAGTAGTAATGCAAATCGCTTTTAAGAACAGTATTTTAAATCTAATATTTACGTAACAATCTACAGGAGGGTCGTTTGTTATTTGTTAGCCTGAATTTTGCCGAAGGGGAATCGAACCCGAGGCTGCATTCGTCGTGGCTTGTGTCTAGATAACGATCTCGCTCCCATTGTGTTCTTTAGACCTAATTGATAACGCTCTACTTCGCTAAGAATGAGAATTATAATGAAACCGGAAAGTGGCCAAATTTGATTATCGATTGGAGCACTTAACAAACGAGAGTTTAGTAAGCTGTAGGTAAACTGACTATGATAAATTATACAATCAAGATGTATTTTAGCATAGATAAGATATAATATTTTGAATTATTTATTCATTACATTAATGGAATTGTGACGCTGATTGTATTATTGGGATTTCCATATCCATTAGCTATTGTCTAAATGCCTCTGGGTGGGCTAGTTCTTAAATCGAGTGTTAATCTGCGTCCTAAAGGACTTTAGAAACAACAAAACGCCATGATGTTGTTATTCGATATGTCAACGTATCTATATTAATTGATTTTCAAAAATAAATGTTTAAACCTCAAATTCCATTTATTTAACTGAACAGTCCTGATTATAGTTAAAATATGAAATAATAATATTGTAAGTGTATAGTTAAAGTATTTATTACAATTAATAACTGACTGAAGCGTCAGTTATTGATTAATTTATTTTGTTTTATTTATCTCATATGAATAGTCAATACAAAGAAATAATATTTTTTCTTAAATTCTTTGCGGCCAGTGACTTCTCACCAGTTCGTATATCAAATAATTAAAAAATATGAAAATAAGTACAAAAAAAAAAAAACAATTGGTGTCGTAAAACTACATTCCTTTTAAAGTTTTAAAAGCATAATAAGAACCTGCGCTGTTCGATTAAAATATAAATCACACTATAGTTGTCTTCATTCAAGCAACCGGAACAAGTGAAGAGATCGGCTCTTAAAAATCCTGTTATGTTGTACATGTACATAGACGTTTAAATTGCTCGGGCCGTCAGCTTAGCTAAACTGAGCTCGAGTAAAAGCAACAATAGTCGCGCTCGGCATGGAAAAAGTCGTGACCGAGTGGCGGCCGGGTCGGCAGGACGCTGCGGGCGTAAATAATGCCGACGTCCGATCTTAATTATCGTTTCATCGTTAGAGATGACCGACGGGCACACCGAAATCGGCGAGCTAGTTGCGACATCGCCCCACCTCGGGCCTTATGCCGTCATTATCAGAACGGTTAAATCGCCCACCGATAAATCGCTAGAACCACCTGCGAGTATCGCCGCCGTTTTGGCACTGGACTCTATAATTCTTTTGTTTCCCGTTCTATTGTTTTCATGGTGATGACTGGACATTTTTGCTTTATAATGCTAGATAAATCTAACAAATAGATATGTTTTTGATGTAATAAAATAATGTTAAGATATAATTTTGTCCTGTTGGTTTAAATTACGAAATTATTTATGTTATGTAGGTTTCTAGATAGTTCATTTTTTTGCGATTCTTTTATTATTTATAATGTTTTACTTTGACATGTTAAATGCCATTGACTGAAAGGAGAGGTGTGTTAAGTATTATTAAAATTATATAAAATAATTCATATATCACCATAAAACTTTGGTAGCTTTTTACAGAATTTAAAATAAGAATTATGTGCTCTCGTTTAGCTTTAGTTCGTTAATCGTTAAACCGTCTTTGTGTTCGCCGCTACAAATGTGCAAATCTCGATCCCAGGGCGACGTTGAAAAATTCTCAACTCGTGATTTTGGTTCGTGTACTTCATTTATTTGCTGCGGGACAGCTAATATTGTTTACAGGGATTTCGTTTGAGACTAACCTGATTCTTCTGAACTAAATTAAGCATTAATAACTGTTCGGAATTATTTTTATTCTTTCAAATGAAACTTTCTTTTATAAATCAGAATTAAATCAATTACGATTTCCACGTTTTAGTTACAGAAAAAAATTTGTATTTTGTTTTGTGTAAAATATATTTATAAGTTATTTAAGGTATTCGCTATAATTACGATGTGCACTATCGATCAGCCAATAATACGAAAATAGTGCCCTGAGGATGCAAATTTAGGAGAAATCGAGTGTGCTGGCGTGCTTGCCCTGCAGCCGTGATCTTGCATGCTCACTAATAATAAATATCATTAAGTGCGGCATCATAAGGCACGAAGGGATAATTCTGAACAAATTAATGAAATAAAATGCCCTTTTATTTGATTATCACTCACAAAATTTTATAGTTTAATATGCTTAAATATGTTTTATTTATTTAATCTAAGATAATAAATGCGACTTTGAATATTTTAATGTTTGTCGAACAATAACTCTAAAAGAACTAATAGCATTAAATAAAAATTTAGCATTAGGTTAGATTGTATCATGGAATTAAACGCAGAATAACTTTTTATTCCTATACTATATGAAAAGCCCCCTTCGGTTTCACACACCTCCATTACATAGACGAATTCCAGGCGAGCGTAGCTACAAGCAAAAGCTTGTATAGAATGCGAACGAAAAGTTCGTTTAGATCTTACATAAATAATTAGTCATATTAGATTGATTCTATTTATTAGGTTATTATTAGACTTTCTATTTGATTATTATTAGACTTTCTTCTAACAAAACTCACTCTAAAGGTGGTTGAAAATTGTAAAATCCGTAAAAAATTTACTAAAGTATGTGTATCTATTGACTGTAAATTTTCATAATATTAAAGATCCCTAAGCCCACAAGTAAACCTACAATTTGTTTTGTTCGAGACAAAAGTGAGGTTATAACTTAACGGAGGTTGATAATAACATAATTTGTAATTCAATTCTGGGCTTATAATAGTCGGTAATAAATATATTATTGATAATGGGTCGAATTTGTCTACTTTTCTCCAAATGTAAAACACATCTGCATGCGATGCATCTGACTGATTAACAAACGAGGCTGATGTTGAATCATTTATACAAGAACATTATTGTCGACAAGCACATTACTGAACACAGGCCTCCCCCAAGAAATGCCACAAAACGCGTTCTTGAGTCACTTGCATACATAGACTACCTCCGAGGAGGGATTCCTAGGGAGTTCGACCTGTTCCCGGTACGAGGCCGCCACTCAAGAACCTCTCTTCCCCATCTGATGTCGCTTCGAGCTATACGGCCTGTCAGTTGTCACTTCAGATTACTGATTCGTTGGGCTATGACGGCTACTCTGTTTCTACTGCGGATATATTCATTACGGTTTCTATCACGCAGAGAAGCGTGATAATTAAGGCGGATCATGGCTTTGTCCAACTGTGGACTTTTACGGGCTGATGATGACGAAGATGAACAATATACGCCAGGCATATCTTGGATAGGCTGTAATCTCCAACTGTGGTCTTAACACAAGCTGTAGAAGAAAAAGAAATATGCTTATAGACTTTTTACGTGGTAGAGTCACGCTGTAGCTATAGTATGGTTGTATCAAATGAGTCGGCTCAACCGGGGTAGGACCACACTCTCACAGAATACCAGCGTAAAATAGCAGCTTAATACTGTTGTGTTTCGTATGGTGAGTGTAGAGAACCGGAGACCCTTTATACTGGAAAGGACGCATTCCATCGTAGTCCTCAGGGTGACAAACCATCTACATTTTGATTCTTAATCGAAGATAAGTGTAGATGTCTATGGGCCACAGCATCCACTTACCATCAGGTGGACTGTGAACTCGTTTGTCACACCCATTCTATAAAAAGAAACTTACTCTACTTAACTTACTAAACTTAAGAAACTAAACTTAACTTACTTCTACAATATTATCTGAGATTTCGGTAAACATAGGGTCAACTATATCGGGCGATGTGCCCATGGCGATGTAAATTGCATCGTCTCTTATCGTTGCACTTTATTCAGGGTACTTTTGTGCTCATTTTACATATATTTGCGGGGACGCTGTAGATAGCCGGTGTGGGCGTCCTCCATGGCCGCATACTAATGTACAGGGCCACTAACGTGGACATGTAGTTGCGTATTTTGTACTAAATTACTGTACTTTCGTAGGATACTCTTTTGTAACTAATCATGTAAAAAGTTAATGATACACAGTGAAAGATGATATCTTTGTTAAAAAGGTGCACTTAAAATATACATTGCCGTACATTTTGTTCTTGCTTACTGTCGTTATGAGCAAATGCTTTTTAATGTAAATTACCATACTATTATAACATAACTTTAGGAAACAAAATATATATTTTTAATTTTAAATGATATAGATTGTAATAAATTAATTAAATGGAAAAATAAATCTTACCATTTTTATTTTGAATATATAATGCTGGACCAAATAAAGTAGAAATAACTAAATTACGAATGTTCCCAATATGGATGGCACACACGAGTAAGTCTGATAAATTCGCAAATACATGAATTGTACACACTTTTTGACGCCCTAACATAATTATTGCGAAGAGCCTTGCGGGAATAGCGGCACTGACAGGGCATAGCTTCGGTCACGAACCGCTCTAAACATAGAGTCTAGCCCTAAACGATGCCACCATATCCGTCGGCAGGCAATAACCACCCATACCTCTTATTCTCCGCAGATAGTAACAAAAACAGACTTTGCTGTTTCTATGTGCTCAATTATCATCATAAGTGTGAAGCAATTGCATTTTATATTATTCCGATAAAACTTTTTTGTTTTTAACTGTATTATTTAAAATTCATCTATAGTCGGATAAACGTTTTGCCGTGCTTGGCTTTTGCTTTTTTATACCCTCCTTTATGATTTTTTTTTGTTTGGCGGCGTTTGTATGTAAAACGCCTAGTAGTTAGTAGATTAATTTACCAATATAGTTTTTTGTTAATTTATTTGGAACGCTTTTCACAACTAACTTAAATATCTGTTTTGACTCTCATTTCGGTCTAGATTTCAGATATAAGTTTCTGTGCCCACCAGTTTCTCTGCAAATCATGGCGTTTACGCCGCATCCTCCCAGACTAAGACAGATCTACCGGTAGTTAACTAACCCGGCTAAAACTATAATATGAATATTTTTGTTTCTTAAACAGAGGTAATAAAAATGCTTAAAGCATATTAAGTACCTAATAAATCATTGGAGATTTTTATCCAAAGCATTTTATATTTTAATTGGCCTGCATGCAATATTTTGGAGGTTGACTTTGCTGTACGCTTCATATTAATACTACCTTCACTTTACTA
The DNA here is from genome assembly GCA_029286625.1 of Parnassius orleans. Classification (NCBI taxonomy): domain Eukaryota; kingdom Metazoa; phylum Arthropoda; class Insecta; order Lepidoptera; family Papilionidae; genus Parnassius; species Parnassius orleans. The sequence goes on along the minus strand of JAGSMP010000054.1, from coordinate 2,972,093 downwards.
CACCGCGCATTCTAATATTGAAAAATGATTGATCACTTTAGATACTAAATAAAAGGATACTCCATTGTATTTTGAGGTGCAAGGTGAAATTATATAAAAATGAAGTGAGGTAATAAAAGGAGTGACGTCAAAAATTTTCGAGGTAAATGACTCGAATGATTGATGTTCGTGAATTAACATTGCACTACATCCAAAGGAACGAAAATCTGACATCATTTTTCAGGTCCCAATACTCTCATTCGAATTCGAGTACACATTTCATAATATTAATATTTTAGCGGAAACAAACTCATAATTATTCAACGTCAAAATATATTTTACACTTGTACTATTATTATTCTCTGAAAGAGACGTATAGGTTTCATTTATCGTTATCTGCACATAGATATGCATTTAAGTAATCTGTGTAAGTTATAGCTTGCATAAATCAAACTTTGAGTGACCCGGCCCATCGCTGTTTGCCGTTTTGACTCACCATTGATCTTACAATTACGAATAACGAATGACTCAATAGAAATAACTGACGATCGCACGGCTTAGTAGTTAACGTACCTGGGAACTACGCACGGGTCTTAGGTTCAAAACCTAATCTGGTCGCGTTGTGAGTGTTCTCTTGCCTCTGACACTATTATAAACTACTAACGGGTAAATGTAGGTTAGGACATGTAGTTGACATTCCGAAAGTGGTTATCGCACAGGATGAAATGAACCAGGATGTTACACCATCATCAATACCACCAATATATCTTATTATAATTTTTTTTTAAATGCAGTAGGATTTTCTAGAAGTAGAGGATTTACTAAACTGTGGTGGAAGATTTTTATAGGCCATTAAACCCTTGTTCCGTGCCGGACTCGAACACGCGGCCCCGCAGCGCCGCAATTGACGCAAGCCGACGCAAGCCAACGCTTAGCCATTACGCTCGGACAGTGATTATGTTACTTCCGAACGACTTGACCGATTGAGGTTCTATTCTCAATGGTGGTACGGACGATGGTTCATAGCTATGCTAAGATCCGATAGTTTTTTTTAAAACTTTACTACCACACTAGAATTTTCTCCTATATTATGGAGGCAGTTTACATGTTCATAAAATTCACAAGGACAAACATCCAGATCCGGAACAATTATTTTTAAACAAATAATTGTTTGTTGTTGTATACAAATAATATCGCGGGATTCGATCCCGCGGCCCTCAACGCCGCAACTCATTGCTAAGCCACTGCGCTACGGAACCGTCTAAGTTGACGCTGTTGTCAAGTTATTTAATAGTATCTATATTTTTGGACCAAAATTACTCATTTTCACAATAATGCTGATTTTGTGCAAAAAAAAATATCACAAAATCTGGACCCGATAAACGGCGCTGTGGACGAGTTATTGAAAAATTTTATATTAAGGGCAGAATAATTTCAGCCGGGCCAGATCATTAATAATAATATCTTAAATACTAATACTAATGGCATTCAAAGTAAATCAAATGGCAATGAAAATATTCAGTTAATAAAGTATAGGATACCTACAAGGTAGAAAACAAATTCGAATGGAAAAATGCGAGGCATTATTTACTTTAATGAGCAAATAACTCTCTTTCCATTTTAATTAAGTGTGTAAAACATGTATTTGCTATTATGATATCTCTGTTATCTGTATTTGCACTTCAATTCTCTCTTATTTTTCATTGGAATAGTTTGTTATTCGATATTATGTGTGTTGCTTGATTTCGGAGTTCTTTTTAAAATACAAACAAATTTATTTGTACTTTATTATACTGGTTAGGATCAGCTCTCTTCCACAAACGAGCACACAGTCCATATAATGGATAGTGGATATTGTGGCTCATGTACATTTACATCTATCCTAGATTAAGAATAGGAATTAAGGTGCGTTGTAACCCTCGATGAATATTAAATATGATAACATGAATTTTGTCTAAGTTTTTATTGCCTGTTATTAAAATAATTAGGAAATCCTAAACCATTTTTATCACGATTTTTTTTAAGTAAGGGTGAAAAACGAGCACACAAAACACCTGATGGTAGGTAGGTGCCGTGACACATATATGAGAGATGCATTGTCATTCCTGATAACTAAGATGAAATGCCTTCGTTTCCAGTATGAACTGTCTCCAGATTTTGATACTCACAATATGATACACAGCAGCATTATGAACTGTTATTTCACGCTGATATTCTGTCCGAGCGTGGTGCGTCCACCCACTAACCCACTAACACTTGTCGCGGCCAAGATGCTGGTGCCAGGCTATTGGTTCAGTTTTCCTATGTCGCCTCTTACGCACCCACGGGATTCTACGCGTAACATAATGTAACGTAATATGTAACTATTATTATTATTATTAAGAAATAAATGATATTTTCTCGATACTCTAAAACAACAACAACCTTTGAACAATCCGTATTTATCTACCCGCAGACAATAATCAATTATCGAAACTTGATTAATAGTCTTTTCTACTAAATCGACATTCTGTCATTTCTCTTCCCTTAATCGATTACTTCAATTATGATCCCTAGGGGGTCCAGTGGAGCAAGGCGTACTATTTGAAAGGATTTATCAATAAATCTTTGTATTTTTGTACGTTAAAAAAACGATTTGGTAATAGTAAGAAATCAGTGAAATAGTACTTTTTATTTAATACATGTAATATAGAATATCATATGCATTATATAAAATTTGAACACAGAAGAAGATTTATCTTTATATATAACCGCTGATGCGTCTGTTAGTGATCGTGTAACTTCTGAACGACTTGACCGATTAGGGTTATAATCTCACAACATATTTATATTGTCAAGACAAAGGTCCATAGCTATGCTAGGATACAAGAGGTGGCGCTGTATTCAAGTTATTAAAAAATCTAGATCTATGAACCAAAATGACTCATATTCAAAATATATATAATATTGGTTTAGTGCCAAAATAGAAAATCCCAAAATCTGTACCCGATAGGTGGCACTGTGGTCAAGTAAATGTTATATTAACACTGTAATAAATCCCGAGTGAAACTCATCGCACCACCTAACGGAAAAGGCAGAACAACGTCTGCCGAGGCAGCGAGTTTAATTTTAAAATTCAAGCACGACAGCTTGATTAGTAAATATATGAAGTATAAGGTTTACTTTTACTAATAGGGTAAAATCTCATGCATTCTGGTGTTTAGAATACGTGCAATAAATATCGTTAACACATTTCAATGTATTCTCTCCACAAACACGCTGGCACAATCGGCTTTAATTGCCGCTACTTTTACGTAAATATCATGGGCGTCTCGAGTGGTTATTCTGTATATTTTTAAGACGGCACCCTCATCATTGTACAAAGAAAAGATTGAGTCATCATAACAAATGCGCACCATCTCTTTGCCGAGGGCAGAGAACTCTTTACAATCGGCCTCTTCTTATCTGTGACGGCTACGATCAATGTGGCCCGAATTCTTCGTGCTCCGGAGTGCGGATGACGAAACGATGGTGGTTTTAGTCTTTTACTTCGCTTTCCCTTTGTTGACTTGTCGAGTTCTGTTCGAACGGCTTTTTGTAAACGTCCACCGACCACGTTTGTAAAGCTTAACTCTACCTTCATAAATCTTATCTAATATATCTCATCAAGAGAGAATTAAACTGTATTTACTAGTGTATGGTTAACTAGTGACTGTTGGTCAATAATAAAAGAAATTAAGTTTTATTAAAATATAGGCGCATTTTTAGAATTATTAAAATATAGGCGTTATAGAGTTTTCTTTTTAAGTTAATACACTCAAGATTTTGATAATATAGATTCTAACTGCCTCATTGGTCTACTTTAGTAGCAACTGGTAGCAACTTTCGTAGTCCAATCCTGGGTCGGGTAAAAACAGTTATTGGCTTTTTTCTATCAAGAAATTCCCAGTAGCAGTCTGGATTCCCGTTTCAACCCCGTGCCTCGGAAAGCTTGTAAAGCTGTTGGTTCTGCGCCTTATCTCTCACCGTTCATGTCGGATTGCCGTCCCATGGGACTTTGAGAGTGAGGTAATAGAGAGTGCATCTATGCTTGCGCACATACTCGTGCACAATAATCCTGTCCTGTGCAGATGGCTAGTCTCCGTTGAGACTGGTCGCCGTGACAGAAATTCGGTCTAGAGAACATTAATATTGACTTTGACAACCTAGTACAAATATAGGACCTTTTTATATAGGGTTTCGCTGTCATACAAGGGACTCTTAAAGTTATTAGAGTTTGGTCAGTCGGTTGGTGATCTGCTTTTTAGTCACAGGAGCAAACGAATAGCCAAAGTTTTAATGTAGTAAGATGAAATTTTTTATAATATTTATATAACACTAGCTGGTACCCGGCGCGTTGCTGCCACAGAAAAAATAATTGTCGATATATCATTTTAAATTTGGAAGAGTTATATTTTTTAATTAGGAATGGTAATACATTCATTGAAGTTGAGTGATGTATATCTTTCAAATAAATTTGTTGGTACGATACGCGCGCCACCTATTGAAAGCTAATTCTGCTATGCCTATAACCTTCGCAGAAGTACCAGCAAATAAGTTTTAGCGCAATCTGATGAACGGTATGACAGCGCATAAAATACGAACAAACAAAAATTAGTTTTTATATATTAGATAACTTTTCAGTGTTAGAATATAGATATTACAAGGTAGGTGGAAAAAATAGTTGCTTATAGACTTTGCAAATAAAGTAGAGTATCACTAGAAACAACAGTCTTTTGAAATAATTTTAAGGTTCTACTTAGCTTTTGGATTAAAATTTAACGGGAATATTGGTTACAACAATTCACCAAGTTAAAAGTAAAAGTGTTTATCTTAATGTTACTTTTAACTTTAACTTTTATGTAAACTGCAGAATTCAAAGTTTAGAAAAATTTACAAAGAAAATATTAGAAATGATCTAAATGTTATTTTGGATTATATATCTGATTAGCGGAACACGAGTGTCCACCAACCATTTGGTCTATTTTTATTTCAATTATTTAACTGTTCAAATATGATAATAGAATTACCGTGACCGTGAATTGGCCGTGTAAGAATATTTACTACCCCATATCGTCCCGTGGGTGTCGTAAAAGACGACAGAGGCATACAAACCTTAACGCTCAACGCGCAGCAGTATCTTTCAATAAATAAAAAACTGTAGTTGCTATTCCGCCTGCCAAGTGTGGGAACTGTAGGCAATCTTAGGGGAGGCCTATGGTCAGGAGTGGACATTGATAGGCTGTAATGATGAATAAATGAACAAATGAAAATAGAAATAGTTTAAGCATGTTATAAAACGTACGTTTTAAATACGTAAAATTATTTTATAAGAAGTGCATAAGAGTGCATTTTGTTATTCTATCGGTCAATAGAGTCACACATTTGTTGAATGGCCCGCTCTTGGGCCTGCATTTTTAATTATTAATTTCGGTCGTGTTCTTGCCTTTCGTTAAAGCGGCTGATTTTCTGGGCGCGCCATAAATTAAACATTTAACGTTTAAGCCCATTTATTGTGGTTTTAAAAGTTAAGAGTCCAATCAGTTTTTTTAATTGAAATAGATAAAATTACATTTCAGTGGCAGCCTAATTTTTCGGAAATCATTGTTTGTATACTTAACAATGCATATATTTGTTTTTGTTATAAATTAATTATTCAATAAAAAGTTTGCACACCTATTAAAAATGTGCCTTATCTAATTAATACTAACTTTAATTTAGTCGCAAGAAAACAACATGGATTTGTATTATTGTATGTATATATATTTATGAATTAATTATTTTTTACATCACCGGCTAAAATTCCCAAACGAACTACGTACATTTACACTAATCTCTATATAATTTATTCGTTTAATAACTTATTACCGCCTATCAAAAGTCTATGGTTGAATCTAGGCCAATAGATTGCCACTCAGTATAATATTATATATATATATATATATATATATAATATTATTTAACGTCTGACGAAGGAGATAGTGGTGGGTACTACGTCGAATATTCTGGGTTTAAGTCGAAGCCGTCTAGCCTTTGCGCGTAATTTTTTTTATAAAATATATTTTTTTAAATTTTCGAGTCGGTGTGTTTTTTTTAATACAAGTAAAGGTGACATACGAGCACACTCCGCCTGCGGGCAGTGGATGCTATACCTCATACATACATACATCTTTTCTCGATTAATAAACAAAATGTAGACGCCTTGTCACCTCTGAGGATTAAACAGATTGTCGTTAAATGAAAAGAGCCTCCAGGTACGGAACAGCAGCAGCATTATAATGCTATTTTATGTTAGTATTTTGTGACAGTCTTGTACCACTTGTACCGTCCCGATCCCGTAACCTACCCATTAGAGAGTGTTACAGCGTGGTTCTACCACGTACAATATGTAAATATACGAATGCCATCGCTATGGTCGAAGTCAACATCACATATTCTCTCTTAAACAAATTTTATCATTATATAAAGTACATATTTCTATTCTTTTCTCATCCGTTTGAGTTCTATTAAAGCAAATAAACACCCATTGTATTAATTTAGTAACTAATTCCGAAAATTTTTTTGCAGGTTGCGGTGACGATCGTTGATAAAAACGATAGCCCCCCGGAATTTAAAAACATACCGCCGGCGTATTTGGCATCAGAGGACCTTGCACCAGGCCAAAAGATTGCGACGATAGTAACCGAAGACCCAGACACAATCGGCAGTATTACGTATAGCATACAGTCTGATGAACCGATGCCTTTTGCACTTGACCCAAACACTGGTGTACTAACCCTCAAGGAGCCTTTGGACCGAGAAACAGTATCAGAATATCAAGTCGTAGTGAGAGCCGATGATGGAATGCAGTTCACGGACGTAATAGTCGTTGTTCAGGTACGAATAAAATTATTTTTATGGCTTTATCTACGTTCTTAAGTATTTATTTCGCTTAACATCCAATGATAACAAATAGTGCGATTAATTCGAAATGCGTTCGCTTTATCTCTGTCCGTGAGCGGATTTTAAATATTTTACAATATGCAGTCGTGGTCGTCGGTCGTTAATACTGTGCCGCTGGCAGAATCAGCCGCCGCTTTACTAACAAGTGCTTCGATGTTTATCATTAAAACTAGGCATAATCTTTAATTAGACATTCAGCGATATTTACTTTCTAATAACCTTTGTACAATGTAAATGCATCCATTGAAGAGCCTTATGCTAATAACTAAATAAATTAAACAGTTTGGCATTTTAATGAGTCATATAATGTTAATGATAATAAATAAGAAATAATAAATACATCATATTATAATCGACTAGTTGGGATGGGTAGTAAATATAATGACCTTAATAATATTCACATGAAATTGAACAAATTTATAAAATGGAAAAATATTTAAGTACAAGACCGATATATGGAAGGCATTAACAAATTCTTATTATTAAAAAAAACTCGATAATATCAATATTATATAATATCCTTGAAACTACTGGATGAAAAAGGATAAGGAATGCTAGTGGACTGGAAAGGATATGATATTAACATCAATGGCGAGTACATCACTTACCTTTGATTTGCCGACGATATAGTCCTTATGGCAGAATCACTGGAAGACCTAAGCACTATGCTCAATTACCTAAATAGTGTCTCCCAACGGATAGGTCCTAAGATAAACATGAACAAAAAAAGATCATGTGTAACGTCCATGTCACACCTATGGCGGTGGTTGTTGGGGGCACTAAGCTCGAAGTTGTTGACGAGTATGTTTACCTGGGACAAATAGTCCGATTAGGTAAGTCCAACTTTGGTCAAAGGTCTTAAGGTCAAAGCTCAAGGTCGATTTACAAGCTATGGAAAGGGTCAGGGTTTCTCTGCGTGATAAACTTAGAAATGAGTATATCCGCAATAGAACCAGAGTAACCCACATAGCCCAACGGATTAGTAAGCTGAAGTGGAAATGGGCCGGCCATATAGCTTGAAGAACCGACAACAGATGGGAAAGAAAGGCTCTCGAGTGGCAACCTCGTGCAGGTAGGCGAAGTGTAGGACAACCCCCCACTAGATGGAGTGACGAACTGGTAAGACATGTAGGAAGTCGATGGATGCAGGTGGCTCAGAACCGTGATTTGTGGCATTCCTTGGGGGAGGCCTTTGTTCAGCAGTGGAGTTGTGAAGGGCTGTAATGATGATGATGATGATGATGATGAATATCACATAGAATAGAAAATAAATAAATAATATCACATACAATATTTTAATTATTATATCTATGAGAAAACATTCAATTTACTTTGTATTCATATAAGTACGTATATTTTGAATTATGACTGATTTAACACTAATCATTTTATTTTTATCGTGGTTTGTCTTTGTCTGTTTAGTGTATTAAAATAAATAAATAAATAAGTTGGTTGTTGTTTCTAGCAGAAATAAAACTACTGACTTATTTCTGTAGTATCGACTTAAAAAGAATAGGTCTAAAATAATTTAGAATGTAGAAATTACTGTAAATATGTGAACAATACCTTCGCTCATAACAAATTAATATACATTTTATGAACGATAATTGTAAAATTTTTAGCGAGTAGCAAATGTGAACGTCTTAAAATTGTGTTAATCCGGTAAATATAAAAACGAAAGAGTATAATAATATTGTGTCGAACTGTTTAATTTAATATAAAATTGGAATTAAAATTTCAGGTAACTGACACAAACGACAATCCTCCTGTGTTCAAAGAAAATGCTTACTCTTTCGATATACTCGAGAACGCTGCAAGAGGTTCTGTGGTCGGAACGGTCGCTGCAACCGATTTGGATTCGGGGTCAAATGCTCAATTAACTTATACTGTGGTCTCCGATTGGGCTAACGACGTGTTCTCATTGAATCCGCAAACTGGCGTGTTTACTTTGACCGCTCGGCTCGATTATGAAGAGGTAAGCTACGTAGGGTAGTGATAACTTAGATTTAATGTATGTACTAATAATTATAAACATTTAACAGCTAAGTTGATTATTAGCTGTTATATTATGTTATATTATATTATTATTACAAACATATTGGTACAATGATTTAATTGTATTGCAAATTTACTGTGAATCTATTTTCGTAAAATATTTACATACGATGTACATTTTATTTATATTTATGGTTTATCCATTTTAATACCGGTTCGACACATTTTATAATAAAAAGACATTTCAGTGAAGCCGCTCATATATATTTATTATCTAGACCTTGGCATATTGGATCGGGCGCTGAACGTTATATGCTCGGCGAATTTACAAATAAATTATTTATGGGAACAGGCTCACTCATCACTGCTGATGTAAGCTAGGTTTCCTTGTTTTACCCCACTTGAAATTATTTTGCTTATGTATTATTGTACAAGATTAACATAAGGTATTTTATTGTTCTAGAGCTACGAGGTGATTTAATACGTTCGTTTTTAATTGAGCAATAAATCATGGGTAATTATCATAAATGTCAAAAATTTTATGTGTGCTTTCTTTTTTACTAATCTTATTAATAACTAGCTGTTCTCCGCGATTTCGCCCGCGTGTAATTTAGGGTTTTATTTTTTTGCGCGGAACCCTAATTATTTTTCAAAAATAAAAGTAGCCTAAGTTATTACTTATAACATCAGCTATTTGCTAGTGAAATTCCCGTCAAAATCGGTCCAGCCATTTCGGTGATTAGCCGGAACAAACAGACAAACAGACAGACAGACAGACAGACAGACAAAACATTCTAAAATTGTGTTTTTGTAATAAGTACCTTATATAATTTCATATGCATTTAGTAGAAAGCTGTTATTTTGACATTACAAACAGACACTTCAGTTTTATTTATTTGTATTTCTAAAATAAAAGTAGCCTAAGTTACTACTTATAACATCTGCTATCTGCTAGTGAAAGTCCCGTCAAAATCGGTCCTGCCATTTCGGAGATTAGCCGGAACAAACAGACAGACAGACAAAAACTTTTAAATTGTGTTTTTGTAATAAGTAACTTATATAATTTCATATGCATTTAGTAGAAAGCTGTTATTTTGACATTACAAACAGACACTTCAATTTTATTTATTTGTATTTCTAAAATAAAAGTAGCCTAAGTTACTACTTATAACATCTGCTATCTGCTAGTGAAAGTCCCGTCAAAATCGGTCCAGCCATTTCGGAGATTAGCCGGAACAAACAGACAGACAGACAGACAGACAAAAACTTTTAAATTGTGTTTTTGTGATAAGTACCTTATATAATTTCATATGCATTTAGTAGAAAGCTGTTATTTTGACATTACAAACAGACACTTTAATTTTATTTATTTGTATTTCTAAAATAAAAGTAGCCTAAGTTACTACTTATAACATCTGCTATCTGCTAGTGAAAGTCCCGTCAAAATCGGTCCTGCCATTTCGGAGATTAGCCGGAACAAACAGACAGACAGACAAAAACTTTTAAATTGTGTTTTTGTAATAAGTACCTTATACAATTTTATATGCGTTTAGTAGAAAGCTGTTATTTTGACATTACAAACAGACTTCAATTTCATTTATATGTATAGATAGATTAAAAATATGTCTCTTCGGCTTTGTCGCTCTTTTAGCACCACCCGGGAAACACGTGTAGGGCATTAATAATATTCTTGTGCTGTTACATTCTAATCTACTGTATCAATATTCGTCGTCATTATGACACATGTCGAGATCCCACGATATGTACGAGTACAAGTACCGACTTAGTTCGGAAACAAAAATGTTATGTTTATGTTGTTGTTTTTGTTAAGAGCGAAAGGAGTTTACATCTACCTGATGCTAAGTGACTATTGCAACCCATGCCACGGAGACATGCTACCAACTTCAAAATTATGATCGATTCAAAATTATGACCTAGCTGCTTTCAGCTACAGAAACCGCTTTCTTAACTCCTGTGTCAAAGTTCCCACTGCTCCGCCTGGTTATGTGCAAACGTCTCGATTAACCGATCTTGGCAAAAAAGAACAAGCGCACTTAGGGCAGCTTAGAATAGGTTTAAGATCTTTGCGTTCGGATCTATTTTCTTATAGAATAAGGGGAATAATATTTTATAGATAAATGAGCACACAGTTTACCCCATAGTAAGTAGATGTTCTTGTAGTCGTTTGCCTCCTAAGAAGGAAACTCTATTACATCTTTTCATGTGCCTCTTCAAACCCTCCTTAAACCACATGAGCATGCTTTGATATTACGGAGACTTCAAAATAAGTAGGCAACAAAAGTTGCGCCTTCTGATCAACTCTAAGGATTTAGATGTAATACTTCACAACTTGAACACGACAATTGATGCACTTCTGCTTGGCGGTAAAAGAGGTAAAATGGTAATACCTACAGAGAAGGACTCTAGGCAGACAAACGCCTTAACCAACCTTTGCACACATAGTTTTTTAATAGTGATTTTAACCCTCGACGAAAACAGAGGGGTGTTATATGTTTAACGTGTGTATCTGTGTGTCTGTCTGTGGCATCGTAGCTCCCAAACGGATGAACCGATTTTCTTACTTTTTTGGTTGATAGGTGACTTGATCGAGAGTGTTCTTAGCTATGATTCAAGAAAATCTGTTCAGAGGTTTGAAGATCATCAGCTCTTTTTGTTTCGGGGGTTTTTTAATTTTTTTTTTAACTTATTATGTTATGTTTGATTGTACTAAAGCTAAACTTTGCAGTATGTAATAGTGGATAGTATACCTGATTTCTTACTCGTCATAACTTTTATAATTAACCATTATCATTATTATCTTTCTATTGTATACTATATTATATTATTTAATATTTTTTACCTTATTTTTTTAATCAAATTTAAACCTGCAACTGGCTGGTAGAGAATGACACAATATAATGGTTTTTATACATTGACGAATAAATAAATAAATTATTACTGTCTATCTAAATTCAACTATTGACAAGTCTTTTCAGGTCCTTTTTTAAGATTGTTATAAAATAGCTACGGAAGCTTGTTAGTACAAAGGCATACACATAACCACATTGATATTATCTCACCCTAAAACCACCACAGTTAAATAAAAATAATAATATAAACAGATATATTAGGTCCATTAATACACTGACATTTATATCGTCAGTGTTTTAGTATTTCTATGAGGGCTTTTAAGTTTTGTTTCTCTAAAAAAAGCAAGAAAATTTGAATAAACGCTCTTAAAAGGCTCAGATCATTTCTAATGAATATTATAGACGCCGCAAAACAACTCGTTTTATTTCCCTCTCTTTTGATGTTCATACAATTTCTCTTCTCCATTAAGGATAAAGCGACCTTCAATGAGTGAATATAGGCATTGGACGAATATCGCCGTGTGTTCATCCCGCACAGACTTGCATTAAAAACCCGCTCAAGGGCAGCATCGTCCTTCGTTTCTGAATTGCGCATCTTACCTACAACATGCAATATTTTACACGGCTTGTAATAAATTTTGCTTATCCTTATATATCTTATTTTTACGCCCAAAAGGCATTCTGGTAAGTGACTCGAATTATTTTTTTAAAAGGTCCGTAATTGTGCTCTTGTCCTTGGCTCTTTTTCACGAATTAACATAATCTTTAATATGTATCGTAAATACATTGTTGCCAATTCTGGCTGAAAAAACATGCATTGTACAGAAAAACCGCACCTTTATACAAATTACGAATGAAAAATCGAATGAAAAGAGACGATAACGTTTATGGTAGCGGATGTGACCTAGTTTAACATAATTTTAATTTCAAACTAAATTTTCACCTTTATTCGAAAAATGTATTTATCATTTACCTTGGGAATTACATCTCTGTATGTATATTCTAACATTGCAAATATGCAAACGAGGACGGCACTATAGTTATATTATGTTTTAAGAAAAATATCATACTGGTTAATTTTAAACGCGATAGTCTATTCAGTAACAAACACTTTGATTCTACTAATCATTCTTCTATTAATAATTTTAATAAATTTACAGTCTCTTTAATGGTCATTGACCCGATATGATAAAATTTTACCCGATTTTGTATTACGGTGTGAAAAATGTACGTCCATAAATTTGAAACCATTTACATAATGTTAATTTTCTTTTTATCAATAGTAAGACTCATAAAATTAGATATCTGTGCTGTTATTATGATTCTACTGTCATTAATATTCCAATTGAAGTGTCTAAAACGTACAGAATTATAGTTTGTTACATGGACGTAAAACAATACTACATTAATATATAGATTGAAAATGCAATTTAATTCATATTTACCCGCATATATCCGACTATTTTATGACAGATTTGAATTTAAATTAAAAATACATCCATATTAATAAATATTCCTAAAATAATACTTAAAAAGTTTGACAAAGTACTCAACAAAACTGATTTACTCGTAGCATTCTATAGGTTATTTTATACAGGTAACATTTAAGAAAAAATTAAAACGAATTAAGCATCGATTGAACAGCCACGCGGTCAACGGCCTCGTCTAGATCTAAGTTGAGATAATTGTATCAACCTCAATGTATACAAGCACACGGTGGAAACAAGAAGTGGACGAAAGCTGTCTAAAAGTAAAACCCACCGCTTCGGCCTATTCATTATACATACGCCCATGCTCATACATAGGGCATCAATATCATTTATCGAATAAATTAGGAGACCTTCAGTATGGAACTTTCATCGTATTTTGGCATGAATTGCTTTTATGTTACGTTGTTTTTTCATCATACCAGTGCTGCTTTTTGTTATCTATTCAAAATTTGTTTAAGTATAACACCAAGAGCTACTATAGTCTTGATAACTTTTCTTATTTTCTTTAATGACATTGGCATCAACAACCTTTAATTATCTATATATCTGTTATATATCGTGGACCTGTTATCTAGAGGATAGGCAAAGACTACGAACTTCCATATGGCACGAGTCTAGCACACTTCTCTCGCTATTTCACATCCATAAACCTATACGTCGTATATACGAGGATGTGCTCATTAGTTAAGTGTATTATTAATTTGGACCATCCGCAATATATCGCCAATTTGATCAATAAACTTCCTTCTAGGGCATCTCTTGCCGACTCTGCCACTCTCTTCTGCAGCATAAATTTGCTTTGTCACCCTTTCCTCACTCATTCTTTTCACGTGTCCAAATCAACGAAGCATCCCTTCCTAATCTTAGTCACATACAAGGGGGACGAGACGCTAGCGTCCGTAGGCTTCGACCACTTAATCCTAGGCCCACCCTACACATGTTTCCTAGGTGTTGAGACAAAGCCGAAGAAACATATTTATTAATTATTAATAAGATTAGCAAATAAGAAAGCACACATAAAAATTTGGACATTTCTGATATTTACGCATGATTTATTGCTCAATTAAAAACGAACGTATTAAATCATGTTAATCTTGTACAATAATACATAAGCAAAATAATTTCAAGTGGGGTAAAACAAGGAAACCTAGCTTACATCAGCAGTGATGAGTGAGCCTGTTCCTATAAAAAAATATTTGTAAATTCGCCGAGCGTACAACATGTACTCGTGAGTTGATGTGAGTGCACGTTTGTGTGTGTGTGTGTGTTTGTGTGTACCAATGTGTTATATTGTTGTCCAATGGAAAAAATAATATTTCCAGGTGACTTCTTTTTATAATTTATATAATTTAATGGTTTAAAATTACAAAGTTTAAATTTAAAATCTTTAATTTCACTGTAGTGTTACTAGGTGGTAGGAGTCCTTTTCTGCCTAGGAGTCCGCCTGGGTAGGTACCACCTATCTATATCTATATCTGCTGCAAATAGCAATGCCTATTCCGGTCAGAAGTGTATAAAGAGCCAGTGTAATTACAAGCTATGAGGCATTCAATCTAAGACTTCAGAGGTGACAACGAATAAGAAGCCGTTTTTGTTGAAAATTAGCTGCAGGTGTCCATAGACTGCAGTAACAACTTACAGTCAGGTAGACTGTAAGTTCGTTTGTCACTTCAACATTATAAAAAAATATGTTATGTCTTTATAAATTCACTTCTTAATTAATAAATACTTAATTTATAAGGAAAACGTGTCCTCGTTTCGTGAAAACTGTCCTTCTAATATAGAATACACTTAAGTCCTGTGATTTAAGGGTTTGTACAGGTATTGTCATTTTGATGGAAAACGCCTATCATTTGATATTTTTAAATGAAATATATGCGTATAGAATTTTCACGCTATTGCATTTAGAGTTATTTTTAGTAGAACAAAACAGAACAGAACATAGATATGTTATGCATAAAAAATATTTTATGGAGCTTTCGTCTTTGCTTGACCAATAGTCATTATTTAAGTTTCACGTACGTCTTGAGGCTTGACTAACGAGTTATTGCTGTAGCTTGTACCGTACCCAGCTTATTGTAATACTCATCAATACGTCTATAAAATAACAACAAGTCGTTAAATTCCCCATGCTCATGAATCATCATACAGTTTATGTAGTTTATGCGCTAGGAAAATGTGAGATTTCTATGCAATTTAACAGTGAATAAAATAAGAACAGGGTCTACAATGCTGTATTGTAGTGTTTAACAGATTTCTGTTTATGGTAGGTCGATAGTGGAATGGTTGAAAGTGTCTCATCTCTAACAAAAGTTTTTTAATATCTCGTGTGTTCGTTGGTGAAGCGTAACGACGTAGTGGTCGTTTTTCCCGACTCATCAAGTCAGCCAACTCTGCTAATTAGTAAAAACAATTCGCTATACACTCGTTGTCTCGACCGCCCGCCAATTCCGTGTACCTCGCTAGAGAGCTGCTAATTTCATCCCGTATAGTTTTTTCGCGTCGCGCATCATATTCGGCATTTGCCCACTCGATCCGCCATTGAAATTAAGGCCCGAACAATGTCAGACAAAGCGACCGTCTGCAAAACATTCATGGGCCGGATTCCACGACCACAGCCTGTTTTTTTTTTCAAATAGACATCTTGCTTCACGATCCACGAATGAGAGCTTGTCATAGCTGGGAGGCTTTGGTGACCAATTATATGGAAAATCTGAATGCAGGGCAGATTTTAAAATCATGATGAAATTAATTTTATTTTGATTTGAAGACCATCTTTTCCTTTTTGTTTCGTAAATAATACTTTGTTACTGATAATAATAGATTATATATAAAACCCTTTTTACTGGAAACGAGGCATTCTATCTTAGTCTTCAGGGGTGACAACGCTTTGACCCATTTTGATTCTTAATCGAGGATAGATGTACTTGTATATGGGCCGCAATATCTGTCTCATCTGACAACATCTGGACTGTGTGTTCATTTTTCACCCTTATTCTTTTTTTTAAAACTTGCCTTAGTTCGCAAGCTATGCAGCTAAAATCTATATTTAACTGTTAATCTGAGAATTTTTTTTTTAATAAATTGTTATACCTAAATCAAATGTTACTTTTTCTTTATTTTACTAACAACGATGACTTTACATTTTATTCTATTAATTGTAATTTTAAATTTCAGACCCAACACTACATACTGGTTGCGCAAGCACAGGATAGTGGTCATCCATCCCTTTCCGGCACTGTTACTGTTTATATAAATGTAGTAGATTTAAACGACAATGCGCCAATATTTGATCCAATGAGTTTTTCAAACGAAATTTTAGAAGATGTTCCTGTAGGTACTTCGGTTGTGACCGTAAGTGCTACAGATATGGATTCAGGTAACTTTTTTGATTATATACAGTATATGTTATATTTGATTTAAATAATGAAAGAAATATTAATAGCTTTAATTCGTCTATATTGCATTACACCATTGGAATTAAGATTGTAAGTAAAGTTAAATAGAGATATTAAGTAAGTCAATTTTAGTAGTCTTGACTTCTTTTCACGAGTTTTTATAATAAATTCCAGGATATAATGGCAAAATAACGTATAGCATTACATCTGGCGACGATGGCCAAGATTTTGAAATCTCATCAAATGGGACAATACGGACAATTAAAACATTGGACAGAGAAAAAATACCAATTTATAATTTAATTGTAACTGCGAAAGATTTGGCAAAATCACCGGAGCCGCAGTTGTCTTCTACAGTGCAGGTAAATAACCTCACCATTACATGTTTTGAAGGACCGCTTTGGTCGTTATATTCCGAAGCTTGATTACATATTTATTTTAACAAGTTTGTGTTACCTTTCGCTTAACTCTACTAAAATTGTTAATACTCCATACTTTTACTGAGAATTCCTATACATTTGTGAACGTTATAATTTTATACCTTTTATTTTTATAAGTAGCATATATTTGTAATAATAAATGCTTTGTTTGTTGTAACATTTCTATTATCTTTTAATGTAAGCTAGGTTTTTTTTCCTTTTTGGCTCTGTTTTTTATAACAAAACTTAAACCAGCTTATAATATAGTTAGAAAAATTATTTTCGGTAATGTTTCTTTAAAACTTATGTTTTATTCATCATCTCGTTTTATATTTAACATTGTATCTTAAACATTTTATGTTTTAAGGTAACAATACAACTAAAGGACGTTAATGACATGGCCCCAGAATTTATAACTCCTAACATAACATTTGTTTCTGAAAATATTCCTCTAAATACAGTCATAATGACAGTCAAAGCAATCGATAAAGATGAAGGCAGAAATGGATACATTGAGTATTTTATGGAACCGGATCCTGAAATCAACGGTTATTTTTCTCTTGGAAATGTTGATGGAATTTTGCGCGCTACTGGAAAACTTGATACAGAGTTAAAATCGAGCTACATGATATCTGTCACAGCTAAAGATAGAGGAGATCCCCCAAACTTTACAAAAACTAAGATAGTTATTCAAATTTTGGATGAAAACGATAATAGCCCTGTGTTTGATCCTAAACAGTATAGTGCGTCAGTTCCAGAGAATGCCAGTATTGGAGCAAGTGTTTTACAAGTTAGTATAAGATTTTATTTGTGTGATTCATGATGGCGAAATATATTTTACTAATTTTTTCAATAGGTTTCAGCTACAGATGTGGACCAGGGAATAAATGGACGAGTGAGGTATTCGATTGCATCAGGAGATGAGAACCGTGATTTCAGTATTAGTGAAGACACTGGAATCGTAAGAGTGGCTAAGAACCTTAATTATGAACGAAAGTCCCGTTATTTACTCACAATCAGAAGCGAAGACTGTGCTAAGGATGATATTAGATTTGACACGGCTGAATTATCTATATCAATTCAAGACATCAATGATAATCCACCTACATTTCTAGACTCACCATTTTTAGCATATGTAATGGAAAATGTTATACCTCCTAACGGCTATATTATTACTGTTCGAGCTTATGACGCCGATTCACCGCCATTTAACAATCAAGTACGTTATTTTATTAAAGAAGGTGATGCTGATTTGTTCAAAATAAATGCTTCGTCTGGACAAATTTCACTACTACGGACATTAGATCGGGAAAATCAGGATGAATATATATTATCCCTTGTAGCTATGGACACAGGTATAACATTAATTTACTTTAATATTGTAGTTATAAATAAACTGAGTAATTTATTCTATTATATAAAAATTATTACTGTCATTAATATTTTTTAATTATTTTACAGGATCACCACCGCTAACAGGTTCTGGTACCGTTAAAATCATAGTACAAGACGTTAATGATAATAGTCCAAATTTTGAAAGACAAAGCTATAAGACGATTGTTAAAGAAAACTTGCCAGAGGGTACTATAATCTTAAGGCCAAAAGCTATTGACAAAGACATTGGCAATAATGCTAAAATCCGCTATAGTCTGCTTGGTGAAAAATCTGAAAGGTTTGTTATAAATCCAACAACAGGAGTAATTTCAACAAACACATCATTGGACAGAGAAGAATGGGATGTTTACTATCTTATTATTATGGCTCAAGATTCTTCTACTACCGATCCACTGACTGCAACCGCTAACGTTACAATTATAGTTGAGGATGAAAACGATAATACCCCAACATTTCCGCAGTCAATTTATGAAACTTATATTTCGGATCGTACTGTTCCGGGAGACTTTATATTTGGTATAAAAGCAAAAGACAGTGATGTTGGATTGAATAAAAAGATTTTGTATGATTTAAAAGGTGAACACCAAGATTTTTTTACTATCAATAAAGACAGTGGTGTAATAAAAGCTAAAGAGAGTTTGATTAAGTTTAAAGACAGTAACAAATCATCATATAATTTAATAATTATAGCTACTGATTGTGGTACTACACCAAGACAAAGTACAGCTGAGTTAATACTTATTTCAAAATCGGTTAAGAATTTTCCAAAATTTACTGTTACAAATAAACTAACATTTACTTTTTCCGAAGATACCCCTGAAGGTGTTTTAGTAACAAGGTTATCGGCCATGTCACCTAAAAAAGGTCCAACTAGCTTGTTACAATATGCTATAGCAGGAGGTAACGTAGGTGACGCATTAAGAGTAGAACCAATAAGTGGTGAAGTCTTTATAACTGGTAAAGGACTTGATTACGAAACTATGCCTCTGTATGAAGTATGGTTTGAGGTTAGAGATTCGGATAATCCTCCGTTGAAATCATTTATTGAAATAGAAATAAAAGTTACAGATGCCAATGACAATGCACCTATTATAGAAAATTTATTATATAATGCTACAGTACCAGAAGAAGAATCTCCTCCACAGTTAGTAGTTAAAATTGAAGCACACGATGAAGACTCCAATGAGAATGGAAGAATATCTTACAGGCTTGTTAATGATTATGAAGAGACGTTTAAAATTGAACAGGAAAGCGGTGAAATTACCACTAATATAGCATTGGATAGGGAGTCTATACCTTTTTATGAAATATTAGTAGAAGCCTTTGATCACGGAGCCCCTCAATTAATTGGAACATCTACGGTACTAGTTACAGTATTGGATAAAAATGACAATCCACCGAGGTTTACACGGTTGTTTAGTGTTAATGTTACTGAAAATGCTGATATAGGTTCATTCGTTATACGAGTTACAAGTTCGGATCTCGATACGGGACCAAATGCAAACGCCACTTACAGCTTTGTTGAAAATCCAGGTGAAAAATTTTTAATTGATCCAATCAGTGGAAACGTAACTGTTGCGGGACACTTGGATAGAGAATTACAGGATGAGTATAACCTTAAAATTGCTGCGATTGATGGTGCTTGGAGATCAGAGACTCCTCTAACAATCACTATCCAGGATCAGAACGATAACGCACCGGAATTTGAATATTCATTTTACAGCTTTAATTTTCCAGAGTTACAGAAGAAGAATAGTTTTGTCGGTCAAGTTATTGCTACTGATAAAGATAAACAGGGTCCTAACTCCATTATATCATATTCATTACAACAAACATCTGATTTATTCACAATTGATCCAGCCACAGGTGAAATTTTAAGTAAATTTATGATGAAATATAAAAGAACGTTAAATAATATGTCCCCTGAAAACACCTACTCTGTTATTGTTGTTGCAACTGATAATGGGAAACCACCAATGTCTTCTGAATGTTTAGTAACAATCAATGTGGTAGATGCTAATAATAATAAGCCGAAATTTAAAGAACATGAAAAATTTGTACCTGTTCCTCAAGACGCAATTCTTGGGGAAAAAGTGGTTAAACTGACAGCAGAAGATAACATGGACTTCGGAATAAATGCAGAAATAGAATATTATGTTTCCGGTGGAAATGGAACAGCGTTTTTTACTATTGATAAAACATATGGATGGATTCTTGTTAACAAACAATTTCATTACACTGGGCAATATTATGAAGTGAAAATAAAAGCTGTTGATCGCGGAATCCCGCCTCAGTTTGACGAGACGGTTATAACGTTCGTCGTGACCGGTGAGAACATTTACAGTCCTAAATTTACGGCACTCAGTTATCAAGTGATTGTTCCTGAAAACGAACCTATAGGCTCTTCAATACTGACACTGAAAGCTAACGATGAAGATGAAGGACCTAACGGTATTATAAGATATGCTATCTCATCTAATTCTGGCAAAGAGTTTCAAGTTGATCCTGTTACGGGGACAATAAGTATACTTCGGCCTCTCGATTATGATGAAATTCAAGAATATCGTCTTAACATAACTGCTACTGACCTTGGTTTTAAGCCAAAAGAAGCAACAGCAACTGTTACAATTATTTTAACAGATATTAATGACAATGCACCTCAGTTTAATCAATCACATTATGAAGCATACTTGGCTGAAAATTCACCAGTGAATAGTTTTATATTTAAGGTACATGCTGTTGACATTGACTCACCAAAAAATGCAATTATAAAATATCACATTAAGAATGAAATGTCATCCTTGTTCTATATCGGCGAAAATACTGGAGCAATATTTTCAAAAGAAGTGTTTGATTACGAAGAAAAGACATCCTACAAATTAGAGATAATGGCTGAAAATCCTGGTTCCATGATGCGTAGCATAACTGAAGTAGTGGTGCATATAACTGGTGTAAATGAATTTTATCCTAAATTTATACAACCAGTTTTTCATTTCGACGTGTCTGAATCAGCGGACGTTGGAACTAATGTTGGTATTATACAAGCAACAGATCAAGATAGCGGGGACGATGGCATCATTTATTACTTATTCGTTGGTTCAAGCAATGATAAAGGATTCAGTGTTAATTCTCAAACTGGCGTTATAAGAGTAGCTCGATATTTAGACAGAGAAACACAAAATAGGGTTGTTTTAACTGTGCTTGCCAAAAATTCTGGTGGCATTCGTGGTAATGATACAGACGAAGCTCAAGTTATCATATCAATACAAGATGGAAATGATCCACCTGAATTTTTAAGAAATTATTACGAAGCAACAATTTCTGAATCTGCTATTGTTGGCCAGAAAGTAACTCAGGTAAAAGCTGTGGACAAAGATGTACGGCCACAAAATAATCAGTTTAGTTTCTCTATTCTTGGTGGGAATATAAATCAAGATTTTAAAATCGATCCCCAAACTGGCGAAATTGAAGTATCTCGACAACTTGATAGAGAAACAATACCCACGTATTCACTTATAGTGGGTGCTATTGATACTGGTTTACCTCCACAAACAGGCACGACGACGGTTAAAATCACGCTCACTGATGTTAATGATAATGGTCCATTATTTGATACAGCTAATTTTGATGGAGCTGTTTATGAAAATGAACCACCTAATACTAGTATTACCACACTTTCGGCAAATGATCCGGACTTGCCGCCAAATGGGGCACCATTTTCCTATTCTATAATCGGCGGCAAACATCAAAATTACATAAAAGTACACAGGCATACTGGTGCATTGTTTACCACTAAAAAAATTGATAGAGAGTTAACACCGCAACTGGAAGTGATAATTCAGATTGAAGATAGTGGTACACCAGTAATGAAATCAAACTACACAATACTTATAAAGGTTTTGGATAGAAATGACAATCCTCCATCTCCAAGATCAGCTCATATTCTTGTTTATGCATTTAATAATAAAGTACCAATTGGTAAGATTGCAGACGTAAAACCAAATGATCCAGATATTATCGGTGATTATAAATGTAAAATTATAAAAGAGTCTACAACAGAAAATACTCTCTCATTATTTAATATACGAAAAGGATGCGACCTTCATACAAATGAAGTGAGACCAGGTCAAGGATATTCATTTTCAGTATCAGGTAATGACGGTCTTCATAGAGATGTAATATCATCAATAAGTGTTGAATTCTTTTCTTTTGACAATACTACAGTTGAACAATCCATTACAATGAGAATACTAAATATGACTGCATCGGATTTTCTCACCCATTTCTATCGTAATTTATTAGAAATTATGAGAGGTGGTCTAAAGAAAGATGAAAGTGCGTACTTGTATAGCATAAATGAAGTAAAAGATGGATTAGACTTAACAATAGCAATAAAAAGTAATAACTCTCTTTGGAAAAAAGGAAACACAGAGAAGTATGCTAAAGCGAAAGAATCTGAAATAAGTAAAATGTTAAAGACCCCACTTATTGTGTCGTATTACCCATGCGCTTCACATCATTGCTTAAACGATGGTGTTTGCACTGATGCAATTAAAGTCATAGACAATGTAAAGATTATTGAGAGTTCCACTCTTGTTCTTTCATCCCCGCTTGTTCACCATGACTATACTTGTCATTGCACAGATCGATTTATGGGAATAAACTGTGAAAATAGACAAGATCCTTGTTCACCAAATCCATGTAATTATGGAGGTCAGTGTAGAAAACAAGGACATGACTTTATTTGTTCATGTCCACCACGACGAGAAGGAAAAACGTGCCAGTTTGAAAGAGATGACGTTTGTAATAGTAACCCTTGTAAGAATGGAGGTTCTTGTAAAGAAAGCTCTGACAGCAATTCATTCTTTTGTTTATGTCGCCCTGGTTATCGTGGAGACCTATGCGAAGCTTTAGTGGACTCGTGCAGACCCAACCCGTGCATGCATGGAGGTATTTGTATCAGCTTGAAACCTGGGTACAAATGTAGTTGTACCAATGGTCGATACGGAACACATTGTGAAAGTTCTACGTTTGGTTTTAATGAGCTGTCATATATGCAGTTCCCGGCCTTGGATGCATCAACTAATGATATAACTATTATATTTGCAACAACAAAACCAGATGCTTTATTGTTATACAATTATGGTGCTCAAACTGGTGGTAGGTCAGATTTTATAGCGATAGAGATATTAGGAGGAAAACCTGTCTTCTCATTTGGCGGTGCCAGAACATCAATAACTTCGGTCTCAATAATGGATCCCGCTGTAAATACCGCTGATGGTAAATGGTACAAGTTAACAGCTACCAGAAATGGTCGAGTCATTTCACTTAGCGTCACCTCTTGCACTGAACACGGTGATATATGTATGGAATGTGAGCCCGGAGATAATTCATGCTATGATGATGACACTGGACAAGCTGGGTACGTCAATTTCTTTAATATTATTTATATGTGTTTTTTAATTTCATCTTATGATGGTGGTATTAAAGTGTGGGGGCCATATGAGAAAATTTATCACTGCATCACATCCCGTAGCTGTCTCGTAAAAAGCGACTGAAGGTATGCCTTGCATGTCTCGCTGTTTCCTGAAGACGGTGCGGCGGTGTAATCGGACTGGATTGGAAGTAAAATAACTATTATTTCAAGACTTGTAGTATAATACTATTTAAATATATTATTTTTGGTTTAAGAACAATAGTGATAAACGAGCAAACGATCCACCTGATGGTAAGTGGATGCGATGCCCTAGCCCATAGACATCCATATCCATTCTCGATTAGGACACAAAATGCAGATGCGTTGTCACCCCCGAGGAGTGAATGCCTCGTCAATAGTCTCCGGTTCCCTACACTCATTATAAGAAACACAGTTGTATTCAGTTGTTATTTCACGCTGGTATTCTAAGAGAGCGCGGTCCCCGGTCGGGCTGACCTATTTGTGCTACAACTATAATATATTAGCAGCGTGGCTCTATTGGCACGTTTAGATTATCAGATGAACAACTCGCCGAATAACTCGCCGAGTTACTCGTGGACGAGTACGATGCGTTTTACATATTCGTGTATATTCATTCAACGTAGATTTTTTAAATATGTATGACGTACGTCTCGTTGCTACAACATTGTGTCTACTTAACTTTTATAGACTTACTAATATTTTAAATGAAAAAAAAAAGATGAAAGGACGGCAGAAGTAGAAATAGTTAGTTATTAAGTAGAATATATAAAAGTAGTTTCGCTCTTGTGAAATTTTTAATTTCAGCTGAACCGAGTACATACCAATATTTTTTTTATATATTTTGTCAAAGAAAGTTATTAGAGAAAATTATAACGTGAGTAAATTAATATGATAGTTCAGGGTACACTGAATAATGACGAGTATGTAAACACCGATACGAATACACACGAATATTCCTTTGACTTGTGTAAAAACCCCGACATCGAATGAATGAATGAATGAATGAATGATTTTTATTCAATATTGATCACATAATAATACTTATTGAAAGTCATTTTTTATTTACCACTGGTTCGAAAAATACCTCTGTCCTGGGAAGAACCAGCAAGAAACCCAGCGGGATTTTTTCTTAAACATATTTCATCGAGTGGCGAACAGGCAAATACTTGGGCAGAGTAGCGAGCACACCCGAACAAGGAATTTACATGTTCGTACTCGTGCCTATTCTTCTGTACTATGCGAGTACCTAAACGTTCCATATCACGTGTACATTTTTGTGGTATTAAACGTGTTTTATTCCGAATATTTTAAAAATGAAGAAAAATTAACAATAAGGAGAAAAAGCTTTTAGAAAAAGCTTGCAGTATGAGCGTGTGTGAAGGAGAGAGAGAAAGAGAGAGAGAGAGAGAGAGAGAGAGAGAGAGAGTGCGTGTGCATGTGTGAAATTCAGCAGGGAGCAGATCTGCTGTAACTAATCCATTATAACATTATGAATGAATACCTTTTGTTTCCAGAACACTGAACTTCAATAATGAGCCGCTGCTTATTGGTGGATTACATAAAGCTGATCCTGTTTTGGAACGTCCAGGCCAAATTCACTCAGACGACTTTGTTGGATGTATGCACAGTATTTCAATTAATGGCCGATTATTAAATTTAACAAATCCTCTAAAAGCACGTGGAGTTGAACCTAATTGCGATCGCACAGATAAAGGCGCGTGCTATAAGAAAGATATTTGTGGTTCTGGTAAATGCCTTGATAGATGGAAAACCAATAATTGTAAATGCGACAGAAATGTTATTTCTCCTGATTGCAACATAGCTTTTCAACCAATATCAGTAACAGAAAATGGATTTATTAGCTACGTTATATCAGAAAAGCACAGAAGGATGCAGCTTCTTGAATCATTTTATGGAGGTGATACTAACTGGGATAAAAGAAGCGGAAAAACTTTTGCACGAACCGGAGCAAAAGTAAATAACCCAGCAAAAATTTTAACATTCTTTTTTAAAACAAATAGAAAAGAGGGTCTTCTATTTTATGCAGCAACTGATAAGTACTATACTATCATTGAATTATATGAAGGAAAAATTAGTTATACTTCAAAACAAAACTCTGTGGTTAATATGACGCAACATGAACAGCATGATGTTTCTGATGGTAACTGGCACAATGTTACACTATATTCGCATGGAAGAAGCATTCGTTTGATAGTTGATAATGTTAATATAGGCGAAGAGCTTGACGCAGCTGGAGTCCATGACTTTTTAGATCCCTATTTAACCGTTATTTCTTTGGGAGGAGCTAAAGCAGAATTGATATCAAATAACAACAAATTTGAAGGATGCTTAGCTAATTTTACTATAAATTTTGAACTACAGCCATTTACAGGCAATGGCAGCATTTTTAAAGAAATAATACGCAAAGGAAAAATATTACCTGGATGTCATACTATCTTTGGTACGGGCATGGCTCAAAATCCAAACCCACTGAACATAGGCATAACGCTCGTAATAGTATTTTTCATAATATTGATTGTGGCTATTTCTATTTCATTTATTGTTTACCGTCTTCGTAAGCAAAAGAAAGAAAAAGGTAATAGTTCAGCAATTAAGACGAATATAGTACATACAAAACAAAATGGTGGTCCGGCGATGCTTAACGCTCCGAATTTGATTGCTGGAACTAATGACAGTATAATGAATCGGCATAATAATGAAACAAGCTTAAACAGTTATATGTCGGAAAATGCTGATATAATGCGAAACGTTGGACATATTGTAGGCCCTGAACTCTTATCGAAAAAATATAAAGATCGTGAAATTATGAATATTGATCCACCTAGGCCCCAACGACCGGATATAATAGAAAGAGAGGTAGTTGGAAAGAGTCCAGCTTTAAGAGAAGATCATCACCCTCCTCCGGCTCCGTCAACGAATACTTCTCACCACACCCACGACCACCCAAGTGGTATGGATCTAAATTCAGAAGTACCCGAACACTACGATCTTGAAAACGCTAGTTCTATTGCACCATCAGATATAGATATCGTTTATCATTATAAAGGATTTCGAGAAGCTCCGGGTGTTCGAAAATATAAAGCTACACCACCACCAATTGCAGGCTATCATCATAAACATCAAACACCTCAACATAGGCATTCACCACATCATCCAAGTGGATATCCACCCAGAGTTTTGGCCCAAGCAACTCAACCTCCTCCCCAGCCTAGGCAACATCAAACTACACCATTAGCTCGATTATCCCCCAGTAGTGAACTTAGTCAACAACCAAGAATTCTAACCTTACATGACATTTCGGGGAAGCCTTTACAAAGCGCTCTTTTAGCAACAACTTCTAGCTCAGGAGGGGTAGGAAAAGATGCATTACATAGCAATAGTGAACGTAGTCTTAATAGCCCTGTGATGTCCCAGTTAAGCGGACAAAGTTCTTCAGCGGGGAGAAAGACACCAAGTGCAACCCCACAGGTTCCCCAAGTTGTTTCTGTTGTATCTGGTGCTGTAGGTTTAACTGCAGAAGAAATTGAAAGAATGAATGCTAGACAAAGAACATCAAGCTTAGTTTCTACTTTGGATGCAGTATCAAGTTCCAGTGAAGCTCCCCGCGGGGGAGGAGTCAGTCATCATATGTCACACAGACATCATACTCCCCCGGTTGACAATAGAAGTTCTACCGGGTCTGACGATGAGAGTGGTAACGATAGCTTTACATGCTCAGAAATAGAATACGACAATAATAGCTTAAGTGCAGATAAACCTGAAGATATCAGGAGACAGAACGTTAATAGTGGAAACAATAATAAGAAACCCATTTTACCTCCACCATATGAAAGTTTCGATTCCTCATTTCGAGGGTCCTTAAGCACGTTGGTTGCATCAGACGATGATTTGGCTCCTCATGTCGGCGCAGCTTTATACAGGCAAGCAAACGGATCTCCTGCACCTAACACCCTTGGTTGGGATTACTTTCTGAACTGGGGTCCAAACTTTGAAAGCATGATTGGAGTATTTAAAGATATTGCCGAATTACCAGATGCCGTAAATGGTAGAATGTCTTCCTCACTGAGACTCCCAAATGGTAATCCAAAGCCTTCGGAAGAATATGTTTGATATAAATACTAAGCAATTGTAAATACATTTAAAGTTATATAGAATTGTAAATTTTTTGTTGAGATCTTGTATCAAGGTCTTCGTAGGTTCAATTTCTTGCCATATTTTGCTATTTAAAAAAATTGCTGGAATTTAAGTAAAAAGACTATTATTATTTTAAGTGTAAATATATTTTAAATTTATTTGTAGATATCGTAGATTTAGCATTTTCAAGGATATCATTGATGTTGTACTGTTATTTAAAAAAAAAATTGTCACGAGCATAAACTTGTTTATTTTGAAATTGTGAACTGTTCTGGAACTTTTGTTTTCGGTGTCAATTGTCTTTTTGATTTTTTTAAATATTTGAAACACCTAAATTAGTGTTGAATAATGACTAAACGAATTTTATTTGTTAAATAGATTCTGCTAATTATCACAGTTTATTCAAATGACAAAATGACTTTAACGGTGACTTCAATTCCTTTATTCAAACAAAACTGTTATCAATATCTATTTGTTAATAAACATTGTAATAAGCCATATTAAGTAGTGAACAAAGTGCCAAATGCGTATAATGTTCAAAAGAACTGACTGATTTTACATTATGTGAATAATAAATTAAAAAATTAATAGTTTGTTTTTATTTCACTAAAACTAAGTTACAAACTTATTACTTCTCTTGCAAGCATTTTCATTGTTAAGTTTAAATGCAGTCGGACGCCGTTACATGTGTGATCATAATATACGATAGCAAAGGAGCACTTATAAAAATTTTACGTTTAGTTATTTAATTTTAAATTAAAAAAAATTGTACAACCGACTTCAATTTAAATTATTAAGAATAACTCAAAAACTATTAGTCAGACCTTGATCACATTTATATCGAACCACATGAGAATTACCAGAATTTAAATAAAAAAAGAATCATCGTGATCGGTTCATCCAGAAAAAAGTTATGAGGTAACACACATAAAAAAACAAAGAAAACATAAAGTCGGATTTAGTACCTTTTTGAAGTCGGTAGAAAATTGACTAGCGAAGAGTATGATTAAATTTATTTAATTTATTTTAAAACGATGGTTCCTAGTAGTATGGATCCGTCCGATTGGGTTGGTATAATTGTTATGCCCCTTTCAGCCGTCAAGCAGTATATTGTTTCACTCATTGCTATGTATTGGTTTAAAGGATAATAGAATCAATTTAATTTCTCAGAGGTAACAATCATTTGCGTCAACCAATAATTTGTATTCCAAATGTTATGCTGTGGTTTGCAATAATTATAATTCTTAATAAATGAAGTGTAGTTTTTTAACTAACATTAAAGTTACGAATGAGTTAACAATTCATCAGATCGTATCTGGCTTCTGTCTGTGATCTTCTGTAACAAACTTCAAATAAAAAAAGCTCCAGGTGGTTTGCTACCTCTGAGTATGGCGGCAGATATAAACAATTTTTTTGTGATTTGTCAATTCAAATCACAAAAAAAGTTTTATTTTATTATTAACTATAAATGCTGACCGGTTTCGCCTCACGTCATCATAAGTATTAGTGAAACAATTACGTGTCAATCCAAGTCATAAAAATGAAGTTTCAACTGGTGAAAAGGTTCGCAAGTACCTATAAACTAAAAGGAGCTTTATCACTTATAATCTGTTCTATTCTAATTTTTTATTAATAGAAACAATTTAAAAATTATAGTGCCAAGCTACCCTCCGATGGCCATAGGCCGATATTTATTTCTGAGTGCCTTTAAACAGAAAACAGTCAGCCTTGCTGCTCCGATTGCCCGATTGTTGCCGCTTTTAAAAATATTGTTATTCACATAACACAATGCCTCGCTCCACCACCGAGATATGGTAAATCTGAATTTTCATCTGAAATTTCGAACAACAATCTCAGTGGTTTTAAATTTGTAATATTCAACAAACACCTCACGCTTTTCTGTTCTGTGCTTCAAAGCAATTTGAGCTAATTATTACCAAGTCCTTGGTTAACAGTTTAATTGTTATCAGTAGTCTTTATAGGTAATTAAGTAAATAAAAACATAACTTCTTTGAAACACACTGCTTCGATAAGATGCCATTTGTTTAACTAATATATATATATATATATTTGATAAGTATGGAACAGAAGTGCTAAAGAAGCTTTTTTATATAAGTAAGGTGACAATAAACTACAGCCAAACTGATTGAAAGTATATAATACTGTGGTCCATATAGTATACGTCTATGCTAGTTGCAGTATCACCCCTGGGGAACAAGATGGAATGCCTCATAACGAGTGAAATGGGTCTCATGAAAAACAGCGGACAGAAAATTTCATCATCGTTATCATTGCAGCCCATCACAAGTCCGTTCCTGAACACGACAACTTTTTGCGTTCTGGTACTTAAATATGAAATAATTAATTTAAGAGCATCAGTTCTTACACCCTAGTGTTGAACTGATGTGATTGTGTTGAACACAATCGAAGGCCTTGGATAGATCACGGAATATACCCAAAGCATCCTTTAAATTCTCCCATGCATTAAAGATATATTTAATCAGCTCAACACCAGCATTAGTTGTCGAGCTCCCCCAAGGAATACCATAAAGCACGGCCCTGAGCAACCTGTATTCATCCATTTATTACAAATTTTAAGTAAATTTTATTGCTTAACGTAACAGCCAGTACATATACGTCCGACAGACTAAGGCCTTTCTATCATATCTGTGAACGTTTTAAAGTAGTACAAAGTTGATGACGCTGTCCCAATGCATGTTCGACTTCACATAAGCAAGAAGTGTTTTGAACTAGCTTTTCACGGCTTTGCACGCGTGGATTACAAGCTGATTGTTGGTGTATATAGGCTGCACCATTTTAAAAATGTATACTAATTTTATATATGTAGTTTTTGTATTCAAATTTATTTAAGAGCATGTCGAATGCATAAATACATATAAACACAAGTCAAATTACACTACAACAAAGACATTTAAGTAGTAGTAGCAATAGACCGGACATCACCAACAAAATGGTCACCCCTTACTTATGTCCTATAGGATATATTTCGGATTTGTGTCATTTAGTCTTAGTGACATCGTCAAAAGCTTAAGACGAATTCGTTTCCTAAATTTAAAAAATATTTTTGTAGAAAATATGCCCGATTGTTCATTAAGGTATTTTAAGTCCCGATATGTAGCAAAAACTGAATGTGATTTCGGTTTATTATCGCAAGTATAATGTATATTTACCCCATAATTCTTAAATTTTATTATTTCTGATAGATTGTTCTAGAACATTTATTTAGTCATTCGATATGTCGACGCTGAAGATTCCGCTTTTGGCTGAGGCATCAAAGGAAGTGCTCTGAAATTGAGGAGATACGACAAAAGTGTTCTTTTTAGCG
This sequence comes from Parnassius orleans, assembly GCA_029286625.1. Taxonomy (NCBI): domain Eukaryota; kingdom Metazoa; phylum Arthropoda; class Insecta; order Lepidoptera; family Papilionidae; genus Parnassius; species Parnassius orleans. The sequence continues at coordinate 2,940,628 of JAGSMP010000054.1, read as the reverse complement.
GTAAACGCGCAAACTTGTGAATTTGTGAAATAATTTATCGTGTAACGACTTTTAAATTAAGTGCTTTCCTAAAATATGTTAGATTTAAAGTGTATTTCGTAAAATAAACGAATTTGAAAAACATGGTGGCGCTCTCTTATTAGATTTGACGTTTCACGATGTGCCTTCGACGCCGACCGACCAATCATATGCTATTATTATAGCGTCTAATGGACCTAAAAACGCCATCCAAGATGCCACCAATGGGACTGCTGTTTGAATTAATTCTTAGTTATTGGAAATTAAATATTTTATTTCATAACGTTTTATTTCATTCATGGCGTTATTCGTGACTTAAAAAGTTTATATGATTTTTTTGGTGTGATAGGAGTCATAATAAATAGATTTGTACAATAAAAAAGCATGCATATTCTCTATTATTATATCGTAAAACATTACAAACTAAGTAACCTTCAACAACATTATCGATACTTTGATGTCGAAACGGAAACATTCCTAAAACGGGTTTTACCTTACATTTATTAGCGTCACCTACTGAGGAATAGCTGAAATGTTTTCCTAATAAATAGTCAGCGTAGTTTTGCTATGTTTAGCTAGAGAGCGTCACACACGTGCGTAAATTTTTGTATGTAAATGTTCATAATGTCCGCTCTATAGTATACCTCTATATTTAAATCTCTTTGCACTACAATGTCCTCTATGTGCACTGCATTGACATCAAAGACATTTAAGTAGTAGTAATAGACCGGACATCAGCAACAAAATGGTCACCTCTTACTTATGTCCTATAGGATATATTTCGGATTTGTGTCATTTAGTCTTAGTGACATCGTCAAAAGCTTAAGACGAATTCGTTTCCTAAATTTAAAAAATATTTTTGTAGAAAATATGCCCGATTGTTCATTAAGGTATTTTAAGTCCCGATATGTAGCAAAAACTGAATGTGATTTCGGTTTATTATCGCAAGTATAATATATATTTATCCCATAATTTTTAAATTTTATTATTTCTGATAGATTGTTCTAGAACATTTATCATTATTGTGATAAGCGCCCTCTGTTATCCATTAACGTCACCAAATTAGCTAGTGATTGACAACGTGCTATCGATAAAAATATTGTATAATATTTTTATCGATAGCACGAATCGAATCGAAGCAGATTTAATAATCTACAATTATGAAGGAGGTGAAACAGTAAATGATACTATACCCATACCAATAAAGGTCCTAATCTTGAAGGTCTCTAAGTCGTATCGGTCCATAGAAATCGCCGATGGTAAACAATTCCTAAGAAAACTCCTAATAAATCGCACGGTAGTGAACCGCCAAGCATCCAAATGATGTGGATGGTAACGTAAGTTTTGTCGCGATGTATGTTGGTGAAATTTGGTGGCTGGAATTAATCCGAACAATTCCTCAGAGCACTCCCCGTGGTAAATACGATAGAAAATGCAAAGGGATGCAACATCTCTACGCAGCGCCAGTGAATCGAGCCAATCAAAGAGAACTCGGTCGTAAGTTGCAAACGGTGTGCAGGCATGAAATACTGTCCCGCTCTACTGAGTACGCCAAGCTTTTTAGAAGCCAATTTAGCTTTCTCTTCCAAGTGACCATGCTACTGCAGGTCATTCGATATGTCGACGCTGAAGATTCCGCTTTTGGCTGAGGCAACAAAGGAAGTGCTCTGAAATTGAGGAGATACGACAAAGGTGTTCTTTTTAGCGGTAAACGCGCAAACTTGTGAATTTGTGAAATAATTTATCGTGTAACGACTTTTAAATTAAGTGCTTTCCTAAAATATGTTAGATTTAAAGTGTATTTCGTAAAATAAACGAATTTGAAAAACATGGAGGCGCTCTCTTATTGGATTTGACGTTTCACGATGTGTCTTTGACGCCGACCGACCAATCATATGCTATTATTATAGCGTCTAATAGACCTAGTGACGTCATCCAAGATGCCACCAATATGAATTGATACTTAGTTATTGGAAATTAAATATTTTATTTCATGACATTTCATTTCATTCATGATGTTATTCATGACTTAAAAGTTTATATGATTTTTTGGTGTAATGGGAATCATAATAAATAGATTTATACAAGATTTAATTATATATATATATATATATATAATTAAATCTCTTTGATTGACATTGACAGATTTTTCTATCTTGGCAAGCAAAATAAATTTTAGTTGAATACATGGAACGAACATAAGGTAGGAACCCCATGTTCCGTAACCTAACCTACCCTGGTGACGATACACTAAAACATTCCCTAAAATTATTTTATGGCACTTTGCCGGCCTCTACCGCGGCAAGCTCGCTCGCTCACTCGGTCGGGTCGCGTGTTGCGGTCACCAGTAACCTAAAGCTTGAACTCTCCTCGTTCGTCATCGCAGCTGTTTAAGATGCCTTAGCCCTAGACTATTCATTAAAATTACCTCAATACCTAAATGAAGTCGTGATAGGGGCTTAGCGCGACCTGTAAATTTCGATCCCGCCGGCATAAATTAAATTGTTACTTGAAATTTCAAGTGCTGATTTATCACGTGCTCAGTGACGAAGGAAAACATTGCGAGGAAACCTGCATGTCTGAGAAATATGTCGCCCCCGAGCAAAAAATAGGTAATCGTAAAATTTAAATTTTACAGGAAAAATTATTTAGGTACTGTTTTTGTGGTATAACTCAAGAACATGTTGCAATATTAAAGTGCTTGATATATAAAATGAAAGTTAATTTTTTAAAGAATCTGATTTTGATGTTGACGTTGAGTTAATAACTTTAAATTCAAGCAATATGGAAATATAAAAATTACTGAAAATGCGCTAACAATATGTTTCAGTATTATTAACATGGGCCCGTACCCGTCACGTTCTGTCTCCCGGAGGGGCGAAAAGTGGATTGCGGAAGCCCGTCTAGCTACGCTGAATCAATCATTCATTCATTGCTGAATCAATCATATCAATTATTGCTCCACATATGTGGAGCAATAAATGATAAGATGGATGAAGTATGCGATATGATGTATAATAGAGGAATGGATGTGAGACGAAACGTAAGGGAAAGGATGCCACTACACATGGCAGCATGTATACCGCGTACTGGTGTAATGTAGACGAGAACGAGCGGGAATGCCAGGGAGATGGTATCATCCTTTCAGAAAGAATGGGTTAATGTGTGAAATAGTATGAATGTGTAAGCCCGAGACTGCTATGGATACTCGTACAAATGAAAGTGGGCTTAAGGAAGTTGTTTGTTCTAGGGGTCTACGCCCCAGACATATCTCATCATCATCATCATTACAGCCCTTCACAATTCCACTGCTGAACATAGGCCTTCCCCAAGTAATGCCACGAAGCACGGTCCTGAGCCACCTGCATCCATCGACTTCCTGCATGTCTTACCAAGTCGTCACTCCATCTAGTGGAGGGTCGCCCTACACTTCACCTACCGGTATGAGGCTGCCACTCGAGAACCTTTTTTCCCCATCGGTTGTCGGTTCTTCAAGCTATATGGCCGGCCCATTGCCACTTCAGCTTACTAATCCGTTGGGCTATGTCGGTCACTCTGGTTCTACTGCAATATCTTCATTTCTAAGTTTATCACGCAGAGAAACCCCGAGCATAGCCCTCTCCATATCTCGCTGAGCGACCTTGAGCGTCCTCATACGGCCAGCAGTGAAGGATCAGACATGTCTAAGCCCACTTATGTCCGATAGCAGTATTGGGAGATGGTAAGCATGGTGTTAATGAAATGGAAATGAAAGGAAATGAAAATATTGTTATATTAGGAGATTTTAATGGAAGGGTTGGAGTGACGACGCTTGGTTATGAAAGGATATTAGTTTTGTAACGAAAGTATAAATGAGAATGGTGAAAGCCTCCTTACCGTATGTCTGGAAAAGAATCTTTTTGAAGCGAACACTTTATTTCGTCATAAGAAGATTCACATGTATACATGGGAAAGAGCTGATAATAGAAGCTTGATAGATTTCATAATTGTGGATGAAAGAATAAGGAGTGCAGTGGTAGATACAAGGGTTTACCGGTCCAACGTAGGGAAGGATCATTACTTGGTCCAATGCCAAATTAATGGTCTATTCAGACGTTGGCGGCATCGGACGTCTGTGTCTACCACTGCGTTACAGCGTATAAGAAGAATAGAGAGCCTACAAGATGAAGGTGTGAAAGAGAAGTACAAATATAGACTGAGAGAAAATATAAGTGGTTTGAATGAATTGTGTATGAATGATTTAGACTGTGTGGCATAATATTAAGAATAGGAAGAAGGAAGAGAGGTTTGGTGAATGCAGCTACCGAAGTATGTGGTGTAAGTAAGAAAAGAATGAAAGAAAAAATAATACGTCATGGTCAAGAAGAGAGCATAAGTAGATTTACTAGCAACCAAGGCTGGTAATTCTGGCAGTATGAATGATGATGTTGAAAAAGGTAGTCTTTAGACGTCTAAATAAGAGAGTATAAGAAGTAGTTGAAAGGAAAAAGCAAGAAAGAACGGATAAGAATGATAGAAGAATATCGGATAACTGAAATGTTCTGGAAACTCGTAAGAACTACCAGGGGACATTCAAAACAGCCTAGAATGAATTCTATACGAGATCAGAATGGCTGTATTCTGAATGACGAAGTTTCGAGTTTAAAGAGATGGAAGAAATACTTTGAAAGCGTGTTTGTGAGTGAGGATGCGTTTAAATTAAATGAAATAGAAATTCCGAAAGAAGAGGAAAGAGATAGGAAAATAAGTATAGATGAATAAATGAAAGCAATGAAAAGCATGAAGGTAAGGCAGCTGGATATGATAGAGTATTACTCGAAATGCTAAGGGCTGGAGGGGGAGTGGTAGCAGGCGTGATGTACACATTATTTAATTTATCTTGGGAACTGAAGCGGGTACCGGGAGACTGCTGCAAAGCCGTGATAGTCCCAATATATAAAGGAAAAGGGTCGCAGCAGGATTCTCAAAGCTATCGTGGTATTAGCCTTCTTAGCATTGTGGGAAAATTGTATGCTAAGGTACTAATTGAAAGAGTTATGAAAGAAACTGATGGAAATGGAATGGAAATTTGGGATGTGTAAGCGGGATTTAGAATTTACGGATCAGGTCTTTTCCATGCGCATGATCGCGGAAAAATATTTTTGGCTAAAAACCAAAAAAAAATTTTGTGCGTTCGTGGACTTGCAGAAGGTTTATGACAGAGTAGACAGGGATGTGTTATGGAAAAGACTGAACTCATTTTGGTTAAGCGCTGGGTTGATAGAGGCATTAAAGTCTCTTTATATGGACTCTAGTGCTTGCGTCAGGATCAACGGGGCCTACTCGGACTGGTTTGGCATTCATAAAGGGGTCAGACAGGGCTGTGTGGCTTTCCCGTGGCTGTTCAACCTATTTATCGACAGTTGTTTGGAAAATTTGAAATTTGAAGAATGCGGGTGAAGAATGGGTGAGCTATCCGTCAAATTTTTTTGTAGGCCGATGATCAAGTCATATTAGCGTCGTCGACGGCCGAGTTGCAAATTATGGTTATATTAATGAACAGGTCATTAAAAAAAAGTAAGGGGAATGAAAGTGAACGCAAGTAAGACGAAAGTTATGGTTTTTGAAAGAGAAGAAAGTAAAACGATATGTGAAATAAGAATAGAAGGTGAGTTGGTCGAGAAGGTAGATGAATTTGTATATTTGGGATGTGTATTTAGCAGGGATGGTAGATATGATAAGGATATAGAATGACGAGTGAACGCAGGAAATAGAGTAAATGGGGCTCTACACTCTATTGTGAAAAGTCAGAATGTGCCCAAAAAGGCACGTATGGTAATTCACAATGCTGTGTTAGTCCCTACTTTAATGTATGGTAGTGAAAGTTGGGTGTGGCAGAAGAAGCACTAGAATATAATAAATGCTGTAGATATGCGGTCATTAAGAAGTATGTTAGGGCTGAATAAAAATGACAGGGTTAGAAATTGTGTAATAAGAGAAGAGTGTGTTTTGCAAGATGATGTTGTGACCAGGATTAAGAAAGGAATGCTTCGGTTGATTGGTCATGTAGAAATAATGAATGAGGAAAGAGTGACAAATCAAATTTATGTTGCAAAAGTGAAGGGCAGAGTCGGGAAGGGACGTCCTAGGTGAAAGTTTATCGAGCCAATTGGCGATATATGAAAATGGGCCAAATTAAGAGTGCCCTTAACTGACGAGCATGTATGCGTAGGTATATGGATGTGGAGGAGGTGAGAGAGGTGTGCCAGGATCGTGCCAAATGGAAGTCCGTAGTCTCTGCCTGCCTCTCTGGGTGACAGGCGTGAGTGTTTATGTTTATGTATTATGTATATTATGTATACAATTCAAAACAATGTTGTAGATTAATTTAGGAGTATTGACAACTTTCTTTTTCATGCTTCTTGGAATCGCCCTCATTTTGATTGTGTCCAGTTTCGAAAAACTTATGCGTAATGAAAATTTCAAATAATTTGACGGCATAGACATACAAGGATAATTAATACATATTTTTATCTGGCCGTAGCAGCCATCAGTATAATATCAAAATTTATTAATTTTTTAAATACCTGTTTCATTTTTAGTTTTAAAAAAGTTTATCTAGCAACACACTATTATCATTGCTGCCTCTTTTTGCTGTTTTTGGTGTAATACACTGGATACTTTTGTTTGTAGTTAAGTACATTAAATTATGGTATATTCAAAACTCCTCGGAAATCAAAAATTATAATTGTATCATCTCTGTCTATTATTCATTCCTGCCTTTCATTCAAATTTTTTCCTTTCAAATGATACCAATGAACTTTTAAAGTGATGCTTTTATTTTTTTAATAGACTATGGGTGACAACGAGCACAGAGTCCACCTGATGGTAAGTGTACGAAACACAGCAGCATTAAACTGCTATTTGACGCTGGTATTCTGTGAGAGCTTGGTTCTACGCCGGGTGAGCCGACAGATTCGTGCTGCAGCCATAATATAGCAGCAGCATGGCTCTACTACGTACAAGTTTTACTGTGTGGTTAGCATGTTCAAGCCAATAAGGATCAATGTTCTTCATGTTCTATGCACGAAGAATATTGATCCTTATAGATTTAAAAAAATGAATAGTTGTTTTGTACGTAAAACTGTTTCATATTATCATTGTAATCTAGTTTTACCAAATAATATACCTGCAATTTATAAAGATACATTTTTTTGAGATGTTAAAACTTCGGAACAGTATTTTTGGTTGTTATTAAGTCTTTCTTTATATCCTTACGAGCTGACAGACAGCAAAATATACGTCAAATACAAAGTAGAGACTTGCACGAATATTATATAAATAATACGTAAATATAGTTAGATATAGTTAGATTCCATTATTGATTGAGTTTACATAAAATAATGCTACAAAATTATAGTAATGGCGTTTACTAAGCACTTTGTTAGTATGCGTTTAAATCAATGCTGCGGTAATAGTAATTTACCAAATCAAACACAAAGAAATGTTTTTGTATTGATTCGATACGAGACTTTTCTGGTCATTAAAAAGATTGTGTATTTCCGTACAATAAAACTGTTATTTATTATATCTCCTTAAATAAAGCTAGAAAAATGTGAAAAAAATTACCAATGTGTGTATAACTTATTTAATAAAAAAAAGAATCATCAAAATCACTTTACAATTGACGAAGAAATGCGTGTTGGTGGACTTTACATGTCTTCGATTTTTTTAATTTCAATTTCTAAGACATTCCTTTCCTCACGATGTTTTCCATCACCACCGAGCACGTTGTAAATCAGCACTTATTGCAAACTAATTGGAATTAACAATTTCATTGGTACCGACGGGGATCATAACCGGTTTGTACGCGAACTATTCCGAATGTATTCCGGACTCAGTTTGAGAGATATTAGAATCACTCTTAAGCAATTTCAATACGGCAAAACGCCGTGTGAGTTGAGGATGAAATTCTATAATTTCTCGAAGATTTTATAGCTCTTGAAAGGCTAGACAACTTAACTATTCTTTAAGAAACTTTTTTATTTTGATCTAAACGGCGTAAAACTTGAGAGTACGAGAAATGATTTCGTGGTCTGATATTCAAGTTAGTTCGTAGAGCCTTATTGAAGACCTTATCTTTTTTTACTTTTGAACCTCTCATGCGTGTTGTTTCCGAAACACATTACGATGCGCCTCAAAAGTTAGTTCCTGAAATAATTTTAGTACCATAAATCTCATACATACCCTTCAGCTGATTATACAAAATCATCAGCAGATTATAGGAAATCAGAGTATGTATGACTGAAAAATTGATTTTGCTATAATGTCTTGACGTATCTAAACTATAAATAGGTTTATTTACGTATACGTTAATATACTATCCATTATCAGTATCATTGTGTGTAATATTCTCCTTTTACATATATAGTTTTTTAGGCTCTGTGGGTAAGAAATTTCTAGCTAGCCGCGTTTCCTATGTTATATTATGTTGTATACTTTTAACTACTCTAGTGAAATTATCTTTCATTTTCAGGGAGAGTTACACCTTCTCAGGATGAGTAGGAAATAAAACCAATGTTACATAAAAGTAATTTATCAACATGTCGTAAACGTTTTAACTATGCACATGGAACAACTGTAATTCACAGTGTCGTTGATAATTTTGTCGAAAGTACGACGCAGTCTAAGCAAATGTCTTAGGGAAAACGAACCTGTAATCATTTTAGAAAAACGTTACCCTAATACAATAATTGTCAATAGTTTCAAATTATTTAACTTATTATTAGTAGAACAGAATGCACAATATTTTCAAAAGTGACGTGTCTGTGTATTTTGATTTATTTTTAGTTTATATTTACATCCATTTACGTAAGTATATATAGTACATATATATATTCTATAAAATAAAAATAGAATTAATGTAGGTATTTAAGTTATTTTTTTTAACAGAATTTGAAACCAGTAAATACTTATTAACAAATTTAATTTAAAGAAAAAGACAAAATCATCAAAGAAAAAAATATATAAATAATCTGCATAATTGTATTATCTACATTTGCCTTGACACCATTTATTGGTTATTGTATTGGTTCTTTTTAAATTTTTACAAATTATAGAGAATTATATTAGTTTTTTCCGTCATATATAACGTCACCCTCTCTTCAGATGGACATGTTTCGTACTTTGGTTCTTTACTCGAATAGCCCTCGTAATCCCACTGTAAACAATTCAACACCTCCGGCCGTCAATCTGCCACCGCTGACGATACTACGTCTACCAGCCACGTTTTGACTGATTTTACTCTTCGGTCTTCTGTACAATTTTTCTATGAGTATGTATGTGGTGTATGGTACTAAAGCCTTTTTGGAAACTGGCTTGCTCGGGAAGGAAGGAAGTTGTCAGGTCTGCGTATATACGATTCGTGATGACTATTGTAGCAAATCTTATCTTTGTTCTGTAGTTCTTAGTTATATATAATAATAATAAACTTTATTTATATTAAAGTGATTGTAGTACATGGGTAAGGACATTACATCGTTTGTACTATCTATAAATATGACCTTCAATCTAGTGGATGTAGCTCTGCACTCCTAGCTAGATTATGACGATAGTTAAAATAGTTAGGACGATGTCGTCCTTCTTGAAGAACATGACCACCGCATTTTTGCTCCACACCTCCGGAGTAATACCATGTCCTCCGTGGCTTCGGTCTAATTCCTTGAACAGCTTTTGAAGGATTTTAAGTATCTGTTTTCCACCCGCTTTTTTGTTTGCCGTTGGTTGTTGAGTGCTGGAGAACATTCTAATCTCGGTCAGACTGATGTCAAGGATATCATCTGTATATGTAGTGTCCGATGACACATGTTCTTGGATCGTTACTCACACTTTCATGTGGCTCCAACAATGATGTGTACAGCTATTCCCTCTTAAAATCTCAGGTGTCCTTATAAATGACGTCTTTAACATAAACAGATGGCTCTTTTTGGCTGACAGATCTCTGGTAAAGACTTTGGACGCTTGGTTCTGCTTAATCACTTCTTCATTAAATGCTGTATTAAAGTCGCATTATTCATTATTTATTAATTTATCGTTTGTTTAGGATCTAAGTGCTTATTAGTAATTATATATACTCTTTGGTGCTTATGTTATTACTTTATATGCCAATGTCAAAACATAGACTTCCATCTAAGTATCAAACATATAATAGTCTGTAGTCAAACAGTAGTACAGAGCAAAGAGTATATAATCACTACCTTTTAAACAGAGTAGAGATTGTTGCCAAAGAGTTTTAAATTGATGCCAAGAAATAATTACTGACAAATTGACTGAATGAGCTAGTTAATTTATTTTAGTCTATTAGATATACAAATACAGGTTAGAAATACAGGTTGCTAAAGAGGTATACAAACTTAAAATTTAATGATTCACGATAGAATTTTGACCTATGGGCGACAACTACAACTAATATACATTATTTTGTATGAAAGTTACAAATCTATTTTCTAAGTGTAATAGGCTAAAAAATTATAACTACCTGTGTCCACGACTTCGTTCGCATATAATAATCGCCCTAATTTTTAGGTATATTTTACTCCACTAGTACAGTAATCGTATAGATATTTTATAAGTACTTATAAGAAATAATTTTATCATAGAATCGATCAAGTGCATGAATGACTTAAACACCGAAAATACGGCACCATTTAATTTATTTTTTATTTTTCATTGTATAAAGGTGACAAACGAGCACACAGTCCACCTGATGGAAAGTGGATGCTGTGGTCCATAGACATCTACATTTATCCTCAATTAAGAAAAGCTGCTATTTAATGCTTATTCTGTGAGAGCGTGGTCCTCCTCATGTATACACGTATTTAATATAATACTAAGTAACATAGATATGCACGAAAATATAGTGGAAGAGGCCCATGTCTTACACTAGACTTTTACGGCTGATGATGATGAAGAAGATAAATAGATAATTCTTTTGACAATTTTATGTCATAAATGTAGTAGAAGATCTTACTATTTTAAAGTGGTTAAAACATAAATCTTTGATTTGATTGCATAATATATTAAATTATATAAGAATAATTATTTATAGGTATAATATTAATTTACGTTAATATTTATGAGAAAACATATTCTTTTTTTGTTAATTGTGTATTTACGAGTAGGTTAAAATTTAATAATATTGAACATTATTTTACAACATTTAATTACGATTTGTAAACATTGAACAATTTCATAGGTACATAAATTTTAAAATAATTATTAACCGATTTTAATAAAACAAAGATTAATTGTTACTCGAAGATATGCTTTATTATATTCTTAACGATTCTTTTTAAAAATATTAGTACTTTAGACGTGATACGTTCATAAACAAACAGACAGACAGACAATTCTAAAATGACAGATATGTATTTAATTGCTTACTTTTAGTCCCTCTCAATTATTTTTGTCACATAATTATATAATGTACATACACCCGCAATTTACATTTTTATTAAATGTATATATTGTCATAGAATAATAGAGTAGAATAGATTTATATATATTTATTTATTTTCTATTAAGAAAATGTTCCCCACAGTAGGTTTCTCTCATGTATTGTGGATGGGGTTTAAAACATAAATTGCACAAGGACACGCATTCAGACTCGGAGCAGTTAAGTCCAGTCAAACGCCTATCTACTGCGCTACGATATTCGTTTAATAGTTAACGATCAAAGACAAAAAATAATCATTTTTAGTGTTTCTTTAGCAAAGTAGATCGCTTATAATGAAATCACTTCGAAGTTTTACGTTCACCAGTTTATATCATAGTCGACTTTCTTGAAAAATATTTTATATAATAATTTGTTTCTTAGCTCAGAAACAATTTATGAGTGTAATTGTAGACAAAAGTTTAAAAAGTTGAGTTTTTATTTAGGCGTTGATTAAGAGAATTCACAAATTTTTATAATTGCTGGATCTCGCCTTCCCATGACAATCGTCCATAAAAACCTTAAAAATTAGTTTAAGATAAAATGATCAGGATAAAAAACCTAGCGCAAATTGTTACAAAGTCACAGCCTATATACGTCCTACTGCTGGCCACACGCCTCCTCTCACTTTTGAGAGGTTTTTAGGGCAAGGAAGTGTCCGCAGCGCCGCCCCAATGCGTATTGGCGAACTTCACATGTCTTCGAAATATTTTTTAATTTCTCAGACATGCAGGTTTCCTTTCACGATGTTTTCCTTCACCGCCGAGCACGTGGTAAATCAGAACTTAACATTGAAATTAACAATTACATTGGTGCCGGCGGGGATCGAACCCGGGTTGCTCGCGTACTGTGAACTTTACAGCGAGCGCTAAGCCCCAGAGCCACTACGGCTCTTGTTACAAATAATTTAATAATACAAAATGCAAATGTAAAATCGAATTGTTCGAGTTTTTGATAATCTTGTACTCAACCGGTTTTTTTAATTCGATTGCCTAATTAATGTGTCTTTATCGCGGATAATGAAACTGTCAGAAATTATTTTACTTCTTGCTATTGTTTCATTTTAGGCTTAAGGTGTTTTAGAAACACATCTATACTAGAATTATTTTGTCCGTGCAGTTTGGGTCATAAATCATCGGAGTATTTCGCTCTCTCTCCCACTCACGAGCCTTAGGGGCGAGCATAGTGATGCGCATTATTGTTGTCGATAAGCGTTATCGATAGTGTATTTAGTTTTGTCATTATGTGAGTTAGTGATAAAATGAAAAAAAAATAGATAAAACAACGTATTTATTAAAATAAGAATAATAATGATTTAAAATAAATTATTAATTAGGTATCTATGTATTAAAAAAACTATAAGTACAAATGTTTGGAATGTAACAAGTTATATTAAAAATAAATATAAATATAAAGATAATAACTTATATCTAAAATTAAATCTAAAACTATTTACTATGTACCTGACTTCGATGATTCATTTGTTGTTATCGATAATGGCGTTGCGCCCGCGCAACATGCTCACCGCCCTAGCCGGGCTGAGGCCGAGCTATGATTTATGACCCCAACTGCACGGACAAAATAATTTTACTATAGTAGTTATTTTATAACTTTAAGATTTATAATTATTTACAGCTCTGTGTTCATCAATTGATGATGGGAACTGCATAACACCTCCACTGGAATGTCCTAATGAAAATATAACATTCTGGTTATATACAAGGTAAAAAAAAATTAAACATTTCCATTAAATCATGTACAATTTTATGTACTGCACTAAATGCCTCACCATAGTATTAGCTACAACTCGATAATTTTAAATAATGCTGATTTGATAGTAAATGGCAGCCTTCTGTACTTATTCTCAAGAAAATAACATCATTGATATCATCGATTACACTCCGGGGAAAAGTTTTTAATATTTATCAGCCTACTGTAGTTTACTTCTGAAGGTGCTACTTAGCCCGATATTCTGCGTTACGTTGTAATTTTGCTGATCTCTCTCCGGTCGTTTTTTTTTTCATAGTATACTATGGTGTAACAATAGGGTGACAAACGATCGCACAGTCCACCTGATCGTAAGTGGTTGCTGTGACCCATAGACAGCTGCATCGATCCTCGATTACAAATTAAAATGCAGATGCGTTGTCTCCCGTGAGGACTAAGTTGGAATGCCTCGTTTCCAGCGAAAAGGGTCTCCGGTTCTCTACACTCACCATGCGAAACACAGCAGCGTAAGCTGCTATTTTACGCTGGTATTCTGTGAAAGAAATCCTCCCTAGGTCGAGTCGATCCATTCGTGCTACAACTATAATTTAGCTGCAGCATGGCTCTACCATGTATAAAGGTCGTGTCGGATTACCGTCCCATCGGACTATGAGAGTGAGGGAAGAGAGAGTGCACCTGTGCGTGCGCATACACACTTGGGCACTATAATCCTGTCCTGCGCAGATGGCTAGTCTCCGTTGAGACTGGACGCCGTGACAGAAATTCGGTTTGGAGGACATTCATTATTCACTAATTATTATTATATAATATCAATTCAGAGTATCGAACTTATCCGTGGTAAAGTCACGCTGCTGATATATAACAGGCTGTAGCACAAATGAGTAGCTCGAATGGAGAACGATCACGCTCGCTTTAGAATACTAGCGTAAAATAGTAGCATTGTGCTGCTGTGCTTCGTTTGGTAAATGATGAGAACCGGATTTTTTACCAGTCTCTACAAGGCATGCCTCTTTAGGCATTCCATCTTAATCCTCAGAGGTAAAAACATATCTGTATTTTGATTCTTAATTGAGAATTGATGTACATGTGGCCCATAGCCGCATCATCCACTTATAATAAGGCAGACTGTGTGCTTGCTTGTCACCCTTACTTCTATAAAAAAAATGTTAAGCCTGGCAGGCGCCTGCACAACAATATACATATAAAATATACTTCACTCATAATTTATTATTACATTTTTGTAGCGACAGAAGCCGGTCCCGAGTACGGAACCGGCTTCTTTTATACGTGGTAGAGCCATGCTGCAGCTATATTAGTAGTATAGTTGTAGCACAAATGGGTCGGCTCGACCGGGGAACGACCACGCTCTCACAGAATACCAGCGTAAAATAGCAGCTTAATACTGCTGTGTTTCGTATGGTAAGTGTAGAGAACCGGAGACCCTTTTAACTGGAAAAGAGGCATTCCATTTTAGTCCTCACGGGTGACAACGCATCTGCATTTTGATTCTTTATTGATGATGGATGTAGATGTCTATGAGTTACAGCAAACACTTACCATCAGGTGGACTGTGTGCTCGTTTGTCACCCTATCCTATAAAAACAGAGCGCGTTAGGCTGCACTAGTCTGTCATTTTTCCATACATCCTCCTATCTTCCCTAAGGGTAGAAAGGTTATTCCTCTACCGTTTGATGATGTACGTCAAAAACTATATATGCTACCTATTTGTCTCATCATTATCCGTGCTTGTACGTAAACAGAACAGTAAAACTGTAATTATCTGAAAGTTGCAAAGGCCATGGAAAAATTAATATTTTCAAAGTATTTTAATTTTTTAATTTTAATTTAAGCTTCGAACGTATAATAAACAACATAGTATTTAGTTCAAAACTTGAAATAAATAATAATTTATATATTTAAAATTTCCACTTTCCCTAAAGGTTTTTTTCGTAATTTTTTTCTTCGCTCGTTTTGTCTCACTTCGCTTGTTTTAAGTGTAAGTCTTTGCTCTTCATACATTTTACTAACATATAACTTACGGGGGTGTGAGAGTATGCACTAGTTTCATACTGCTCTTTAATGAGTTTATTCCCTTCTCAAAAGACGCGAAGTGAGACATAATATGAGTCAGTAACGATTATTTTTCGTAATACTACGTGATATGAAAACTGGCGCAGGCTGGATGCCTGGATAAAGTGTGAAGGAAAGGTCAATCTCATAAATTTAACAAAGGACATTATCATAAAATACATATTAAACATGTAACTGTTTCATTCAATTTGTAATCGTAACACAGTGTAATATAATACAAGAAAACCACGCTTTATACAGAAATAACTAGTTACAAAATACGTAGTTTCCAAACTAGTAACGCGTATTGACGAAACAATGTACTATACCCGTTTACGTAGTAAAGACGTTACGACCCACAACTACCGTGGACTAACGTGGGCTACGTAAAAGTCACGACTTCGAATCCACCAGTCAACTACCGTCGTATATGTTAACCACTCCTAATAAAAACATTTTAAAGTTATTTAAAGTGGTTAACTGGAATATTAGTAATGTTAGCACTGATAATATTTATTTTATTTTATGCAATTCCAATGTTTTTTAAACAATTTGATATTTTTCAGGGCGAACAAAGATAAACCTCATGAATTAAAATTCTCTGAACCTAAATCTATTGATATGGCCCCATGGGTTCCTAACGCACCTATCAAAATCCTCATACACGGCTATACGGGTCACAGAGATTACTCGCCAAACACGGAAATTCGACCAGGTTAGCATATAAAGAACATATTTTCCTAATTGGGACCCGCATTGTTAGTACGACATAAGACATCATAGACACGTGTTAATAATACGTAAGCAAGGTTAACTGTTTCAACTGTTGCGTAAAATATTTAGGAAACTTACCTTATACAGGACAGTTGTGTATCCCGTTGGTAGATAATTCGACTTTTGAGTTTTTAGGTTCAAAAATAATGGCAAATTTTACACATACTTTTGATACATTTGTCATTTATTATTAGTATGATTAAGACCGCAGTAGCTCGTGAACTATCTGCTCGTGGTAAATTTCTCAGTACGCGAGTAACACGGGTTCGATCTCCGCCGGCACCAATGAAATTGTTTATTGTAATTTTAAGTACTGATTTACCCGTACTCGGTGGTGAAGGAAAACATCGTTAGAAAACCTGCATGTCTGAGCAAAAGAATCTGTCGAGAACGTGTGAAGTGCGCCAACAAGCATCGGAGCAGTGCAGCGGACTTATTAATCATTAACCCTTTCAGAAATGATGGAAACCTGTGCCTAATTGTGGGATGTATATAGGTTGTAAATTTCATTTACTATGGCCGTGTTGTGACGGTGTCCTAGAATTCATCACGTATCTACGTTATAAGACGCCATTATGGGAACTCCAAGAAAGGTTACTCCTTGTTAACGCCAGATGTAAAAAACCAAAACCGGCAACGGGGAGCAGTGTCAAAAATTCGAGAAGTGTAGTAATACGATCTCCAATCTGCCTGCAAACTGTGGCGATTAAGCCAAATCCTTTCTACAGATGGGAGGCCCATTCCCTGAAGTTTGTTATACGTAATAAGAAGAATAAAAAGAATAGTAATATAATATATGATGATATAGTTATATAATATACTAGCGTACCGCCTCGGCTTCGCATGGGTGATTTCTGGATCTCGACAACAGCGCTACCTACTGGGTCCAGTTGTGAATCTAAACCATTCTCGAATCAACTTAATCACACACACAAAGAAAATTTCATCAAAATCGGTCCAGATGTTTAGGAGGAGTTCAATCACATATATACGGACAGAGATTAGCGATCCGACCCGGCTTCGCAGGGGTGATTTCCGGATCTCGACAACAGCGCCACCTACTGGGTCCAAATATAGCTAAGAACCATGCAGGTGTAACTGATTCATCCATAAGTACCCCATAAAAATTTCATCAAAATTGGTCAAGCCGTATAGGAGGACAAGAATTACGAATACACACACGCCAGAATTTACATCCTATAGAGATTTAATTTAATATGAGATAAATCATATATGAGTATATGAATTGTGAACCTTTTGCACTTTGCATCCCATAGAATAGAACAAAACAGAATAAATCAGAATATTTTGAGATATAAAGATTATATAAAATACTTAATACTTATTAAAACATTTTACTTTTAACGCTGCGCTAGTTCGGACAATGTCTATGTGATGGAAAAGCTACAAAAACACCCAGTGGGATATTTTAAAATAACGTTTTTCAAACTTAAATCATAAATAATTAAATTAAATTTTAAATTAAATTGTGCATTGTTTAAATAAATAAAAAATGCATCGTGGACACTTTCTAGGTAGATCGATTTCTTTTCTGCCTAGAAATATGACTAGGTTACTTCTTTTAGCTGTTTATCATCATCATCAACACTGCTACAACCCACTGCTTAATATAATAACAAAATAACGAGAACAAACACCACCACTAAACACTCTCTAGAGCTAAATCCATCGAACTTTTGTATGGCTTACCAGGTAGTAGTCACTCCATTTAGTGTGTGGTCGGTGTGACAAATTATGAATATAACATTTTTTTATAGGATAGGGTGACAAATGAGCAGACATTCCACCTGATGGTAAGTGGTTGCTTTGACCCATAGACATCTACATCTATCCTCAATAAAGAATCAAAATTCAGATGCGTTGTCACCCGTGAGAACTAAAATGGAATGCCTCTTTTCCAGTTAAAAGGGTCTCCGGTTCTCTACACTCACCATACGAAACACAGCAGTGTTAAGCTGCTATTTAATAATTGCACGATGTTCTTTGGATTATCAAGGCATCTTTTGATTTTCTAGTGTTTAGCATTGATACTTACACGGAAATTTGAACGTCAATGTTATTTTTATTAGTGGAAAAATAAGAAATAAGGAAATAACAAAAGGAAGTATTGAACGGTCTTGTATATTAATACTATAAGTGTATTTGACCTTTTGTTATTATTTTTATCATTTAAGGACCTTGTTACAAGTCTTTGTTTGTGAAGTACAGACTAATTGCGAGGTAAAGTAAATTAAAGACTAAAAAAGTAATTAAAGTACACAAACAATATATGTAGTAGTAGAAACTGTGAAAAAGATTAGCACTATCAAAGTAGAAATAAAGTTCATTTTTATAACAACACGTAGATCCCGACTGCAGTTAAGTAGCTAATACGATTATAAGATACATTTCATTTACAATATAGGTAATAGGTGTTCGTTCAAACCTTTCGTGTTCATTCATACCATACGCGATAGATTTAAAGTTACAGCCTATATACATACGTCTCACAGCCGCCCAATATCGATCATATTACGAGATACGGGTATATTCATACAAACATACATACATACTATGTGTCATATACATGGTATGTGTCAACATTCATCATCACTCCCTTAACAAGTCCATTGCTAAATATAGGCCCCAAAAAATTCAGATTTTTTTTAAATAAAAAAATGACAAAGAAGTTAAGGTGTGTGATGTATTCGCCATTGATACTAACACTGTATCCTTTCCAGTCCAGTAGCTTAAAAACTTCTTCTTTTAAAGAGTTTCGGGGAAAAAACTCTTACTGTCTTAAAACTCTCTGCAGTTTGATAGGTACGTTCGTACTTTGGACCGTACACGGGAAGCCTTATTATTGTGTACGAAATGATTTATAAAGACTCTCGGAAATGGACGCAGCTTAGAAGGAAAATCGGTCTATAGTTTCTCAATAAGGCGTTGTCGCCTTTCTTGAAGAAAATATCACCAGACTTCTACTACACGCCCCGGAGCAGCGTCACCATGAAAAAGGAACAGTAGAATTTAAAAGGACTTTTGGTACCGGTTGTACTGAATCTTATTCTACTGAAGAGCCATTCTAAGCCATAAAGCACCTTTGTGGCATTCTTTGTAGGAGGCCTATGTTCAGCAGTAGACTTTGATTGGATGATGATGTCATTTATATCGTTCACGGTATTGCATCTTTAAAGCACTGAAAAGGACATTGTAATTGAGCTGAAAGATTTTAGTTAAGGTTCAGTGTGCCTCCCACCTTTCGGTGGTCGCTACTTGTTTTACCCTTACGATCACTGAGACATTACATAACAGCGGTCGCCTGGTCGTTATAGTGGAGTACAATTTAATTTTTTGTCGAAACGTGTCGGGGCTGAAACAGGTCCACTTTATGTCTGGCCGCTTCTGGAAAAAAGAGTACATCATAAAGAGTATCTTCTTCTCCATGAAGTCAACCAGCTGTTTGACTCCATTTCCATGCGTTGCGTTAAGATCGATGCCTAAATCTTTATGACCATTCAATCAAAAATACCGATTGGTGATTCTGAGTATTCAAATTTTGTAGACACACTTTCGACCTTGAGTATGTTGGTAATGAGAGCCTTGCGGACAATAAATTCAACACCTTCGAGACACCTGTTCACCCTCCCGGTGATAGAACAATAAGCCGTATTCGATGCTTATCGTAATACCGCAATGGTCTAATAAAATACTTGTGTAAAATAGCAGCATAATTCTGCTGTTTCGTATGGTGAGTGTATTTCTATACGGAAGATCGTTTTCGCTGGCAACGAGATATTCTATCTTAGTTCTCAGGCGTGAGGTTCACAATATCCACTTACCATCTGTAACTATGTGAGGTATGTGCTAGTTTGCCACTAATACTGCTATGAGAAAATTCAAGTCATTAATTATATTGCATATACGCTGTATAAAATAAAATGAGGGAAATAATGTAATGTTTACGTGTACCCTTGCGGCACTATAGCTCCTGGGTAGTCGAATTCGGTTAGTATTTGGTAGCGGATGCTTTCATCAAACTCGGTCCGGAGTACACTATTATTGCACGGCTCATAACGCGTAGCGTTATTAGGTAGTGCTTTACTCTCGACACGTCAAGGTCAAGCAATTTTGTGTTCTTAAAATGCCTCTATCATAACCATATTGCACTTATAAGATAATATGAGTAGCCGTATATCAAGAAAACACTCTAATTAATCCATCTTATATTTTCTACAAAATCATTTTATATTGCTACTTTGAAAAAAAAAGGACGAGTGGACGTCCGGATGTTGATTTTGTATATGGTCAAGATAACTCCCGAAAAAATTGACGTATCCAGACCGTTTTTTTTATTAGCTTCAGAATTACATCAACTGGTTCCCTATTTCATATCAATAGCCTAGTACGCGTAGTTTGTTAATAAAATGATTTTCAACTTTTATAAGTTTTATTGCTATTAAAAATTTAAAGGCGCTTTCTTATTTTTTAGCCCTTGATAGACAAAAGACAAATGTACCATACAGCCTATATCGATTTTATACTTTGTATAATCGATTTATTTACGTATTTTTTTCATCAAAATTAAATGAAACGCTCATGAGGAGTACACTTTTGGATTTTCCAAACTATTTTGTTATAGTGTCACGCTATACTTATGTAATTTTCTTCTAAAATTTCAGCGTATTTAGAATGCTGTGATTATAACATTATCGCAGTGGATTACAACCCTATTACACGAGAACCATGTTATCTGCAAGCCGCTTTTAATACTGAATTAATTGGAAAGTGTTCTGCTCAATTAATTGATGAGATGGTCTTCAACCACGGCATCGACTTGTCCAGAATTCACGTCATAGGCTTCAGTCTCGGGGCCCACATCGGTGGGTTTATAGCCCGTTACATCGAATCAGGAAGATTTGAGCGAATTACGGGTAGGTCTATTTTAATGGTTTATTTTAATTATAATTAGGTACAATATAGATATTTTCAGCGTTGAGACAATATAAGAAAAGCTATTTGACTTCCAAACCCTTTTGGTGATTGAATAATAGGATCATATTATTTTGTCATATTGTTTACACCTGTACCTAATGCGTCGCATTTATGGTAAAATCGAAAATCTAAATATTTTGATGAAGCTTTTAAAAATGTTAGTATATTTTTTTTCAATTAGGCTTATTGGTTATATTTTCATATTATTTTTTAGGACTGGATCCAGCATTACCATTTTTTGCAATGGCTAATGTTACAAGAAAAATAGACCCGAGTGATGGGAAATTAGTAGACATTCTTCATACAAATGCATTGCAGAAGGGCAAACTTGAAATAAGCGGGCACGTCGATTTCTTTGCAAATGGTGGTATGACACAACCTGGATGTAAAGCCGATGCTAACTTTAGTAAGTGATAAAGATTATGCTATCTTTCATTTCGTATTATAATTAAAGTTCACTGCTGAAAATCTCGTAAGTCTCCCCAAAAATGCCTCATATGGTGAACACCTGCCATAGTTGCCAGGCTTGGCAGGCGGGTTGGTAACCGAAGTTTCATATTATTTTGATTTATTGTAATCCCCTCTGTAGCTTTTTACGACAACCATGATATGAAATGGAGTAGTGGATTACACGGCGACTTCACAAACCGACAAACAACTTAATTTTTATTATTTTATATAAATTCTGTATGAAATTGGCAATTATTGGAAGAGACATATGTTCAGCAGTGAACTTGTGAAAGGCTGTAATTATGATGATGATGATGTATGATATTCATTATTTTTACAGCAAAATCGGGTTGTGAACACGCAAGAGCCCCGGCATACTTCGCAGAGTCAATAACAACGCAAGTGGGTTTTTATGGAACTAAATGTTACTCGTGGATAGCCTATATAATAGGATGGTGTGACATGGTCAGCTCCAATGAAGAAGTCTTATTTGGCGAGTATATGCCTAAAAAGTAAGTTTAATATGACCTAACAGTTTCTGTATAATCGAGTAGATATTCAGCTACTTGTTAGTCACATGAGCGTGTAAAATTAGTTTTTGGATGAGATGTTAACTCTATTTATACGCGAAGGTATCGATGTGTTTTTTTATAGAAGACGAACATATGGCTCACCTGATGGTAAGTGTCGACCGCCGCATGTACTACTGCAACACCAGGGGAATCGCAGGTGTGTTGTTTGGCGTTTAAAAAATAGTAGGCTCCTTTCTTGAAGGTCCCTAAGTCGTTTTGGTCCGGAAAAACCGCTGGTGGTAATCGATTCTACAAGGAAGTTGTGCGAGGAAGAAAACTTCTTGTGTAAATCGCACAGTGGTGGACCGCAAATCATCCAGATGGTATGGATGGTATCGCGAGTTTTGTCGTGATGTGCAATGGTGAAATTGAGTGGCTGGAATTAGTCTGAACAATTCCTCAGAGCACTTCCCATGGTAGATGCGATAAAATACGCAAAGAGATACACTTCTTCGCAGTGCCAGTGAGTCAAGCCGATCAGAAAGAGCTCGGTCGCCGACGATTCGAACCGCTCTGCGCTGGATGCAATCAAATGGAAGGAGCTGACACTGGAGAGCCCCGGCCCCGAGATGGGAACAGTATTCCATGTGAGGCCAAACCTGCGCCTTATAAAGTTGCAGGCGGTGTGCCGGCATGACATACTGTCCCGCTCTGCTGAGCATGCCAAGCTTTTTAGAGGCCAATTTGGCCTTCTCTTCCAAGTGATCACAAAACTGCACGTTATTCGATATTTTGACGCTGAGGATTCCGATAATGGCTGAGGCAACAAGGGGAGTGCCCTGAAACTGAGGAGATACGACATAGGGGTTCTGGGGATTGAACTAGACTAAATTTAGTGAATCTGAACCTCGACCTGAAACTTTGTGTAAGACATCTATCAATATTATTTAGTGCAATCATTAAAAGGCAGTCAAATCGGACAGATTGGGAGTCTAATAGAAAAGTCTGATATAGAGAAAAGAAGACGAGATCTTGTGGGGAAAACGAGTTTGCAGTTCACCGTGGCTACTGCAGCTAAAGGACATGCATTTCTCTCTTTTATACGGCTTATTCATGCACTAGTTTATTTAAAACTTCTTTTAATATTCTAGAAAAAGAACGACCAACCACTGAGCTATAACCACCGCTTTTACTTTTTAACTTTTCGCTTTGAAAATTAATAGTTTTGAAAAGTAGGAAGTTATAGATTTCGGTCCGATTTTGAAAATGTAAGCTTTCATCAGATCTCCACGTTTTGAGGTCCTAGGAAGCCGTTCCGACTATTCTCGGCTGAACGTCCGCCCGTGTGTGTGTACAAACGTGTGTGTGTTTGTGTATGCATGTATGTATGTGTGTATGTATGTAAATAAAATTTTGTCGTACGATATCTTTAGAACGAATCTACCGATCGAGATGGGCGACACAGCGTTCGAAAGTGTTCATTGAGACTTCGAGCTGATTAGATTTTCAACTCAGTCGGTCGAGCCGTTTCAAAGATTTAAAAAAAATAAAAACCTAAAAACAAAAATTATATAGATTTTCGAGCGTTGCGCTCGAAAATAAGCAGGAAGTTCCAGGGATGGCCAGCAGGATCAACCGTTTTTCGGATTTTTGAATAAAGGCAAGTACCTGTACAAAGTGAAAAAGTAATTTGATTAAATTAAATTATTTTATATTAACCAAACTTCGATGACCCGGGCAGACAGATGTAGTAAGTGCTTAGAGCCGGAAATAAAAGACGTATTTGTCTAGCAGTAAACTGCCTCACACTGATATGTATTGAGTTATATCACATTTAAAATATTTTTTTGCTATTTATAGAAAAAAATTATTTTACGGCAAGTTACGTCTATAGGTATTTGTTTAATATTCTTTCGTCCAACGTCATTATGTTAGCCATATGAAAAGGCTTTTAATCATTTGTAATAATATTCTGTACACATTTCTTATGCGCTTAGAATTCAATGCTAAAGATAAGATAAATATTTACGATTGAAGTTTCCACATCCGACCTTAACGAGGTCAGTTCTTATTACGTATTTCAGTTCCGTTCTTCATATTTGTTTGTATAACAATAATTCTAAATTAAAAATAGTTTTTTCTTTATATAAATTACTTTATTTATATTAATCATAGATGAAGATTATTCGTATTTTTTTTACTGGCAATGATAATATTTACATGATAATAATTCTCTCCCTCTGTCAATTAAAATGGATTGTATTTTTTTGTTTCTTTGTCCCGTCTTTATTCCTTTACGATCATAGAAGTATGAGGTCTTTTGTAGTGGACGTTTAAAGGCCTAGATGTGATGTTACATTTCCCTTTAGACTGAAGCAGCCCATTGTTGGATAAAGGCCGTTTCATTAGTAAAATTTGCCAAAATTTTGCCGTGAGTACTGTGCTTGGAATGCGGTGATCGTTGTACTAGTAATTTCGCAACTTTGACCCTGCTTCCCGTCACTGACCTGGGTGACATACGTCCATCTGTCGGAAGTTACAAAATCTTTGGGACATTTTCCCAATTATTAATGTATTTTTTATCATTACAAGTGATTTTGCGATCGTAAATATAAGTTGTAGAGCTATGGTGAAACAGCTAGGATGTCACTGCAAAACAAAGAATTTAACATAATTTCTCAAGTATGTCTTTAGTAATTTTTTGAGATATAATGATTGCCTCATCAATAGTAAAATTACAATATAAATCAATTAACAGTCGACCTGTCGTTACATCATCTGTTCAATCGGACCGGTGTCGATTCCTTATACCTCGTGTATTGTATGTCCAAGTGCAGGTACCGAAACACTTCTACACTTTCACTCTTGTTTATTTTAATTGTATGACGTTTCCTTTGACGAAAACTGTACACAATATTCAGCGTATCCAGTAACCTTATCTCGAATACACCACTCGTATCCCTGTTGGAACTATCATTCGTGGAATGACACGAATTATTTCTTTTCAAGATTGAGTGTATTTGCTGTATTTTGATACATCACTTAAATCAATGACGGTATCGCATAATAAGCATTAAGATGGATACGAATAAGCTAGAATTAGGACAAGGAAATGCAATCTCGTGAGATTTTCATCAAGTCGAGATCTCACGACACCAATAATGACAATCTCGCAATCAACGTGATCTCGTGGGATTGAGACATTATTTTAAGGTTTTATTAGTTTCCAGCTAGCAATAAAAATATAACTACGATTTTAGGAACGTTTTATTATTTTGCTAATATTAAAACCAGCTTATATACTAATAGTAACAATGAACTGATCAATCAGTCTTCGGCAGCAGTCAATATTAATAAAAAAGTGTTTGTAAATTCGGAACGAAAACAGTATCCATTTAATATAAAATTTAATGTTTGGTTGTTCGTATTTTATGCGCTGCTATACCGTTCATCAGATTGCGATAAAACTTTGTCAACCTATTGCTTGCACTTGCGCGAAGGTTATGGGCATAGTACAATTAACTCACAGTAGCTGGCGCGCATGTCGCACCAACCAATTTATTTAATTATTCCTAATTAAACAATATAACTCTTCCAAATTTATAACGATAATTTTACAACTATTTCTTCTGCGGCAGTAACGCGCCGGGTATCAACTATATAGGGTAGATTATTAAATTCCCTAAGAGGCTATTGTCCGAACTAGACTTTCATAGACTAATTATAAAGAAGAGGAAGGTTATTGTATTATTTTTTTGAAAAAATACTACCCTTAATAGTAACGGACAATTATACGGTCAACAACAATAAGCAATTATTTGTATATTGAAGAAGTTCATTCCTATAGTCCCTTCTGGCTTTATAGAAGTACATTTTTTTATAATGAGTGGTTGTTTAAGTTTAAGAACCTTCAAACCAAAGTTCATAATGTGAATTATTTGTTCCTGCGCATAGGAGTTCAAACAGACACATAAAGAAAGAAACACATTAGTTTCAATTACAACTTTATTAGAAGCAGCTAATGTTACAGTAAACGAGTCAATAGTTAATAGATTTGACTTAAATCACAGGGAAACCGTTCCACTAGTTTTTTTTTAAATCTTCAGATTGTATTTTGGGGCAGTTTGAAAGTATGGTCATTAGCAAATTTTCCTTCTAGTTGATATTTAGCTAAATTACATAGATTACAGTAAGCCAACATTTACTTTAATTCTTCGCTTAAAGCTTTATTTCAAAGAAAAGGCAGTTTTTCTGCAAGTAGTGTTTTGCGCTCTTCTAGTTCGCGTATCACCTATCATAAAGCAGTTTTAGCGATAATCAGGACAGAATCCCAAATACATAGCACTTCAACGGCTTTGAATGGTTGAAATATTTAGCTTTAAGTGCTTTAAGCCCTAACATTCTTC
The DNA here is from genome assembly GCA_029286625.1 of Parnassius orleans. NCBI lineage: Eukaryota > Metazoa > Arthropoda > Insecta > Lepidoptera > Papilionidae > Parnassius > Parnassius orleans. Next base: position 2,914,205 of record JAGSMP010000054.1, on the reverse strand, counting down.
TATTATGCCTCGTGAGAACACACACTTGTGAATCACATCTTGTGAGAACTCGAAAAATTTCCGAGCAAATCTTAAAATCTTGTAAATTATGTATATATACTCGTAAGATGGTCCATCCTGTGTATTCGTACTCATACCATACTATTTAACGTTAGCTACCATCAGCTTTTATTATTTATATTTGGTCTGATTTACGCAAAATGAAATTCATGATGATGTGAAATGAAGTCATGTTTTGTTCCATTTGAAGGTAAGAGAGTCAGTATACTACTGCAAGTCTACATGAGCTGCCGTGGCCTCGTTTCTTCAGGTGATCTGTCAGCTAGGTTTCACGCTAAAGTTTAAAAAAATAGTGACTGACGGCTCCGTGGCGCAGTGGCTTAACAATGAGTTGTTGCGCTGGGGGCCGCGGGTTCGAATCCCGCACGGAACAAGTATTTGTATGGCCTACAAATGATTGTTCCGGGTCTGGATGTTTGTCCTCGTGCAATTTATGTTTGTAAACTGCTCCCACGATACAGGAGGAAATCCTAGTGTGGGGGTAATGTTTAAAAAAAAAGATTAAAAAAAAGATAGTGAATGATGTAAAGATCTGTGATCGCCAGTCTGTCTGCAAAGCGTGTCGATTTAGACAAATCCGAGAGGCAGCAGTGACTTGACTTGACTTGACTTGATGTAAAGATACTGATTTCAACTATGTAGTATATATTTCAACACAAAACAAAGCTAATAATTACTGTTATAAAATTTAATTAATCTGCATAATCAAGATTCTCAAAAGGATTAACTTTCTTTTAGTTCCTAATCAAATAACGTTACATGGAATAGGTTGATAAATATATATAATGGAATATGTAAATTAATAAATATGTAATTAAGGTAAAGAATATAATAAAATGCTATTTTTTTAATTTTAGCGCATCCGGTTTATACTTCTTCAACACCAACCCTGAGCCACCTTATAGCCTCGGAAGGAACAACAAAAACAACTCCCACGATAATTTAGAATAAAAAAGTTTGTGATATGATTAATGACACTTTATAATAAATAATGTTCACAAAAACCAAAGATTTTTTAGTTTTGACTTACAAACTCACACTAAAAACACATTGGTACACAACAAAAAGAGGCTGGATGCGAATGTGATTCGGTCTGCCCCAGAAACAACTTTTTATTTTGTGGATATTTAGAAACTTTATTTATCGCTACAAAAAAAAACATATACATGAAATGTACGAAAAATTAATACAAAATAATGAATTTATTAAATAGCAGCAATGAAAAGGCCACCGACTGAGCAGTAAGTACTGCTGCAGGGCTGTTATTCTTTCGGAACCTCTTACAAGCTTACGAGCAGTGATCAGGCATAGTTCTACTACTACTTAAAAATAATCATAAATTTGATATTGTGATTAATTAGAAAGAAGAAAGGAATAAAGAAGCTTTCTCAATCGCTACAAAACAATACGCGTACACAAACACAGCGCAGCGCTGTTATCTTTCGATGCCACATACAAGTTTACCAGTAGTCATCAGGCATAGATATACTTTGAAGAGACAGCATGCCAAGAGAGAAATTACAATTGCATGAGGTGTAACGCTAGAGGTCGCTGTTTGTAATAGACATGGATGTAAGTGCTCCCAAATTGTGATAGATGTCTCTGTTCCGTTCGTGCATCGTGCTGACGGTTGTTTTTTCTCGGTTAGTATGGAGGCAGACATTGTTGGTGAAATCATACTTACCTGGCGTAGAGGATACCGTGATCAGGAAGGCGGTTCCTCCAGAGATTTGGCTAGTAAGATATACAAGTCATATTAGTCAAATTTAAAGGCTACAGAGTCAGCATTATGCTGCAGCAGTATTGCTGCAGCGCTGATATTCAGTCGGCGCCACTCACAAGCATACGAGCAGTCATCAGCCATAGTAATACTAATACCCACTAGTATTATTAGTATTATTAGTATTACAAGTCATAATAAATTTTACATTATATAAATATAATGATAACTTTTAAATGAAAATATAAAATATGAAGGATTTTATTGAATTAAGTACTTACGTTAAGAGGCTAGAGGCTATTTAAGGTTATTGAAAAGGTTCGATAGCGTAGAGACTAAGCGTTTGGCTAAGACCAAGTTTTCACCTACATTTTATCTATGTTAAGGGATTTTACGTAACAGGAGAAATTTTTAGTGCTACCACAGAATAAATAATATTAAAAGATTTTATTTATTTGTTATGGAAATTATTATCGGAAACCACAAGGCCTAGAAGGTCTTGTGGTTTCTGATAGATCTGGGTATTTTACGTATTACGTATACTGGCGGTAAATATATGGTTATACCACAATCTGTCGAAAGCTATAAGATCTTTTTAGCATGTCCCATAATCACATCTTACGAAACTAATGGGGGACAAAATGGAGTCATGGCCATCATATGTTAGAAATATTAGGAACAAATAGCGGAGAGGAAGCATGCGTAAAAAATACACGGGGGAAATAAATCTGGAGATGGGCAGCAACATATTGCCGATAGCAACAGGAAATATTATAAAATTACAGCTACCAACCCACTTGCCAAGCTTAGTAACTAGGGACAATACGGCTTATGAGGCAATTTATGAAATAGGCCTATGTTTAACAGTGGAATCAGTATTGAACGAATGAACTGCAAGAATATTATGGCCTACAAATAATTAATTTTTGTGTCACAGTATTGTAGTGTGGGGGTTATTGTTACTTTTTAAACTTTGGGTTTTTCTGACAAGATATCCTCAGTAGCATCCCGGAGTCAGGAAGTTGGCGGTGTTACACCCTGTGCCTCGGAAAGCACGTAAAGACAAGATATCAGTATGGCAGTTGCACCGCAAAACCACATAATCGTTTGTAAGAATTACTTCCAGAATGGAATATACACATAGGTACTGCGGAAATGTTCACTCGTCTTCCTTAAAAAGGGTAGTACAAACTTATATAAACACGCTAGTTAGAAAACTGAAAGTTAGGAAGTGTATAAAAAGCATTTTGTCGTATTGAATAACAAGATCATCATCAATTGCTTTTCCTAACAACACGATATATTAGTACTAATATTAACCGCAGTAGAACCAAAGTAACCGACGTCCGACGAATAAGTAAGCAGAAGTGGAAATGGGCCGGCCATATAGCTCAAAGAACCGACAACCGGTGGAGAAGAAAGGTTCTCGATTGGCAACTTCGTACCACCTTCCTCTAGATGGAGTGACGACCTTGGAAGACATGCAGGAAGTCGATGGATGCAGGTGGCTCAGGGCCGTGCTTTGTGGCATTCCTTGAGAAAGGCCTATGTTCCGCAGTGAACCCGTGAAGAACTGTAATGATGATAATACATAAAATATTTTGAAGACCTCGTCTCGATAGTCAAATGTGTACTAATCCATTTAATTACAATAAACAAGTATATATTTTTGTCGCCTAATATATTACTTAAATACACTAAAACAGGATTTAATCGTAATAGATCTCATAAGTCATCCATAGTAAGTCACTTACTTCCTTTAGGTCCACAAGCATAAATAAAACAAGCAAATATTTTTCAATATGAAAGGAGTTTGTCAGCTTTTTACGTAATGTTTTAAGCCTTCTGTTTATTGTTTACTTTCCATGTATAATATTGAAAGTAAACAAGGTTAAACACAATATTTTTTTAAATCCGTTGCCACAAATATTTTATTTGTAATGTTAAGAGTGGAATTTTATTATATTAAAAATATGATCCTTATCAAAATTTGTCTAAGCATAACTTTGTAAATTATTTGTAACACAAAAGTAGCCGATGAGTTGATTTTAGCCGAGGCTGACGTAGACTATTTCTAAGAGTATGATATAACTCTAAATCTAAATGCTCAAAATTTTGCGGACGTAGTTTACGATGGCCAAGTTCAATGATTTATAAAAGTCACAATGCCCTCTCTAGTAGGTGGTATTAAGTACAGAGATGACGCAGTCGGAAGTAACGTCTAAATTCGGTTTGCCCTGGCAGTTGTTGCTTATCGAAATATTCTGAAATACGAATTCCTATGACTTTCATAAAAGCCTTGTAAAGTAAAAAATCAATTGGAGTAGTGATTACTGGTATCTGATTTATCGTCTATTTTATAGGAAAGATGGAATAGAGTAGAGTAAGTAATATTTAAAGGAGAAATAGAGGTTTGAGAGGAAATTTGCAGCGAATTGGGGGGTAATGGGGCAGTAGTGTACGTTAAGCAGTTTTAAGTAGTTTTGTACTAATAGCATGATTCCTGGGTATTTTTGTTCTTCACGAACTTAAAAAAATATCAATCTCGTTAGCTCTTATAAAAGAAATGGGTTTAGATCCAAAGACGTAAAATGTTTAGTTGGGTGCAAGTAGTGATATCAACTATAAAGACAACACAAGTTGTCTCTCCTGTGTCGTAGACGTTATACATACATATTTTTTTTTTTACATATAAGACGTTTTTCATAATAATACATTAGCATGAGGAGAAACATCCGGACCCAGAACAATTATTTGTAGGTCATACAAACACTTTTTCCGTGTGGGATTCAAACCGGCGGCCTGGCAGCGCCCCAGCCAAATGCTCAACCACTTACCATAATGTGGACGGTGTGCTCGTTTTTCTCGCTTATTCCATAAAAAGAAACTTTTATGCTGTACCTAGATTGTAAACTAGTGATCAAGACTTTGATCTTTGTAACAGCTGGTTTTGTTGTTTGATTTTTAAACCGGTTTTCAGAAGAGCTGGTTCTGAAGCCCTAGTATTCTGAGCTGAAACATCTTTTCTAATACTTCTTTTAATTTTCTGTATCTATTATCTATTTATTCATTTTGTAATACAAATAAAAAGATATGCAATATTTTTTATACATGGTAGAGCCATGATGCAGCTATATTAGTAGTATAGTAGTAGCACGACAGGGTCGGCTTGACCGGGGAAGGTCCACGCTCTTACAAATTAAAAAAAATATGCAATATTTTTTATACATGGTAGAGCCATGATGCAGCTATATTAGTAGTATAGTAGTAGCACGACAGGGTCGGCTTGACCGGGGAAGGTCCACGCTCTCACAGGATACCAGCGTAAAATAGCAGCTTAACGCTGCTGTGTTTCGTATGGTGAATGTATAGGACCGGAGACCCCTTTTACTGGAAACCAGGAATTCCATCTTAGTCCTCACGGGTGAAAACGCATCTGCATTTTGACTCGTAGTCGCGGATAGATGTAGATGTCTATGGGCTACAGCAACTACTTACCATCAGGTGGGCTGTGTGCTCGTTTGTTACCCTTATCCTATAAAAAAAAACTAATAACTCTAATTCATAATTTTAGTTGTACATACAGTTCTCTTTCCCACGGTATAGGACTACCAAATCTTATAATTGGATACAAAATGTGTATAAAATGGTTCTCATAAATATCAAACAACTAACACTCACCCAATATAAACAAATCAGTCAACGTAGCACACGACGAGCTAGCTTAGTAGTCTTACCCAAAACTAGAACTAACTATTTCAAAAAAATGCTAACTTTTGAAGGAGCACAGCTTTATAATGGAATACCCTCTAGTATAAGAAATCTACACTCTTTCAATGTATTCAAAACTCAACTTAGTATATAATTACGGATCGATCACTTCTGAAGAAATGAAGGCTTTTAATGGGTATATATAGTTTGTACCTAATGACGACAAACTTATTGTTCTCAAGTGAGTGACATATGTCTTTATTGAGAACTAGCTTTTTACCCGCGGCTTCGCTCGCGTGGTCTTCAATTTAGAAACATCATGAAATGTTATTCCGTGCCAAATTTAGGAAAATTTGATCACTTTTAGAGTCACTTCGATGTCTGTGTCTCTATGTCAGTTTGTCAAAGAATTTTTTTGAATTCCCAAAGACTATTGAACCTAGATTATTGATATTTGCCACATATATAACATGATACAGGAGCACGTGAATAAATAAGTTTTTCAGAATTGCATTCATATCATATGTCTAGAAACATCTACAATTTTTTATATTGGGCGTGTCTTCCGATATATCCATAAGAAGGATAAATTGTCTTGGAATCAAAATTTATTATTGTTATTTACTCTTTACATTTATTCATAATTAAAGTTAATTTAGTTTTAACAAAATAATGATGGTCTTATATAAGTACGATAGTTGATTCATATCATTGGTCCCATTTAATATTGATTGGCACCATAAAATAGATTCTGATATTTTTTCTACGGAGAAGACTTCAAAATTTCATAAATGCAGTTCTATAATGATGAATACTACACATGTAATAAAACAAATTTTAATAAATCACGTTATATTTTAACTTTTATTTAAGCGGGTTGTACAAAACACATCTTTGGAAGAAAATTCCATAAAAAATTGCGTAAAAGAACATATTGCTGATGTGAAGCACCGACGCTCCGGGAAGTGTAAAGTATGTCAACATATTCAGTATCGTCCCAACCATTATATCAAATCTGATAGACAACAAATCTTCGCAATAGAACATCGATTCCTACCAAGGATGATTCGCGAGGCTATTGAAATTAAAAATATCCTAACTTCAATAGAGAAGATGAATGGGTGCTACCATCTACTTGGGATCCCATAATTAATAAAATTAAATCCAAACCCAAGCATACTACTGCAAGACTTCAAGGTACTGTAAGCTCGTCCTGCGTAGATCGGACCAAACATTATTAGTTCAAAGTTGATTGTAGTCTTCTAAAACTATGACATCAGGACGTCAAACAACTCATTTTTGATGCTGCACGAATAAGTATTCAGTAACATTCTAAAATTTTATTTTATCAGTTACTTATCATTAGTTTATTTAGCAGAAAGTAGAGGGCGCTATATTACATTAAAACTATGAAAGTCAAAACTATACTATCTAGTAACATCAGCTATAGAAGGTTGGGGTGCGACTGGCTCAAAAGCCACCCCAAAGCCGCGAACATTTATTTACTATATAAAAAAGATATAAAGATGATGTTGATTCTGTTAAAAATCTAATTCTGTTAGAAAACACGCTATCAGCGCCGCTAGCGGTGAAAAAATATTTGACGATATGACCATATTATTATCATGAAATAGCAATGTTGTGTTTAGTTATTAATATCGTTAAACGATCTCTATTCATTGATTTGGCTAAGCTATATCATGACTAGTCAACAAACAGTGATAAATATCTTGAAATGACACCATTTCACGAAATAATTATTTAATGAGAATTTTGCAATAATTGCAGGCAGACCAGTTTTAATCAGTTTACATACAGATATAGTATCAAACGTATGAAAATTTATATGTTTTAGTTCAAAAAAAATATCAATTTTCATACGTTTGATAGATGCCACTATTATCTATTATTTTTTAAATTTTAATTATTACACTTTTAAAATGAAATAACGAAAAAACTAAAAAATGAAGCGTTAGGATTTTTAAATAATTTTATAAATCTTATTATTTAGACATATAAGTGTAAATTATTTATATTATTTAATTTATTAGTTACTAAAGGCAAAATATTGGCTTTTTTCATTTGACGATAGATGGCGCTGTTTTGATAATTGAAACTTATATCGTCAGCGGAGTTTCAAATTGTTATGCAAAGATTAAAACTAATTTTAAACTTTATACTAAACACCTATCATCCCGCCTATTAACTAACATAATCATATATAATAGAAAATTAACATCTAAAGGTAGAAAAATACTTCTTAAAACCTTCTTTTTTAAGTTCCGTAATCGGATAAAAAATAGCCTATAAGTTGCCCCGGGTTTCTAACTACCTACATATAAAATTTAATGGAAATCGGTAAAGTAGTTTTTGCGTGAATCGGTAATACACAGACAGACATACAGACAGACAGACAGACAGGCAAAAATATATTTAGTCCCCTGGACTTGTTTTCTCAAGAGTATATTAGAATTACAGATATGACTTTTCTACAGATTTATTATATGTATAGATAAAGTTTCTTTAAACCTTGTGTAGTTGGTTTCTATTATGAAATTTAATTTTGTGCAACTTCAAGGACCCAGTGTAGCGGTATAAAATAAAAATAAGTTGGCTCTACAGGCAGCCCTGGTGGTAAGAACGCTGGCTGCGTTTTCTCGTTGAATGAATATATCATATTCATAAAAATATACGAAATAAATTCGAAGTAAAATCGAATATGGAGGAGTGACCGCGAGGCCGAATGCCCGGAAATAGATTTGTGCCCGATATTAAGTAACTAGACCACCCACCACCCAGATTGGTGATTCGGTGGTGGCGGCGTTAAAGACTCACTATCTCGTATCATTCCGTGGGTGTCGTAAGACAGGATACAGGCAATAAAACAGGAGATGGGCAGCAGCATATTCGTGAGAATAACTTAAGATAATGAACAAACTGCTGTTGCCAAATTCGAATGACAAATATAAGTCAATTAATAGGCTATAATAAAAAATAAAAAAGAACATTGGTAATAGGGAGTAGTGTCAAAGGTGTGAAGCACTTAGCACTGCGATTTTCACAACACAAGGAAAAATATATCGTAAAAAATATAACGTGATCTTACGAAGAAGAAGAAGAGTACCAGATAAACTTAATATTTTCAAATGTGTCTGGAAGAACACATTTTCAAATAGGACTGTTAGAAACAAAAAATTAACATTTTCAATAATCGATTACTCGATCGAGTCTATTTGGATTCCTTCATGACCGCCACACTGCTCAAGTGCGTACTGGCGGTTCTTCCCTTTTGTTTGCGTTGCATGCCTATCACGGAATATAAAAAACAAGAGGAAGCCCAAAGTGGGCGGGGCAGGCGAGTTAGAATTAGTGACAGTAGAGCGTAATTGACTGTCAGTCGCAGGCTCAAATTGTTGCGAGCTGACGGATCGCTGTTTAAGTGATATATGCGAAAATATGCCGTTTTGGGCAATATTGGAGTGTAAAAACAAAAGTAAAAAGCAAAATATTTTCAATGGAGGTGTTTCGTACCAAAGGCACGTGTAATTTTTTCCTTTTTGTATAGAAACTTGACTAAACATGGAGAAAATATCAAATTGCCTTTATTACAAGTAATATTCAACCTTATTTCGTTATACTAAGGTTTATCTGTAAATACATTTTGAATAAAAATAGCTGCGATAGTGTTGTGACTACGCCGATATTAAAGTTTTCGATAAAATTTTATCACAGTCCTGTTCAACTAACATGTTAATGAAAATTTGCAAATACTGGATGTCTATGAAAATATATGAAATTATAGGGTGATACCCTATGAATGTGAACTTTTGTTAGGGTTGTTAAGCCAGAGAAGTAAGTAAGTAGTTTAGTAATACTCACGACTTTTGGAAAGAAGCTGAAATAAAAGTGATCTTAATAATATCATGATCTACATTAGTATCTGAATTAAATAATTTAGCTAATAATCAATAAATTTCCATTAAAGACAATTAATTATATGCCGGCTATATGAATTACGGGGATATATGAATACATCAAGACAATTTCCAATAAATTTTGAATTATACTCATTTTATCATATTTTTTTTCAATTCTGTTTCTTCAGTCAATACATTTCATATACATGATAATAATAGAAACAGAAACAGAAACAGAAACTTTTTTATTCAATATAGATTATAAATAATACTTATTGAAAGTCACTCTTTTGTCTAATTACCACTGGTTCGAAAAAAAACCTCTGTCCTGGGAAGAACCAGCAAGAAACCCAGCGGGACTTTTTTTTTAAATAAGAGCTTACAATCATGTATATTACACAATTAACCACACAAAACAAATTAGAAACAGCCTGGCAGCGAACACCTCATTCCCAGGGGTTATTATCATCCATAAATTCGTTAACATTATAATAACCCTTTTTATACAAACTATGTTTAATAAAGTTTTTGAATTTTGAGTAGGTCGAATTTTGTATATTTTCTGGGATTTTGCTGTAAAAGCGTATACATCGCCCCAAGAATGAATTACTGACTCGGTGGAGTCGAGTAACTGGTACTACTAGCTTGTGTTTGTTCCTAGTATTTACAGAATGAATATCACTTATTTTTATATAACTACTTTTATTTTTGTGTACGTACATTACATTTTCATAAATGTATTGAGAGGCCAAAGTTAATATATTAATTTCCTTAAATTTTTGTCTGAGCGACTCTTTAGGTTTTAAATCATAGATTGCTCTTATGGCCCTTCTGTAAAACAAATATAATTTCAGTGTCAGTTGCGTGTCCCCATAGCAAAATACCATAGGACATTATGCTATGGAAATAGCTAAAGTAAACAAGTCTAGCTGTTTCCACACTGGTAAGATTTCTAATCTTTTACAGCATATGCTGCAGAACTAAGTCTGCTTGCTAACTTTGATATATGGGGGCTCCATTGAAGCTTCGCGTCTAGTGTTATTCCAAGAAAAATTGTGGTATCGACAAGACTCAGTTCCTCCCCATTTAAAATTACATTAGTATTTAATTGTCTGACATTTGGAGTCATGAACTTCATACATTTCGTTTTAGTGCTATTTAAATGCAAGTTATTAACATTAAACCAATTTACTAATTTAGATATAGCATTATTTACTTCGTCATATTTTAATAATTGTCGTTTTAATTTGAAAATTAATGAAGTGTCATCAGCAAATAATAATAATAAATCATATACTGAATATCGATATAAGCCAGATCACTTTCAGGGAGAGTAACTACATCACTAACATCATTCACGTAGCAGTATAGGTTAGGTAGGGCAATGTCAACGTTATATCTATTGACATTGTGTCTATAATAGTGTGAATTTATTATTGCGACATCTAACGTTATGAAGCTAAATTTGCTCATTAATTCTAGAAACTTCGTTGGTGAAAAGTAATATGATCTCATTTTTAAGAACACTAATGAAATTGTTAACAGCAACTTTAAGAACTGATTTATCATTTGCTCGGCGGTGAAGGAAAACATTGTGAAAAAAAAAACATGTTTGTGTACTTAAGTACGCACGTAAGAAGTTATACTTCTTTAGCGTAACAAAACAAAAATAATTAAAATAAAACACGTTTTATAGATTCATAATATATATTTGAATAACTACCTTGAATATAGTTATCAGTTCTCACGAAAACTTGACAGTTGACAGACAATTACCAAATGAAGTTATCGCTTTTAGGTTTCGGTGTGCGCGCGCATCGTAACAACTTCATGCTGTCGTTTTTAGGAGTCGGTGTGCGCGCGCATCGTAAAAAATTCACTCTAATCATTTTTCTCAAACGCGCCAAAAGAAGTATAACTTCAAAAACTTCATGTCTCAGCAATACTATATTTCAATGTCATTTGAAGTCCGTTGCCACGCACTGGAGCATCGGACTATTTCCTCAATAACCCTCTTATACATGAGAGTAAGCCCGTGGCCAGCAATAGGACGACTGTAACTTTACTTTTCTTTTTAATGAATGGGTATTCTCGACTGGAGGTAGCCACGCTCGCTCAGAATACCAATGTAAGATAGCAGCATGATGAGTTTAGTATGGCTCCTTGGGCCACAGCATCTACTAATCATCAGGTGGATTTTATGCTCGTTTGTCGTCCTCATTAGAGTAAAAAAAAGATTTTAAAAGAAAATGTTAAGTTAAGTAAGATAAGGATTTTCTCAAGAACAGATTATCTCCAATATTCTCTACCCACTTCAAAAAGGAGGAGGTACTCAATTCGACTGTATGTTCTTTTTTTATGTGTGTTACCTCATATCTTTTTTCTGCATGGACCGATTTCGATGATTCTTTTTTTATTTGAAAGCTGGTGCTTCTCATGTGTTCCCATAAAAATTTGATCAAGATCCGACCAATACTTTTTGAGTTATTCTTAATAATTTATATTGAAGTCAGTTGTACAACATTTTTAATTTTTAATTATTTAAATTTAAAATGTTCGATAAAGTTATATTCGATACTCTAGAGTAAGAGCTATTTTTTCATATATTTTTAAATATTTGGTTTCATTATGTAAAAAGTTAGGTTACTATAACAAAATCTCCCCTTTAATCTATGGAGGAGGTCTATGTTCAACATTAAAGTTTTGATAGGTTTAGCAGTAGACTTTTAATCGTATTAATGAAAATCATCATTTAATAGACAATTAAAGTTTATAACAGTTGAAGTTGCTGTTTTTGAAATGAATTGAATGTCATCCAATATATAAATATTAGACACTTTTGCTATTCGTTAGGTTTAACGGCCGATGTGGAGATTTTAGTACCAAAAATCTTAGCCTACTGTTTCCGTCGGTTCATGCAATATTATTATTATTCCGCTAGATTTAATTTGGTAAAGAGATTTTTTTATAAGTCTACAGGCTGAGTTTTAATTCGAGATTTTCAGTCCGTGGTGACGTCGTATGAAAATTTACCATCCCATTTCATCCCGTAGGTGTCCTAAGTGGTAACTATGGACAATGCCAATAAATCAAATCCTACTCGTATATATATACAATCGAACAATCAAGGGCAATGCAGGAGACTCATGTCCAGCAGTCGACTGTTGCGATCTGATGAAAAAGAAGATATTACTTGCAAAGTTTTCGATTATTAGACTTTTTTTTTCTAAGGACCAGAAATACCATTGGTAGTAATTAACTTTTTGTTGCAGACTGCTTCCGCATTTCTATAAATTCAAACTAGTTTACCTTGTAGTTTCCGTGAGTACTGGCACAGAATAAATAATAGTACTGCGTAGTACTGGGCAATAAAACTACAACTTTTTCATTGGATTTAAGCGTTATAGTTTGTATTTATGTTAAAAATATCGACAGTATTTTTTTATTTATCCCTTCTAAAGGGTTACTGGGAACTCGACAACTTCCTGGCAGGGCGTGATAGGGGAGTCAAAATGCTACAAATTTGACCCCCCATATGTATGGCCGAAAATGAACTGGTCTTGAGATATACGGATTTTAAAGTTTTTTCAATAGTCACCCAGAATTTCATATTCTAAATAAAAATAAAACCTATTTTTTGTATGCTTTCTTTTAAATTTTTTTGCGAAATGATTTGGAAAACTTATTAGTAGATGTTTCAGAAGAAATTAAAAGTAATTTGATTTATCAGCATGACGGCTGTCCAGCTCCCTTCCAGTTATCTGTACGAGAGTAGCTAAATAGCCAATACCCAAACAGGTGGATTATGAGGGGAGGGCCAATTCCATGGCCTGCACGTAGTTCAGATCTGACACCACTAGACGTTTGGGGTCACATGAAGGACTTAGTTTATGTGATCCCAGTGAATTCTCTTGAAGAACTTTGAAGGCGTATCTAAAATGCGGCAGAGCAGATTAGGCCTACAATATCTTCAAAAATAACGAAAACTGAAGTTAGGAAAAGAATCAGGGCGTGTATCCGCAAACAAGGGGCTCATATTGAGCAAGATGTTTAATCTTTAAAAAACTTAGTAAAAAAAAAGTTTAGAAATGACCCACATTAGTTTAATTGACTGTACGTTATGAATACATGTCTTCACCGGGATATTGTTACCTTTTTGTATAGCTGATTAAATGGGCATGTTTTTTAAAATATTTTTATGTCTCATGTCATAGTAATTTTTTGAAGTACGTAACATTTTATGACACATAAAGTGTAAAAAAAAAACTTTATTATGACCCATAATGTTTTATTGTGAATACTTTTTGTACTTTTTGAAGTGAAACTTTTTTTCTCCCATACGTTGATAGTATGGGAGAAAAAAAATCGTCACACTTTTCTCTTACGCTCGACCGCCACACGCCAATGGTGTGCCGATTCGATTATTTATGTAATCGATTAATCGATAATGCGAACTAAGGCTATCGATTATTAATCGACTTTGTTCGATTATTAGTTCGAAATTAAAATAGTTGAAAATTGTCTTATCTACAGGTTATAAAAATTAAACAATAATAACAGAATTATTACACTTATTTATAAAAAAAACAATATTATTTAAATTTAACATCAAGCAGTTATCAATTTCCAATCAATGTCAAAAAAATTATGTAAAATAGATGATTTTGCAGCATGCGGTTACTCCTTAAATTTGAACGGGATACACTAATACTTTAAATGTAATTTGTATAGATGCGGGTTTGTATACGTCTGAAATCGTGTACGTCCCATGTACTAGCTATTTGTATATGTCTGAGATCGTGTGCGTCTCATGTACATAAGAATCTAATTAAATAAAACCGTAAAACAATGCCAAAAACATTATTCGGGATTTCCCCTATAATAGAGCACTTTACTGCGTAGTACCTACCCATCACTAAGTAACGGGGATTCCCTTTATAAGTAAGGTTTCTTATATGGTTTTCCCTAATAATTGATTGAAAACGATCATCTTGGTAATCAATCCATCGATTTTTGATAATCGATACTGCACACCATTACACGCGAGCCATGATTGGCCTTGATGCTTACCAATTACTAATTACCATCTCCATCTCCATGTTACCAAAATTCAGAAGTGACTTTAAAAAAAATATTTCTTATAATAAAGTGATAAAATAGAAAGACTTATTTCAATTCAAGTGAATTAATAGTGAAAAGGAGAGTGATTATATTTTTCTTTTGAAGGATCCAACACCTGGGTGTAATTTTGGTATTTATTTTATGTTAACCTCACTTTTTGATTGTAAGTATCGTGCATTTTTACAAATTATTAATTTTTAATGATTTATTCATTCATTTTTAATTATTTTTTACATGTATTGATTGATTAGTGAATATAGATCCCAAACACCATTACCATTTTTATATTTTAACGATTTATTCATTCATTTTTAATTCTTTTTTACATGCATTAATTGATTAGTGAATATAGGTCCCAAAAGGTATGTTTACACCAGTGCGCTTTCCTGTTCATCTTGCGTCTTCCTCTAACGCATGCCTGAGCAACTAGAGCGCATGCAATAGCTAAAATTAGTTCGACAACAGCGCATGCCTCTAGCGAAAGCTGATCCGTCACCGGTGGGTTCGCATGCAACATTTCGTGCGTTTTAGTAAACAAAATGGCGGAAGACAAAGTTTAAACTTTGGAATTTATCGATGATTATCGAACATATCAAGTATTGTGGCACCACAAGCACGAAGATTACACAAATAAAATAAAAAGAAACGACGCGTTGATTTCTCTGAGCCAAAAATATAATTATGATGTAAAACGGTTAAAAACAAGATATAGAGCTTAAGGTCATACATGCTTCTCAAAGGAACATTAAAAATTACGATGAAAAGAAGTAGGTCCGGAACAGAAGATAATTACGAATCTACGTGGTTTGCCTAACCGAGGCGCGTGAGGTATAGACAAGTTGCATGCGACAAGCGCACGGGTGTAGCCGATAAGCTGCATGCGTCTTATGGCACAGTGCTTGACGCAAGATGAAATGAAAGTTGAAATGCAAAATAAACATGAAGGCGAAATTGAAAGCGCACTGGTGTAGACATAGCTATACAACATTACCGTAAATAAAGAAATATGATTAAAGCCAAGATGATGTAAGGAATAATATGTCCATTTATAATATTACCTATAAGCTATTTCTACACCAGTGCGCTTTCCTGTTCATCTTGCGTCTTTCTCTAACGCATGCCTGAGCAACCATAGCGCATGCGCTATAGGGGGAACGCTGCCAGTATCTTCGGAACCTTGCCTAAAAGGACTCCATTTTAATAATATATTTTAGTTATTATAATATTTTTTTAAGGTTTTAGTTTTAGGTTCATTGTTCTAGTATATATTTTATTTTATAAATTGTGTAATGTAAGTTTTCTTTTTGTGAAGATAATGTAATATAATAATATATAGATAATATAAAATGACAATTGACATAATGACATTATGTGTCACTTATTAATAAAGCTATTGGGCTATTTAGATTTTTATAAATATTATATATATATATATATATATATATATATATATATATATATATATATATATATATATATATATATATATATAATATTATATATTATACTAGCCAGAAATATAAAAAAAAAGAAATGTCATGTTCTAATTTGCTTTAAACTAAATGTACCAGAGACGTCCGTCTGACGCTTGAGTGTTTCTAGTTAGTTTGTGGCTTTAATTTAATGCGAAATATTTTTTTGCTTTAACCTTACTTAACCAATTTTCGTTAAGTAGTAAATAGTAGAAAATTATGTCATAAAGAAGTTTCACTTCTTACGTGTGTACACTATTACACACACCCATTTTTTTATGATTGTATTCGCTTGGTTGAAGCTTCAAGAAAATAAATAAACTTAAAAGAAATCATATAAAAAAAGCTTTACAGTTATACGAAATTCTGGGTGATTATTGAAAAATCTTTAAAATCCGTATATCTCAAGACCTGTTCATTTTCGGCCAAACCTTTGGGGTCAAATTTGTAGCATTTTGACACGCCTATCAGGCCCTGCCAGGAAGTTGTCGAGTTCCCAGTAACCCTGTATAATCATAATACCTTCCAACCATAAAATTTAACGACAGATTGGATTAAAATTTACCTACTGGAGTTCCGAGTACATATTTTTAATCATTAGGCCATCATAGTTTCGTTACACAATAATATAAAAGCAAAAACATTAAAGAAAGAAGGAAATGAAATGTAAATGGAAACTGTTCGTGTTAAACTGAAAAGTAATATTCAAATGTGTTACACATATTTTTGTTGTTAATTTCTTTATTCTTCTCCTTCATCATATTTATTAGGGTTCCGTACCCAAAGGGTAACCAACGGGACCCTATTACTAAGCCTCCGCTGTCCGTCCGTCCGTTCGTCCGACCGTCTGTCTGTCAGCGGGCTGTATCTCATGATCCGTAAAGTTGAAATTTTCACAGAATGTGTATTTCTGTTTCCGCTGTAACAACAAATAATACAAATTAAAATAAATTAAAAATTAAAAGGGGCTCCCCTACTAGAAACGTGTATTACGATGGTACGGACCCTTCATGCGCGAGTCCGACTCGCACTTGGCCGGTTATTACACACATTCGTTTAAATATAATCTTTATATTATACCTGATGGTACGTGGTTGCTGTGGCCCATAGACATTTACATTATCCTCGAATACGAATCAAAATGCAGATGCGTTGTCACCCGTGAGGACTAAAATGGAATGACTCGTTAACAGTAAAAAGGGTCTCCGGTTCTCTACACTCAACATACGAAACATGTTGCTGAAACTTAATGTTATGCCTTAGCTACAAATCAACATCATTTTTAATGGTTTTTACTATTCCGTGTGAGGATAACCTCAAACAGATAAACAAACAAAATATCTGGATCTGGCTCACGAGCTGACCGACATGTGTGGTGGTAAGCCGACCGAAATTATTTCTGTAGTTATTTGTGCAAACGGGTTAGTAAAAATAAAAAAAAATGGACCCGAGAATCTGACCGGGTCTTAAGCGACTGGGGTTTCGTGACAGACCGCTCCGGGCTAAAATGCAGAAGGTGGTGCTCCTCGACACTGCTCGCATCGTCCGCTGATTTCTTTCCCATTCCCCCTAATCTTCGGTCGTTTGGTCTCCCCTGCCGCTTCCGTCTGGTTGGGTTTTATCTATTTATTTAACTATACTTTATTGATTATATTCTATTAGGTGTGTGTTTTATAGTATATGTTTATAGTATATGTTTATTTATTTTAAAAGCTTTATTTAACTTGCAATGTTTGTTTGTTAGGGTCAACCCTTGCAACTGAATTTCAAAGCAGTTATTGTCAAATGATAGAGCTGTAATTTTGCATACATGTTTTTTTATAGAATAAGGGTGACAAACACCTGATGGTAAGTAGATGCTGTGGCCCATAGACATCTACATTTATTCTCGATTAAGAATCAATATGCAGATCGCATTACCCCTGAGGACCAAGATAGAATGCCTCGTTTCCAGTAAAAAGGGTCTCTGATTCTCTACACTCACTAAACGAAACACAGCAGCATTATGCTGCTATTTTACGCTGGTATTCTATGAGAGCATGGTCCTACCCCCGTCGAGGCGACCCATTCGTGCTACAACCATAATATAGCTGCAGCGTGGCTCTACCACGTTTAACGCACTCTTGTGTTTACGGGGATTTCCCAAGCTCAGAATTCACGCAACCAACCGCATCGCCTATATCTCGCGTCATCGCTTCCGCCGTTGTGCAATTTAGGTATTAAAATATATAAAAATATAGTAAAATAGTTAGACATTTGCTATAACGCTATTATATTTCTCGATAATCTGTGAAGTTTATATGTGTGAAGATAGCCGGCATCCAACCATCGTGGCCACAGCCCTTGAGACATGAGGCCAATTAGTAGAAGTCCAGGTGAGTGCACATGCATTCCTTCACATCCTTCCTGTAGCCTGAATTTAGGGGCATTTGCAGTATCGCGAAATAGTAAATTCGCAGCATACAGTCCATTAATTTACGTAAAATCATCCTTTAAATAACTCTGAACCAGTAGTTGGTCATTAAACCAACACGCCATTTTTGGCCCTATGCCAGGAACTCGACCATAGCTGGCCTTTCTCTCTGAATTATAATTAATTAATTAACCAATTTTTGGGTCACTCCGGCCGGGATAATAAAATTTTATCCATAGCGCGAAAAGCTTTTATATCATATTAATTGGGTAATGTAATAAATTGATGGGTTTGATTTTATTTAAAGTTTATTTTCTTTTTTATGCTCTTATTTTAATAAAAGCTTATTTTTAAAAATGTTTTTTTTTTACTATTCATTTATTTATAAGTATTAATGTATCCCAACCAGAAGTAAACACAATGGAAATAACCCATAATAATAATAATAGTCTTTATTGATAACCAGTAAATATGTGAAGTCTCTCATTAATGAACTAGGCATTATACACGTGTATCTCAGTAATATCAGTAATCATCAAATTGCATCGGACGTTAATGGCGTCTAGACAGCCATTGTGACTTTCCTAATGTCCTCACATTCATCCTCAATTTATGCATTGTTGTGTCATATTTCAAGTTACTAATTTACTATAAGAAACTGGCACCTTGTGCTTCGGACATCCGTGAATTGGCCAATCCAGGGTCGTTCGGCCGTTTGACACTGTTGCAATACTTTTAACGCAGCCTATGGTATTTTGAAACACACATGATAACTGCTAATAAGCATTGGTTTGAAGAATAATATTACTTTCTTTATGTAAATACATAAAGAAGTTAATTTATTTAACATTCGAAAATGTAAAAATTCTTTTGTGATAAATAGAACAGAATACGATTCCAACTTTTACCATGACTGCGTTAATTATTACATTACGTGACTATTTTTTTTTTTGCTCGTGCGTAATTGTGTAAAAACGTGCGAAAGTTTTAGTTGTATTACGTGTAACCTAAATTTAGTTTTTTTTTTAATTTTAAATGCTTCTCAATATCGTTGGCAGCACCATGTCAAGCACTAAAATCGGTCCTTTCTCGCGTAACGTCTGTTGTAGGCTTTGTTTTATAAACATTTATACTTGTTTTGCAAATTGATAGCAAAGGTACACTTGCGTTAAGGCATTTTCGTTATGTTTTGTTCATTTTTTGTCAGAGGCAAACAAACCAGGAGTTGGGTGGCAGCGTCTTCCTAATAACAATATGAAAATAAAAAGCTGCGGTTGCCAACTCGCCTGTCAAGCGTAGCAACAAAAATCCCCCTCAAGAGGCAATTTAGATGGAGGCTTATATTCAGCAGTGGATTTTGATAGGCTGTAATTTATTTTAATAGAATAAGGGTGACAAACGAGCACATAGTCCACCTGATGGTAAGTGGATACTGTGGTTCATAGACATCTACATTTATCCTCGATTAAGAATAAAAATGCAGATGCGCTTTCATCAATGAGGACTAAGATGGAATGTCTCGTTTCCAGTAAAAAGGGTCTCCAGTTTTCTACACTCACCACACGAAACACAGAAGCATTAAAATGCTATTTTACGCTGGTATTCTGTGAGAGCGTGGTCCTTTCCCGATCGAGCCGACCTAATCGTGCTACAAATGAATAAATAAATCAAAAACTTATTCTTTAATGAGCATAACAGTAATGAAATACAGACCGGTGATGGGAAGCAGCGCCAAGTGTTGAATTGCGATTGCCAATCCGCTTGAAAAGCGTAACAAACCCGACGTCAGGCTTTTTTTTATAATATGTGAATTTGATTATAATGTCTGTATCTGTTGTATAAAAATGTCAACCAAGTTAACCGCTTGGTTAAGTAGAAGTTATACAATGTTTTTTTTTATTTAAAAAAGAAGTCAGCAAATCTTTTAAAGTCCGAACCGTTAAGCTGTAAGTGCGATCCATTGACATCTTTAAGAAATTCATTAATTCAAAACAGAAAATAAAATTTTTCATTCTTTGCAATTAATCACTTGGGCAAGATGTTGGAGAAGGTATTCAAAAAATTTAAACTAATAACTACGTAAGTTCGTAGTACGCAAGTTTACCTTAGTCACGGATTTAAATATAAAATAAAAAACTTTTTGTTATTTACTCTAACGTACAGTCACTGTGGCTAGCATTTCTAACTTCATCTTGTATTCTTTTGTAGTGTAGTTTCTTTTGTAATGAGACTTGAGGCGCTGTTGATGTTTTTATGTTTACGCAGTTGAATGGTTTACGTAAGATTCCTAAGATAATATCAGCAAAGGTAAAATATGTTTATTTATATATTTTAAAACTGCATTTAAACATATTTATTATAAACTAGCGATCCGCCCCGGCTTCACACGGTTGATTTCTGGATCTTGACAACAACGCCACCTACCGGGTAGAATTGTGAATCTAAACCATTCTCTAATCAACTTAATCACACACACGTCACACACACACACACACACACACACACACGTTACACACACACACGGAGGCGTTCAGTCACATACACACGGATAGAAGAATTACGTAATCTATAATACGCATGCTTTGTTTTATACTATGTAGAGATTTACTAGGTCGTTGGACTCTGATTCTGCCTAGAAGTCCAACTGTGTAGGTGCCACCACACTCTTTCTTATGTGCTGTGTCCCGGTTTAGAAAATATTTTTTTTATAGGATAAGGGTGACAAACGAGCACATAGTCCACCTGATATTAAGTTGCTGCTGTGGCCCACAGACATTTACATCTATCCTCAAAAAAAATTAAAATGCAGATTGCAGACAGCGTTGTCACACGTGAGGACTAAGATGGAATGCCTCTTTTCTAGTAATAATGGTCTCCGGTTCTCTACACTCACCATACGAAACACAGCAGTGTTATTGTACGCTGGTATTCTGTGAGAGCGTTGTCCTTCCTCGGTCGAGCCGACCCATTGGTGCTACAACTATACTACAAATATAGCTGCAGCCTGGCTCTACCACGTCTAAACGTGGGTTGCAGTAGACACCATCAAGTGGACTGTGAGTTTTTTTTTACTATTCCAAGCCAGCGCTTAACTACAATCCCACCTGATGGTAAGTGGTGGTATAGCCTAAGATGCTGAAGCGCACTGACTTAACAAAAGCCTATTCAGTGTTGCCTTGAAGACATTGTAATCGGATGGAAACACAGGTGCTGGCAACTTATTATACTCTTTTTGTTGAGTTTGTTTGTCTCTTCAGTTTTATAAAAAATTTAATATATTGAATTTTTAAATTGCTAATAAGTGACCGCTTTGTGGTTGTGGTTACGTAAATTATGGCTAAGTTTCGTAGTAGTACCTGTTTTCCTTGTAGGTGCTTTCGAATTATAAATATGCTATGTTATTCACCGGTATTTTACCTCAATTATAAACTTTAACTGCAGTTAAATAATAGGTCTGCAACTACGTAAAATATCAATTTATTACTTTTTTATTTTATTTTATTTTATAATGATTTCTTATATTTACGCGAACACTACACATTTCATAAAACTATGTTTACGGATTTTATTGCGTTTAATTTACTTATTTTAATTCCCGAATTTCGAAACGTCGGGAATTAAAATAAGTAAATTAAACGCAACAAAAGCGGTAAACATAGTTTTATTTTATTTTTCTCTACATATGGAAGTGTCTGTCTGTAATATCGAAATAACTGCCTTATATTGAGCTGTCCGAGAAAATCTTTGGAATGGCTGTACCGATTGTAATAAAACTTCACGAACAGATTGAGAGCAATGCCATAAGTGATATGGGCTATATTTTATCCAAAAAACTAAAAGGTCAAAAAAAAACTGAAAATTTGTCAAATAAATGGTCTTTGATTAGTATAATCCAAATATCGCCACATTAACAGATCCTATCCAGGCGAAGCCGGAGTGGTACATAAAACTGAACAAAATGCTTTTCTAAATGTGTAAATGATTGTGTCAAATATATATTAGAAGGTTCTTCTCTAGAATATTTAATTTCACTGATGAACGTACGACGTACGAGACGGCGTACGAGAATCCACTACCCCATATCTTCCCGTTGGTGTCGTAAGATGCGAGAGAGAGAAATAAAACAGGAGATGGGCAGCAGCAATATATAATAAATATAAATAAAAAGATTTTTTTTGCCACATAAAAATACAATGATAAAATTTAAATAGACAGCTTAATAATTAGTTGTGACAAAACGGTCAGTGACTCAGTTGTAACGGGAAACCCATTACTCCTGCTATTCTGCCACAGCCTTTGCGCATTAACCAAACAGGGTCTTAGGCAAGTGATGAAACACGTATCTTAAAATAAAACTAAAAATAATTAAGTAAAATAAAACTAAAACAATAAAACTAAAATACAAAAAAAAAACACTAATTTGAAGGGGTATCAGAACCACACAGAGCCAGGGACTGCTGTTACATCAGCCACTATTTGAATACACAGGGGACGTCTATGTTCAGTGGTGCACTCTTGATGGGATATAATGATGATGATGAATGATGACATACTGTCACTGGTGCTGAAAAGGACAATTTAGTCATGTGCCACACGTTCTTTCTTATTCACCACCGCTGCGCAGGCAGGTTGGTAAACGCAGAACTTCCACCGTCGCATTGGTCGCTTTCACAACCCTTATTCTGTGAGATATGTATGCGCTTCACGTTTTTAATGGTTTTACTGCCAATAATCGAACATTAGAAGCCTTGTCAGTCAGTCAGGAGATACTGCATATAGATGAAATTGACGTTGAAAGTAGCTCTAACAAAACCCAATAAACAAACCTTTTAAAAATAAACATAAAATTTTTACTAAACATTCAAAATTTACTTTTAATTTGTAGAATAGTAATTTTTTGTTGGAATTTGCTTGCTTCGCCTTTATGATATCATGAAGCTAACAAACTATTCGCGCATATCTTTTTGAGGTCATTTACAAGTACTATTGAAATAATCTCAGTGCCGGAATCTGCAACGTCTTTGCACTTATAAGAGGGGACCCTACGTAAGGCGAGGGTCAACACGAACCGGCAGCCACTTTCGCTCTCAGTTCCAACATAGAATACGCACGTGGAGTACGTTGCGAAGGGGGAATACGTATGTCTTGCATATTCACGTATCAGATATCGATAACTTAATGAGATTATACTTGTTGCAAATTTAAATATAGAATATTAAAATATAAATTGTGATAATTTTTAACGTGATTTTCTCGGCCAGTAATTTAAATAAATTTAAGTTTTTTTTTTAAATACATAAGTAATTTATTTATATTGGTGACGTTAAAGTGAAAAGTGCGAATATGGTTGCTAGTGTACAATGGTTGTTTTTACTTGGAATATCAGCTATTCAATTTTCTGGTAAGATATTTTAAAATTACTGCATAGAGACAGTAATACTTTAAAAATAATTTTCCATAGTTTAATTGATGAATAATCTACGTCAACGTTCCATTATCAAATTAATATTTACTATAATATATTACTATGTTTGTTTATTACAAGGATCAAAGCAATAAGCAAAATGATGTCGAAAATATTATGTATTTACCAACGATGCGATTTTTTGTGCTGTTCGTACATTTTTGTTTAAAATTATCTAGTTCTATTTGTGTGTTATAATTTATAATAAAAACAATAAGCAATACGGCACCCCTATTTTGTAATATTTTTTACAATTGATGACAAGAATGTCTTAGTTTAAATGAGCATCTAATCCATTTTTAATCGAAGAGTAAAATATTTAAGAAAGCTACCTGATAATTAAAACATAGTTCTGTGTATTTTGATAGCATAATAAAGCGAAAATAATTAAGGGCGCGTAGTCTAATGGCAAAGGGTGCGGACACACTTAATAAGTTAAGGGTTCGAATCCGATATACGACTACTGTGATGAACCACTCCTAACACAAGCAATCAACTAGAGTATTATTGAATTTGGATAGCGTTACTAGTATTCTAATTAAGAAAACAATTAGAGATAATTTTGATTTAAAAAAAAATTACATTCCAAAAACCAGCCTAGTTTTTGCAAAATAGAATTTTTTTTAAATCATGTAGAACTATTTAAATGTAAAATTTATATGCATTTTCATAACGTCCTAGTGAACATTTTGGGATTTGTGAATAAGTGAACTATTATCGCTAACAAAAAGTATAATATGAAAACTAATAAGTACCAATAAAAAGTTATTCGTATGAAACGTATTATTATACAAACATGACAACTTGACAACAGTTCCTCAAAACGTGAATCGAGTTACCGCAACATACCGCTGCTCGCACGTATGTACAAGGCGCGTCGCTTCCGAATGTTACGTTAAACGTTCGCCCGACATTCGACTTGCATAACCGCGATGTCTTGCTCTTTCGTGCGTTAATTGTATGATAATTCGCGGATATTGTAAACAAGTTTTGTAATATTCTTAATAACGACATATTTGCAATAGATAACATTGTAATAGCAATGTGCCATTAATGTCTAATACCCGTACTTATTACAAATTGATTTTGTATGTATTTAAAATTTTGTAAACGAAATTTTGATAATGGCCTATTTCATACCTACATTAACCGATTACGTAAATAAGCGTCATTAATATTATTGTTATTGAGCATTGTAAGCTCAATGGATCAAAGTCAGAATGAATTCTCTGCTTGTTACAGACTTTTGCACATACAGCAACTAAAAACATACAATCTTAAAAGATTTATCTATTTTCACCAGGCTGTACTTGGCTGATGAATGGGTGAGGTTAGAAGTTTTTCTTTCGAAGTTCTCGAACAGTTAATAAGTTGATATACCGCCATATTAATATGTCGCCAGAGCATCGTCCGTTAATTAGCAGGATGCGCGCATTTGATACTACTGCTGCTTTCTATTTTCTGTGACGTTGGTGCTGTTAGCCTATACGGCTCTTACAGCTTCATCTAACACAGGGCTATTTAAAAAAGGTAAAGGCAATGATGATGAGGATAATGATGATGATGGTTTCTGATTTGGTATTGTTATCAATCATCATGTCCCCTCTGTTGAGGTTTCTTGAGCTATCTAACCGCTGTCCGAGTGGGGGTGTACTCGTGGGGTCGATGTTCTGGGCAGTGAGAACCGCCCAGGTACGCGGGTGTACGGTGTGTACGCGGTGTGTGCTGGAACGCGTCGTGCCCGCTAACGGGTGCAACGCGCCCCATCCGTTATCCTACTTGTGCTTGTCCCATTTGGTGTGGGTGTAGTGTGAATGTTTGATGTGTCTGCAACGTTTGGGTCGACGGGATTGAGCGAGCGTGGTTGTTCTATAAGTACGTTACGTGGTCTACGGAGAGTCGGCGCGACGTTTGATATCGGGATGTAGTTGGCTGCGTTTGCCACTAGCGGGTTTGGAAGGGTTTCGGCGCTATCAAAGTAGCGCTGAGACACCCTTGAAGTATTCGGAGATAGAGGGAAGTTGACAATCACTGTGCAAATCTGAATTCCGTTGATACCACCGTGCTCCGGTAGCTTTAAGGTAGAAAAAGTTTTGGACTTTCTGTAGTTCGTATAGGTGGGTCCTATGCGTGTGGGCGAAGGCTACACTTGCCTTGTATGGCTACACTGCCCAATGTATGATAGGTCTAACGCAGGTTTCGTTCAGGTGGAGTTTGTGTCTTAGGGACAGTTTACTCTTTCTGTTAATAAGAGGGTGGAGACGACCAATAACTGACTTGGCTGTGTTGCGTACTACACTTATGTGTTTCGCGAAACTTATGCGGACGTCGAACGTGACGCCCAGATATTTGGCCGAATCTTCCCAAGGGATGGGGCGACCATATAAATAAATTACATTTATTCTGGTTTTTGATACACAATTCTTGTGGTGTGGTTTTGGACTCCGTTGAAAGTATATTGCTAGACTTTGTTTGGGATTCACTTCAACTCTCCATTGGCGGAACCATTCACCTAAGCGATTGGTAGCTTTTTGAAGTTTTAAAGTGAGACTATTCCTATTATAATTGCGTCGGCTATGTTTGCGGATGCTCGTGTGGACGACTTCTACGCGATCATGCGCAAGCGTGCCGCTTCCATGATGAGCAGGTTATTGAGGAGCTCCAACACCCTTCTCAGCGCATTGGCTGTGAAGCTGGATAGCCCGCTCTGGAGGACTTGGAATGGTGCACACACCAGCACTAGGAGAACCCCACCTGGTGTTCGCTATGTGAGGCTGGGTGTAGGTTAAGTTACTAATATAGGATAAGTACCATTGCTACTAACATTTTAATATTAACTTCTATTTTATTTTATACTAACATTAGGCTAAGGATTGTTTTACTTATAATCTATGACTATTGTTGGTCGAAATAAAGGATTTATTTATTTATAATCTGATACAAAGAATGCCGTATCGTCGGCGAAGAGAGCAGTGTTTACCACTGGGTCTTTAGGGATATCACTCGTGAAGAGTGTAAAGAGGAGCGGAGACGGGACGGAGCCTTGTGGGACCCCGGCCTTTAGAAAACGTTTCGAAGAACGGGTTCTCCACTCGATTGCGAAAAGAGTGATTTGTAAGGAAGGCTCGGATGATATGTACAAGCCTGTCGGGCACGTTTAGTTTATAGAGCTTGTAGAGCAAGCCGTCGTGCCAGACCTTATCAAATGCCTTTGCGACATCGAAGAAGAGGGCTCCCGTGTTTAGAGACTTTTTCTTTGTTGGGTGGTTATTAAAGCCCGACAGAATATATTCTGTTAGGCGATGAATTTGGTGAGTGCACGAGTGTTCGGCTCTAAAACCAAACTGCTCCTCGGGGAGAAGTCTGTTAATCACAGTAAAGTGACGGAGGCGCTTTAGAATGATGCGCTCGTATAATTTACCCAATGTATTGAGTAGACTGAAGGGCTTGTATCTGTTGGGTCGATTGCGCGGTATCACCGGTTTTGGGATCCCTATTACGTCTGCTTCTTTCCAGATATCCGAGAAAGAGCAGCCCGAGAGAAGTGCGTTGAAAATTCCTACGAGGAGGTAAATTTGTGGCGCCGGAAGAGATTTGATCACCTTGTTGCTGATGCTGTCTGGCCCAGGGGCTGATCTATTCTTAAGGCTTTTTATGGTTTCTGCGACTTCGTCAACATTCACAGGATCGAGTGGTTTAACCGCTGGTGGTAACTATCCGCTTCTATCTCTAGTAGGTGAACGGGATCTGTTGGTACGCTGGATGGGGTACACTGGCTCTCTAGACTGTCAGCTAGGCTTTTTCGAGATCGTCTAAGGCGAGATCGTCTAAGGCAAGATTGATCTGATTTTAGAGCTTTAGTCAGCTTCCAAGAGGCGTCTTGAGATGGTTCTATTCCTTCTAAGAGGTTTTCCCATTTATCGTTTTTGAATTCGGCTAAGCGTTGTTTAATCTCGTTTTGTAGAGAACGTAGCCGAATTTTGTTATCTTCCGTGCGATAACGGTGTTTTTCGCTCTAATCAGTTGTCGAATGTCTACCGGAAGCTTCGTGTACCGACACTTGAACCTTACGGGAGCATTTTTCGACCGCTGAAGTGAGGTGAGTCGATAATCGCCCTATTGGCTTCCTACGGCGAGTCTATCTTATCCGGTATGGTGTCTAAATGCTGGGAGTTCGTAGACTTGAGTTTGACCTCGAGTTTACGCCAGTCGACGATGGTTTTGGTCTGAGGGACCTCTCCTGCCGACAGGCCCAGTTGTAATACGACTAGCCTGGTCCGAGGTTAATTCGATGAAAGTTTTGATCGAGTTAATAGTAAGCCAGATATCTTTTAGTAATGATACATCAAGGACGTCTGGATGTTGGTGTAAAGAAAAAGGATAGCGAGTTGGACTCTCGGGAGCGATAACGTCAAAGTTAAGTCTCTCCGTGACGTCGCATAAAACGTTTCCGTTTCGATTATTAACGTTAGAATTCCAACTAACGTGTTTACTGTTTAGATCTCCCGCGATTAATACGCTGGGGCCTAGATCAAGTAGAGCCGAGATGTCGGCTTCTATTATATGTTTCATCGATGGCAGATATGCCGATGCAATTATGATCGCATAAAAAGTACATGATTTCTACCTGTATGTTGTACTGCCATTCTGATTTATAAAAGGTCGGCTTAGGCGCTTTGGAAGGAGCCAATCGCGTCGATGAGATTGATATGCTCAATGGTGACATTGAACTTATCTTGGGTGGTCTTGGCCTCGCGAAGTTTTCGGGCCAGAGAAGTGACTTCGGCAACGTTTATGTTGTTGATGAAGCTACAGACTAACGAGAACTCAGCAGCGAAGGTTGAAGATGCCTGAGGGGCGGTTTTGGACTTCTGAGCCTGGCGAGAGGGCGCTGGTCATAAGGTGGCTGCGCTAACTATCGCCGGGGGCTTGACCCAAGCGTTCGTTTTGGGTCCTCAAGGCACCGGAGGGCTTACGCCTTGCCCGGAAGTCCCTTTAACGGGGGCGGGTTTGACGATAGCCTGAGAGGGTGCGAGTTGAATCGTTGCAAATGAAGGGACAAGTTGCCGAGGACGGGACTTACTAGTTATTTTTCTTTGCACTAAAGCACTTAATGACTCAGGAGCGCATGGGCTCGACCGATGAAACCCGTCCGCGCAGCTTGAGCGCAGACAATACGATCAGTGTACCG
This sequence comes from Parnassius orleans, assembly GCA_029286625.1. Lineage (NCBI taxonomy): Eukaryota > Metazoa > Arthropoda > Insecta > Lepidoptera > Papilionidae > Parnassius > Parnassius orleans. The sequence continues at coordinate 2,885,136 of JAGSMP010000054.1, read as the reverse complement.
TGAAACCTGGCAACTTTGCCATTTTTGGAAGGACTTAAAAGTTTAGGACCAATTATCCAACAAAAAATGTACTGTGAGACTGGGCGTCAATTCAAACATTATATTCTTCATAGATTTGATATTTACTAGTGATTTAAACAAATACTAACATTAAATAGACAAAATAGTCAAAAAAATAAAATGGCAAAGTTAACCTCACTTTGTGGCAACTTTGCCATCAGGGTTTATAATGAAAATAATACACAACACTCAGAGTTATGATTTGCTCCTTTAATTGTGTTGTAAATAGCAATGTTTACTCTTATGGCAAAGTTGCCCTCCCATTTTTCAATATTTCATACAAACTTGAAAATATGTGTCAGGGTTGTCAAAAATCCTTGATTACGTACTCAACTTAATTTTTTTATTTAAATCTTATCACAATAATTTCTTAAGCAAAAATCTAAAATATGTATATCAAACAAAAATACTCTCGTCTAAAATTAAAAATGAAATTGGTGAATTAATCTTATAATTATCTTAAATCAATTATAGAATAGATAAAAAAAGCTTGTCACAATCATTTTTAACAAGTATTCGTTTTTTTATTAGTGATCATCATCATTTTATTACGGGTCGTAATAAAATGATGTCAGGTCATAATTATTGTAATCAATCTAAATATTGTTTTTTCACAATAGCAAAACATTAATAATCATTAAAAATTACAATGTTTATATATTTCTCTTTTCTTTTCCTTCACTTTTGATAAAGATGAATTGATTGACGACTCATTTGGTAAAATCTGTCTAACGGGCTGCTACGGTGAAACATCGATACAAACATACATACATAGAATGTCAAGTACAGAACACTTTGTTTAAATAGTTGTAATCGGTTAAAATATAGGTTGAAAGTGACAACCCTTGGTTGTAGCAAAACATGGCAAAGTAACCATCACATCGTGGTATCACTAGTATGGTAACTTTGTCAAGTTAGTTTTATAGATAAATGTTAAGACTAACATGTAAAAATAATTAATGGTTATCAAATGTAATATATCGTACATTTGATAACCATTAATATTACGTTACTACAAGGTTATATAACCTAATATTAATGGCAAAATGGCAAAGTTACCTTCCATTGGTAATGTTGCCAGACTTGACTGTACTACTGAAGCGTAGTGATGACGTGGGAATATACCCTATATCAAACCGTAGGTATCATAACAGACAGCGACAGAGGCAAAATGAAACGGGAGATGGACAGCAGCATTTTCCTGATAACAACTGAAAATAACAAAAAACTGCGGTCGCCAACCCGCTTGCCAAGTGTGGCAAATATGGCGAAATCCCCCTATGAGACAATTTGTGAGGGAGGGCTGTGTTCAGCAGTGGATTTTAGATAGGCAATAATGAATTAATACATGAATGCATTTGATATACCGCAGTTTCTTTAATATTTACACAATCTCTTTACACTTTTTGTGCAGTTATTTGTTATTTTAATGATACTAAAACTGTTGACATTTAATTCACATGTAAACAATGTTATTTATTTTAACTTTTAACAAATGTTTCTGTAAATTATACACAAACTCAATTTAGTTGCATATGGTCTTACGTAACAACAAGTTAGCACATATAAATACTTTCAAATATACCTATTTATGCGTAAATCGACGTGAAGGTTAGCAGCAAGGTTGTTATTGTATTTATTCAAGAAAAAACAGAAAGATATACTCACTTTCATTGGCTTGTTAAGCTTGTAAAGTTTTTTGAAAGTAACTTTTTTAATAATATGGAAAAACAAGTAAACCTCTACACATAAAACTCAAGTATGATAAGCTTTCAATATAGTCCATGCACCCAGGCTGCGTTATTAGGTCTCGGGTGCAGCGTCTTGGTGTCAGTGACTGGGTCAACCTGAGTCTGGGTTTCTCTTTAATCATCCCGCCAAGTAAAAATAAAGAAAGGCTGACATGTATCTCTCTACTAAACAAAGGACACCTCTAATTTCTAAGAGTGTTTTAAAGTAAGAAATCATTAGCTGCAATGCTCCAGTGCAAACTGGTGCACTACACATAAAATTTCCTCAGTTCTTTACGATGTTCTATCCATCCATCCATTACGGCCTATAACATTTTACTGCTGGAAGTAAGCCTCCCACATAGATTGCCTCATAGGGGGGATAAATTCAATTTATTATTATTTTGAGAGTATCAGGAAGATGCTGCTGCCCATCTCCTGTTTTAGTTACTCTCTGTCATCTCTTACGATACATATGGGACGATATGAGGTAATGGATGTTCTTACACCGCCACTACACAGTAACATTGTTCTTAACGTGTTAAATCAGACTGAAGAAGTAGGGTTATTCGCCTGTTATAAACTTTGCGCCAAGTGGCTTAGCTACTTACGTATCCACCATACGAAACTTAAGGAAACGAAAATGCTGCTATATTTTGTTCTGCCTTGGTCCCCCCAGGTAACAGCCTTTTTCTACCGACTTCAAAAAGGAGGAGGTACTCAATTCGACTGTATGTTTTTTTTTATGTGTGTTACCTCATAACTTTTTTTTGGGTGAACCGATTTCGATGATTCTTTTTTTATTTGAAAGCTGGTGCTTCTCATGTGGTCCCATATAAATTTGATCAAGCTTTGACCAATAGTATTTGAGTTATTCTTAATAATTTATATTGAAGTCGGTTGTACAATTTTTTTAATTTTTAATTATATTTGTCAGTTTTATATAATAAGCCGTGGTAGCTTAGGGGCTAAGTGCGTAAATTTCAATGTTCGATCTCCAATGGTGCGAACGAAATTGTTACTTATCATTTTAAATGCTGATATATCACGTGCTCTAAGGAAAACATTTTGGAGGAAACAAATGGACAAAATTCTAGGGCATGTCAAGTTCCCCAACATGCACTGGAGTAGAACGGTGGATAATTAGTTCCATAACCCTTTCATAAATGAGAGGAGTCCTGTATCTTTACTTCTATTTACTCTTATTTTATTAAAAGAATGCTGCCATTAACCATGAGCTACATTGCACGTGTTTTATGATAATCCCTCACGCTCTCACAGTTTGACGGCTCCTTGGCGCAGTGGCTTAGCAAAGAGATGCGGCACTGAGGGCCGCGGGTTCGAATCCCGCACGGAACAAGTATTTGTATGGCCTACAAATAATTGTTCCGGGTGTGGATGTTTGTCCTTGTGCAATTTATGTTTGTAAACTGCCACAATACAGGAGAAAATCCTAGTGTTTTATTTGTTTCTATAGTTTTATTTCGTTTTTAAACCGAAATAAAACTATAGAAACAAATAAAACAGTATAATAGTGTAAAATAGCAGCATACGGCTGTATTTCGTATAGTCAATGATAGAAACCGAGGACCCTTTTACCTAATAACAAGACATTCAATCTTATTCTTTAGAAGTTTCACCGCATCTGCATTCTGATTCTTCACCGACAACAGATGAAGGTGTGTGCTACATGAACTATTTGCATTACGTGCTCGTTTGTCAAACCTATATTAAAACAATCCAAACCGTGATGTTCTGCTCTCGTAGTAATTACCCCTTTATGAATTAAAAATATCTAGTTCTGGCGTGCTATTTATTCACGTTGAAAACGATACAATTACCGGATACTTATATTGTCCTGGTTAATTTGAGTATGGAATCATAATAACACCGATAATAGAATATAATTTTATGCCAGTTATTACCGAATATTTTTTGCAATTAATTTCTGATATATAAGTAGTGTTGCTTGTAATATATGCCTATCATAAATTAAATTTACCGTTAACTCCGTTATTTGCTTGTCTAAGTTTTTTTTGAATGTTTTAAATTTTACCACTGTCATAAATTAACCCTTTCTCCGCTATACCTTTTTAATAAAAGGGCGAAGTTCAGGCGATAGAAAAACGGCGATATAATATACATTTGAAAATGTCAAACCCAAATCCGACGCACTGCTATTAGGGGCATCATTGACAGTGCGAGGGAATTACATCGCGTTAACTATTTTGTCTGTCCGGCGTGTTAAGTATGGACAAATCTTTTAAGCTATACAGGCCAGTTGGCGAATTCTTTAAAAGGTCTATGTCCAGCATTTGATAAAAAAGATTCTCAGAGATGAATAATTGTCTTAATTGTATTCGAAATAATATTAATGATATCTTAAATCTCTAAATGACCTTGTTATTATTACTAAAAATGTAATAAATAATCGATATTCTTATTCCAATAAATTAAAACAGCTTGGTGGACCCTTCTCTGCTCCACTATCCTCTTCAAATTAGAGGAGGACTATGTGGGCCGCTATAGTGGGCCGTTTACCGTTACAGGCTAATAAAATCAACTGCTGAACATAGCCCTCCCCCACAGATTGCCTCATAGGGGAGATAATTCCCATAGTGGCCACGCCTGGCAAGCGGGTTGGCAACTGCTGCTTTTTATTTTTAGTCGTTAGACGTTGCTGCCCATCTCCTGATTTCTTTCCCTCCGTCGCCTGTTACGACACCCACGGGATGATATGGGGTAGTGGATATTCTTACACCGACACTACACGGTAATAGGGGCCGCTATACGGCCCGCTATAGTGAGCCGTTTACAGATTAACCCTTTCGCTGTCGCGTGCATTGCATGTAGGTCATTGCTATTGTTATTGTGTCTGAAAACCGGACAATGAAAGTGTTAAATACGTAGCTATCAAGCACTGTTTTGTTATTTTCTTTTCGTGTCATTGCCAGTAACTATTCTAGAGCTTCAACTTTGCTCGTGTGTTAAGCAATAATAAGATAGCATCAAAATAATTCATCCCTTATAATTTATTTCAATAAATTTTCACAAATTTTATAAGTCGTTGAGGCATTTAATTAAAAAGGCTTTTATCTTTACTTTTAAACCGAGTTCAAAAAAACGAGAAGGTGCTATATTCGACGCGAATATGTTTAATGTATCTCACCGATTTCTCGGAAGCGGCTACACCGATTCAAATGATTCTCTTTTTATTAAATATGTACTTAATATTTCAGAGGTGGTCTCATATAAATTCAAGCAAAAAAATTCCACCTCTATGGGTGGAGAATAGGGGATGGGTTTTAGTGACGACATTCTAGTTGTTACCTTTTGAAGACGGTGTGTACTTTTATTAAAAGTTATTAGTCTTTTACAAAGAACTATAAAACATCTCTTATAATTTAAAATATCAATTATCAATTTATTGTATAACTTAATTCTTGTTAGTTATATACAGTTCTTCTTCTTATTCCTCATCAGCATGTAATTGTCAAATGCTGATGATATTGTAACTTCTTTTTCATAGAATTAGGGTGACGAAACGAGAACACAGTTCATCTGATGGTAAGTGGATGCTGTAGCCCATGGATATCTACATTTATCCTCGGTAAAGAATCGAAATGCAGATGCGTTGTCACCCCTAAGGACTAAGATGGAATGTCTCGTTTTGCAGTAAAAAGGGTCTCCGGTTCTCTACAATCACCATACGAAACACAGCAGCATTAAGCTGTTTTTTTACGCTGATATTTTTCGAGAGTGTGGTCCTACCCCGATCGAGCCGACAAATTCGTGCTACAACCATAATATAGCTGCAGTGTGGCTCTACCACATAAAAAATCATTGACGCTACTCTGTTTCGCCGGTCTGGGATATTACACATAAAGAAGATAGTTACACCAATATTTATTGGAAGCCATGAGATCTTTCTGGTATTTCCCACACACGCCACTAATGAACTTACAATACCTATGGAACGACTTGAGGTGATGAGTTCTCTTGTGATGCCACCGCACGTCTTAATCGCCACGCACTGCAGGCAGATTGACCAAATATCTCGCACCTTTACTGACTTCAACGAATTATAATATTATTTTACGTCTGCTAAATATTCCAAGTACTAGGCGTAGTGTAGATGTTATTTCCAAAAACACTAGAGCTACAAAAAGCAAGGCTACACTGTACTGCGTTGATAAGGATGTTATGTTAATTTTTTACTAGCCCTATTGTAAATTTTAATGATTATCTATATAAAAAATATGTATAGTATAGACGTGTAGTCAGACAAGGCTCTTTGATATGCTAATGCGAAGGCGTACTTAGGTCATTGATGCTTATTTTGATTAACGCAACTTAACCTCCGAATTAATAAAAATCGATTGCAGATGTCTTCGAAAATGATGAAACAACGACCTCCGCGTTACAATGTGATATACAATCAAAGTAACAAATGTCTTTGTTGTCGATTGCAATACTATATGCTTTTAATACTTAAAATCATACGTTTGTGTAATTGACTTATGCGATCATGCGTATAACCGTTTTCGTAATAACCGTATGTAAACTAAATGCACGACCATTAGAAATATTTTGAACTCAATATACATTAGGCCAAGTTCTCTAGGGGCAAACGTTTTTTTTAGTATAAATGCTTGATTATATCAAACTTTTGAACATTTCTATAAAAACGATTAAATACCTATAAAAGAAACATAAAAAAATATTATAATACATTATTAATTAGTTATTATATTTCACTTTTTATATTGATTCTCATTGCGATTAATTTCAAAGTATTAAAACTTTTATTTTATTTATCAAGGTAGAGTTTGATTTGTAGAGAATATTGGAATTTTTTAATTGAAAATTAACAAAAATAAGATGGATATGAAAATACCCACCTTTTTCTTCTCTTTATTGGTTGTATAACAATCTGAAATAAAAGCTATATATAGATATTATAAGTTATTGATACAGATTTTTTTGCGAAAGGTTTGTAGTTGAGAACTAAGTAGGTATTCTTTCTGCAAGACGGTTTTTTTTTCGATCTTGTTTCCTAACGTCTTTCCGGCACTCCAGAACTTACAATATTATATATTTATATATTTAGTATAGTTTAACCAATTTATGTATGTAAATTTTCCCTATGGTACATAAGAAAAAGTAGTGTGCGGGTAATGTTTTTTTTTAATTTGCACTTTTATACATAAAAACAAATAGCGTCATTTTTTTTGAATGGGGTGACAAATAAGCACACAGTCCACCAGATGGTAAGTGGATGTTGTGGCCCATAGACATGTACATTATGCAGATGCGTTGTCACCCCTGAGGACTACGATGGAATACCTCGTTTCCAATAAAAATGGTCTCTGGTTCTCTAGACTCACTATACGAAATACAGCAGCATTAAGCTGCTATTTTATGTGTGGTGTTTCCCCGGTCGAGCCCACCCACATTCTTGCAACAACCATAATATAGCTGCAGCGTGGCTCTACTACTTAAAAACATGTTTTGGTTGACGCACATATATTGATGGCTTGATGGTTAAAATTGATTCCAGACGCCTTTGTATGCGTGTGCATATTTTTACAATAAGTCTTGCGTAACTTGAAATGTATGCCGAGCTCAGTCTTTCTTTCTTTGTTGGTCAGAGGTCTGATAGAGAAGAGATAAAATGCTCATTGGTTGTGATCATTTCCAATTTGGTGAACAGCGATTGTAACTCTAGTTATGAATATAAATATTTTAAGGTTATATAATTACATGCATAAACACATGTGATATACGAGTATATAAGTGTACTTAAAGGGTTTTTAAAGTATTTATATTATAATATAACGTAACCTGCCAGATATAACATGAAAGTATAAAGCGTGAATCATCATAAGTGAAAGTGCTTGTGACCTGTCGCGTTGTGAATCATTTATCTTCCGAGTCCAATTAGGGTAGATCCTTATAAGTTAAAAGTTGCGATTCACGAAAAGACAATTTTATAATGGATTGTCGAATCGATCTCTGAGAATGTTATCTAATGTTGGAAAACGTTTCTTACGTCATTGTTGTTTGGGATGCGTTATTTTGCAATAAAACAAAAACACTGCCCTTTGTTTTATCAATGTAATCTATTCCATCACACAGTGCAGCTAATTTTTTATTTTATGGAATAAGGGTGTTCAACGAGTACGATATGCGAGATGCGTTATCACCCCTGAAGACTAAGATGGAATACCTTGTTTTAAGTAAATATTGTCTTCGGTTCTCTTTACTCACTATAGGAAACATAGCAGTACCAAGCTGCTATCTTATACCGGTATTCTGTGAGAGTGCGGTCTTTCCCAGATCGAGTCGACCCATTAATGCCGTAGCCATAATATAGTCGCAGCGTGGCTCTAACACGTGGTAGCTGAAATAGGTAACAATGATCACGAATACTTTGCTATACAGTAAAAATATTAAATTCATTGACATAGAACACCAGTAAGTTATTGCCCCGCACAGAAATAATATTTTACAAAGGTGTCTCAGCCGACCACGAATGGCTACAATCATAGTATAGCTTTAGTATAGCTTTACCACGTAAGAAATAGTAATTAAAATTAAACGTGATTAATGTTGCACTTATTTTATTATTTTAGCTGTATGTTATAATTATAGCTGATCTTAACGCACTCTAACATGATCACTAAATGGAAATGTGATACTGCATCTGGTGGATCCGAGCCTATTTTCGATGATATCCCATGATCTCACACCAGATATTAGTAGATATCTCATACTAGATACAAGCGACTCGGCGACACTACTATATCACAATTGGTAACTCTCTATAATACATAGTTGGAAATGGTTACCGTGGTCAAAATCGTCCAAGATTACGAATGCCTCATGGCATTAAGTCCGTCCTTTGTATTCTTTCCCATGATATCCCATGATCTCACACAAGATACTAGTAGGTATCTCACACCAGATACAAGCGACTCGGCGACACTACTATATCACAATTGATAACTCTCTATAATACATAGTTGGAAATGGTTACCGTGGTCAAAATCGTCCAAGATTACGAATGCCTCATGTCATTAAGTCCGTCCTTTGTATTCTTTCCCATGATATCCCATGATCTCACACAAGATACTAGTGGGTATCTCACACCAGATACAAGCGACTCGGCAACACTACTATATCACAATTGATAACTCTCTATAATACATAGCTGGAAATGGTTACCGTGGTCAAAATCGTCCAAGATTACGAATGACTCATGTCATTAAGTCCGTCCTTGTATTCTTTCCCATGATATCCCATGATCTCACACAAGATACTAGTGGGTATCTCACACCAGATACAAGCGACTCGGCAACACTACTATATCACAATTGATAACTCTCTATAATACATAGCTGGAAATGGTTACCGTGGTCAAAATCGTCCAAGATTACGAATGCCTCATGGTATTAAGTCCGTCCTTTGTATTCTTTTGTAATAGGGAATGCAATAAAGAACAAATGGAAACGTCGGGAATTAAAAAGTTAAAAATAAATGCGATAACATCCGTACAATTACTTTCCTTTAATAAATGAATAAATTAAAAACATTAAAGCTTCGAAATATTTGACGGCTTTGTAGCGCAGTCTTCAAATCATTTTTTTTTTCAGGTCTGGATGTTTGTCCATGTGCAATTGTAAAACGCCTACTTGATATAGAATAAATTCCTAGTGTTTCCCACACTAGGATTTTCTTCTATATTTCTATATTAGAAGTAAAGACTTTAAAAATGAGTTGGGGGGTGGCTCGAACTTTAGGCCTAGTCAGTTTGAATAGCCTATCATGTAGAGGATGTCATGGGGGTCATGGTTGAATAGGGGCAAAAAGTTCTCATTACACTCCTAGGGGGTCAAAATGGCCAAAAACCAGAAAATTAAAAATTCTTATTTCGGCTATAACTCCGCCTCCTTCGGAGGTTCTTACACAGTCTTTACTTCCGCATCCCACTAAATTCAAGGGGTAATTTGTAAGTAATTTATTTTTACTTTTGCCTTTCCTGCCTGGGAAGATTTTTTCGTTGCTCTTTATGAACTATTTGTTAAGAGTTGCGTTATTCTACATTAAGCTGACACAATACCTGTGACCACGGAGTAAATTACGGCAAACAAAGTGAATGCTCTTTAGTAATCGTCGGCCATGATGTACCATTTTTACTCAGCACATTGCGTACATAACAATGCTGGGTTAAAATTCATATTTCGAGGTATCAACAAGGTATATCAAATTATAAAAATACAACGTTAACGTAACGAAAATTAAATTTCTATCAAAGTCCACCTCTGAACGTATGCCTCCATAGATTGCCCCATAAGGTGGACATTTGCCATAGTTGCCACGCTAGGCAGGTGGGTTGGAAACCTCAGGTTTTTATTTTCTAGTTGTTATTAGAAAGACGTTACTGCACATATCCTGGTTTGCTTATTGTCTTCTGATTGGTTCTGTCACCTTTTACGACACCCACGGGACGATATAAGGTATAGAAAACGTGTTTCAAGTCCCTTTCTTTGTTAATACATCTCAAAAAAGACTAATATATATTTAATTCGATTTGTTAATAAGCAGGAAATTGACGATTACTGATAATAAATGCGTATTTTCATTGCTCGACTTATTTAAAATAAAGAAAAATTGTCTCAATGATGAATATGAGCAAATTTATCAAGTTATGCAAGTCAAGTTGGTGTATTCTTGGAAATGCCTATATTCAAAAGGCTGTTTCATAAATTCAGACATATGTACCTCCTATTTTATCGCAAAAGCCTAACTTTTTCATTTATTGCAGCATCGGCTTCAAGCCTTGAGATAAAAAGAATACATCAATCGCTGTAATACATTATCAAATCTATAAAAAAAAATTGTGTGTTCACGATTCACGCGAAAACTACTGGACTAATTTCCATGAAATTTTGTATGTAGACAGTAAATGACCGTGTATAACATATAGGCAACTTTTTTATCTGCTTACGGAAGAGTAAAAAAAAAGGGTTAAGTTTTTCTTTTTTTTAGTTTATTGTCATTATGGCTGCTGATGGTTCTATTAGTTCTAAAGAGGATTTAGTTATACGTATAATAAGTATATAGAGAAGTGTGTGTGTGAAAATAAACTCATCGCGCCACCAACTAGAAAGGGTAGAATAACGTCTGCCGGGCCAGCTAGTATATAAATATTATGTTAATACATTTTTCACAATATGCTGATACTTAACATTGATTTGTATTTGTAAGAATGTGAAAAAGATGTTCTTCTTGCCCAATATTAGCCATTTTACATATGATATCAATAAACAAATTTAAGGTTTTGTCATAATTGCCCTACTGGTTGGGGAGCAGTTGTTAGCTATTTCAGTAGCAAGCCTCTTGCACTCTACTTGTTGAGTCTAGTATTTATTGTTGGGTGTTAATGTTAAGTCTTGCGTTTTTAAAGTGGTTGGCGCAACGCAGTTAACCCAAGGGTGACGAGGCAATATGAAGTAAGATGTAAATGAGTTACTCCGCCATCTTAATTCCGTTAACATCCTATTAACCTATATGAAACAAATTGTTATAATATCCCTACTTTCGGGTCACACGCCTTTTCGGTCAATCTCGTATTATCTTACTCTTACTCTGCCGCTATCCTCCAAATTTTTATTTTTAGTACTTACTACACTTATCTCTTTATCAAATTGCGCTATCAGAAACTTGATTTTGAAGCACCAGAATTAAGAAACTTTAAGAAATTAACACTAAACGTGTTTCGCTCCGATTGTTTTACGCCGGCACATAACTTTTTGTGAAACTATTACGTACACAAAGTAACATGTGTTACTTTGTGACATACATAATAAACAGTGTCTTTTTAGTGCTATAAATTATGTACACCTTCTATTTATAAGAACATGCAGAGTCGCTTCGCTACAGCGACTGAGAATTTATCTGGACTGTCTATCATATAGTTTGAAGTATACTTTTAAATTAATATTTCTGACGGCAATTGAATAGAATCTCTTAAACCACATTTATAGGGTCCCCAAACCGGTCAATTGCGATTGCGTGAAGAATCACGTCCTAGATTCGTATGTCATAACTGGCAATACGAACTTTTTGTACACTCTTGGTTTTTAGTATCGATGAATTTCATCGATACATGATTGTGTTTTAAATAATTAAAGCTGTGAATATATTATCAGCAACATAATAAGATGAGTCACTGTAACACTTAATATGAAATTCGCGTCAATGGAGTATCCGTTATGCAATATCACCCATAATTAATGATTTTGTAAATCAAATGCATTGAGGATATGACCAAAATTAGTCATTTCATTGATCAATGTTAGTAATTTCTAAAGTTATTTGTCATATACTGAGAATTCTAATATTTATCTTCGTTAAAACAAGCTAAGCTAACTGAATGTTGGTAGATAATATCACATTAACTATGAGGCTAAGCTTTAATAATTCATATACAAGAATGTTGAAACAACTTATTATAACTATGTACAAATAAAGGCCTCAAACAAAATTAACTACAGCCAAATAATTGTTGGACTAATAACAGTGAACCAACTAGTGCAATAAAGTTCTTAAAATGCTATAATTATTATCTATTGCATATATTCAGAGGAGTATTTTACAGCACGCAGTCTTGTTATTAATGTACAATAATTACGTAGGGATTAATTAGAATTAGAACCTAATTTAAATCATTATTAGCCTATAAAACAACTAGCAGTTGAATAAAGGTCCCAGTCTCACATACTTGGGATGCATTGATAGCAACGCTTGGCAGAGAGTACAACGAAAGCGGTACAAAACCTTCGGACCTCATGCTGTTCCTCATTGGTGGTTTGACCGGTGATTATTTTTTATAGAAGTAAAGGCAACAAACGAGTACACAGTCAACCTTATGGTAAACGGATGCTGTAGCCTAAAGACACCTAAAATCTATTCTCAATTAAGAATCAAATGCAAATACAGTGCTAAGATGAAATACCTCATTACCAGTAAAAAGGTGTCCGGTTTTAAGGACTTTTGAATTATATCTCAAAGTAGTATGCAATGAAATATCTTACATTATTAATGTGAAAGATATAATACTATACAGTATAAGTATTGTAGTATTACAAGGATTTTAAAAGTCAGGCAACGAGACTACTTATTGTTGATCTTTAATACAAGTGAGGTAGTTCCAACACAAGTATTTTATAACTTACTGGAGCTATCTCAATTTCTGTAATGCATGACAATGTATTGAGAAACAATAAAACAATTATTATTATTATTATTATTAAAGTGAGAAGTGATAATGACCATATAGTCTACCTGGTGGTTAATGGATGCTAGCCCATACATTTATCCTCGATTAAGAATCAAAATGCTGCTAGTTTGTTATCCTGAAGACTAAGATAAGTTCTGACAGAGTTGTCGGAATGTGGCCTTTTCTCAGCTATAATACAAGTGCGGAGTGGCTCTACCATTTACATATAGCATATGCATGTCAATACAGCCCATTGCATGTTTGCCGTAAATTAAAGACCCCATAAAATATTATTTCTAAATGGCTTAATATATTTAGTAAGCTTAAGTAATAACTTTTACCTTTTAAACGATTTAAATAAAAGGAAAGATTCTCTGTTTCCGCCGTATATTTGTATGTATAAATGCGCGGGATTATTTCAGAAACTACTTCACCAGTTTTTATGATTTTGCCACTAGGGTATATATACTTATAGTAAAGTTCTACTTCTTTTTAATTCAATTCATTTACACGTATACAATTAAACAGACAACTCTTCTCAATTCAGAATATAATGTTGTTATTATCTTTTTTAAATCATTTCATAAAATCATCTCATCATATGAACTGACATGTAAATACATCGAGTAGTTTTAAATTAAAGCAATGAAGAGCGGTAATGATGATGATGATAAATATTGTTATTAACTTCTTTAAAGCTTTAAATCACAAAAGGCCAACACACGTATAACACGTATTACACGTTAAAAACGACCTACACAATATGAAATGGAAAATACACGCTCTGATAAGACTTTCAAAGGTATCACATTATAAAACTGTATTAATAGCTTATAACGCCTATGTTGCGTCAATGTTAAGGTAATACCTATTATATATAATATATGGGTAATATATATTATATATAATATTACCTTATATATTATATAGGTAATATTTTAGGGCAACTGTGCGGATAAAGAAACTATATTTAAAAGTCAGAAAAAATGTATTAGAACGATATTCGGGCTTAAAAATACTTATAGTTGTAAACCGTACTTTAAAGAATACAAAATTTTGACATTCCCTAGCTTAATATAAATGAAGTAGCAACATTTGTGCATTCAAACCTGTCAGTGTTTACCTCGAGCGAAAAAAGAAAAACTCAACTTTAAAACATAAAATTGTTAGTGTACCAGGAAAAACAGCACTTATACGACATAGTATATTAGCGATGGCTCCTGTTATCTACAATTATCATTTGCCTAACAATATTAAAGAAAATGAAATAGAAGATTTTACAAAAAAAAACTTAAAGCTCTACTAGTTGAAAAACTTTACTACTCAATGCAAAACAAAAAAATATTGATTTTTTGTGTTTATTTATAAAATTATTCCTTCTTTTGTTTTTTTTTATTTTCATTTGACATTTACTAAAATTATACAATTATTATTTAATTACTGACTTCGAGATTGGTAATAGTTCGACATTGCAGTTATTATTACTTAACAATATTATTCGGACAATTTAGTTCCATTTAAATATTTGTATGCTAATTAATGATAGATCATATAGGACACAATAAGCAATTGTTAACATGTTTTAATGTATTACTTGTGATCAACAAATAAACGTATTATTATTATTACACACACGGTACAAATCAACGTGTAAATACAAAAGTATTGGTAGAAGAAGTAAATAAATCTGGTTCTACACGAGATCTTGTATATAAATATTTATATTGTGCATTTTTAACCTAGATGATTGCGTAATATTCAGAATATTTTAAGTCTCAAATCACTTTAAGCGTCGAATATCTTCGGGAAAATTTGTTTATCAAGGCCTTAGACAGATTTGATTTACTTGGCTTATGGAAAACAAAATGGATTGATATTTGCATAACGAACTGCATTCATTTGTGGAATACTTATTTGTAATAGTATGTATATGTATAAAATAATAATACAAATAAATTGACGTACATACATATCTGTTTTTACAGTTACGAAAACGCAACAAAAGGATGATCGGGAGAAGAAGCCTCAGTCAGTTCGTGATCTGCTTAACACAACCTCCTGCATTCCACCTCCATTCAGATGCCCTCATCCACAAATGCAGTTTTACCTCTATACAAGGTAACGTAAGAAAGGCTATAGAGTGCTTATTGAGACATACCCACGATCAGACTATTTTTATGAAAAGCGATATATGCCTAAATCTGAGTATAGTCCAAGCCTCGAGAACCCCGCGTAACCCGCGATGTAGAGCACCGGAGCGACATCGTCAGCATCGCCGTACACTATTCTTTTTATTCCGTTCTGCACCGCTATGTGGAATTTGATAAAAATGTATTCATAGAAAGAACACAACTTAACAGTAGGTTTACGAGGTGGTAGGACTGGATAGGAGTCCCTCTGATTGGATACCACCCTCTTACCTATATCTGCCGTCAAACAGCAATGCGTGCACTGCTGTGTTCCGGTCTCGAGGGTATAGAGAACCAGTATCATTTGAGGCTGCGAATCATTACATCTTAGTCATAAGAAGTGAAAAGGCATCTGCAAATTCTTTTTACCATTAGCTGGACTGTAAGTTCGTATGTCACTTTAATTTTATACAAAACAAAAACAGTAAAGGCTCTATAATACCTAATAAGGTAATTTTTGTCTTTGTTGATCAATCACTCAATAAATCAAAATAATATTAATTTATTGTACACATACAATCTAACGATATCAATGACAATACATCAAGTTGAGAATGTATTCGTAAATCGATAAAAGATACAACGTGTCCCAAAATTCAACCTTAAGCACCAGGGAGTAGACAAATTGATGACTACCCAGGAAAAAAAACTGGCTTTTTTTAAAGTTATAATAACTTTTTTCAAATACTTTTAAATTTGACACGCTATACAATATTTTTAGGTACTATGACTACAAATTTGAAAATATCACTGTTAAGAACCAAACACAATTATTAATTATTATCCTTGTAAACGTTATTGTGTGCCCCAAAAACAGGTTTTGGGTTACAGATTCAGGTAGACAAGCGTCGGTAATAGATTTTTAAAGTGCAATTGAGATAGATAGTTACACCATTGGCAAGCAAGAGTGGGAAAGATAGTTGTTTAAATGAAACTAATGTAATGAAAATGAAACATTTGTTATGTAAGTACATCAAAATAAATATTCAAATTGTTTACCACTAGCGTTTTTTTTATCATCATCCTCAGACATGTTGATCGGAGACCTTATGCAGCTGATTGCTGTTTTATTTAGTATTGTTTTATGTCTAATTTAGTTCTTTGTGAACGAGATTGGATATTTTTCATAATTTAGTTTTAAAGCTGCTTCCTTTGCTAATTCATCTGCGCGTTAATTCCCGGGTATACCTATGTGCTTTAACTGAATACAGTCCTATTCTCCTATTTAGGCTTCTTAATTTAGCGATATCTCACCTAATTTCGAACGCCAACGGTTGATATGCTGATTTATTTTTGACGAATTTCAGTGCAGATCTTGAATAACTGTATATGTAAGTACTTTAGTAGTTCTTTACTTTTGAATAGCTTGATGAATTGCATACAGTTGTGGTACAGATAAAATATGTGACGTTGTAGATTACGATGTGCAATACTTTTTGGGACTCCCGTAGTTTCCTCTATGGCACGTACTGAAGTGCTAGAATCATTTTCAATTTCTTGAAGTATCTCTTTATCGTAATCTGTCCTAGGTTTTACTGCATTTCTCCGGTCGGTTGGTAAATGACCTTCCGGAAACGCTTGATGCATATTGATGAACACCCGATAATCTGGATATCGTTGAACATTCGGATATCTGTCACGATATAATCTTCTTGCAGCGGTTGCGTTGCATCTGCACTCTCCATAAATTAAGTGCATAATATCTTATTCTAACGCTGTGTATGGGAGTGGCATGGTAAAAAAAGTCAAACAATCTAGTTCACAAAGACACAAAATCAAATCACAATCCAGATTAATGCCAGTTCAGTTCAGTTTTTAAATCACTTGATAATCGATTCCACTCGTCACTCTCTATCTTGTTCTAAATTTTTAATAACGTCACTAAGTGATATCCACTCTTGCTTACCAACTGTGTAACTATCTATCTCACTTGTACTTCAAAAATCTACTGACCACGCTTGTCTACCTGTAGTTGTAACCCAAAATATATTTTTGAGTCACACAATAACGTTTTCAAGGATAATAATTAATAATTGCGTTTGGTTCTTGTTCAGAATTTTTTTTGTGCTTGTCATGATTAGTTATGCTAATTTTTATAACAACTTGCCATAGTAGTGTTGATACATTTTTTTTAAACCGTGACGAGTAAAAGTTGATTCAAAGTTAAAACTTAATATAAAGTGTCAGATTTTTTCCCCTGGGTAGTCATCAATTTGTCTGCTCCCTGGTACCCGCTTAACGTTGAATTTTGGGACAAGTGTTATAAGCCTTCAAGTCTAATGCAAAAACAGTATAACCACTTTAAATTTTAATTTTAATATCATGGACAACTAGTTAAATTCCGAGCATGTTCAATTCCACTTTTATTAATAGGACTACTATTACCTCAATGTTAAAAAAGTATTTAAGCTAAGGAAAAAACTTATATTAATTACCATATTTTGTAAATTTTCAGAAGTACTCAAGAAAAGGGAGAATTACTTAACACCTTAGACAACAACTCTCTGACATATTCAAGATTTAATACGAAGCACCCAACGAAAATCGTCGTTCATGGTTTCGGAGGTGGCAGGAACCTGTCGCCTAGTACAGATATGAGGAAGGCGTATTTCACACGAGGAAATTACAACATTATCATAGTTGACTACGGCACCCTAGTCAGAGAACCTTGCCTGAGTCAGGTTGTTAAACGTTCTTCTTTCTTCTACCTCATCTGTCCGTAAAAGTCTAGAGCTGGAAATCAGTCTAATGGAGGATGCCATAATCACCACGCTTGACATACTGATTACATAACCAGCCGTCTCGCAGCTTCGCTGCTGCTCTCCGCCGCCGCGCCGGTCTTATGTACTTTACATCTGGCGTAAATGGAATGGCTACACGGCCATCTTTCCGAAGCTATGAGATCCCCCACTTCCACGATCTTTGTCCCTTGCGCGAAATGGGGTTAATTATTCTCTTCCGCGACCACGCAACCAATTAAGCGTTTATCTTATTTTCAATCAAATCTGAAAGTTTTTATTTCCTTTCCCTACTTATAATTTTAACTGGCAACAATATTGCTTATCTAATAAACTTTTCTTTTCAAATCTTAGAAATTTTAATTATTTTATTTTTACTAAGAACATTACAAAATAAAAATCATAGAAAATGTTAAAATATTTCAAACATTGTTCTCATGATTTTGATGTGTTTACTAAAACATTTTATTTGTCACTAGATGTCGCTAAAATAAAATAAGTTCACATTAAGTTATTGTAAATGTTGGTGAACGGATGGATGGCATTTCCTTTTTAACCTGCAAAATTTCATAATTAATTTTATTTTCTAGATAGAGTGGGCTCCTCGCTTTGCAAGCATGTGTATAGCACAGCTTGTAGATTACCTGCAATACCATCCCGTGAAGCCTGTAGCCCCGGAAAGAATCCATACTATCGGTTACAGTGTTGGAGCACACATTCTTGGACTCGTCGCAAATCATCTGAATGAGGGAAAATTAGGGAGGATAACTGGTAAAAATGTTCATAAAATTATAAAGACACAGAAGAAACTGAAAAAGGAGATGGGCAGCAGCATCTCTTGGTAAAAGCTCAAAGTAAAAAATTTAATCTGCCATTGCCAACTCACCTGTTAGACGTGGCAACTACGGCAAATTTCTCCTCTATGAGGATATCTATGGGGAAGCCTATGTTCACCTGTGGACTTTTGATAAGCTGTTTAGAATGAATAAATAAATGAATTGTTAGTAAAAGTTATTGTGCGATACTTAATTTATTTAAGTAAAAATTATATCAAGGTAGTTCAAGATAATAGATAAAACAACATAATTATTACGGACAGATGAAGTTGTAACCTTAATATATTAAAAGGCTGAACGTAAGCTAAAAAGAATTATTTTTAATAAATCACATGAATCGGCAGCGTCCTTTCACGTGATCCGTTTCAGTCGCACAAAGAAACAGACACGCAGGCAATAATTCTAAAAATTGTCGTGTGGGATTCTACTTTTAAATTTTATACCTTACTCTTACTTACTCCTTTTTTATGTGTACCTTCTTTTCTTTATCAGCCCATAGAAATCTACTGCTAGTTGTAGACCTTTCTCGTTTGTAAGGAGGATTTGCCATAGTCGTTACGCTCGGCAGGCGGCTTGACGATATACTACCCATAGTTGCCTCTTACGATACCCAAGGGACAAAATAGGGTATGGATCCTTTCATACCGTCACTACACTGAAAATTTTATATGAAAAACCCGCTCGATAGATTTATATTTTATAACATCAAATTTTTTTGTAAAATTTTAATGAAAATTTGTTAATTGCAGGTTTAGATCCCACTATTTTCTTTTATATGGGAAACAATCGCTCCCGAGACCTAGATCATACCGATGCTTTATTTGTGGATATTCTACACACGGGTGCGGGCATTCTGGGACAATGGGGACCTAATGGACACGCTGATTTTTATGTCAATGGAGGTTCTAGCCAACCTGGATGCGCTCATGACACTATTTTCCGTAAGTTTTTTTTAATTACAAAGAAAAAAAAATATTTTACAAGCTTTTATTTAGTTATTGTTTAAGCTGGTGAGTATATCGAAAGGATTTGCCTTTTAAAAACGTCCTAGTCTTAAAATACTCAAATTAATAGTTTTGGTGGTCTCATTGTTAATATAATTTTTTTAACTATTAATTTTGTGTTAGGGTACAACCACTTTTCTTAATTTTCTTTTTAAGACAAGATCCGAAATTTTATTTTTATATCGGAATATTATTTGCTTTGCCAGTGCCATCTATGATAATAATAATTATACTATGTTAGAATTTGAATGCTTATGATGATGATGATGATGTTATATAAGAAAAAAAATATATTTTCGAATCTCAGCAAAGTTTGACTATTAAAAATTTCTCATCATTAATATTACTTTTTTTGCAAGTTATTAATTTAAACCTTTCTTATTATAATATAGTCTGCGCTTACTGTGAACCAGTGTCGAACACACGCTTAGCCTAAAATTAATTGAGGTAGGTATAGTTATGTTTTATCTACAAAAATCTCAGATGCAAATTACAATTTTCTGCTTTTAGAAACACTGTCGTGCGACCACACAAAAGTGACTCCGTACTTTATAGAGTCAATAAATAGCCCTGTTGGTTTCTGGGCAGGGCCATGTCCAAACCTTTTTTCATACCTCATCGGCTGGTGCGAGCCCAAGGACACCGAATATGTCCTTATGGGTGAACATCTTACACACAGGTAATACTTAATGAAAGATAATCAAAACTATATTCATACCTTCCTTTTTTAAACTTATGTTTTTAAGATGTGTAAAACGACAAAACTGAACACGATGTCAAATAGTGATAAAATTTACTGAATTGCGCTGTTAGGCAAATTTTATAAGGTCTGAGAAAAAGTTTCTTTGTATTTTATATACAAATTCCAGACACTTTTTTCAAAGTTAATTTACATTTAATTATAATATATATGTGCCATTTTGTTTGATATCTTGTTGCCATCTTGTAGGTAGTGACATAATCCCGTTGCTGTAGAAATCTTGGGATTTTTGATCAAAAAAAGCGACAAGTAGTTTTGACAGTTCTCTCTTGATGTTAACCTAACACTACCCAAAGAATTTTGAAGAGTCCGAAATAGGTGAAAATCTGAGGATGCAAGGTCAGGACTATATGGTGGATGTATTAACACTTCCCAACCAAGCTCTCTCAATTTTTGCTGATTGGCCAAAAATATGTGGTCTGGCGTTATCATTATGAAAGACCACTCCTTTTCTGTTGATCAATACCGGCCGTTTCTTCTCAATTTCTTGCTTAAGTCTCATTAGTTGTTAGTACTAGAGATCCTAATCGATGGTTTTGCCCGCTGGTAAAAGCTCATAATAAACGATGCCCGTCCACACAGCATCACCTTATTGCGTGTTAATGCGGGTTTCGCTACAGTTGTGGAGCTTGACTACCCTTTGACCATGATCTTTTTCGCTCGTTCTTGTCGTATTAGATCCAGTTTTTATCACCAGTAATCAATCTTTTCAAAAATGGTTCGGTTTCATTACATTTTAATAGAGAATCGCGAGTGAGTACACGATTCATTAGGTTTCTTTTAGTGAGCTCGTGTGGTACCCAAATATCGAGCTTTTTTGTATAGCCAGACGTTTTCAAATGGGTCAAAACTATGTTGTGGTCAATCCTCAATTCCTCGGCTATGTCGTAACTACTAATATGCCGATCTAGCTCCACTTTTTCAAAAATGACATCGACTTTATCCGTATGAGGGCGACGAGAGTGAGCTGCATCTTTGACATCGAAATTCCCGAACTGAAAACGCTTGAACCAACTTTGTGCTACTCTTACTGACACTGAATTAGGTTTATAAAGCTCACAAATGTTTTACGTGGCTTGAGTCGCGTTTTTCCCTTTTTTGTAATAAAACTTCAGAATGTATCGAATTTCTTCGTTAGATTAACTCATTTTTGCGGACAGAAAACAATTAAAAATGGCGGGAAATTGTTTTTTTTACTTTTTATGTTTCTTTTTCTTAATGTCCTATATGTTTTGATATTTAAACCAGCTGATACAAACAGTACAACCAAAGAGATTTTTCTTCAATTTTATACAAACAAAATACGAAGAAACCTTTTGACCGACCTATTATTAAAAATTGTTACTACTTATCATTTGTTGAAATTTAAAACTTACTAGTTTTTCCAGTAGCTTCGCCTACGTGACCATTCATTTAAAATTTTTGCTCACTTCAATATTTAAAAAAACATATTATTTAGGCACACACATGTTTTATACATAATTATATGCATGTAGTGTAATGTAGTGGTGACGTAGGAGAATTTATCACCCCTTTTCATCAAGAGAGTGATCTAAGAGGCAACTGTGGAAAACTCCAGAAAGATATCATAGTTTCCGATACTTATCATCTTGTTTATGCCAGATGTAAAATATCAAGATCCAGAAGAGGCCCTGTCCAACAGTAGACTATTGCAGGCTGATGAAGAAGAAGAAGATACATGTGTACACCTTACCTTAGTTCAGTTAAAGTTTAGTAAAATTTTTATTTGAATTTGAAATCACTCGTTTATAGACTTGCCTTTTTAAAATACTTAACCAACTTAAAAATAAGCTTTAAGCTGGTTAAGTATTTTATAAAGACGGATTAGATTTACACTATTGACGGTGCTAAACATGCAAGTTCTGATTTAGCACTTGTTTTATAGTCTTCTTCCTCTTCATCATTATCTGTTCGTAAAAGTCCACAACTGAACATGGCCTGTTGCCGTTGTAGAATTTATTATTGTTGAAGTTACCGTTGCAATTTCTCCGCTTGCAGTACAGTACCAGAGGTCTTGTGACGTTTACTACTTTATTACTGCCACCGATCTGGGTATTTTACATCTGGCGTTAAACTACCATTTGTCGGAAACCATAAAATCTGACTGGAATATTGGGATATTATACGCATGTATGCTGGTATTGTAAGATGTGACTATGGGTAGTCACATCTTACAATACCAGCGTACATGCGTAAATGGGGTGATGGCTTTGCTAACGCTGCCATCGCTGGAAGTTTCTTAGGAGCTTCGATGTTTTAAGGTTAGTAATATATCGACAAAGTTGGAAAACAAAAAAGTTTATGGTAAAATCCCTCTCGAGATAAAAGAGCATGCCACTAAATTATAACATCAAAATAGAATCCATGCGCCATCTATGTGAAAGTCATAACATCACGAAAATGTGCAAAAATTTCCCAGCGTGATTAATACAATGCCTACAAGATGGCGCTGCTACCAAAAATTATCAAAATAAGTAATGAACAGAATCCCATCCCTTTTATTATTTCTTCTTTTACAATATTTTAGTAACCATTGCTTGATATAGACATTATGGAGAAAACGCCAACTAGCATGCATAGCTTGAAAGATTTGTTCGTACTAATCATCACCACGCTGTGCAGGCAGTTTGTTATACCGTTACAGCTTATTAAAGTCCATTGCTGAAAATAGTCCTCCCCATAGATATAGTATAGTTGCCACGCTTGGCAAGTTGTTATTTTTAGTTGTTATTAGAAAGAAAATAGCTTCAAAAAGTATTATAATAGGTGGTCGGTATAAGATGTCAGCAATCACAAAATTTTAATAGAACAGAGAAAGTATATTAGTAATTTATTCATTTTTAATTATTATTTATTTCTCTAAACTACCTTGTTATGGCGTGCAAGTAATATATTATGTATGGATTATTTTACAGGGCAAGGGGCGTCTACTATGTGACAACAAATGCAAAACCACCTTATGCTCGAGGATTTCCTGGAAAATCGAGGCGCTTAAGATCAGTCACACCATACAGTTGATTTTAGAGATTCATTTATTAATTATAAATAAAAACTAGTTAATTGAAACCAATGCCAACGACTACAGATGTAATCATTCAACAATAGTGTCATATTTCGTCTGCCTTAAATACATATGTATTGTTATTTCGATATTTCTTATGTTGTATTGTTTTTTGAATTTTGGTGTCTTTTTCGGTGGAATAAAAACAAGGATAGCTTTACTACTATAATTTTATGTTAGAATTATAAATAATTTATGTGGTCATAGCAGCACTTGCACCAAATTTACTGCACATTTTACGCCTTTCGGAAAAGGTGAAAACTTTGAGGATGCGATGTTTAACACACAAACCGTGTACATCAACTATGAAAGTCGCATCACCATTGAAAGATCATTTCAGGAAAAGTTCGAAAATGATTTTTTTGACAACTGTGATCTAATTTTTTAGACAATGTGTTCTCGCATTAAATTTCTTTTATACAAGAAACAATATACTGGGTTTGTATGTGAACATAACATTTTCACTATGAGTAGATAGATAGCTATATAAAATTATGGAATATTTTTCTTGCCTCCGTATAATTAAGCAATGTACGGATTTTGTGATGTTTTTGTTACCTTTTTCGTGTTCTGTGCCAAAATTAAGAAAAAAAAATGGCACAACGGCACGGCATACCGAAGTGATCACCTTCGGTATGTATCACAGACTTTTTTCAGAGAGTATTTCACGTAGATGATTGAGAATCGGCATAGTTATAATAATACGAACGTTCAAAATTCGAATTTTCGAATTAATTCCTCCCTTCCAAGGGAGGAGGGAGGTTAAGATTGAAGTTAAAAATATTTTTGGGTGTCAAAGCCTTTTCAAGCACCATCTCAAAAAAAATTAAATTTATTATTTTGATACAATTTTTTTTAACATTTCTGGGGATGTCCTTAAAAATTGCAGCACCCATTCGTACTGCAGAAAAAAATTAGATAATCACAGATATATATAGATAATAAGATATAAATTAATAAAATAATTATTATAATATTATAAATTATTTCAGAAAATATAGTTATTTTTAAAATTGCTGTCAATCATATTAAACAATAGCTATTCAGAAAAATCTCTCAAAAGTTACGAACATTAATAAATTGATGTAGGACGAGCCAAAATTTTCCGGGGTAAAAGTTCAGCAAGTGCGTTCAAAGAATATAATCATTTAGGCGTATCACCTAATCATAAGCCAGTATTCAACTAGATTTTCACATGATGGTGATTGGTGAAGAAGTCATAGATGGTAAAAAACACTAGCTTATTCCCCTTCCTTTATGGCACGGAACACTATTGTGCAAGTATGACATGCACCTGACCGATTTATTTTGTACTATAATTAGCAAATTAATAGCAAATGTAGTAGAATATGTTTTTGGTGCAATTGTATTTTGGTATAAGGATAATATATTATTTATTAAACTGGTACTGTGTTGTCATTTAATATCACTCCAATAACAGCGAAAGTTATCTTATTAATCCACTACTGGCGCTATAAAATTTCATCAGTCAGTAAATTAAATTATCTAATCCCCCTAAATGGTAAAGAAGATTTGCGTTGATACGAACGGACTAGCGATAGCAGATAGGTCTGTAGGCCTTTTATATACGTATCATAGTTTCAGACTTTGGGTTTTTACTGTTGGCAATTCTATCTGGCTCTTGTTATTTATTCTTTCGTAAAATAAAATAGTAAAACCTAACAAAGTTTTTTTTTTAATTTATAATAAGCCAGTGCTTAACTACAATTCCACAGTCATAGATGGTAAAAAAACACTTGCTTAGCTTAACAAAAGCCTATTCCATTTCGCTATTGCCTTGAAGAATTTTCTTTTTAATTAGACGGAAAGACAAACGCTGGAAAATACTCCACTCCTTTGCTGTACGCATTTTTTTAGGAATATTTGTGACAAACTAGCACACAGCCCAACCGGTAGTAAACGAATGCTGCAACTCATAGATATTTATTTATTTATTTAAATCTTTATTTGCATAAAACATTGTAGTACAGATAAACTTCTTACATTTGTAAATGAGCATTTATGTTTATCGATCTATCGGTAAGAAAATATTCATGCAATCTAATTTCATAGAACATGAAAATCAATTAAACAAATATAAATAACAATAAAATGAATACAAGTCATAATAATACAGAATGTCAGCATTTGAAAATAAAATGTCAAGAAACATAGATAAATTAGCAATGCTAGTCAATT
The DNA here is from genome assembly GCA_029286625.1 of Parnassius orleans. Taxonomy (NCBI): domain Eukaryota; kingdom Metazoa; phylum Arthropoda; class Insecta; order Lepidoptera; family Papilionidae; genus Parnassius; species Parnassius orleans. The sequence continues at coordinate 2,859,254 of JAGSMP010000054.1, read as the reverse complement.
ATTAATACAAATGGAACAATGTCAAAAATCATAACTACCCACAAGGTCAAACTTATATCACTTATGGAGAAATAACAAGATACAACAACAAATTATAACATTTTATAAATATATTAATGATGATTCATTTAAACAATTAGTTATTCTTTTAAGATATCTACAACTAATCTCGATTAAAAATCTAAAAGCTAAAATGGAGTGCTCTTTTGCCCTTTACGATTAAAAAGGTTCTCTGATTCTCATCACTCACCATACCATACGTTTAGTTCGAATTAATGTAACATTCACTATAAGTTGGTAGTGAATCGCCGAGTGTCCAGATGTGCGATCGAGAATCCAGATGACGATAGTAATAAGCAAGGTTAATACTGTTTTAAAAAAAACCCGACTGCGTAAAAAATTATCAATATTACCTCTTATGCGATTATATATATAAGTTTTGAAAATTCATGGTCGCTAACCAACTTGAATTCGTTATAGATCCTAAATCTATAACGAATTCAAGTTCGTTATAGATTTAGGATTTCTTCTAAGTTCGTCGACTTTTAAGCAATATAGCGTCTTGTTGTCGCCATATTGAATTTTGATTACTGTCATGTCTTTAGTGCATTGTGTTCTGAGCTTTAGTGACACTCACAAGATTAAGCATACGTAATTACTCTAAGATTAAAACAAATCGATTGATGTAAGAATCATGAAAATCGGCCCACGCGTTTGGTCTCTAGAGCGCCACAAAGTAACAAACACATACATACATACATAGGTACATGTATAGGCTGATAAACACATTACCCTCCGCAGTCGGGTAAAAAGGGGAATTAATTCACGTCATTTTAGCATACAAAAATTAGCATCGCCTCATTCAGACACTGCATACAGTAAGAAATTCACACTCTTTATTTCTTCTTTTTCCCCACTGAATTTAATCTCGACCGTTCCGTGCCCTCGTTTTGTATTTCTCCATAACTGTGCTTTTGTCGATGTACCTACCTATAGATGAGCTATGAGCGGATCATTCAAGGAAGACTCGCGGAAACAGCGGACACCTGAGCAACTCCGGAATTAGTGATCATATATCATTAATGCCGGAGTTGTTCAGGTATTCGCTCAGCTATTCTCTAACTCAGCCAAGCTACTCTCGACATGTACTCGTAGAAACCGTTCACTCAAATGTCCATAATAATGCTCAAAAATTATAACCGACATATTATTGTTATCCAGCCAAGCAAAGAAGGCTACATATTATATAATGTCACCTCTGAGGACTAAGATGGTAGTCTAAGTCTGCAATTATACTGACTCTTTTACTCTTTCAGCCTGAATACTAATAATAGTGCAGGGTTCCCCAATTGAGCGCAGGAGCTTCGCGACAAGATTTACGCTATGGCGGCTGGCTGGCTGGCTCACGCATACAACACGCATGATGGTGCACGCCAGTTAAATAATTATTTTGTGCACGCGCGACTAACCATCACTGCATTTGCTTGCGACTGCGACTTGACATAGTTTCAATAGTATAGGGTTAGCAGGGTGAAGGCGTGGCTTGTGCGTTACTTGTTATTTTGTCACCATGACACTAGTTAAAACTTTTAATAAAAAACATATTTTTCGTTTTTAGCATTTTTTGGGGTTCACCATTGTCTGCAAAATGTATTCGTATGGCATTTTGATTAAGCCTGCAATAGTGTAAACACTGATGTGAAGAATAAGTAAATATATTGCCATGACACGTTTTTCTATTTTTCGGGATGGTTCATATCGCATTCATCTCTCATATGAGAAACATACTGACGATCTACTTCTGAGTTGACAAAATTAAGATAGGAAAATAAGTACGAAGTCCATCAGTATAGGAAATAGCTCCACCAAAAAATATAAGGACTAGACGCAACAAAGCGAATTCCTACAAAAACGGTCCGTCAACTTTCAAAGTGTAACCTAATCAATAACTTTTTTTTTATTTAAGTTTTTACCGTGTAGTGGTGGTGTAAGAATATCCACTACCCATTATTATCCCGTGGGTGTCGTAAGAGGCGACAGAGGGAAAGAAATCAGGGATGGGCAGCAGTGTCTTCCGTTATTATGACTAAAAATAAAAAAACTGCGGTTGCCAATCCGCTTGCCAAGCGTGGCAACTATGGCAAATATCCCCCCTACGAGGCAATCTATGGGGGAGGCTTTCACGTTCACGTTCAGCAATGGACTTTAATAGGCTGTAACGGTAACGGTAATTGAAGTTTAAAAGATTAGAACATCGCTTTGAAATATAAAAATATTTACGTAACTAGCTTTTTACCCGCGACTTCGCTCGCGTGAGCTTGAATTCAGGAACATCATTAAATGCTGTTCCGTGGCAAATTTAGAAAAATTCGATCACTTTTAAAGTCACCTCGGTGTCTGTGTCTCTATGTCCGTCAAATAATTTTTTTAATTCTAAAAGACTATTAGACGTAGATGATTGGTATTTGACATAGATATAATATGCTACAGGAACACGTGAATGTATATGTCTAGAAACACCTACTATTTTTATATCGGGCGTGTCTTCCGATGTATCCATAAGAAAGGTAAATTGTCTTGGAATCAAAATTTATTATTATTATTTATATTTTACTCTTTACATTCGTTCATAATGAAAGTTAATTTAGTTTTAACAAAATAATGATGCATTCATGGTCTTCTATCAATTTACGGTATAATGTTTATTTAAGATATTTTATTCATATCATTGGTCCTATTTAATATTGATTGGCACCATAAAATACATGTAGATTTTTTTTTACTTCGAGTAGAGTTAAAAATTAATAAAAATTTTAAAATACTACACAAGAAACAAAACTAATGTTACGGATTTTATCACGATTAATTTTAACTTTTTTTACGTAGGGTTTTTTTACGCATCTTGGAGGAAAGTTCCATAAAAACCCGAGTAAAATAACATATCGTTGATGTAAAGCACCGAAGCTCCGGGCAGTCTAAAGTATGTCAACATGTTTAGTATCGTCCCAACCATTATATCGGATCTGATAGACAACAAATCCTTGCAATAGAACACTGATTCCTACCATTGATGATTCGCGAGGCTATTTAAATTAAAAATATCCTAATTTTAATAGGGAAGATGGCTGAGTGCTACCATCTGCTAAGGACTCCATAATTAATTAAATTAAATTCAAACCCAAGCATACTATAACTACTGCATTATTGCATAATGCATACTTATACTGCATTTATTCTATTCTATTCTTATTCTATTCTATTTCAACTATGACATCAGGTCGTCAAACACCTCAGTCCTCCCGCTTCTCCCGTGACCATGGGTGCTGTAAAGTTCCCAAAACATCGGGAATTAAAAAAGTTAAAATTAAACACGATAAAATCCTTAAAAATTAGTTTTATTCCTTATAAATTTCATTCACAGTGGACGTGAGGAGCACTACACAATCGCAAAAATTTTCGCCTTGTTGTGGCGTCGTAAGAGGCGACATAGGAAAACAAACAGGAGATGGGCAACATCACCTTCCTGACAACAGCTCAAAATAATAATAGCTGCGGTTGCCAGCTCGCCTACCAAGCGTGGCAACTTTAGTGAATATCCAGCTACTTGACATTTGACTACTTGACTTGACTTTTATGGGAGAGGCCTATGTTCATTTCAGTGGACTTTTGATAGTCTGGAGTTCTACTCATCTTTGCAACCCTTAATATTTACGGTAGAGTGAAAACAAAAAGTAACATACCCGAAAATATGAATATAATAAAAACTGCATATAGGTATTACCCCATGAAAAGTAAAAAAGTAGCCGCTTACATATATGTTACTACTGATATCGTCATATGACCATATCATGAAATAGCAACGTTGTGTTTAGTTCTTAATATCTTCAAACGATTTCTATTCATTGATTTGTTCAAGCTATATCATGACATGGTCAACAAAGTGTGTTAAATATCATGAAATTACCACACCATTTCACCAAAACATATCAATTCTACGATCTGGCCACGACACGATAATGAAATATTTGCAACAATTGCAGACAGACCAGTTTTAATCACTTTACATATATATTAGTAATTTAAATAAAAACCTTATCAATTTTCATATTTTTGATAGACGTCACTATTATCTATTGAAATTATTACACTTTTAAAATAAAATAACATAAATACTAAAAAACTAAAAGTTAGAATTTTTAAATAATTTTAAAAATCTAATCATTAAAACATATAAATGTAAGTTATTTATATTATTTCATTTATTAGTAACTGAAGGCAAAATATACTACTTTTTCCATTCGATGATAGATGGCGCTGTTTTGATAGTTATCAAAACAGCGCCAAATTGGTGTAGTTTCAAACTATTTTACCAAGGTTATATAACTTTATTTTAAATTTTATTTATAAATATGGTATTTATTTGAAAAACACTCGTCATCCCGCCTATAACTAAGATATAATAGAAAATTAACATCTAAAGGAAGGAAAATACTTAACCTTCTTTTTTTGAAGTTCCGTAATCGGATAAAAAGTAGCGTATAAGTTGCCCCGGGTTACTAACTACCTACGTACAAAATTTCATGTAAATCTGTCCAGTAGTTTTTGTGTGAATCCGGAATAAACAGACAGACAGACAGGCAGACAAAAATTCTAAAAACCACTAACTTGGCTTCAGAACCCTTTATTTAGTCCCCTGGACTTGTTTTTTCGAGAATATATTAGAATTACAGACACGACTTTTCTACAGATTTATTATATGTATAGATATGTAATATTGAACGGACCTCTCTCGTTGTAAAGAAGATTCGCCATCATAGACTTATAATATACCGGCGTATATATTCTAAGTCTATGTTCGCCATAAATGTCATATTTGCTGGCAGATTCACGATAGCAATACTAGAAACCTTACTATTTTACGTTTGGCATTAATGCGATGCCGTCGTCTACTGAAGAAGCCATGAAATCGTATTAGCATTTATCATAGTAGCGTCTTAGGATACACATGTGACGAGAGTGGTGATGGATATTCTTTTACGTCATATTAAGTTCATCAACTGGTTTAAATTGTATAAAGAAAACACATTTAAAGTTTTCAAACATATATTAGGGAATGTAATGTCACCATTATAATAATACAGAAGATTTATTGTACTATTAAAAAATAATGTACAGTCGAACTCCTCACAATTAAAACAGTAAGCAATACATCATTTTACACATTTTTGTAATCCTTTTAAAGCGATTAATTTATGGATACATACATATAATATATAATACTTATAATAAAATGTGATAATGAAATAAGTATTAAAACACTCTCTTAGTATTATGCTATGTTGCTTTTATGTATGTATTTATTTATTAGGTAGATAAATGTATGCATTATTTTATGTATTTATAATAAAACATCATTTTTTTTCTATATCGCGTGAAATGATAGGGAATGCCTAAAGGCATTAATTCCACCCTTTTTATTCCTTTTGTTACACGGAATGCAAAAAGGAATAAAAAAACTTTCTATAGATACAGATACAATACAGGCTTTTAGATTTATTGGTTTTCTAATGAAACAAGAAATGTACCTCTGACCTACAATATATGTATTGTATTAGTTGCTCCTTGATTCGTAAGGCATCATCAAATGATATATTTAATATAATACGAAATTGTTATTTCGATTCCTCTCAAAATAATTTCTTCGCATTAGATTTTAACTTTTTATGAATTATAAATGTTTTATACCGTGGTTTTACATAGTCACTTTTATGTCGTAGACGTATTGACATGTAATAAAAGTTGGCACAGATAATGATGTAATAATATGTTGTGAACAATTTACATACAAACCAACTGCTAGTGCTTATTTATAAAAAATAAAAACAACAATTTTAAGAGCTAATAACACGTAACAATGAGGTTAAAACATATCAATATAACTTCATATCCGTTAATAGTTTATAATTAAGTTAAATATATTAATGCGAAATCATAAAACAGAGCACACCGCTTTAAATAGGTTATGCACACTTCTTTGCCTATATTTAGTTTAGAGTACATACAATATGTTCAGTAAACGAAAGACGAAAAAGTTTACGTAAATTTATGAGAATAGAAATGTTTTTAGAACTTAGCTTTTGAAGCCTATTCCATTTAGAGTGTAAATATATTTGTATTGAGAAAAACAAAACTATACGACGATAAAGTCACGAAATATAAAATCTTACATGAAAACCGTCATATAAATTACAAGTGAAATGTAGCAGTTTCCATGATAGCCCAGAACCTTAAAATGTCACTACTAAATAGAAAATTGTAGTACTAAAACTGCACATTTCCCTTAAAATTATAAATAGTTACACACACATACAGCGACTGAATAACAAATAAATAAACAACATATTTTTTTCTTTAAAAACGCTTGCACCAAGTTCTTTTTATCGCAACTTGTAAGATACCAACAGAGTTATGACTCTGTGTGAAATATCAACAGAGTCATCACTTATTTTATTGGTATTTAACAATTTATTTCTATTATACAGATAATACAAGTGTTATTTATTAAGTTCTCAAGTGTTAATAATATATTCCATTAAACCAGAGATTTGTAACTTCTAAGTATTATTAATATTACTTAGGTGCATATATACCTAATAGTATATATCATTAAGATTAGTTATTAATAAAATATAAGATTTCTATTTTGATTTAAAAAAAAAAAGTAATCAACTCTAAGGTCGTAAGCTATTTATTGTACGCATTGATAACGTTCGAAAAATATTTTTCTTCATCTGCTTGTAAGAGTCCACTTTGCAATGGGTATTCCAATGCAAGAATGTAGAATTTACCATAATCGCCTCACTGGCTGGCAGAATGATGGTACACCAAACTTGGTCAAGATATTTTACTTTTGGTAGATACGAAATGTTACAATATTATAAACAAGTAAATAATAGATATTATGAAAAACAATATTACTTTATCAAATAGCTAAAATAAAATTCATAATTCACAAACTTAAACATTATATTGCAAGACATACTCATGTAGCATACTCATGCATACTTTATGTATTAAGAACCGTTTTCTACTTTTTTAACAAATTATGGAAAATATTGATAAAAATGTTTTATAAATAATATGATTCTTACTTTTTTAATATCAATGTTTCATGTTATAATCTTCTAATAAAACACAATGAAGAAACAAAAATTAAATATGACATATCACATAATTTAAGAAAATAAAAAAAATAACATTTATTCTACCTTACTATTAAAAAACTTAAGTATTTACACAAAATTCATTGCTGTCATTTCATTTTTGGTTATCTTAATGTAATGTAATATGAAGATAAATAAGAGGCCAAGTTGAAATGCAAATTTGATTACACTTTACGACATTGATTTCTGTAATACGAGAACGGGAAATGACCTTCGAGGTTCAAGTACACATTTTAATATGGTATAAAATAAGTATGTTACAAAGCTATTGGGTGATATTCCTGTGCGACTGAAAAATAAAATTTTGAAAAATATTGACCGTATAAGTACATAACTAATTCAGGCTTTAAAAAATCCACTGTTGGAAATGAGAACCTCCGGTTGTAGGGATTCACCATAATTGCCGGGTAGGCAGAATGGCAATCGCAGTACCTGAAACCGCGATAACTTTGACGCTGCTCTCCTAATTCTTCATACGTCGATCATGGTATTTTGTACTTGGCATATTATACGAAATGATTATACAATATTGTAAACAAAATGGCAAATGAAAATGAACTTGGAAATGTCAGTATATGCGGCAACTATATTTTTGTACAGTTTTATTACGAGTACTTTCTTTTTATAAATTACGAAATTCTAATAATAAAACATAATTAATATTTTGTGAATATATGAAAAATAGGTTCTGACATTATTTTAAATGTATATTATGTTTTATGTTGAAATCATCAATTAAAAATATGACTAACAAAAAATATAAATCACATTATTTATGTCATACTACTACCTTAATATTAAAGACTTAAATTTTTACACTAACTTTCTTTAATGTCACTTGATTTTACGGTTATCATAATGTACAATTTATCTTTCTCTAACTTACATTACTAATATTAAATGAGAAGCTATTTTATAGGCCAAATTGAAACTGCAAATTTAATTACAATTTGTAATATTGATTTCTACTACAAGAAAAGAAAGTTATACTTTCATGGCTTAAATACACATTTTAATATATTTTATAAAGTATATATAGAAATAAATTATAACTGTTGGGGGATATTTATGTAGGAATAAAAATTTAAAAAATTCAGAAAAATAATAATTGTATAAGTACTACATACTAATAAAACATAAACATAAACCACTCAGGCCTGTCACCCAGAGGGTCTAATACTATCCAATAAATTTGAGCATGCTTGAGCACGTAATTGTTAAAAAAATATTATAAAATATATAAAAATACGGTAAATGATAAGTTTAATTTACTTATTTATTATTTACACTAACTTTTCATTATTGTCGATCCATTATTTTACTTGCGTAAAATATAGTTATTGTCGTCAAACATAATAAAATTGCTTTATATTATCGTAATAATTAAAATACCTACCACAAACGTGTGAATGAAATTGCAAATTCAATTACAGATACACTGTACTGTTTGTTAATAAAAGTATAATTGTTTTTTTTTTAATTAAGACTTTTTAAATAAAGCCAACCTTGTCATGGTCCTGGGTGAAAAATATAGATAACTGTTCACCCAGAAAAACTGAATTCCTTTGGTAAAAGTAATTAGGTTACCTGTATTATTGTCACAAATCACACGCTATAGTGGCAGATGCAAACCATGTCCTGAGGTGAAATGCAATAATAAAGCTAAAGAAACATACTGTAAGAGTAGGCAAACGTATCTAACATAAAGATGTCATCGCAGATGGTGTTTACCTCCTCCATAGAGCAAGAGTAACATAAAACAAGAACTACTAATGTTCATTAGGAGATCCAGACACAAAATTTTGAAATTAGGCAAAATAATATAAGGGTAGTACATTTCATTAGGTAAATTTCAGCCCATTTCTTTATTCTAAATTTAAAATATGTTAGTCTCTTCACATTCTATCTTATTGACTGAAAAAAAATCTTAAATTACCAGCTCGACAATTCTCTAACTAAAACCACAGAATAAATTAATAGTACAAGAAAAACTGCTAAAACTACGGCGTTACTAGTAGTGTCGCATTAGGTGAAAAATATAACTGAAACTGGATCCGCAGCTGACACAGAGTATGTTGTTCAACATTATTTTTGTATGAAAACAGGTTCCCAATTTCTAATGCACGATCGATTAATAAATACCACACGCACATGACGATTAGTATTATGTTACAATTATTGTATTATTTTTCTTATTTTAGAGCTCGTTAAATAAAATAATATGATGTTTTGATTCGGATTCACTTTGTGCTAAATATAATACATATTTTGAAAGCAATAATTATACAACAATAAAATGTACCTGAACAACGTTAAACTAATAAAATACTAGTTTCTTTTAAAAGTAAACCGCGTAATGCGTGTTACTACGCGTGTTTCACCAGAAATCATGAAAGCGACACAAAATATCTACAGCATTAGGATGTTAAAAGCAAATCCCTAAACATGATACTAATCAGTAATTGACAAATCAGTTCTTCTTGCAAGAATACTTACGGCTTAAATACAACTATCCGTAGGTATTTACTAAGTTCAATTTACATTCAATTTACAACTATGTTTTAACGACAAACAAATTTCAAATATATAATAACTCAAGAATAAACAAAACATTTTCCTTTTATTAAACAGAGGTATTATAATTTTTTATATATATTAAACTAAAATGGACCGAAAATCTTATCATGATATCCTAAAAATTATAATTCGAAAATTATTCTCTACTTTGTTAGAAGTGTTTTAACGTTGCTAACCTACATTATATTATTCAAAAAAATATATAGCTACATAAATAGTGTAATAAAATGTTTACTATTATAGAAATAATATTTTTAAAATAGTTTGTAATTATATTCGGAAAAAGTAGCTGCAACTTATATTCCTCTAATGAGATTAAAATCAAAAGATTCTTCCGACTATCAAATTATTATTGATTTTTTCCTTATGGAATGCTATCGCTGTTCTATTTTCGTTATTTATTTGCGTTTAAAATTTTGCAACTTTAGGTAACGCGAGCGAAAATCATTCTCATTTAGTACCTAGTTAAAGCTATAGTTATAAAACTTATATAATCGTAAAAATATTAACACGGTTGTAGAAAAAAATATAGTATAACGATTGTCGGAAGCCAATTAAAATAAATTCAACGAAAATTGTTAAAAGCAAAGGTTTCGCGTTTACATTTTATACACTTTAATATCACAATTTATAAAGACTAACTAGAAAAAATAAATAATAAAATAAAATTTTAATGTTTAATATATTGTCATATTTATTATTTACGCATATTTCACACAATTTATAATATATAATTTGTTGTGTTTGTTTTATATAATTATATAATAAGTTACAGGCTACATGCTCCATGTCAAAGCTTTATTGTCAACACAGCCTTATAGAGTGAGATCACCCCTTTTAAACTATACTAATTCATTATATTTACTTAGATATTAATTTGAATTAAATGATTTTCATTATCATAGTATATTATTTTTATGTACTAATCCTATTGTTACTTATGTTATTACTAAAATTCTTACCGTAGAATTCAAATAAAAAAAATTCTATACACAAAGTGCATCTGTCTTCAAGTACATAAACTAATTGAGAATTTTATGAACACAAAGTTGCTTACTATAAACGTAAACCTGCAGATGAGAATCCTCTAAGTTAAGATTGGGCTAGAATCAAACAATATTAACGGATTCGGACATATTAAAATCGTTGGCGTCTGTTAGTGATCGTGTAACTTTGGAACAAGCTGATCGATTGAGGTCATATTCCCATAATATATTATTTGTTTTTCGATGCTAGGATCTGATTGGTGGCGCTGTAGTAAAGTTATTAACAAAGTTTATATTTACGGACTAAAATGACAATTCACGTTCCAAAAAAGAAAACACTAAAATCTGTACCCGATAGGCGCCTCGCAATAATTTATATCAAACATACATTAAATAAATAGCAAATTAATTAGACTTGGGAAAATAAATAAATAGTCAATGGTACGCTAATGTTATAAACGTCATAAAATCCGTACATAATAGTCTAAAATTACTTCAGTTACACGATTCAATATTTACAGCAAGCTGTTATTTTAAATTTCTGCAGAATTAAAATACGTAAATTTATATCTTATCTACATTTTTATTAATATGATACACAAACATAAGTATATCATTTAAGCTTGGTGTAAAGCCCGCTTCCGTCTGGTTGGGTTTTATCTGTTTATTTAATTACTAGCTTTTACCCGTGGATTTGTCCGCGTAGAGCTTAAACAAAAATACCTATTATTGAAATATAATAATTCTTTGGTTTACTGGAACAATATTTGGTCGGAAAAATTATTCATTAAGGGCTATGAAATGTTAACTAATCGTCGCTATATTTGATCAATACTTAAAGAGACAGTTAAACATATCCAGAGAAAATGGTTATAGAGAGAGGAAAAACCAGTTTTTACTAATAGACATTTTGTAATCCTTTCTTTACAGCTCATGAAAGTCCATTGCTGAACATAAATAGATTGCGTCATAAAGGGGGATATTTGCCAACTCGTTATTAGAAGGACGCTGCTCCTGGCCCATCTCCTGGTTTGTTTCCCTTTGTCACCTCTTACAACCTACGGGATGATATAGGGTAGTGGTTATTCTTACACCGCCAGAAAATGTTTAGATTATTTGTAAAAGTTATTAATAACAATATATTTAGTGGTTGGACAAAATGTTTAAATATCGAAAAACCACTTTGAGCTCAGTTTTTGAGATTATAATTTAAACTATGTGCTTTATGGAAAATTGGTTAGGATAAAAATTGGAGATCTATCAATTTTACGTATTATAGGTCTTACTACCTTTAGCTTTAATACTCACATTTTTTTAATAAAAAAAATTTAAAATCGGTTTTGCATCAAAACATTAAAGTTTAAAGGACCTTTACTGGGTAACGTTGCAAATCAATAAAGTTTTGTCGATTTTTTTATATCTAAAACTGATAAAGTGTTTTTGATGATAAATCATAAACCATTTATATATGTTATCAGTTTTTGATTTGATAAAAAAGACCACCGTGTTTTTCGGATAAAATGTAGCCTAGATCACTATTGGCATTGCTATCTACCTGTTCCCGTGTTTCATCACAATTGGTTCAGCCCTTCCGAAGATTAGCCTGGACAGATAGATAGACATTTTAAAAATGGTTATTTATTAGCATACAAATCACTCTCTGGACTCAATAGAAGGCAGTTGTTTCGATATTACAGTCAGACACTTGAATTTTATTTATACGTAATATAGATATTTCATTGCATATATATTGTATTATGTGTATGATTTATAATATATGTTTATATATATAGGTATATTTTATAAGTATTCATGACCCAACCACACTAGAACACAATAAAAATATCCCAATAATATCAGTTAATTACATATATAAATTATATCGCACGAAAGCTTTCCAATACCACTATTTTAATTAATATATCCTTACAAGTACTATTATTATTTAAAGAAGTCATGCACATTATTCCGGCCATCATTGGGGACCTCTGCTACCTTATTGGTGCCTTTTTAACTTAAAATCAACTTCACGATCCAAACGGTGTAACGAAACAAAAGGTGTAATCTAAAGCACCAGTTAAATGTGGTTATACGCTCTGTTTCGTGCTAAACTGGGCGCTACGATGTATCGCTTCGATATTTTTTTAATTATTTATTAACATAGACCACCACCGGCTTAAAATAATAAATCATAGTAAAAACATATTTGAATTACAAAAAGGCTTTGTAATACAAATATGTTTTCTTTAGTTTTAAAAATTGTTGTTAATCCAACAGTGTTGGTCACAGTTTAAATAAAAGTATATTTGTAGAGGGTATGAATAAAGTATTATTAACTTTGGCTTAATAATAAGTCATAAACATTATACGTTATCTACGAATATATATACTCACCAGTTATCATATTGACTTAAAAATGCCTACAATAATTAGATTTGTACTGACTATCTACATAAATATTACAATAGTGCACGATAACGAGTGTTGGGGGATCCATACCCTTTTTACCGTAAATTTGGACATCGTGAAAATTATCAACACTTTAGAGTTCAACAAAACTGTACTTTGAAAAAAAGCTGTTTGGCCCTGGCTTAGGAACTATCTACATTATTACGTATGCATAAAAATTAAATTATGTTGAGGTGTTTTCGTTAGTTTAGTTAAATTATGTGGTAAAGGATATTTTACAATATTAGAGTGGCAAAGGCGCTAGCAGTTCGCCAGGTGGTAAATGACTACTGAAGAATATGGACAACTGCAACCGACTTTATACGAAGAAGCTCACACATAGTTGATTTCTTAGAACTTAAATATTATGCCCCACAGGCTATATTTATAATGGCTCTCTTATCCTTTACGGCAGTGGGTGCACATTCAATATTAAGCTTAAATTGCACTAGTGATCTGTTGATACTACTTGATGATAACTGATCATGGGCTCGCAATTACTTGCTTTTAATACCGACAAAAAGTTAATCGTCAAGTAGGTTGTCGGGAAATGAAAAATAATTATCATTCATTATTTGCTGTGCTGTAAGATTATAAGCTGCGGTGTGGTGATTTTCCAGTATTAAATATTCATGAATGAATTTCGTTTTTCATAGGAATCCTATCCAAAATATTTTTAAATAAAATGTGACACTTCTTGCGCACATTACTAAATCACAAATATATATTAAACATCTTATAAATCAATTAGCTAAGATTCGCGTAATGAAATAATGTGTCTTTTCTAGTTTGAAGAGCAACTCCCGCCCTTCCTCAATTGCGTGCACTAATCCCAGCTTCACTAGTTCCAACACCATAAGTGATCTTAGCGGTCAGCTACCGCAGAGTCTACTTCACCTGAGGATGCCTCGTGTAGAGGCGAAACACGTGTCGTATTATTGACGGTGGTGTGTCTTTCCTAGTGTGGTGGTGTTGGGAGTAGTGGTACTGGGATTAGTGGTGACTATCTCCGCACGCAATTGAGGGATGGCGGGCGGTGCTCTTCAAACTAGGTAAGACACATCATTTTATTTTATTACGCAAATCTTAGCTAATTGATTTTTAACATCATTAATATAATGGATTTCCGCAAAGTAACGTCTGATTCTATTAACTATACAGATATATATGACCAAGAACAGGTAGTTGCAAACTTCCTTATTTTAAGGAAGCTAAAATCGTAGATGTAGTGAATTAATATATAATGAAAATAAAGTGACGTCACGTTATATAAAATAATTTTAGATTTTACTGACGAATACAAATTGCTACACTTTTTTTAAAGTTATTTTAAAAATCCCTTTATACAACAGAATTGACGGCGTAGAGATACATTGAATCAATTTTTTTGTTTATATTACTATTTAATCTATCCACTAAAATAACATGAAAAAAATGAAATGTTCTTTATTTTTATGTTTCTAACAGCAGCTGTTTTAGCAGTTTAATTAAACTTTAAGGTTCGGATATTTTTAAGCAAAGTCAAGCGGTGCATTAAAATGACGATATCAATATTGTGATAATTCTCACCTATGTCCAACAATTATCGTCATATTAGGTACTACTTCTTTAAATATTTTAATCATACTTGTATTTACTGATTTCAATTATTATTATAATGCAGCTTATTTTATTCTAACTAAATTTTAAAATAAATTAGAAATAAATTTAAACTATTGTTCTGTAATAATAACAAATTTCCATTTTTGTGTAAAAAATAAATCCATTTTCTTACTCTGCAATATGAATTTAGTAATAAAATGTCTTTATGGAAAAACCTTTATTATATAAAAGCACTAAAAATATATTATTGTTAAAATCAATAAAATATACTTTTGAGATGCTGTTAATCGAACTAGCTGCCATTTGCTTATTTATCAATAAATTTTACAAAGAAGCCGTTATATTTCGCCAGTTTAAAATTAACCAGGTTTGATAAAATTGGTATATTTTTAAGCCAATTAAAATTAAAAGCACATACATAATTACACAAATCAATTTTTACGCAAAAGAATGTTAAGAAACTGTACAATATAAACTATTCGTTATATAGTACGAATATCTATATGACGGTCGATATTCTTATTTACGTGCAATTCAATAACAAGTGACATAACAGAAAGAAATACTCTCAACTCATATGTGCATATGTTAAGTTAAAAATTATTGTCTTGATTATTGTCAAATATTCTAAAACGTTTTATCAACTATTCCATATTACAGTCATATTTTACCGGTGGATCTACATTCAATTTGCATGTCTTCGTTTTTATTTTAAAAACAAATACTGCAACCAAATTTTGTCACGCAAACTTATATGAAAAAAATCATATGTAATTTTTAAATCGATATACTGTTTTTATTAATAAAAAAATATTTTAATGTTTTTGGTCAACCGGAGAATAAGTGGAACAAGTGTGAACAGCAACAATGAAAGGCATGATATATATATGGCAATAACAAGAAATTTGCATGTAATTTATTATTTTGCATACATATCCTACATTAACCTACTTGTATAGTAGATTACTATATTATATAAGTTTATAAACAACATTAAATGAATTTAAAAGTATATTATATTAGAATACGTTACAATTCTGTTCAGTTCGGAATTTAGAGAACACAGTAATTACGTAATTATTAAAACTAAAAAAGAAAATAATATCTACTTACTGATTTATTAAAATTGTTGTCAATCATAAAGCTTAAAATTATTATTTGTTGGCGATTCCTCTCAAGAAAAAAAATTTCTTTATGTAATTTAATAGTGAAACTAACAAAATATTTTCGTAAAAATATTGTTAAAATTAGGTTTTTTTTTGTTTATTTAAATACTTCATATATTTTCAGAATACACTAATTATAAAATATAATAGAATCCTATGATATCCTATAAATAATCCTATAATAGATTATTATTATTTCAAGCAACCATAGCATAATTAAATGATAATTTATGTCTAAATTGAATAAAGTTTTCTTTAAAGCAATAAAGCATTTCATACGTGGAGTTATTATTTTAAAGGATACAACTCTTTCTTAACCTAAAATTAATATTATCTTTTGCTATTTGTAACTTTAACCATCGGTGGGAGGACTATTTATGTTAATAAGTTTATATTTTATATACATAGGTTACTAAAAGGTGAATTGGGAAATGTGCAGATATACAAAGAAATAAAAAAGCTTTTCTTAGCGGTGTGCTTTTTAAAATTATAAGAACTTTAATCGATTCTTCTGTAATGTAATTTTTACCTTTGAATACTATATGTGACTAATTACAGTAACAAATATACTGATAAAAGCTGTAAATGTAAAGATATTATTTAAAAAAAGAATGATAACATTAATTCCCTATGATTTTAACATTTTATTCAAATCACTACAACTATGTTACATTTACATATTTAATTTCAATCTGAAGTACATACAATATCAGTTCTAGAATTAAATAATTTTTTGGATATAATATTATAAACATTATACAACAATTTTATGAGGCGTGGCAACAAGGACGAAAATGGTATAGGTGTGTAGAAAAATGTAGAAGGTAAGGATTCGTTAAATATCTTTTTAAAACATACTACCTCATAAAAATTACATAAATAATACAAAAAAATTAACATAAATACATAAAATATCAAATATTAATCAATACTCAATAAACATATTTGGATGATATGCCAATGTACTGTATATACATTTGTACACTATAAAGAGTTGTTAAGAGTAAAAGATAATTTCTTATGTAACTTAGATACATCTAGAGGTAAGAGTAACAATTATGTTCATACATAAACAAACAACAAAAATCATGCTAAGTACTTAATAACTATCAACGACCAGCAGTGCAATTATGTAACTCTGGTGGGAATCGACTTGGGCTTCGTTTTGATGTTTGACGTTTAGTTTCGTTGAATTTTGTAAATGTATCAGTATCGGTTATAAACGGGTGTCATTTTATATTAAAAGGGCTCGTAAACGGGCTATAGCAATTGCATTTTGCTGAAAATTATATCTCAGCAATATTGCCAGCGAAACTTTTGCTGCAATGTTATTGGGAAATGTTTCTTCAACTGCTGGGCAATTGCGTTCATAAACGTAAAGCAACATTGAAGCTATAGGAGGCCAAGCGATGTTACACTGCGTTGCGCTATATAGACGCCTACTTGACGCATATTCAATTGCAGCTGTAACATGCCACAAAACTAGCTCGTTTACGAGAGCTTTTACAGTAAAATATTATCATAGTGGAAAAACATAACGCAGTAGAAGAGTGATTCCAACCGGAAAACAATTCGTACTAGAATCACAAAATCGCGCTGCAGTTTTTACAAAACATATTTATTAAAGATATTGTAATATGTATGCATATAAGTGATAACGATATTACAAGCTAACCACAGTGAGAACAATAATTTACGTAATTTTTCTACCTATCTATAAAAAGTTGGGAGCTTTGAACCAAGTCGTCAGGGGACGATCAACTTTAGGTTTATGAACAACCTTAAGAGGAGTAACTAAATTTATTAATAAGTGCCGTCTTCACTTGGCTGTTGGTAGTCGTGGGCTGGTGGTTGAACAGGTTCGGCTTGGTAGAAAGCTCCAGAGACGAAAGGATTGTTGGGGACGTGTTGTTGAGGCGCTGGGGGACGCGGAGGCGGTGCAGCAATAGCACCATAGCCAGGAGCTTCTGTGCCCTTTAGAGGTGCTGATGGTTGCTCCGTCTAAAATTTAAAGACACGTCATTTCCATCTCATTGGAATTACATTATTGTTTTAGTATTTAAATTACCAGCTCATTTACCACCTTTTTGGTCTACCTATGATATTACATGGTGAACCCGCCTGGCGGTGCGCTGCTGCACGTATAATGCACGCGCACCGCCGGGGAATTGAAACAATATTGAGAATAAAAAAAAATATAAAAATAAACGTGATATATTACAATGACAAATACGAGAAGAGATCACTATATTAATATTTTAAGAGAACCTTCAAATAAAATAGAAATATAAAAAATAAAAATTAACTTTGGATAGCACTATCAAAACTATACTAACAAAGAATTAAGATGATTAAACTTGAAGATAACAAATGTTATAAAGTATTAACGAGGAGACGTCTTGCTCTGGCTATACCTTTAATTAGACAATATTTAAAATACTAAAACAATGTGTCGTGCGATCAATACGTCACTATAAAAGTACGCGCAGATGCTAAAATATAAATTTACCTGCACAATAACACACTTTACATTTGCTCATATAATTCAAAAATTTATAGACGTGACTTAAAATATACTTTCCATAAATCTCAGTAAATTGCCATTTCGTACATAATTTAATGACATTTGATATAGTGTATAAACAGACAGACTATAGTGACCCATGACTGAAAATCCATCATCCTTTAACCCAAATGTCAAGTAACATTTGTGATGAAGAGTAGATTTACAAAAATATAAGGCTTATATAAAGCCGCCTTCCCAGCACTCTGAGCAAGGGCGTATCTTCCACGAAATGGCAAATATTTAACGGGCACAATGGCCTGAGTCTAGCAGTGGCCTTAAAAATTATGTTGATGTATTATCATGTGATTTAACTATAAAAGGCAAAATTGAAAAAGAGTAAACGTGAATCCTTTCATGCACTATTTCATTTTAAGGATAACAGATGCACACTAAAACTTTTTCAGTTCAATATTGACCTTCTTAACAATTATAATATCTAAATAAATATGAGGATCTCTTAAGAATACTTACGAATGTAGTCTCATGGTCCAAAGGTTTTATGGGACTTTCGTATTGTTGCGTGGGTTCGGCCCATGGTTGTAGCTCGCCAGATGCAAATATCGCGTAAAATGTTATACCAATAAAGTGGACCGTCGCTCCCATAAGAAAGACAGCACGCCATTCCGTTATTGCTTTTTCGAGATTTTCCTGTTAATGGTGACAGTGAAAAAATATTTAGTTAGGTGTTTTTTTAAACTATAAAGTTATTTTAAACTTATTTAATATTAAACAGTTTTAAGAAATTGCAAATTGTCTTTTACAAATAAAAGCTCCAATATAATTTTACTTATGTCCCTCTATAGAACGGGTGTTCAGTCGAAATTTCGTTCCGGTTAGAAAGTGTTACAATAATAAAGTGCTCAGCGCGAAATACGCTCGGTGTAATGCATCGTCGCGCACCCACAAAGCCAGCCATTTAATATTCAGAATGCGCGCCACATCGAGCCCGATTTCCTTTTTTAAATTAGCCACGGCCGAATGTACTTTTTGTTTCGCAAGCTTCAGAAGCTAGGAACTCTATTATATGGCGGGGGTGTGTCACTCACAGTTTTCAATTGAACGCACGAGTGAAAATCGAAGATAACTTTCTTCGTTTTCGCATAGTTTAATTTACATTTATAGTCTGGCTTCAAAAGAAGTTTTCTCGTGGTCACAGACTTTGATAAAAATGATTAATACTGTCATATTTCTGAATACTAAATAACTATATCGCATGCTTCTTTCGAGTACCATTAACAAAAGATATTTCCTTCCTCTCCATTCTTTCATTCTTCCTCTCCATTCCATTTATTCCTAGAAATATATGAGGACACCTATATGGTTCGACGCTAGTATAACCATATCAATAGATTACCGGTCGAACACGTTTAATATTATGATAGGTCCTATCTTTTAGAAAAAACATCATGATAAATAATATTAAAAAGTTACTTACCTTGTCTTTGGTAATGTTGTTAATGACGATTGGTACAATAAAACCAGCAATGGTACCAATACCGTTAGACAGACCCATCAAGATAGATGCATATCTAGGTGCGATGTCCAAATGGTTGACGTTATATCCTGATATAGCAAATCCACTGCACGCCACGCCAAGAGTCAGCTCTATGGTTGCCACGTACTACACCAAATAAACAAACGGGAGTGAAATATACAATGGAAAAAAAATCTTGCGTTAAAAGTAGTATTACTTACTTTATTATCAGCATAAGCTACCAAAACAAAGAAGAAAGCTTCAAGACCAAATCCACCGCAGTTAAACAGTTTGCGGACAGTGGTTGTTGTCATAATATTATTTTTTCGTAAATAATCAGCCATCATGCCCCCGATAGGAACCAGCGATGTCATAATAAGATGAGGTATTGCGCCTACGAAACCCGACTGCAAGGAATGATAAGTGTGAGTTTGATAATAATTTATTTCAATACTGTTTATGAATGCAAAAATATAAATATCGTCAGCACCTCGGTTATTGGCATATTAAATCTCGTTTTAAAATAAGCGGACTGAAAGATGACCAGCAGACAAAAATTCCACGTCCTGCAGAAGTTCGCCACTATAATGGCGTACACCTGAAAAAAAAACTTGTGTTAGTTAATGATTTCTTATATTTACGCGAACACTACACATTGAATAAAACTACTTTTGCGGATTTTATCACGTTAAATTTACTTAATTTTAATTCCCGAAGTTTCGGGTGCTTTACAGCACCCAT
Source organism: Parnassius orleans (assembly GCA_029286625.1). Taxonomy (NCBI): domain Eukaryota; kingdom Metazoa; phylum Arthropoda; class Insecta; order Lepidoptera; family Papilionidae; genus Parnassius; species Parnassius orleans. Next base: position 2,838,471 of record JAGSMP010000054.1, on the reverse strand, counting down.
GGTCACGGGGGGCACTGAGGTAATTGACGTCCCGATGTCAAAGTTAACCCGGAGTATCTTCAGCTTTTAATTATTACTATTGGTCCGATCTACGCAGAATGAACTTACTGTGTCTTGAGGTTAGGAACACCCGAAACGTCGGTAATTAAAATTAAGTAAATTAAACGCTACAAAATCCGTAAAAGTAGTTTTATTCAATTGTGTTAGTTATCTTGTTACTAGACTCATTAAATACGATTTACTAACCGGTGGGGATGTAGCAAAAGCTTTCCATGGCGTGTTCCAAAAATCGGGCATTGCTGCCTGACAGGCCGTGCCTAAAGATTGCTCGATATAGGTTAATTCCTTGCCCGAAATATGAGGATGCTTGCTAGGCTTCTCAAATACCAACCACAGCCACATAAAGTACCTTAAAATTAAAAAAATTATATATTTTAATTTAATATAACATAATAATTTACATTCAAATTGTACATTTGATGCAATAAACATTGAACCTTACCAGATAACTCCAGAAACGCCGTAGAAGTAAAATGGTGTTTGCCAGGATATATAATCGCTAAGCAGACCAGATAAAGGCATGCCAATGACAATACCAGCATATGTCCCGCAAAAGGCTAGAGTAGCCAGCCGAGAACGCTCAAGAGGAGGCGCCCAATTCCTCCAGATACCATGGCAAGATGGATAGGTAACACCCTAAAAATATTGTTATTAGTACCTATTAAATTAATTTATTAAATATTTAGTATGCTATAATGTGTAATACGTGACCATGAGTATCGCAAATCACTCGAAATGTTAGGAAAATATTAAGCTCAATAAAATCTGCAAAATAGTTATATTTGTTATATCAGTCAATATGAAGGAATGTATAAATATTTATAAAGTAATAAATTATAAAGTGGAGAAGGCCGGTGTTGATGCACTCAATTTTAACTATCACTGGTTTAGTTGCAATTTACAAGAAATAAAAAAAAGGATATTAATTAATATATTTCGATAAAAAAAAGCAAAATCGGTTTATTGTCTTTACATTACATTAGATACAATAGAAAACCACAGAATTGACAACCTATACTACAACAAAACTGCAACTACAAATAAGAACATCTGTTGGATGTTGGAACAACTTGGGTAGTTCTAGGTCTTTTTACAGTATGAGTATATTGAACTACATCTGTAACATTCTTTGTATTATTTAATAAAACTAAAAATCACATTCAAACTATCAAAATATTAGTATTATATGCGATAAAATATATTATATTGTTGCTTCATAATCAGTCCGATTTAATAGGATAGCATTGCTATTGATGATTTCGCTAAGCTCAGGGATAAGTTGACGAACAAACACGTAACCGAGGCAACCGAGAGCTCTGTAATCCTAAAGAGGCTTTGTACACGAGGAAGCGATTTCGACGGTGCTCAAGTATAACTTCGAATAGGTTTCGATCCATCTGTCGATATAAAACCTAAGTATCTCGATGTGAGTGAGTGATGTGTGTGTGTGTGTGTGTGTGTGTGTTTACAGACCTATTCCACGATTTATTGTGTTTTCAGAACATAATTTATGTCCTAGAAATTAAAATATTAATAATTTTATAATTAGTTATAAAAAATCCTTTTAATTTATGTACGTATTATTTAGATATATAAAATTTTAAGCGTGAAATTTAAATACTAATAAAATGTATACTCCGTTTAACTTTGTAATTTTAATTCGTGTGACAAATGCATAAATAATTGTGATTCATAGTCACATATCAACGAACTATCAACGATTGAGAATCAAAATACAAATGCGTTGTCACCTTTGAAGACTAAGATGGTATGTCTAGTTACCAGTAACTAAGTGAAAAAGGGTCTCGGGTTATCGACACTCACCATACGAAACACAGCGGTATTATGCTGATATTCTGCTATTTATATGCTGCCATCTTACACTAGTATTCCGTGAGAACATGGTCCTTCCCCGGTTGAACCGAAGTATTCGTGCTGCAGCCATCAAACAATTGCAGCGTGGCTCTACTATGTACAATAGGTATGGGTCCAGCACTCTATCACGTATGTATAAGAAGTAAATAATATGCTCTAGCAAACTTTAGAACTAGCAGTACATGTTTTTGCTTACCCGCCAAGTCCAGCAAATAATATGTTAGGTAACCTTCATAATATAAGCAATTTTTGTTATATATCTATAGTTAATTAAATGAATTTTTGTTTGTTTTGTACATTCAACAGCGTTTTACACACTGAACTATATAGCTCAGCATTAAACGCTGTTTAAACGTCTTTACAAAAGGTCTATTTGATTGTATTTGCAAGCTATTTGCATATAATAAAAATGCTATGCTATAGTGAATTAAGTTAGATTAAAGTTGTATAGCAAGGGGAGAGGACAGAATAAGCATGATCAGTATTACATTTGAAAGGGAAAATTTTGAGCATCCGTAATAAGCCCGATCATGCAACATCACGCGCTGAATGTTGAATGTTACAAATTTTAGCATGTGGCGCGTGCATGTTCAAGTATATGTCACTTAGCGCCCGAATCTTTAATGGTATACATTCTACCGTTATTTATATGATTTAACAACAAAATATTTATACGTGGTAGAGCCAAGCTGTAGATATTTGCTAAGTGATAAGATTATTTTATTGCCTAGGAGTACGCCTGGGTAGGTACCCCCCTCTTACTAATATCTGCCGTGCCAAATAGCAGTGTCTGCACTGTTTTGTTCGGATCTGAAGGGTACAGAGAACCAGTGCATTTACAAACTGTGAGGCATTCTATCTTAACACTGTCTCTGTCCGATTTTCAGACACAATAGTAAGACAATAGCTGTGAACTATATATAGTACACCGGACAGCGAAAGGGTTAATCTTCAGAGGGGACAATGCATCTGCAGCCTTCATTTTTGAAGTTAGCTACAGGTGTCTATGCGCTGCAGTAGCCTCTTGGCACCAGGTGGTTCTTAAATCCGTTTGTCACTTCTTTGTTCGCTTTAAACATAGTGCGAGAGCAAACCAAATTCGCCCCTCTCCCTCCCCCCTGCCGGCACCGTTAAAATTGTTTATTGCCATATAAAATTTAAATTTTCCATGTGCTCAGCGATGACTATATACATATACACATGTATATATACATATACACACACACACACATATATATATATATATATATATGTGTGTGTATATGTATAAATATGCCTAAAAAATACAGTGTAAAAAAAATCTAAGTAATTCTACTTACCTCAACAAACCCCTGAGCTACTTTAAGCATAACAACGGCCGCCGGTCCAATGGACATGGCACCAGGAATCGCCATATTGAACAAAGATGATGCCACTATTGCCACACCGAAAATCCAATTTGCTGGATACATGGCAGCGAGAAAGCCGCCTGGTAGTTGAGTGATCAGGTAGCCCGCAAAGTAAGAAGAATCAATCGAAGATTCAACTTCCACTGTCCAGTTAAACGGGGTGTTTTCGTAAACACCTTTCGAGGTCTGAAATAATCTTTATTGTTAGAAAATTTAATTATATATGAAAAAAACTCCCTTGGCGACAGTTGTTTCGAATATTGTATTTATGTCTGTTGCATAATTGCTTTGGTTATAGCGCGAAATTTTAATTTTAAATCTATAAAAGTCCAATAAGCAAGCACCCATATAAAGAAAGCAAGTGCTACAATAGAAGAATATGGTAATTTATAGTTCTTATAACTATTGCGATCATTGACAAAAATCGCCATTCGACTCTCGCCCTGGCAATACTTCTTTCCATCACCGTTCAGTTGGTTTACGGTAAGGAATGATTGATTGATTGAATGATGAATGATTTTGTCAGCAGAATACACCGCGCGTAAGAGAATTTAATATTTGGATTATTTTTTTGAGTTAATAATATGGGTCGTAGTCGGGTGTCATAAGGGTGACTATGATAAATGATAAAAAGTACTTATGGCTTCCTATAGATGGCGGTATAACCAACTAGGAAGCATGGACTTAAAATACTCACACTGGCAACGGGGTAGCGTCAAAGATACGAGACGTCTGGTATTGCGATCGCTAACTCGCCATTGGCTGGCGGGCGATTATAGCATGGCGATTATGCACCAAATCCACCCCAGTTATAGTTCTATGCCTCGAGATGTGTAGAGGGCTTTGCTCGAAGTTTCTCCGCGTGATAGCATTCGTAATGGATATATTCGCAGTAGAACCAGAGTACCCCACATAGCCCAACAAATCAGCAAGCTAAAGTAGTAAAGGTCCGGCCATATAGAAATAGAGAATCAATGAGGAAAAAAAGATTCTCGAGTAGCAGTTCTTACTGGTAAGCCAACTGTAGGGTGATGACTTGGTATTACATGCAGGAAGCAGAGAAGTAGGTGCAGGTTTTTACGTGGTAGAGCCATGCTGCAGCTATATTGTGGTTGCAGCAGGAATGGGTCGGCTCGACCGGGGGTAGGACCACGCTCTCACTGAATACCAGCCCAAAATAACAGCTTAATGCTGCTTTGTTTCGTATAGTGAGTGTAGAGAACCGGAGACCCTTTTTACTGGAAACGAGGCATTTCATCTCAGTCCCCAGGGGTGACAATGCATCTGCATTTCGATTCTTAATTGGGGATACATGTAGATGTCTATGGGCCACAGCATCCACTTACCATCAGGTGGACTGTGTGCTCGTTTGTCACCCTTATTCTATAAAAAAAAGGTGGCTTAGGACCGTGTTTTGTGGCATTGTTCAGCAGTGGACTTGTCAAGGGCTATATTATATGGAAAAGGTTCATTAGCAACGATCTGTATCAGGCTGGTAAAGAAAAATATAAAAGAACAAATACTGTCAAGTTCTGTGAGCCTTTTTGCTTTTATTCAACACAGTGCAAAAGCCTTTCAAAGATTGATTCATTGATTGATTCAAGGAATTCGCAATCTCTCTATAAGTTAATAAAATGTTTGCCCATCTAATTGTTGGGATAATGGGTTAGTCTGCTCAGCCAGTTTGTTAAATAAAAACTAAAAATATTTTGTAAAAAAATCAAAGGATTTAAAATTAAGTACTTACGTTATGCTTTTCAATCATCTTAAGCTTAGCCATACTCATGTTACAGCGCATACCAAACATGATACTGAACCCGAAACAGGCTAGCAGCGCCACGGTGTAACGCGCACTTAGGCAGGGGCACTCCGCTCGTATATATTTGTCTATGGAAATATTTCATCTTTGTATTAGCACTTTTGTGGATAAATCTAACGATTTTAAACATATTAATTCTTTACTTGATTTGAAGAAAATATTATTTACGAACCTATTGGTCGTGGCGGTGGTCTCTCCGGTGATGGTGGCGTTTCGAGATCCTCGCCATCATACATTTGATCGTAGCCCTTCTGTTCCACGTGGAAGGTCTCATATTGAGCATTTCTGTAACAAACATTAAGAACTGGTTGATTTCTATATTCATGTAAAATTACAATAGTTATGTTCGTATAAACAAGGAAAGATTTTTCGTAACTTTAATGAATGTTTCATACTTTGCTTTCTAAAATTGAAAACCAGGTTCGGAAAAACGAACGACGCATCAGCAGTGTATATACTCACAAAAACCGTTTCGAGACACTCTCGAACCCCCCATAACTCTAAAACGATTAGCATACATAACATAAAAAACATAAACACTCACGCATGTCACCCAGAGGGGTAGGCAGAGACTATGGACTTCCATTTGGCACGATCCTGACACACCTCTCTCGCGTCCTCCACATCCATATACCTACGCATACACGCTCGTCGGTTAAGGGTACTCTTAATTTGGCCCATTTTTAATATATCGCTAATTTGGTCGATAAATTTTCGCCTAGGGCCTCCCTTCCAGACTCTGCCGTTCACCTCTGCCACATAAATTTGCTTTGTCACCCTTTCCTCTTTCATTCTTTCTACATGACCGAACTACCGAAGCATTCCTTTCTTAATCCTGGTCACAACATTATCTTGCAAACCACACTATTCTCTTATCACACAATTTCTCACTCTGTCATTCAGATTCAGCCCTAATATACTCCTTAATGACCGCATTTCTACAGCATTTATTCTACTCTCGTGCTTCTTCTGCCACACCCAACTATCACTACCATACATTAAAGTAGGGACTAACACAGCATTGTGAATTGCCATACGTGCCTTTTTGGCCACATTCTGACTTTCCACAATAGAGTGTAGCTCATCTACTTGCTCGACCAATTCCCCTTCTATTCTTATTTCACATATCGTTTTACTTTTTTCTCTTTCAAAAACCATAACTTTCATCTTACTTGCGTTCACTTTCATTCCCCTTTCTTTTAATGACCTGTTCATTAATGTAACCATCATTTGCAACTCGGCCGCCGACGACGCAAGTATGACTAGATCATTGGCGTACAAAAGGCATTTGACGGTTAACTCGCCCATTCTTAACCCGCAATCTTCAACTTTCAAATTTTCCAAACAACTGTCCATAAATAGGTTGAACAGCCACGGGGAAGCCACACAGCCCTGTCTGACACCTTTATGGATGCCAAACCAGTCCGAGTAGGCCCCGTTGATCCTGACACAAGCACTGGAGTCCCTATACAGAGACTTCAATGCCTGTATTAACCCAGCGCTCAACCCAAATGAGTTCAGTGTTTGCCATAACACATCCCTGTCCACTCTGTCATAAGCCTTTTCCAAGTCCACGAACGCACAAAAAACCTTTTGGTTTTTGGCCATAAACTTCTCCGCGATCATGCGCATGGAAAATACCTGATCCGTACATCCCATTCCCTTTCTAAATCCCGCTTGCACATCCCAAATTTTTCCATCAGTATCTTTCATAACTCTTTCAATTAGCACCTTAGCATACAGTTTTCCCACAATGCTAAGAAGGCTGATACCACGGTAGTTTTTACAGTCCTGCTGCGATCCTTTTCCCTTATATATTGGGACTATCACGGCTTTACACCAGTCTCCCGGTACCCGCTAAGGTTCCCAACACAAATTAAACAAGGTGTACAGCAGGTCTGCCACCACTCCCTCTCCAGCCCTTAGCATTTCGAGTAATACTCTATCAAATCCGGCTGCCTTACCTGCTTTCATACTTTTCATTGCTTTCATTATTTCATCTATACCTATCTCTCTATCTCTTTCCTCTTCTTTCGGAATTTCTATTTCATTTAATTCAAACGTCTCATCACTCATAAACACGCTTTCAAAGTATTCCTTCCATCTCCTTAAACTCGAAACTTCGTCATTCAGAATACAGCCATTCTGGTCTCGTATAGCATTCATTCTAGGCTGTTTTGAATGTCTCCTGGCAGTTTTTACGAGTTTCCAGAACATTTTAATATTTGCTTGGAAGTTATCCGATATACTTCTATCATTCTTATCCGTTCTTTCTTGATTTTTCCTTTCAACTACTTCTTTTACTCTCTTATTTAGATGTCTAAAGACTGCCTTTTTTCTTTCAATATCATAATTCATACCGCTAGAATGACTAGCCTTGGTTGCTAGTAAAACTAGCCATCCTCTCTTCTTTGCTTCAACTTCCATCCGTACCTCATCTTCCCACCATAAATTGTTATTTTTTCTTTCAATCGTTCTCTTAGTTACACCACATACTTTGGTAGCTGCATCCACCAAACATTTCTTGACATTATACCACACAGTCTCCAAGTCTAAATCATTCATACACAATTCATCCATACCACTTACATTTTCTCTCAGTCTACATTTGAACTTCTCTTTCACACCTTCGTCTTGTAACTTCTTTGTTCTTATAAGCTGTAATGCAGTGGTAGACACAGATGTCTGATGCCGCCAACGTCTGAATAGACCATTAATTAGGCATAAGATCAAGTAATGATCCGTCCCTACGTTGGACCTCCGGTAAACCCTTGTATCTACCACTGCGCTTCTCATTGTTTCATCCACAATTATGAAATCTATCATGGTTCTATCACCACCTCCTTCCCATGTATACATGTGAATCTTCTTATGACGAAAGAAAGTGTTCGTCAAAAAAGTTTCTTTTCCTCATATACGGTGAGGAGGCTTTCACCATTCTCATTTATGCTTTCATCACCAAACGTTCCCAATATCCTTCCATAACCAAGCCTCTTCACGCCAACCCTTCCATTAAAATCCCCTAATATAACAATATTTTCATTACCCTTGCATTTCATTAGCACCATCCTTACCATCTCCCAAAACTGCTTTCGGATATAAGTGGGCTTAGACATGTCTGGGGCGTAGACCCCAGAACAAACAACTTTTAAGCCCACTTTCATTCGTATCCATAGCAGTCTCGGGCTTACATTCATACTCTTTCACGCAATGACCCATTCTTTCTGAAAGGATGATATCGACTCCTTGCATGCCCGCTCTGTCTCGTCTACACCAGACCAGTACGCGGTATACATGCCATGTGTAGTGGCATCCTTTCCCTTCAGTTTCGTCTCATTTACACATAACACATCTATTCCTCTATCATACATCATATCGCATACTTCATCCATCTTATTCATTGCTCACATACATTCAGTGTAGCCTGACGGGCTTCCGCAATCCACTTTTCGCCCCTCCGGGAGACAGAACGTGACGGGTGGCGAACCTCGTCGCCGGTTTTCCTCCCGGAGATTCTTCGCACCCCTGCCCCAATAAAGGGGCGCCGGGAACTCGGGGCCATTTCTTTTCTTTTGTGCCTCATGATGCGAAAAAAGTTGGTGGTATTTTTTACGCCGCTACCACACGGCGAGGAGCCAAGTCTGTTCTTTCGGTTTTGTCGCTTGTTTAGCACCACCCGGGGGAAACGTGTAAGGTGGGCCTAGAATTAGGTGGTCGAAGCCTACGGACGCGAGCGACTCATAAAACTATTAGATCTAGGTATATACTTTCCACCCTGCACGTTTAGTACATCCTAGAACATTAGACATTCCTATGGAGCCTATGATTTAGCACCCATTAAGGTCTCAACTCTTATCGGCGAAGCCAACAACCGCAAACGTCTTTTATACAAAACTTCGCCCCTTTCACGTTAATATTTTTGGTGGGATAAATGTCATGCTATTCTGTACTTGATGTAACAAAACTGACAGCCGCATGGCTCAGTGGTCAACGTACCTAAATTGTATTTTGTAATATCATAGGTATTTAATAAATTCTATATATTGAACTATACATAAAAGCCCGCGCTAAAAGAAAATGCTTTTCTTGTAAACCATTTTTATTGTAAGGAAATAGATGTAGTACAGGTCTTCTTTTCGTAGGCTACATCTTATTTCTAAAACTTGAGCGGGATCCTGTGCCAAGCGGGTAGCGGACTTTTCCTGCTTTATAGGAATAGTAAATATTCAGCTGAGCTACTCCAGACCGAACAATAATATGGGGTTTGGAGTCTAGTTGTATTGAATTTTTTGCATTTCATCATTATTTTACACATGGTAGAGCCATGCTGGAGCTATATTACTGGTATAGTTGTAGCACGAATGGGTCGGCTCGACCGGGGAAGGACCACGCTCTCACAGCGTAAAATAGCAGCTCAATACTGCTGTGTTTCGTATGGTGAGTGTAGAGAACCGGAGACCCTTTTTACTGGAAACGAGGCATTCCATCTTAGTCCTCACGGGTGACAACGCATCTGCATTTTAATTCGTAATCGAGGATAGATGTAGATGTCTATGAGCCACAGCAACCACTTACCATCAGGTGAACTGTGTGCTCGTTTGTCACCCTAATCCTATAAAGAAAAAAATAACTTTTTAATTATAAAAGACAAAAAGTGCAAAAGAAAAAATTGTTATAATAAAAATACTTAAATATTTTAAGTAATGCGATATAAGTATTTAAATATATTTATTTTTGCTCTATTAATACAGGTTGAATTTTTCAACTGAACATGGATACCAAAAGTATAGGATATAGCAAAAATATCGGTTCGCGTGACACTATGATATTTTATTTCAATTTTCTCGATAATTAAAACGATCGACAGGGACGTATTTCGCTGGAGGAAATGTGATTAAAATGTGTCGCCCGTGTTAATAGCGAGACATGCAAGATCGCACCTGTGTTACGTACGAAAGAAATGAGTATTTTACTAGCAAGTTATGCAAGTCTATTAATCTGGAAATGGCGTTATTTCGTAACAGTCCATGACACGTTATTGATTAAGACTAGTAACAAACCAGCAGTCCACCTGATAATAATTTTTTTTAGTTCTTCGAAATCGGCTTTTACTTTTTGTTAAAAACTATTTTTACCCGACCTCGTATCTTCCAAACGGCTAGATGGATTTTGACAATTAAGGTATCGTTTTATTTGTCTTCAAAACCCAAGTGTTCTTAGATAGCTGCTTGAAAAAATAAACAAAATGAAAAGAATAATCTATTCTTAAGTTCTTTGAAGGCAGTTTTTTCGTTTTAATTGGATTAATATCACAATCTAAACGTCACCTAAATAGTTACGTTAAAACTATATTCCCTATTTTCGTACTCTTAGGGGTGCAATTTTTCTACAAATTTATATGGGACCACCCCTGCAGTATAACCTATTTAACGAAAAAAAAATTTAAATCGGGTCTCAATTGGCGAAGATATCGCATACATACAAAAAAACATGCAGTCGAATTGTGAACCTCCTCTGTTTTTAAAATCGGCTAAAAAGCTAGAAGTGAGTAGTCATCAGTGAAAGAATATCTCAAAGCCTTAATTTCATAGCATTTAGCGTTGATATTTATTCGTCAAATAAATATGTAAAACCGTAACGGTCTCGGTAGTCGAGGGATGCAGGTCGCTGAGGACCGTACTTTGTGGCAATCTATGGGGGAAGCCTTCAGCAGTGGACTTGTGTTGGGTTGTAGTGAGTGTGAATGAGTGAATAACAATAACAGTATCTGTAAATTATTGGTATTAATATATTAATCTGTATGCGCCTAAATTAAAATTTAAATAAAGTCAAGCGTTATTTGAAATTTAATTCTCTTTGAATTTTTTGCCACTTTTTTTTACTCTTTTCTTTATCAGCCCAAAACAGTTGACTGCTGTACATGGGACATTACCACAGTAGAGGAGATTTGCCATAATCGTCAAGACTTGCGGGCAAATTGGCAATTGCAGTACTCGGATCTTTCGCGCTTTTTACATAGTCACCTCTTACGATACTCACGAGAAAATACGGGGTGATGGATTCTTTTATTTCGCCGCCCCACAACAGGGTTTTCAAGATACTGCTTTAAATTTCACATCATCTTACTTACGGATGTAAAATTTTGGCCAGCCAGACACTGAAACACGATGTTTAGGCCCTGTATTTTGACAAATCCCTTGATATGTATTAAATTCTTGCACAATATTATTACCATTACAGAACCACTAATGTATATAATCAATACGATTTTTAAAAAAATATCTAAGATCTCATATTTAAAAAAATATTTCATAATATTCACACATTACCGAGACGATGTTGAGAAAGATGGATGGGTGCTGCCATCTGCTTGGGATCCTATAATTAATAAAATTAAATCCAAACCCAAGTATGCCAATGCTAGACTTCAAGATACTGTAAGCTCATTCTGCGTAGATCGAACCAAAAATTAATATTAAAAAACTGAAGGTAGCCGGGCTAACAATGAGATTGGGATATCAAACACCTCAGTCCCCCCCGTGACCATGGGTGCTGTAAAGCACCCGAAACGTCGGGAATTAAAAAGTAAAATTAACCGCGATATAATCCGTAAAAATTAGTTTCATTTAATGTGTAGTCTTCGCGTAAATATAAGAAAACATTATGCTAATGTTTATGATTTTCTTTTAATATAAAAAATATTTATTTTATTTATTATTTATATATTTAATGCATGTAAACAAATTACACATCATACAATTCTAATAAATAATACTTGCTTTTATTAAAAAGGTTTACGTAGGGCAGCTCTAATGTCCTAAGACATTTTCTCCCCGTCAATAATGATTACGGATAAAAATCATAGATACAATGACACCGTATAATAATTTCGCTCATGTATTATATCGCCGGCTACCATCGTACACAGTCATGAAATCAGGGTTACTGGTGTGTAAATTCATTTTTCCGCTGACAAAAGTAATAAATGTGGCTATCTGTTCACTCTCCCCATTTAAACGCCGCTGGTAATGAATCGTTGCATAAAAGGCATAACCAAGTGGAAACGACGCGCGACGCTGGTGCCCCCTACGCCCGGCGTCCCCGCGTTAATGCGTTTAGGTCTGACTGGACGGGACACCGCGTCAACAGTTACATCAGTCGGGGGATTGTTGTGCCATTATTGCCATATCCGTACGCTACAAGCACTTATGATATTATTTAAAATCAAAAAGGGTTTTATTTCAAATTCAATGTTAAACTCATCATCATTAAATATAGAATAGAATAATAAGAATAGAATATTTTTTTATTCAATATAAATTACATGTAATTCTTATTGAAAGTAATTTTATAAACCTAAGAGAAACTTGTGACACACATTGTTTTATTATACACTGAAGTAAACTAATATTATTATTATTTTAAAGGCCATTCACAAGTCCACTGCTAAACATAGGCATCCCCAAAGGAATGCCACAAAGCACGGCCCAGAGCCATCTGTATCCATCGACTTCCTGCATCTCTTACCAGGTCGGCACTCCATCTAATGGGAGGCCGCCCTACACTTCGCTTACGGTACAAGACCACGGCCACTCGAGAACATTTCTCCCCCATCGATTGTCGGTTCTTCGAGCTATATAGCTGGCCCATTGCCACTTCAGCTTACTGATCCGTTGGGCTATGTCGGTTACACTGATTCTACTGCGTATTTCTAAATCTATCACGCAGAGAAACTCCGAGATTTGTAGAGCAAAGCTCGCGACCTTGAGCTTTATCAAAGTAAAAAATTGGTTTATTTTAACTGTATGTAAACAGTTTTATAAATCGATAGTTGAAAGTTACATAGTACCACTGTGCAGGTATACTCTTCGATAAAAAAATATCAGCAAAAGGTAACTAACTTCAGAAATATGTTCATAAACATTTATTTACAGTAGCGTTATTAAATATTAAATACTGCAAATATTTATAATAAATAGTTTAAATACCCTTACTAACAATTAAGTAATTAACTATTTACTATGCTATGTGGTATTTCACCACTGACTTTGCCTTTGTAATTCACTGTCAGGCGCATGTTTTCCTGAATGAGAAAGTTTCAAACGCCGACTGCAATAGTTAGTTTCGAAATATTTAAATGCAGCTAGAATTCTAATGTTTCATTAGGCTGAATTTTATAATACATGTTTTATATAAAGAAAATAAAAGAAAGCCCATAGTCTCTGCCTACCCCTCTGAGTGATAGGTGTGAGTGTTTATGTATGTATAAAATAAAAATAATAATTTTATTTTTAAAATAACCAAAATTTTTAAAATGAATGGTACAAAGGCTAAGCGCTTGACGTAAATTTTACGGTACGAAAGCCACCCGGGCTCAATACCCAACGGTATCAATGAAACTATTAATTGCAATTTTGAGTACTGGCTTAAGAAGTGCTCGGCGGTGAAGAATAACATTGTAAGGAAACCTGTATACCTAAGGAATAAAATATTTCAAAACATGTGAAGTCCACGAACACGCACTGCTACCAACAGCGCGGCGTACTCAGAAATGAGAGGAGGCCTTTGCGCAGCAATACACGTACGTATCGATAGTGAGTTTACTTTCTTCTTCTTTATCGACCCGTAAAATTCCATTTCTGGACATGGACATCTCCTGCTGTAGGGAGAATTTACCTTATTCGTCACGCTCGGTAAGTGGATTGACAATTGTAGTGCCATACGTCTCGCACCTTTGACACTGCTGTCCGTCGCCGGTATGGGTATTTTATGTCTGACGTAAACAAGATGGTATAACCTTCACCTTTCGGAAGCCATATGATTTTTTGCCATTTCCCACAGTCGACCACCTCTGGTAAAAGAAATTATTTTAATTTAAAGTCCACTAACACATACTTGTATACGCACAAACGCATTAGGGAAAAGTAGATAATTAAGTAACAAAATATTTTAAGTAAGCTTGGATTTAAATAATGATGTCATTAGTTTTTTGAATGACTCAATACAATAAGTAATAGCACGTAAAATGCAAATGTATGAAATTTAGGTACTAAAGTTACTTTCAAAAAACTTATCTGTTCCGATAGAACGTTCCCCTCGCTCGGTACGTTCAGTTTATTGTACCGCTAATGCACCCCAAGCACGATGCCTGTTATTATGTGATGTAACTTAAAATGGTGTAATTATTGTTTTGTCACAGTAAATCTACACCCCATAATGTATACTATAATTAGTTTTGAGTCTTATATCTAATAATTAGTATTTTTCGTTTGTGTTCTTCATTTAAACATTCTTTTATTATTTTTCCAAATGTATACAGTATAGGTCATACAAGTTTGCGCACCAACCTCAGCAAATACCGATCAGGAGGTGAAGGAAATATATGAGGATATCTTAAGAGCCATGCATTTTCAAATGCATTCTTCAAATCCTACTATACGGTGTTAATGGGAGACATCAACGCAAAACTAGGCACAAGAGAAAACGGTGAACGGTGAAGGCAGGGAAATTCGGGATAGCTCAACGGAACCCAAGGGGACAGCAGCGGCCAGGGGCCAAGAAGCGCTCCACAGAAGGTGGTCCTGGTCAAGAGCCGACGGTTCGACAAAAAATTTGACCGATTTATTCAATTAAGACATCCAGAGGTCGCCTCTTACGACACAAATGGGATGATATTGGTTAACGGATTCTCCTACGCCGCTACTACACGGCGAATATTAATATATTCTGACATCAATCTAAAAAGAATTAAAAAAAATACAGACATTTGCGAGTATGTTAAATATTTACAATTAAGCTTTATATGAAAAGAAAATTGAAGAAAAATTTATTGATGAGACTAAACGTTTAATTTCGAGTCGTTCTATGCAAGTTTTCTCGGCTTTTCGAAGACAGAAGTCCTGAATCAGACGTGAAGAGCAGGGTGCGAGCTCAGGGGGTGTATTGCGTAGATCACAATATGCACTCGAACATTCCCCACTATGAATACCTATAGTACTCAGAGAGGAATGCTAGGACTTCTTAATTAATTAATTAAAGCCCGAGAAATGAGTGGGTATTTAATATAGCCGCCTATTGTTTTGTATATCAGTTTCATGACTTATTTCAAGTTTTGCATTTGTTCCCATCAAGTAATTCTATATCATTACAACCTAGTAAAGTCCACTGCTGAACATAGGCCTCCCCCATAGATTGCCTCATAAGAGGAATATTTGCCATAGTTGCAACGCTTGGCAAGCGGGATAGCAACCGCAGTTTTTTTTTTAATCGTTATTAGGAAGACGCTGTTTAGTTCTGCCTGATTTGTTTCCCTCCGCCGCCTCTTACGACACCCACGGGATGATATGGGCTAGTGCATATTCTTACACCACCACTACACCGTTCCCCTAATTCACCTTTCATGGTAATTCGTTACTTTTACTAAGAAATTAATTTTAAATATTATTTTTTACTAGAAATAGAGATAATGAATTACTTTTTTTTAACCTTAAATAACACCTAGTTTATTTATTTTGTATATATAAAATGTGTATAAACGCAAAATATTTCTTTCAAAATATTTTTAAAGTTCAGCCCTGTAAAGAACGTGGAGGGGAGGGTAGCTATTACACCCTACGAAGCCCACCCTCTCTAATTGATTTACAATTGTCGGATAAATTTGTTTCCCGACTACCCCGTGATCGCGAATGCATGTCTGGCATACAATATATGATGAACAATAAGTCATTTCTATGGCGAAAATTTTTCACATTTTAAACTTTCTTATTTATGGACTTTAAAAAATTATTTAATAACAGAAAAAGGATTTCGAGATTAGTAAAGAAGTGAGTAACGAAGATAAAGGAAGGATTGCATCAATGAAGAGGTATCGCGATTTAAGATCATATATACATCTAGAGATTAGATTTATTCTTCATCATCATCAGTCCGTCACAGTCCGTAGTTGAATACGGATCTTACCGTTGTAAGGAGGATTTTTTGTAATCCCAACGCTTGGCAGGCGGATTTGTGATCGCATTGCCAAAGGTCTTGCACCATTGACGCTGCTCCTCATCTCTGTTCTACTACAATAATATAACAAAATAGGTCTCAGACCATCTGACTATATTTCAATCGTACAAAATAAATAATTTATAACATCATTGGTCAAAATGTTTTTTAGGATCATCATCATTTCAAACAATTTACAGCTGGATATACTCATAGGCTTTTCTTTCTCCAATTTTCGTAATAGCTATAATTAGAATTTTCTTCTCATTTCTTATCTAATGTATTACATATAATCGTTGTTATGTATTAGATTTGTGTCAAAAAATCTGACGAGAAATGTATTAAAAAAAATCCTCCAATTCATGCAAGTCCACAGTAACTGCGTCAGTTGGAAAAATGTCCCTACTGCATTTATTAAATGCAAAAGCTAATTATTTTTCCACAAACAAGAAAATGTCTACCTACGTTTTTAGTACCATTATGCATAACTCGAAATTAACTAAACTTGTCAAAATACAGTCTTTACAAGGACATATCGCGGTCTATTAATAACATTGGAGGTGAAAATAAATCAACCGAACGATCTCACATTTCGACACTGGGAAACATAATAGAGTTATGACAAAAATGGCGAAGTAAGCTAAGAAATATCACTTGGTGAACCCGAGACGCTTGTTAGCGTCTCCTTCTTTATTTATGGGCAGATTTATTTTATGACCGTGGATACAGACCAAATCCGATGAGGAAGTTTGCGAGCGAATAAAATTATTATTCGTTTGATTTTATCAATACTAAAGAAAATTTAACATTTATAAATATATCTATATCTTAAAATATACATCTTTCTTCGGTTATCAATATTGAATAATCTTCAGTAAAGATGATGATTTAGACAATTTTATAAACAAATTTACAATAAATAACAGTTTATCAATTCTATCAATTAAATTCTATCAATTAAAAAGTCTATCAATTCATAATTAGAGTCTACATAATAAGCAAAATAGAAAGCAAAGATAGAAAAAGCCAAATTTTTACGACCAAAATGAAAAAAGAAAAATGCAATTTAAGAATCAAACTGTTCCAAAAATGAAATTCTATTTCCTTATTGAGTTTATGAAATATCAAAAATAAAATAAAGGCAAACAAAACAGCGTGTCGTATTTGCGATGATATTTGGTTCGTAGATTCTTATTCTCTTTGTAGGGGTCTAATCTGCCCGCTCGAGGGATTCTCACGTTCTGGATCGACCTCTATTGTTTCTTGATTTTCCTAGCTCGCAATGTTCTTGCCGGTTTTATTATACGCATAAAATGTGACAATAAGACTACAACTTAAAAATAACATCTATTGCAGTATTACTACTTACAGTAGTAGTACTACTAACAGTATGTGTTATAAAAATATTTTAAGTTATAAAAATATCAACGCACTAAAACTAATATATTTAACGCCACAGCAGTTCGTACACCCGCTGCCTTGTCTATACAAGGCGGCGGGTGTACGAACTGCTAATATTTTCGTCGTTAGCTTCACAGGTATCGATGGTGAATGTTAATTCAAAAATTAGTTCGCCATCTACATGCCAAGAAGAAGAAAAAGGGTGTTAAAAAGTAAAAAAATGTGCAACTCAACCCGATTTCAGGGTTAATACATTAAGTTATTGTCAGCCGATTGCTGCTAGGTTCTCATTCCATCTTGCTCAGAAGCGGTTCACGCTACCACATTGTTTGTACAACCTTAAATTCTACTCCGAAATACGTTAAATCAATCAGTTTTCTATTTTAATTTTCAGTGACAATCTTTGTAGACCACCTACATCCGTGATTTCTACAACAGAGAATAACAGAGAAGGACTTTTTTACACTACAAACTATTTAAATCATAGGTTCAAATCCGGAATTCAAATGTAGTCCTGAAACATTTTCCTATCCGTTTTAGTTTACATTGCGATTTATATTGGTTTCCTTCGGAGAGGAAAACGTTCATACTTCATATATAAGTCGTAACAATAAAAACACTTTTACACCAGAACTTGAACTGTAAGTGATGTCAGCAAGCTTTCCGTAGGCTGTAAATAAATTGAAGAGAACACTCGAAGAAGGAAGATCCTAACAAATCCCCGTTTAATCCCGGTAAGAGCGTTTTGAAATCCAGGTTAGTTGTAAATATCAATTACGCAAATACCCGGGCTTAGGGTGTAATGCTTTTCACGGGGCACGAATGAATTGTATACGTTTAAGGGTGAGAAGAGTGATAAAATAAAACGGTCGCTTCAATAATGTAATGTAATTCAATTTAACCCAGTTTTCGAAGACTGAATTTAAGAGAATAATACGTATTATACTGCAGACTTTCATTTCTACACTGAACGTAACTGGAATTTTCCTAAGACAAATAGACTTTGCAGTGCCGTAAATTGTTATACTGTTATTAATATGTGCCTATAAGAGAGCATTAACTTCTGGCTCTTATAATAGTGTTTTATGTCGTCGCGGACGCAATATTTTTTTAACTCTTCTAAGCCATCCCACCTGATGGTAAGTGGTGATGCAGCCGAAGATGGTAAAGCGCACTGACTTAACAAAAACCTATTCACTCGTGCCGTGAAGGCACATTGGAATCGGATGGAAAAATATGTTGGCAACTTACTCCACTCCTTTGCTGTACGCATGACGAATGCGTAAATTTTCTTTTTGGCGTGAAAATTTTGGCCACAGATAATAAAAAAAAAATTTTTTTAATCCATACATATTAATAAAATTGAAGTGTCTGTCTGTAATTTCAAATGAATTGGCTTCTATTAAGCTCAGGTGGTTATTTCCATGTTATTCAGACATAATATAGTAATAACTTAATAGATCAAGGCGAAGCCGGTGCGGGTCACTAGTTCGAAATAAAAGTAGTTGCTTTTAAAAAGCTTTAAAGCATAAAATGCCTTTTCAGTCCTCAGTTGCTTTCTGATGCTCCGCCTGGTAAATATTTTTAGAAGATTTGCCCAATTTGGTGACCGCAGACTGTCTGTGAAATTGAAGATTAACATTTTGGAATTGATTTTCCGTCATTAGTCGGTCGGCATAGCCTATTCTCAATCAACGGAGTCTACCACATGTATTCCAGATTGTTATTGAAATGAAATTTATATTTATTTTCCATTATATATAGATAGATCTATTAACAAAACTTAACAAAAACATGATATGTTGTCATGTTTTTGCGGCGGACTGGAGTCTAAACTAGGGTATCCCTGTATTTCAGGACTCCAGGTCGCCCGCTCGCTATTTCCGAGTTTGTCGGAATTTGCGGAATAAAGTAAGAGTAGCAGGGCACATGTGTGTGTGTGTGTGTGTGTGTGTGTGTGTGTGTGTGTGTGTGTGTGTGTGTGTGTGTGTGTGTGTGTGTGTGTGTGTGTGTGTGTGTGTGTGTGTGAGTGTGCGTGTGTGTATATGAGTGTGTGTGAGTTTGTGTTAGCTTACAGTAGTAACAAATGATTCAGTGTCGTCATAACTAAGTTCCGAAAGATATGCTTTTAAAGAAAACTTACATTCATACAAAATTTTTGTATAGATGTTTAATAACGAATTTATTTTGTTGTATAAATAAGGAGCGAGAAAGCAAAATTGTCTTCAGAAGTAGGCTGTATTGTGTCTCATATTACTAAATATTCTGTTTATTCGCTTCTTATCAATAATCTTAGGGCCATAGGTTAATTCTTTATGTTTACGCAATGTTAGGTGTAATATGAATAGTTGTCTTACGGTCATTTTACTGTCTTTGCACAGACTGAGTGTTGAGTATCGGTAAGGCTTTCATAACATTACTTTAAGCAGAGATCTCTGTGCGCGTTCCTCCTTAATAATTTTAGTTTTGCCCGCTCCACCCCAAATAGAGATGCAGTAGCTTAAGATCAATTGAGCTAGAGAGTAATAAACCGTCTTCAACAATGTCAATTTGAGTACATTTCTAAGTTTTTTAAAAATCCATATCAGCTTACGTGTTCTTGCAGATAGAAGATCCAATTGTGTATACCACGATAGTGTTTCATCGAGTTAAACACCAAGATATTTAATACAGCGAGTTTTTGTAATGGTAGACAGGAGCAAGCTGAAGAGTTTACGTTATTACAATTATGCATTTTTAGAATTAAGTTATTACTGTTTGGCTGTGTGGATTTATGTATAAAGAATGAAATAGAATTTTTGAATGTTATTTTTTTTATATTAGAGTGGGCAAACGAGCATACGGCTCACCTGATGGTAAGTGACTACCGCCGCCCATGAACAACTGCAACACCAGGGGAATTGCAGATGCGTTGCCGGCCTTTTAAAAAAGAGTAGGCTATTTTCTTGAAGGTCCCTAAGTCGTATCGGTCCGGAAAAATTGCTGGTGGAATCAAAGACGTTGAGCGAGGAAAAAACTTCTTCTAAATCGCACAGTAGTGGACCGCCAATCATCCAGATGGTACGGATGGTATCTCGAGTTCTGTCGCGATGTGCAGTGGTGAAATTGAGCGGCTGGAATTAGTCCGAACAATTCCTCTGAGCACTCCCCGTGGTAGATACGATAGAATACGCAAAGATATGCAACATCTCTTCGCAGCGCCAGTGAGTCAAGCCGATCAGAAAGAGCTCGGTCGCCGACGATTTGAATCGCTCTGCGCTGGATGCGATCAAATGGAAGGAGCTGGCACTGGGGAGCCCCGGCCCAGAGATGGAAACAGTATTCCATGTGCGGCTGAACCTGCGACTTGTAAAGTTGCAGGCGATGTGCCGGCATGAAATACTGTCCCGCTCTGTTAAGCGTTAAAAGGTTCTTATTTAGCAATAAGTATGTCTGATGAAGTACTTTTTCAGTAGTTGAACGTGTTTCGGCCCAAGTCGCTCCCTAGAATATGATCGCAGTGTCATCTGAGTACGATTTTTTTTCCATTTGATGGTATATACTGGCAGAGTTCGTTTATGTAAATCAAGAAGAGACTTGGGCCAAGAATGCTGCAGTACACCGCAGATGATGAGTAAGGGACTGCTTAATCACCTATTTTTACGGATTGGAATCTATTGTTTAAAAAGTCTTTAAAATCTGAAGGGGTAAGCCTCGTATACCAATTATTTCCAACTTCTTTATTAACAAGTTCAAAAAAACCTATGCATTTACGGCCAGTATCTAAATTTTCTAAGAGGTAACATGTGCAACTGCATCTTCTGTAGATTTGTTGTGTTGAAAACCATATTGCGATTCGGAGAGGATCTTTTCTTTCGTAAGATATTTCATTAAACGAGTGTTGATAAGCTTTTCAAGTTCTTTTGACAACGTAGTCAATACTGAGATTGGACGATAATTTTGGACACAGTCTCTGCTTCTATTTTTATGAATTGGATGTATTATTGTAAGTTTAAAGCTGTCAGGAAAAACACCTTTGCTTAAACAAACATTAAATATGTGTGTTAATATAGGACAAATGTCGTCTTTTATACGTTTTAGGAAAGCTACAGGTATATTGTCGCCTCTAGAAGCTGAATCGTTTCTTAAGTTAAGGAGTAGTGTGTCGACTTCACTGTGTCTGTTTCGATCAAAGCGAACGATTTTAAATGGGACGAACTCATAATATTGCACTTTATTTTATTTACGTCAATTGCTTCATGAATTTTTTCAGCAAGCCTTTGGCCAGTCTTGGCGAAGTACTCATTTACTTTGTTTACAGCCAACAATGCATTACCTGGATATACATTTAAGAGTTTTATTTTTATTTTCTACAGTATAGATAATTTTACGAATTGCTTTCCAGGTTTGTTTGAGATTCTTACATTTGTCAATCTCTGAGCTTTCGTACTTTTCTTTAAGATTATGTAAAAGGTCGTTACAGAAATTTCTGTTTCAGTTGTACGAAATCTTTAGTACTTCGTCAGTTGGCGAGGCTTTTTGCTTTTGTGAAGAGCATCCTGATGTGAGATGCATCCAAGTAAGCCTAAAGTTATCCAAGGCTTTAAGATATGTTTTCTATTAGAGGCTTTACAAACTGTAGTACTTGCATCTAAGGATTCTTTTATATATTTTATTAGTAATTCAATTGCTACATTAGGGTCATTAATATCTAAAATATTTGAGAGATCGCAGTTCTTAAATTATTTGCAGCATTTTCGTAGTTGTCAATTTTTTTTAATTTATGAGAATTATATGTTTTTGGTAACGCTAAATTTAAAAAACAGGGAAATGGTCAGTTATATAAGTCTTGATCACAAATGTTTGGGTTAGTCTATTGCTTTTTATGTTGACGTTGTTGATCAAGTCAGCTGTTGTTACGTGTGGAAAATACGTGAGCAGGCAAAAGGCCATATTCAACAAGTAGTTTGAGGTACTCTTAGCTTTTTCGGTCATTATTAAAGGGTTTAATATTTATATTAATGTCTCCTGTCACGACTATTGTTTTAAATTCACTAATAGATTTCAAATTATTGGAGAAATAGTTAAGATATTCCTATTTACACCCCTTGAAAATGTATTTGATCCTGTTAATCTTATTTATTTAATGTAATGTACTTCCTCCATTTGACTATAAATTTATTAAAAATGAAAACATTCGATTATACAATCAAGGTACTGTTAACAACGACACAAAAAAAACTATAGTCAAATTGCTAAGGTTATAAACATATATATTATAAACGCAAAGTTGAAGTCCAAAATACAGCAACTTAAACTAATTACTGGAAATTTGGGAACTATATTATTATATTTAACAGAATTCATATAACAGAGGCTTCACAATAAATAGAGACAAATTGATTACTCTTTTTATTTACAAAAATTATCGACAATTTGTACAAAAGAGGGCAATCGAATGAATGTCAAATGAATGTTGAATGAATGTCCCCTGAGCATTCTTTTATCAAATATAATTTTGTCGAGAATCAGAAACAATCGTGTAGCTAATTTTAATATTCGCATCCCAAGTCCCTGAGCATCTATTGATTTTCTTTCAATCTGGCAGAAGAATATTAGGCAACTAATAATAAAAGACGTTTTCATTTTGAGAAATGGACTTTAAAGAATGCTACAATTATATTTTGTATGTAGTTTATGACGGCGTATTAGAAGGTATACGTAAATTAACGACTATACTATATCTTAGCAATTGCTTTATGATCTTAATAAATCGAATCTATCTAATTATACCGGGTGTTACAAAACTACCCGTAAAGCCGAAAGGAGGTTAAATGGGGCCTTATAACGAGT
Source organism: Parnassius orleans (assembly GCA_029286625.1). Taxonomy (NCBI): domain Eukaryota; kingdom Metazoa; phylum Arthropoda; class Insecta; order Lepidoptera; family Papilionidae; genus Parnassius; species Parnassius orleans. Next base: position 2,815,107 of record JAGSMP010000054.1, on the reverse strand, counting down.
CCATTCACAATATTTAAGAACCGTAGTAACGCTGTACAACATACCCCAAAAAAATAAAAAAATATTATTATTTTCACTGATGTGCAATTCCTATTTCAGTAAAATTAAAGAGTAAACTACGCAGAATGTACCTACATTTCTACCTAATTCGCGGAAGGACAAAAATTTTAAAAGACCTAACCTAACGAAACAACCTAAACGAACAATTACTTTTTCATAATAAACGTCAAATTTACAGAAACGGCTCAAAGTGTGCTCCGCCTTGCTACACAACCTCGCTCGTCGGGATATGGCTTGTGTGGCATTTCGCACCATCGTCGGTGTTATTGATCTATTGATCTCCGGCACATTTTGAATCTAACACGCTGTTCCATCTCGGCAACCGTTGGGCAATCGGATAAATACACTCTGTCCTTCACATAACCCCACATCTTTTTGTGGGTCTTTCTGTGGATCTTTGTGTGGTCTAAGGGTGTGAGGTCCGGAGAACGAGCAGGCCATAGCACCGATCCCTCGCGGCCGATCCATCCTCGCGGAAAGCGAACGTTAAGATGTTCTCGTACGTTGCGAGCAAAATGTGCCGGAGCTCCATCATGCTGAAACACCATATTTCTTTGGTTCTCAAAGTAATCCCAGTCAGCCACAGGAAAGTCGTCAATCGCCTCTTCGAATTCCGTTTGTAAAAACGGTAGATAGTTGCTACCGTTCAGACGTGATGGCATAATGACGGGACCGATGACATGCCCGTCATAAAGGCCGGCCCATACATTCAGCCGCCACTGGTGTTGGAATCTGCCCTGCAGTGAAGCATGTGGATTCACGCGAGCCCAAACGTGATCGTTATGCATAATTGAAAGTCCAAAGAACATAGTTTATGTAATTAGGGTTTTCCTCTAACTGCCTGAGGTACCACTCGCTGAAGTTCCTCCTAGGTGCAAAATCGGAGGGTATCAGCTCCTCTGTACGGCAATAATGATAAGGGTGACGATTGTCGTCACGAAGAATTTGCCAAACTGCAACATGGTTTATACCGAATCTTGTTCCGGCTTGTCTCGTATTTGTGGTCGGCTCTTCTTCAAAATGCTCTAACACTAATTCAACCTGCCTGGCGTCGACTATGCTTGGACGTCCACTTCCAGTAGACCGATGAAAAGAGCTGGTGGAATGTAGTCGTCTTGACATGTTCAGAAAACACTGGTACGAAGGCAGCCGTCGCTGTTCAATGGGGGGGCTACCATCGATAAATCGTTGCCGATACAGTTCGCGAGCACGATTTAAATTACTATCTTCATGGCCTACGCATAACATCATATCGTAATATTCCTAGTTAGAAAGCATCGTTATTTTGCAAAAAATGTTGGAAAAAAAAACTCGAAACAGTTGTAGGATATCGATTAGAAGATTTGAAATTGACAACATTTTTTTTCCAACTTGACATTTTTTGAAGCCAGTACTTGAGTATAATGACATCCTTGTATTGAGGTAGCAAACCTTTATGAATGGAAAATAGAAAAACTATTAAAGTAAACAATTATTAGGTAAAATAGGTACGTAGGCCTTTCTGTTAAATAATCTGGTTCCCTGACATGACAGCTTACTAGGGTTGATAACATTTTTGGTTTTGATAATTAATTATATTTTTACGGGGTATTTTGTAACACGTTGTATATATGTAACTTGCTGTAGGTAGGGTAGTGGTGTATGGGGATTAATTTCAGCCGCCTAATTCTACCATCGCAAGTCGTGACGAAACTACCATCCACACCATCTGGATTGTCCGTCCACCGTCCATCGCCATTCATCCGTCCATTGACCATCCACCACTGTGCGATTTACTAGGAGATTTCTTCCTCTCACGACTTCTTTGTGGAATCGACTACTATCGATAATTTTTCGGTTTAGGGTCTGAATCCAAAAACCAGCAAGGTATGTTATTCACGAAATTGTCAGTAGCAGCCCCGAGTCAGGAAATTGGTGGTGTTTCACCAGCGTGCCTCGTGCACGTTAAGCTGATGGTAGCGCTTCTTATCCATCTTAGGTTGTATCAGTTTTCTGTGCCATAGAGAAATAGAGTGTGTGCGCTTACACAGGTAGTGCACCTGTGTATGCACACATACTCGTGCGCAGATCCTGCGCAGATGGCTGGTCTCCGTTGACACTGGCCGCCGTGATTGAAATCTGGAGGATATTAATAACTCTAGCCCTTCTCTGTATGTTTTAAAAAATAAGTTTGTAAAAAAATATTTGAAAAATATATCATCATTACAGCCCTTCACAAGTCCACTGCTGAACATAGGCCTCCCCCAAGGAATGCCACAAACTAACACAAATATTGTCACGGTCATAAGCCACCTGCATCCATCGACTTCCTGCATGTCTTACCAGGTCGTCACTTCATCTAGTGGGGAGGTCGCCCTACACTACGCCTACCGGTACGAGGCTGCCACTCGAGAACCTTTTTTCCCCATCGGTTGTCGGTTCTTCGTATATATTCTCTACCAAAATGAAAATAATTGCAAGATTGGCATAATTTCATACCTCGATCTAACAATATCATGGCATATAAAAAGAACCACTTTCATCAATTGTAGAAGAAAAAATAGCTTTGATTTTCCTCGTGATTATTTAATACTATCCGAAAATAACCCCAGAACATCTACTGCCACATCATAAAAATAAATTGGGCATACCTGAGACGTAATAAAATCCCCCGAGACGGCTGTTCGGGACATGTGAAAACGTATAAAATAAAAGTATGACTATGACAAATCAAAGTTGCTCGTACACGCGTATGTTTCCCTATACACATGAGGGCGACTCGTGACGACAACTAGGAAAAAATTTCTACTGCAATGGCAATCAATGCGACTTCATTAAACCAACATGTTTATCGTATTGCATACTGGAAATTTACAATTTTCAATTTATTTTTATTTTATTAAACATACAGCGAGCGCTAACCATCTGAGCCGTGGTAGCTCATGGTTAGCGCTCGCTGTAAGTTTCACAGTACGCGAGCAACCCGGGTTCGATCCCCGCCGGCACCAATGAAATTGTTAATTGCAATTTTAAGTGCTGATTTACCACGTGCTCGGCGGTGAAGGAAAACGTCGTGAGAAACCTGCATGTCTGAGAAATCAAAAAAATATATTTCGAAGACGTGAAGTTCGCCAACACGCATTGGGGCAGCGCGGCGGACATTTCCTTGCTCTAAAACCCTCTCAGAAATGAGAGGAGGCCTGTGCCAGCAGTGGGACGTATATAGGCTGTAACATTACTTTTTACTTTTATATATATATATAGATTGAAAATTTATGTAGAACAGCGAAATAACTATCGTCAAAGCTTATATTGTATGTGAATGGGTATTTCAAAACAAACTGCCCCAAAATGCAATCACAGATAGAAATTACTGTGATGTCTGAACAACATCTGGTCATTTCTTAATATTATGAGTTTATTACACTTAGGAAATAAATCGAAGTAAAGTGGATACAACTAAAAAGGCATGTATCAATTACAGAACATTCTTCGCTTATAAAAAATAAACTTTTCACAAAAAGTAAAATTAGGATTTAATAATTATAACTTAACAAAAAGTAAAAACCGACTTCAAACTGCTAAAAAAGAAGTTATTGGAAGAAGGGGTGGGTTTTTTCTACAAATTTTTATGGGACCACCCTTGAAATATAACCTATTTAATAAAAAAAGAATCATTAAAATTAGTTCACAATCTGCGAAGATATCGCGAACATACATACAAAACCATACATTCCAATTGAGAACCTCCTCCTTTTTTAAGTCGGTTAAATACTGAAAGGAATAAAATAATTTCTACATAATAACTTCTAAAGTGTATCGAAGAATTAAAACCACAACTTTAGAACCTCTAATGTTTAATAATTTATTGTTTTTAAGTCGGTTTTACTTTTTTAGTTTTTATAGTTTTTTTTATAATTACGAGTTGTTATTGGGAATATGCTGCGCCCATCCGCTGTTTCGGTTTCCCTTGGTTGCCTCTTACGACACTCTTGGGATAATATATTGTATTGGATATTCTTACGCCACCGTTATAAAGCACGCTCTTTGTATATTGTAACCAATTTCAATCACAGCGACAACTGACCACTTACACCACACAGCAAAGGTTGTAATTTACGCTTCATAACATAGGATCATAGGAGAAAATATCGTTACTTCCAGTCTTTTTGTGTGTACTTCTGTCGCCTCTTACGACAATCATGACATGAGGTAGTGGATATTGGTTATACAAAGTTAACATATTATTTGCCAAGATGTTTCTATATAGTGATGATTCTATATAGTGGATCCAAGTGGACGCAGCTATAATTATTATGGCAAACATGTTTTGTGACAATCGTAATAAAATCACCAGTAAAAGGTTATCTTTTACTAGTGGTGGAAGCTAACGAAAATCCTTTATACGTATTCTGTTTTTCGATGTTTTTATCATAATTTGTTTATATTGTTCTTCTGACTTAAAAAAAAATAAAAAAATACAGTTAGTTTAAACTACTTTATTTTTTTATTTATGATTTGACTTCAAAGAGGGATATTTGAAGTCAAATCATACCCATTTAAAAGACAAAGGAAAATCTTGATCTCGAGAACACTAATCTTTATACTTATGAATATTTGTGTAATTCGGTCATCGGAAACGACTCTAACGATTTGGATAATATTTTGTATTTAATAATGTTTTTCTTTCCAAATTTATCTAGATAGGTGTCATCCCTGAGAAATTTAATTAAGGAACTAAGGTCATAATATGATTAATATATCTAGTAAAAAGTATATTTAAGGAATCTTCTATAATACAGATTTGTTAATAGTGTTGTTTTCTTATCATTGATTCTTATGCACACATGGTAATATTATTATATACATGATTTCATTGTACTGATAGAAATAATTAAGGTTAGAAAAAAAATTCTAGTGTTATTAGATTTAGTTCTTTAGTTGTAGTAGTAGTATATTTCTTTAGTAGCTCTTTGTTTCGATATTATTCTATATTTCGTTATTAGGACAAAATGGTGTGTTAATATCAATCAGCTTGAGACGTCATTTTTATTAGGTAATCACCACATCTCATTAATAATAATTATTATAATATTTTTAAAAAGTAATTTGGTTAACTAATTAAAAATACGTCATTATCCTGTTGATTTTAGCTGTGGTTAAAAGAAAAACAATAACGATAAAAATATAGTTTTATTAAATGTTGTGTTTATTATTCGCTTAATAATATAAGAAATCATACGCGTAAGTAAACTTTGATGATCAACAAAGGGCGTCAATTTTTAAACACTAACTATTGTAATATTGAACGCCTCATAACGCGAAGCGTTATTACACGTCGAGGTCAAGCAATTTTGTGTCCTTAAAATGCCTCTATCATAACCATATTGCATTTATACGATAATATGAGTAGTCGTATATCAAGAAAACACTCTAATTAATCCATCTTATATTTTCTGAAAAATCATTTTATATTGCTACTTTGAAAAAAAAAACAGTTTGAAAAAAAATTACGTGGTATGTAGTCATGATAACTCTCGAAAAAATTGACGTCGATACGTCTATTTTTTCTGGAGTTATCCGGGTTTTTTTATCAGCTTCAGAATTACATCAACTGGTACCCTATTTCATATCAATAGCCTAGTACGCGTAGTTCGTTAATAAAATTATTTTAAACTTTTATAAGTTTTATTGCTATTAAAAATTTAAAGGCGCTTTCATATTTTTTTTAGCTCTTGATAGACAAAGGACAAATGTACCATACAGCCGATATCGATTTTATATTTCGTGTAATCGATTTATTTTGGTAAACATTATTAAATATTTTCCCTGTAGGTGACACTACCTCTTAAAATAACAGAGCGCTAAATTTAAAACCCGTAAATAAAATATTTTAAAAGTCAGGAATGCAATTTATTTATTTCATCAAAATTAAATGAAACGCTCGTGAGGCATGCCCTTTTGGATTTTCCAAGCTATAAAAATATTGGTATTTATTAAAATTATTGGTGTTTATTAAATTTTCCAATTTCAATAGTTTTGTAGGTTCTGAGATACATGTGTTGTGCTCCTACACTTAGATATGTATCTTTATTCTTTATAATCAGTTAAATGCAGTCACATATTTGCTACGAAAAAAAGTTAAATTAGTTAACCAGTACTTACAGCAGCCAACGCCAGAACATTTTCCTAGTAGTTTTCTTCGTAAGGAATCAACAGGTTATATCAGGATTCACACCCTAGTCTCGCCCTAAACAATTTACCACCTTATCCCCAACATTAAAGGGCCGTTTTCTATTATCACTCTCAAGGGAAACACGTCGGTAAAAGAAACCACCTGTGGATGTTCCAAATAAAATATATAACCGAAATTTACTTAAAAGTAGTTTAAGAAAATCATAGAAAAGGGATAAAAGCTTCGTTTGATAACAATTAGCAGAATTTTTATATAAACCAAATTCACTTTTTAAGAAATTACTTACAAAAAGTAGAATTATTCAGTACTAATACTAACTTGAAATGTCGTATTTTATATCAAGCAAAGAAACGGTAGTGACGTCACGGGAGCTGATATCAAACTAGCCAGAAATGCGTGCTACGCTCCCTCTGTCCTCTGTCAAAGAGAGATTCTGCAATATTTTACTTTCTTTTGTTCCTGTTTTGTTCATATTACTTATAGGCAAATTACTTGTGCTTTACTTAAGTCAAATTAATTACTCATTCGATCCATTATACACTACTAGTTTATACGGTTATATTTAAGTATGTGACGGCATGTATTGAATTCATTTGAACAAATGTTTATTTTAAACTACAACATGGATTTAATCGCTTATTTTTTAATATGAACAAGTCCAAGGTTTTATAACTTTATTAACTTATTGCGCTTTCCCTTCTGCAATAAATTCATATTTGAAGCAACAGTTGCCTTACAGCTTAGGACTCTGAATGTGTCAGTATGTATTATATTATCTCTTGTTGACTATCTCCTATCACAAATAGGAATACTACTTTACAGTTGTTAATTGGAATATCGGTAACACTAATACTGATATTCCATTGCACTACTAATAATGAATAATATACGAGTGTGCGCTAAAGTCTGAGTGGTCTAGTACTGCTATCGGCCTGCCTGTATCCCGTGGCGGCAAAGAATAATTCTACTATTGGGTAAAAGGCTTGCCCAACAGTCAACTTTAGATGACAAAGATAAAAAGTCTGGCAATAATACTCAACAGTAGAATATTTTGCCTATTTTGCAAATTTAATGCTGAATAATGTTCCGGATTGAACCTATATTTTAGTGACAGGAACATATCGTAAGTGATGTAAGACAGAATGAAACAGCAGTTATCAAAGAAAGATAAACGAAGAACGAATTCATTCAAGACTAGCAACCTTATTTTAAATGAACTTCATGACGATTTAATAATCAATCTCTATCCTTCCACGTATTATAAAAATTGGACTCATAAGAGCAAGAATGATATTCCTATCAATTTTTATTTTCCCTAGATATTGCAGAATGACGTTAGTAGTCTTGCGAATGCTCCAGTTTCACAGACAATGCCCCAATTTATATCCAACTCACTTACTGAAGTCAGACGGGGTAGTGAGTGAGGAGGGTAAAATATATCTATCTCATCTCTCATCACTAACTACTAATGGGATAAAAAGTCTTTGTAATATATTATTAGTTTTTACTAGGTAGAGCATGAATTGAACTAAGTAACTTCAAAACTTGTAAACATATAATATATATATAACTATGCTTCATGGGCTTTTGTGATGTATCTAAACTAAAATACTCCAAAATGAGTACAGATTTAATTAGAGAGTAGCCGTGAACATACGGACTCCGTACAACCAACATAGCGACCAAATAAAAAAATGTAGCACAAAGCCAATTACATTAAAACATTCGGCGCGGGACAAAGGGCGAGAGAACAATGGAGCCGGGAAGGAACTCGCGATATGTCTTTCAATGCTTTTAACTTTCCACTGATGGCGGCGCAGCGAGGGAAAAATGGTGACGGCCCGCGACAAATGTCGTAAAATAATGTTGTTCCATACCAGAATATATACTGACTATCGATAAATATTCATAATAGCGACTGAAATAGTTACATTTATTTGTGTAATTTACGAATACAAGATTTATTTGCTCTTTATACTTTGAAATTTTAGCGTTCTTCAAGTAAGTCCAAATTTCAACCAGTCAGAGGAGAATAGAAACCAAATTTTTCAAAGTCAAATAATTATAAAACTATAAAAAATGGCTGAGACTGCAACCTAAGGCTTATTGATATTATACATCACTTGAGCAATAACTTGTTTTGATGTTTTTACTTTATTTGAATAATAGTCTATTTATAATTTAATATTAAAGTAAAAATAATCATCGGTATAAAAATCAAATAGATTCTTCCTTCTTGTCAAGTACCCTCTTGATTAAATTAGTTCAAATAGTGTAAATTTTAATATATTAAAACTATTTTCTAGCTATAATCTAAAATTGTATAATGTAAATAATATAATAAAAGTATCTATTCAGAGATTTTCTAATTTGCTGTTGAATCTCTAGCCTCCAATCTTTAATGATTTGACCATATACTACACTGGGACTGTGGGTTGCCAAACCTGGCGTAAGATTTGCATTTATAATGTTTTTGGGATATTTGTCCGTGGCAAAGAAAAGGGGAGATCTCCCGCGTTCTGCGTGGGGAGCGGCCAACGCTCCGAGTGGTAGTTCGGAGCTATTCTATATATACTGATTTTAGTTCAGAACTTTGACAGCGCGATTTAGGCTTCGATGTATTTTTGCTTGTGGCGCAATGACAGCGCCGCCACATCACCCCCCTGCTCAGACCGGAGGTCAGCAGTGCAGTCTAGATGTCGACGAATGTGCAAGTGCCAGGGAATTGTCTTGTAGTCTGCGGTGAGTCGAGAAAAAGGCAAGTAATCTGCGACAGTGCCGTGAAGTAGAGGAGAGCAGTAAGGCTCAGAGCCGTGCTGAACACTGTAGCGCAGAGAGTAGCTTGAAGGAACAGGAAGCATTATTATTCCAGTGGTGCGATGAACCTTTGTAAAGCTAGATGGCTTGCAGAATGTGAAGACTGCAGACAATATCTGCTCGGTAGCGAATGGAAGGGGTTGTTGAGGATATTGACGAAGGCTTGAAGTTGTAGATTCCGAAGGTTGTTGTTGGTTGCGTTGTTCAGATCACGTCGGGGTCACCACTTTGGCCGTGGCAAAGAAAAGGGGAGATCTAGGCTTCGATGTATTTTTACTTGTGGCGCGACGACTGCGCTGCCACAGATACACCGCCATTTGTCGCTCGCTAAATGGGATCCGACACGGTCAAGCGGCGGAAGATTTTTGCTTGAATCAATCATTGTTAATCATTTACAATGCTTTCTTGATGATTAGGTCAATGCTGTTTGATGCAATTTTATATGTTATGCTTGACGCGATGTCACATTGCTCCAGTCGTGACTCCTAAAAATGCCTTGTGCTTGTTCTAGTGGCTAGACTTGTGCATCAAGCTATTTGAGCAAGTAAAACGAATCTACGTGCTTGCCGTTAAGATGCTTGATCGTCTCAAAACCTCTTCAAATCCTGATTCTTAAATGAGTTACATAACGTTTCGTGCAGTTGAGGTTTTCACTTTAAAAATATCACGCCTCAATTATGTTAACACCCTAATATAGCTTAATATAATAATATTAATAGCAAGTAATATAATAATATTCAATTTAAATCACTAACACTTTAAACTTTTTTTTAATAAAACTGAAGTGACGAAACCTACTAACAGTTACCTTGACGGGAAGTGGTTGCTGAAACACAGCAGTACAGGTACTGCTGTTTGCTGACAGAAATAGCTAAAAGTGTTGTACTTACCCAGACAGAATCCTAGGCAAACAAAGAGTACTACCACCTAGTACTACTACAACTACTTAATATTATTTTATTTAGAAATATTTAAATATCGATATATTAAATTTTTTGGTTGACATCCCTAGTAAAAAAGTGAGACGTAACCAATGGGGTATCACGGCTGGGTTGCACCGCAAACTCATTTTATAAATCGTCCGTTCGCTCGCCCGGAACCACGCGTCAACCCACCCTAAGTTCGATAATACCTACCTTTACGACACTTTACTAAAAAGGAAAAATAAAATAAGCTATATTGATTATCAAGGAGATAGAGAAGTAACCATAAATAAGAGCACATGCATTAATATTTCGTTTTTGTTATTTTCTTTAATGGTCAAATTGTTAAATGAACCAACAGAAGACTGTCGCGGATTGGTGATAATGGCGATGAACGGTCAAATACGGGAGTAGTATGTAGAAATCATAATATATCCTCTTATACCGCCATATAAACCTACAGTATAGCCAACACAGGTTTTACTGCTGTTTTTTCTAAATACGTTGCATTAATTGTAATTGTGATTAAAAATTTCAATAATTCAGGCGGGAATCAAATTAGGGTTGCTCGGGTACTATGTAAATATAAGTTTTTAAGCAACTACGGCTCTGTATTGCTTCTTTGTATACCTATCTCGTCATAACAAAAAAATAAATTAATAGAATCAGCCGTTATTTTGCGGGAAATCCTTTATATTAAAGATGCTAAAATTATTTAGCTAAGATACGCGAAAAAAATAAAAATAAAATTATTTGTGTTGAAAAGCACGGGGCCGTGCTCTTATTTTTATTTTTTACGCGGATTTTAGCTGAATAATATTAACATCTTTAAATAAGGAATTGGTGAAATAAAATATCCAACAGTTTTATTACTATGTTTTATTACTTTTATGATTTTTTTATAGCTATAATTAAAATATTATTACTTTCGACTGATCATATTCGTGTAAGTTATTTACCTTAGTTTAAGTTATTTACCTACATATTTTGTAGATTCAATACTTGTTAAAAATACTAGTGAATATAGAATAATAATCTATATTCGTCTCTAAGAAAACGATCTTGGTAACGGACGCATTGTATTTTTCTTCTATAAACGACCGTCCTCTTTCGCGAACCACTCGCTTAATAGACAGTATCAAGCAAAAGATCTTAAGTAAATCAAATCGCCCCATGAATGGCGAATGAACCCCGGGCTTTTCACTGAATTTTCTCCAGATGGCTATCACAATGGCCGGGGATCAAGAGAAACTTATCTCAGTGGATGTCTGGAAATGTTTCTTAATGCTTATTTAAGTTGCATCCATTGATGCTATCTCTTCAAGGAATACTCGTTGAAGCGATTGTAGCTCAATGGCTAAAGGAATAAAGATAATAAAAATTGACAGCTATGTATTGTCACGACTCGTCATAGCTTGAAATTAGTCAAATTTTAATGGAAAAATCGTGACATACTAATAAAACCTATACATTAAAAACAAAATAGATATTTCGAGACCCCTTGTACAATAAGTGTTTTTCCGCAAATTATAAAAAAGCAATAATTCTGAACGTTACAATCTGATTTACATTTTTATGCTTCCTAAACTCCCAATAAAACCGACCGCAGTTAAAAAACCACCCGACATCTAAGAGATCTTGTGCAATACGCACAAATCTGTTGAGGCATAGTGAAACCCCTTTCAGTTAGGCGAAATGTTTCCACCGTTAGCATGGGCTTTGAAAAACAACAATAACCCCTCTCTATACGTATGTATGAGGATACGCAATATACTTTAAAAGTACGTGGTGCACAGACTGTCAAAAGTGACAGAAGTGTCGGAAAAGAAATTTATCAAAATACAAAATCATACTTTACATGCTTCTTTTTTCTAAAACAATTTTATAAAATATTATAGTCAAAATTTAAAGTAATTAATGATTTTTTATCTTGCTTTATGTAATCGTTAAGCTGTTGCCTTTATATTAATTTTAATAAAATTGTGTTCCTTGCTGGGGAAAGTTTGGTATTTGTGTAATTATAATTAATGTTAGTACCTTAGCCATAAATGCACTAAATAACACCCCTTGTATAATAGAAAACCCTAGGAGTAGGTCGATATGTATAATTATCCTGTGATAGTTATTAGCATTTTTTATTGAACGAGTTCCTTATCGCACGGTACGATACGTACGTACGATACGGTACGAAATTTTTCCTCACGACCCCTTTCTATAGTGCGAGCGAGATGGAATAATATCCATCTCCTCGCACTTTTCTTATCTTGCCATGAGAGAAATATTATTTTAAATGACACTTCATTTTAATAAACCTAGCGTTTATTTGTATTTGTTAATCAATAATAAGTATAATACGTTTATCAATAATAATATACTACGAAAGGAACTTCGTTCCAACCGAGTGTTCCATAACACTGACGCATGTTTTTTTAATTTTCTGTAAATATTACGGTTTTAACCGACAGTATTACATTTAATACTGTTCTTATAATACTGTAATTTAATAAAATAGTTACTCAGTTTCAATTATACTAAAACATAAAATAATGTGCTTACGTTTTCTAATTTTTACAGTCAACTGAACGGCAGCGACACGTCACATACTTTCATTACTCTATGTTGCCACCCTTCTCTGTTTAAGAGCCACGCTATTTTCATGTTCCGAGACTACAAATGGGAATCCATTTAAATACTAAGCCAACGTTTCAATACGTTTTGATGTATGACAAAAAACATTTTCAGATTTGCATATAAGATCCCTTTCTGTGTTCTTTAAAATTTAAATTTCTTATTTGGGCCATACCAGGAAATCATAAAGTAAGACAACTAAACTAAATTATCGGTTCTAAAATAAAAATAAAAACGTTTAAATAAAATAGTAGATTACAATTTTTCTTTATTATTTTGTTATAAAAATATACTTAGTAAAAGTAAGCATATACGTCATAAGTTTCTTCTCATCTATTATATAGGTGATGGTACCTTTCAAATTTATTTATATTATATAAATTTTTGTATGTTGAGGACTCAAAGTCACCCCAAAATTCATGAGCAGGTGTCACAAGGTAGTCTTGAACACATTATCACAAGTAGTTTATCTACAGATGCCTGTAGATACTGGTGACGGATTCTAAGCTACGCGATGTAAAGAAAAAAAAGTTTTTCTTTTCGACGAAAGAATATCGCATCGTTTAAAAACGTCAAAGTCAAAAAAATTGTTGTATTTTTAACTTGACTTAACTTAAAGATTCTCAGGAGGATAAACGGTAAATGTAACTCCTTTTTTAAAAGCCTTTGACTCACTATTAGTTATATTATTTATTAGCACAACTACACAAAAAAAAATCATATAGCAAGAAGCACATAAAACATTAAGATTCATAAAACAAGAGCTCTTATAAGGTCATAATTTGATCAAATTTACAAAGGTCTTAAGTGAAAGATATTGTTAATTAAAGTTCAAGTCTACATCTATATCTAATAAACAAAATTAAAGTGTCTGTCCGTAATATCGAAATAACTGCCTTGTGAGAGTATTATTTGCATGCCATTAAGATAAGAATAACCATTTTTAAAATCTTTGTCTGTCTGTCCGTCTGTCTAACCAGGCTAATCTTCGAAATAGCTGAAGCGATTGTAATGAAACTTTACAAACACATAGAGAGCAATGCCAGAAGTGTATTATCCAAAAACTTGAATTTGTTTTTTGAAAAAACTATTTTTTTTAAATATATGTTATTTGATTACCTTAAATCAAAATAACTCCACATTAATAGATCCTATCCAGACAAAGCCGGGACGGGTCGCTAGTATCTAATAGATTTAAAAGAATTGGAAAAATTTGAACCAGACTTAATTTGAATTAATCTCTCATACTTTCTAAGATTGTGCGCTATTATACATATACATAAAATTTAAGTGTTTGTCTGTAATATCGAAATAATTGGCTTCTTTTTGTCTCAGGGAGTTATTTGCAAGCTATTAAATGAATAACCATTTTTAAAATTTTGGCCATCGGTCTGTCCGGGCTAATCTTCGAAATGGCTGAACCAATTGCGATTTAACTTCACGAACAGATAGAGAGCAATTCCAGGAGTGATCTAGTCTAGGCTGTATTTTATCCGAAAACTTAGACGTTTTAAAAAAAAAGAAAAAAGGATAACATAAATGGTTTTTGATTATCTTAAATCTAAATAACACCACATTAATAGATCGTACACGGGCGAAGCCGGGGCAAGTCGCTAGTAATAAATAAATATGCTATAATATGTAAGCATTCTAAATTACTTCAGAGATTTTTAGTTCTACTACTGCGAGAGTAATAACTATAGAAATCTTACTATCAATGGGATTTGGAAAAATTGTAAGTGTTGTCAGAGTTTTTGACAAAACTGAATTATTGTATTATTTTATTATTAAAAAAAGTCACCTTACTAAGAACTTTCCCTAAATCTGTGAGGTTTTATACTCAGGTAGCACATGAACAAACAGCCTCACCTGGAATAATTATTTGTAGACAATTAAAATACTTGATATGTGCGAGAATCGAACCTGTAACCCATCGCGCCGCAAGCAAACGCTTAGCCACTGCGCTATCAACTCGCGCTTTTTTAAGATATCTATATGGATATATTACACATATATACACACATATCTACGATGCTCCGTCTTTGGAAGCTGTTAACACTAACGCAGTTGCAAAGGAGCGATTTGCAGGCTTCGCTTTGAGGAGACACTTGAAGGGCTTATGCGAAATGGGTTCGATTGTACCAGTACACTTATTTGTTTGCCGCTGATCGACTCCATCTGGGGGCGCAATATATTCCAGTGAAGGAACTTAATTTAGGGGAACGCGGTTACTAGTGAATATGACTTATTTTGAATTTGCAATTACTAACTTTATTACTTTACTCGTAAACTTTCTTGTTACATTTCTATTTCAAATAGTTTGTTTCTTTGCCGCGTATTTTTTTAGGTTATTATAAAATACTTAATGAAAAATAAAGATCGCTGTATACGGTGTTGTGCTGGATGTGGGGTGCTTAGTCCAAGAGTAATATAAAAATATTAGTTTCAATTGAATCATCATCATCATCATTACAGCCCTTCACGAGTCCACTGCTGAACATAGGCCTCCCCAGGAATGCAAAGCACGGTCCTGAGCCACCTGCATCCATCGACTTCCTACATGCCTTACCAGGTCGTAACTCCATCTGGTGGGGGTCGCCCTACACTTCGCCTGCCGGTACGAGGCTGCCACTCGAGAACCTTTCTTCCCCATCGGTTGTCGGTTCTTCGAGCTGAGACCCTCCGGTCGCCCTACACTTCGCTTAGTTATTCGGGGTGAATAATAACATCGGGACGTCAAACACCTCAGTCCCACCCGTGACCAATGTGCTGCAAAGCACTTAGAAAATCAGTCATACAACTTTACTGCAGACTTGCAGACTTTTTATACAACCTGTAACGTTTCGGCGCGACATTTTTATTTAATGCCGAGCACGTAAGAAATTATAAATTAACTTGAACACAGCATTTTTCATAACATTGACGATTTGTCCTCATCGCCACGTTTGGCGGACTGGTGATCTCAGCACCAGACGTCTCCCATCTGTGACACTGCTTTCCGTTAGCTGGTCTGAGTGTATTATATATGCTTGTTGCCAGTGATGACCTATGGATCTGAGACGTGGTCCTTCACTGCTGGCTGTATGACGAAGCTCAAAGTCACTCAGCGAGCCATGTTGAGGTTATGCTCGGGGTTTCCTGCACCATAGACTTAAGAAAGAGGATATCCGCAGTAGAACCAGAGTAACCGACATAGCCCAACGGATTAATAAGCTGAGGTAGCAATGGGCCAGCCATATAGGTCAAAAAACCGACAACCGATGGGGAAGAAAGGTCTCGGTATTTCCCCAAGTCGTCTCTTACGACACCCACGGGATGAAATAATGATCTCTTATATTGCTACCACACAGAGGCAATCAATCTAAGAAGTTCCAGCACTAGTTACAACCTCCAGTTGTTACGAAATACAGAAATGAACAGATGTGTTGTCACCGCTGAGGACTAAGATGAAATGCCTCGTTTCCAGTAAAAAAGGGTATCCGGTTCTCTACCCTCACCATACGAAACACAGCAGCGTTAAGCTGCTATTTTACGCTGGTATTCTGTAAGAGCGTGGTCCTACCCGGTCGAGCCGACCCATTCCTGCTGCAACCACAATATAGCTGCAGCATGGCTCTACCACGTAAAACCTGCACCTACTTCTCACCTACTTCTGGGTCGGCTCGACCGGGGTCCTACCCATGGACCCCGTGGTCGACCCATTCGTGCTACAACCATATTATAGCTGCAGCGTGACTCAACCACGTATGAAAATACGTGGTTGAGTCACAAAATATAAACCACGTGTAAACGACTTCACCCTCGTGGAATTATTTTGCGCGGAACTCTAAGACAAAAGTAGCTTAAGTTACTCCTTATAACATCAGCTATCTGCTAGTGAAAGTCCCATCCAAATCGGTTCACAGGTTTTGCGTGATGCGTGTTCAGACAGACGTCGTGTTTTTTCCGACTTACTTTACATTTATCGTTATATTTTGGCCAATTTACACAATATATTTATTAATTGTAGCTTATATGTTATGCTAATGTATGAGCTATATATGTAATTGTAAAGTTGCATTAAAATCCATTTATTAGTTTTGCGTGAAGAGTAACAAACATCCATACATCCTCACAATCTTTCACGTTTGTAATAGTAGTATGTAGTGTATATATATATATATATATATATATATATATATATATATATATATATATATATATATTTGTAAAAATAAAAACTACGCTGGCAAACGTACTTTTTATTTTCAGGTTTACCTCTGTCGCCTCTTACGACACCCACGGCATGACTACACCGTCACTACATGATAAGTACAGTTAATCAAACCTTATTTAAAGTACAAAGATATTATCGATTCAATCTATGAACAGTCTAAATTTCATTCATAAGATTCCTTAACACCCATCCTATTACCAGAGTAACGCCTTCCCTACGTCCGTGTCAATTACGTCGTCAACAACTTTACTTTAGCCGGCTCGAAGTTGTCGCCGCCGAGATTGGATTTTAGATAATGGCTCGGTAATCACGGTGGTGATTTATCACGCCGCTATCACAGCCTTCACTGTCCATTAAGCAATCTGCGAGTGCAACCCTTTGTTCAATCTTAGGGATATATATTTTTGAGAAAAGGAAAACATTTTTCTTGTGTAAAGTTTTTGCGGAGAGTTAGTGTCAAATTTTAAATGAATTTTTAAAAACATTATTAATGTTTGTTTTTTGCTTGAACTCCAAGTTAACTTATCATATCAGAAAGAATGACTTGATGATGTACTAGTCCCAATAACTAAACACTAAATCATGAACAATCTACTGTTGTACACGTACAGTAGAATAGAGGATTTTCCTTAATCCCTTGGCTGACGGATTGACTATCGCAGTACAAGACATCTAACACATTTGCATCTAACTTTAATACGAGAAAAGTATAGCGCCATCTCTCAGAGGCAGATATTAACGACATTTTCCTAATTCACCTCCTATAGGCACACGGGATGTGGTAAAGAAGTAGATTATACTGCCACCGAAATGCGAACTTTTTTTTAATTTTGGTAAAAAAAATATCAAACAACCTAATAAATATTACTAAACTTTCGTGAATAGCATTACGCAAATATTATTAGTTTCAATATTATCATTTAAGACTAGGAAAATGTTATTTGCATATTTTACTTAAAACATTAACCCTCGAAAATATCCCGGTAACAAAGTTAGGGGCACAACAATTGACATGCATTAGCGGTATTTCCGGTGGCGTTCGGTCGCAACATCGTTACCGTCCGGAAATTCAATCGAGTTTCTGAACGTCTCCTTAACAGCTACATTTGACCTAAATTATATTTTAGTTAAAATCATTTAATAAGGCTTATTTCAATTTTTTTGCAGAAAACATTATAAATTTAACTAACTTTTATACAAGTTACAGCTTATATACGTCCCACAGCTGGGCACAGGCCTTCTCTCATTTCTAAGAAAGTTAGGGCAAGGAAATGTCCGCCGCGCTGCCCCAATGCGTGTTGGCGAACTTCACACGTCTTAGAAATTTTTAACTTCCCGCTATGAAAATTAATGATTTTTAAAAATCGGGAAGTTATTGGTTTTACCCCAGTTTTCGAAAATCGAGGCTTCATCAGATCTCGCCGTTTTGAGGTTCTAAGAAGCTATTCTGACTAATCCTACGAGGATGTCACTATGACTGTATGTGTGTGTGTGTGTGTGTATGTGTGTGTGTGTGTGTGTGTGTGTGTGTGTGTGTGTGTGTGTGTGTGTGTGTGTGTGTGTATGTGTGTGTGTGTATGGATGTATGTAACCTTCTCATAACTTTTGAATGGCTTGACCGATTTAAACGAACTCGGCGGCATTCGAAAGGGCTTCACCAAACTTTTTCTATACCATTTGAACCGATTCGAGCGGTAGATTTTGAGAAATCTCAATTTTTAATAACTTTAAACAGATGTAACGATCAATTCCAAAATCTAATCAGCTCTTAAACTCAAAAAACACCGTCGATTGCTGCAAACCGCATCAAAATCGGTTGCGTTGAATGCGTTGAAGAGAAATCGTTAACGAAAAATTTCGAAAACAGTTTTTTTTTCAAATAACTTTAAAATTTGTTCTCGGATCGTTTTTGATGTAATAAATTAACTGTGAGTGCTTAAAAACTGCGTCGAACGCCGTCAAGTTCGTCAAAATCGGTTGATTTGTTCGTGAAATATTCAATTTTGAAAAAAATAAAAAAACGTGGTTTTTCATAATAGATGGAATTTGGAGTGCTTTGCGTTTGAAATTAGCGGTAAGTTCTAGGGATGACATGTAGGGTCAATCGTATTTTTTTTCTTATTTGTCAGACATGCAGGTTTTCTAACGATGTTGTCCTTCACTGCCCAGCACGTGGTAAATCAGAACTTAAAATTTCAATTAACTATTTCATTGGTGCCGTCGGGGATCGAGCCCGGGTTGCTCGCGTACTGTGAAATTTACATCAAGCGCTTAGCCCCTGAGCTACCACGGCTTTATAAATTGTATAACGTATAGACTTATACATTTTACAAAACAAATGTTACTAAAACATGCTCAATAATCCCGTGGTCTATTTTGTCATAAAAGGCAGTTATAGAAAAGATGAATAGCCTCACAGCATGTAATTTAGACCACAGCACATAACACAGCAATGCAGCGCTGCTATATGGCGGCAGAAATTGGTAGGAGGGTGGTACGGACTTCTGTTACCAGTATGTGAAATATGAATTCATTATTTTTAGATCTATTTTTTGAAATGAGACGTTAACTAGAGTCTGTTCCGTCAATCAACAGAATTTGGAAATAAATTACCATTTCCCCCTTACACTTTTGTTTCATATTTATTAACTGATTATCTACTATCTATTAATGAACTGTAATAAAAGACTTATAATGAAACAATGCCCTCACAACTGGGCTTTATTTGTTACGTTATTTGATCATACATCCCCAAAACCATCATTACAGCCCATCACAAGTCAAAAACACGGTCTTCAGCTATTTGCATCCATCCTTACACGTTATCAAGTCGTTGCTCAATATAGTAGAAAGGTTCTCATCTCAAGTTAGGGGATACCCTACTTGATGGAGTTATAATACTTAGTGATTTAAAATTGTATATGACTTCAAAAAATGTATGTTTCCGAATGAAACATTTCACGGCTTTATATCCTTTATAAGAGAGATAATTAAAAACCCCAAGAATTTCTCGAAATTAAGTTATAAATCTAAAAAAAATCTGTATACACACACATATTTGAAAGATTATAGATTTTTCTACTGAGCCGAGGATCATAGCAAAAGGCTAAACACAAAAACGCACACACACCAACGCTTACAAGCACTCGAGACGTGACGGAAGCGGCGTGAAGTGCGATCCTCAGCCTGATCGCTCGTCTGATCGATAAGGCTTCGGGAGCTCAAATATTTGCACACGGGGAACATTAGTGGAGATGGCACGGGCAAAAACGCGATTTTGTCTTATAACGTAACAATCCTCCACAATTTATTAGGTTGTTTAATAAATTTTCACAGTATTTCGCAAAAAGACGTGAATGCTACATTCGATGATGTAAAGTTACAAGTTCATATATCAGTCAGTTGTCTGGAAAGCTTCTAATCTTACAGTCTTGTTTTGTGTTTGCTGTTATATTATTATTACGCGTGAACAACTATATTTTATATATAAAAAATAATTTTTGTTTGTTCGTATTTTATGCGCTGCCATACCGTTCGTCAAATTGCGGTAAAACTTCATCTTTTTACCGCAATCTGACGAACTTCCGAACTTGACGAAATTCAATCCACTTCCGCGAAGGTTATAGGCATAGTACAATTAACTTACAGTAGGTGGCGCGCGTATCGTACCGACAAATTTATTTGCAAGTTATATATCATTCAATTTCAATGAATATGTTATCATTCCTATTTAAACAATATAACTCTTCCAAAATTAAAACGATATTTCCACAATTATTTCTTCTGCGGCAGCAACGCGCAGGGTACCAGCTAGTTTTGTATAAAATTAATATTACGCTTGAACCAACGAATTGAAGGAATGTTGTAAAGTATACAATAAAGTATAAATAGAGCGAGATGGAATAATATCTATCTCCCTCGCACTTTTTCTTATCTTGCCATGAAAGAAATATTATTTTAAATGACGCTTCATTTTAATAGACGCTAGTAATTCATTTATTTGTATTTGTTAATCAATAATAAGTATAATATGTTTATCAATATTGTACTACGAAAGGAACTTAGTTCCAACCGAGTGTTCCACGACACTCACGCATGTTTTTTTTTTACTTATAAAGATAATGTTTAGCTTAAAAAGTGCAATTTGCAAAATTGGAAAGTCTTATGCAACAACTCAATATTACGTTTTGCTGAGTCAGTTCCAATTTCATATCCCAGATGAAGTCAATAATCGTTCAAAGCAAACGTTATTGGTTTTCAAGTCAGAAATAAAGCGGTTTTCTACTCTTTTGGCACTTTCTCATCTTCATTGGCATTCTCATAATAAAGATAATTTATACATTAACAGGAAATAATTTATAAATGATCTTTATTATGAGAATGCTATTCGTGAGGAAGTCCGAGTGCTTGTACATGTTCGATTAAAGATGGGGTGCGATAATTAGCCCTAAGCCTAACATAGTGTCATCAAAAATCGATTAGAAAAACGGCTACAACCATCACAGTGCCATTTACAACTCGGGTTTAGTATGCTCCAAACATTAAAAATAATAACAGCATACCATTGTATTTTTAATTAACTTATTGAACACTTATTTAATCACCGGGATCGTTAAATCTCACTATCTAATATTTATATCACTTTTCTCAATAATATGAAATTACACATTGATAACATATTAATTATTAAAAGATCCAAAATTTTAAGTCAAATTATATGTGAAATCTTTAGTAGTTAACGAGACAAATTGGCCTTATAATAAAATCGAAAACTATCCTTAACATAGGATGTTTTAAAGGTACAAACCATCAAATAAATGGCGCCGATATGTCTACTGTAAGACTGGCGCCAGACATTGATTCCAGACTAATAGCTATTTTGGGAGCGATTCTCTATTTTATGAATCAAGTACTATAATACATGATTTATAATTTGTAACGTTTAGTGGTAGTGTAAGAATATAAACAACCCCATTTTGTGTAGAGGGGCGACAGAGGAAAATAATTCCAGGAGATGAGTCGCAGCATTTTTCTGATGACAATTGAATAATAAAAAAATTGCGGTTGCCAACCCGCCTGCCAAGCGAGGTGACTATGGCAGTATACCTCCCATGAAGAAACGTACAAAGTATACGCAATGATTTATGTTACAAAAAGTTACAAGCCACAATTTATTTTTAATATTAATATCATTATGTTGACTTGAGTATCTTTTTTATTAAAACGTATTGAAATCTCACCAGTACCTAGGCCAAATATAATATACCAAATAGGCCTAGTATATAAATACCAAATAGGCCTATGAACACAAGAATCAAACAACCAACCAACTAAAATATGCCCAAAACCGAAACAGTATGTGTTTTGGATAAATATTGTATGCAGTTGGTATTCGAAAATTTGAACTCAAGGTTCATACGCTTCTGTAGTTAAATACTAAGCCGCAGTAGTGGGTAACCAAAAAGTGACTTATCACAACGAGATCTTAAAAGATTGGGACCAAGGTGACAACGACTAATAACGAACAAAAGCTTTTAATTACGCAGAAGATATTTATAGTGCTGTAAGTGCGGATACTTGCTAAAATAAAGCCACTCACCGATCCTAACCTACTTCTTCTCTCTTTTTAAAAAACGTTACCTCTACATTGAGATATTCTCCTGTATCGTGGGGGCAGTTTACATACATAAATTTCACAAGGACAAACATCCAGACCCGGAACAATTATTTGTAGGCCATTCAAATACTTGTTCCGTGCGGGATTCGAACCCGCGGCCCATAGCACTGCAACTCATTGCTATACCACTGCGCCACGGAGCCGTCATACTGTAGCCCGATGCCGAACGCCAGGACTGCTAGCATTGTAGATAAACCTTTTATCGATGCAGTCGGACTGTGCACATAAAGAGCTATTAGCCCTTCATACAATTTGCAATTACTATTTGGGCAATTCTAAGCAATAATTTTGACTATAAATATTTTTGGACCAACAAAATGAAATTTCTAATACAAAGATGCTAGTGCTATAGAAAATGTGTGTTAATTGGTTGATTCTGATAAAAAGAAAAAAGAATAATATATTCTTTGTTTATTAATTAACAGGTGATATTAAATTAGTGCACTAATTAAATTTTAACAGAATAGGACTGTTCATTTTGTACATATTGGCAGTCGCATTCATTAGAGTTTTGTAATTTAAGCGAGGCCTTTGAAGTTGGATTAATACCGGCAGAGACCCGCCCTATCCGCGTCCACACCGCAAATTAAAACCATGTCCTTTCATAGAACAACCTCATTATGACTGACAATTTTAAGTCAGCCATATTGAAATAATATACTCCTGTTACAGAATATAACATCATAATATTATAAATTGTTTTAATTAAGATAAAGTCCATCGTCATGGATGAAATGAAAAAATCCGTGGTGTGAATCCTTACGCTAGCTTAAAATAAAGAGTTTTTTAAGTTATTTGGGTATCGAATTCATACACAGAACCTTGTGATTTCGTTTTGTCCATCAATTCTTATCTGTTACAGAACCATAACTTCTATTTCTCTATGACCCAATAAAATAAAAGTGAGTAAAAGTAAAAATGGCTCAGGACCGTGCTTTGTGGCATTCATTGGGGGAGGTTCAGCGGTGGACTTGTGAAGAGCTGTAATGATGATGAATGATGAGTAAAAGCAAAACATATACGGCCTTATTCATAAAAATCCGACGTGTTTTTTTATATATATATAGTAAGGGTGACAAACGAGCACACAGTCCACCTGATGCTAAGGATGCTGAGGCCCATAGACACCTACATTTATACTCAATTAAGAATCAAAATGCAGATGCGTTGTTACCCCTAAGAACTAAGATGGAATGCCTCATTTCCAGTAAAAAGGGTCTCCGGTTCTCTACACTCTCCAAACGAAACACTGCATCATTGTGCTGCTATTTTACGCTTTTGTTCTTTGAGAGCGTGGTCCTACCACGGTCGAGCTGACACCTTCGTGCTACAACTATGATATAGCTGCACCGTGGCTTTAGCACTTACAAAGTGCTTGTACGTGTGCTTATTTCTTACCCTTATACTTTAAAGAAACACTTTCTCCGGTCAACCCGCAAGCTGCATCCATAACTCACCTACAGTGTAGCTCTACCAAATATCTCCTTATAAGTAAAAAAGGTATCCCGTTCTCATCATAAAAAATACTGCAACATTATGCTGATATTCTGTAAGAACGTTGACCTTCCCCGTTCGAGGCGACCTATTCGTGCGGCACACAGTGTGACTATAAAAACTAATGATATTATAAAAAAGTTTCGAGCAGCTTCATATTATAAGCCTAAACAAACCTTTCAGTCGAAACTTTCGGCAGTCTCATCTGAAATTACTCCGTGGCAAAAACAAATATATAATTTTGTGAGACACAGTTTTGTTTATAAGATTTATTGAGAAGACGCGCCCCCCTGGCGCCCAGCGTTTGGCGCCGCGCCGTCCCGACGGACAGACTTCGTGGCGCTCTGATCTATCGATCACGGGAGATCTCAACGAAACAATTCACAACGAATATGTAACCTTTCCTAAGCCTGCGGATACCACACAATTGCACATTGGAGTTTTATACAGCAAACTTAAATTTTAGTTTACGTGGTTGAGCCATGCTGCAAGTGTATTATAGATGTAGCACAAATGGGTCGACTCGACTGGGGAAGAACCACGCTCTCACAGAATTCCAGCGTAAAATAACAGCTTAACACAGCAGGTGTTTCGTATTGTGAGGGTAGAGAACTGGAGACCCCTATAACTGGAAAAATATTAGTCCTCAGGTGTGACAACACATCTGCATTTCGATTTTTAATCGAGGATAGATGTAGATGTCTATGGGCCACATCACCCAATTACCATCAGGTGGAGACTGTGTGCTCGTTTGTCACCTTAAAACAATATGAGTGTAATTTATTTTATATTGTTGCTACTAAGCTCAGGATCGTTTTTGTGGTATAACTTGTGATGGAATGATGATGTTGGTAATTTAATATTATCCAACATATACCTATAGATATTACCGACAATAAAAAAGGACTATTGCCGATATATTTCTACTGTTTTTAATTATTTACAAATTTAAAGAAAAATTTAACGGATTGCTGTGTTACACCATATCGTTCCATGGGTGTCGAACAGGAGACAGAGGAAATTGAAACAGGTGATGGGCAGCATCATTTTCCTAATAACAACTCAAATTAATAAATGAACTGCGATCGACAACCCGCTCGCCAAGCGTGTCAACTACGGCAGAATCTCCCCTGTGAGGCAATCTATGGGGGAGGTCTATGTTCTATGTATCTATGTTCTTATTGCTGTGTTATCGCGGCTTAAGACAATCAATCGCACCATTCGTGTCTTGTCGATGTGTCGCAAGAGCCAACAAAGAAAACGCCCGAAAGAATCCTTTCAACCGCCTTCGTCACTGAAGTTTCGTAATCAATTACGATGGAGGATAATTTTTTCTTGTACGTAACCAGTTTAAGCCACTGTTAGATGGCAATATAACCATCTTATATATATATTATTATACTTCTCGTAGATTGGCGGTGTCTAAGGTACCACTGCGACCACCAATACATCTGAACAGCGTGACAAATACAGTAGAACGTCTCTATTATAGGTGAGGCAGGCAACACTGTTTACTGGATGGTGAAAGAGGTAATGATAAAAAAATACTAACTTTAATATATCACAGGGTTAAAAAAACTTAGTTTTGACAAACAACAATCATAATAAAATCCTATTCAGTGCTCAAAGCATCATTACTTGTTATAATATTTCAAAACCTAATTGGCTATCGAATTCATGACATGACAACAATAGGCTGATACCGCACTGTTTCGTTTTAATATAATGTAAGCCTTTAGGCTAAATATAACACAATGAGCCCATGTAACTTAATGCGGGTACGTGCCATGCCATGTGTTGTAAAATGCAACTATTGGAAATACTAGAGAAATCTTATAGCTTTCGGTAGATGTCGGTATAATATCTCGTTATGGCAGACGGGCGACGAGCAGCAGCGTGACAAGTATGAAACGTCTGGTACTACAATCGTGAATCCGTCAACCAAGTGTAACGATGGCAACATTTACAACAGGAGAGGCCCATGTCCAGAAGGAGGCTTTTACTGGTTTGCGAGGAAGAATTTTAACAATATAAGCCACCAACGACCGCGGCGGGTGTTTTATATACTCGTAGTAACAGCTTTATTTATAAAAATATTTAAAATTATAATATAAAACAAATTATACATATGTACAGCTAGACAATATTAAAATATATTTCGGCGCCTGTGTTATTTGTTTATTAGCCCATGTAAATTTTAAAATTATATTTCTTGTACAGGACTGAAATCATTAGTTTAATTATAAGTATACGTAATACGTCTATGCGAGAATGATTATGGCATCCTAAGTCTTCTTGAAAACCTGATATATTCATCATTCACTTATATTTCGTTAATGAGTTCGTGGAAAATTATCACTTATAGTTAAAACTTAATGGTCACTATTTACAGCAAAATCAAAGTACGAAAACTTTTATAATATTCTAACTCAAATCCAAAAAACATTACATGTTAATAATAAAAATAAAACTGACTTGAAACTTTTCATATAATTCGGCTTTCCTTCCGACGACAAAATTGATTTCTTCAAGGCAAAAGTTAAAGCTTTTGTTCAGCTAAGCCAGTCCGCTTTTTTGGGAGCGGTTTGGCTTATAATAATAGGTAAAAAATCGTTGGCCGCCTTAGTTTAAAGCGTTTTTATGATAATTGAACGTCATAAGCAACATATTGAAAGATGTTTTTAAATTGAGTGTTAATGTCAAAAAATACTGAGCGGCGTAAGTCTTAATAATTAAAATTAATACCGACAGTGATTTTTAATGGTTTCATTGTAGGTTTTGTTAAGTACAAAATAAAACAAAGTGGCAAAGAGCAATTAATTTAGGGGTCCGTTGTGCAGCAGCGGCCCCGGGCAATGGACCAATCGAGTAATTGTCGCTGGCAATATTCAAATGGCGGAAACAATTAGCGGGAGTGCTGTATACATATTAAGCTGTCTACCCTCTTAATAGATTGTACCGATGGCATAATAATATCCAAAGCTCTAAAGTTTCAAAATATGGAAATCTAGAAAAAGTACAAAAAATTTCATAAGTAAAATATAGGCCTTTATACATACCACTAATGTACACATTACACAAGCATTCCATCGTTTATAAGGAAATTAGGAAAGAGTCTTTCGCGCTGTTCCACAGATAAACAAGTACTTGAAATATTTCTTTATTTAGACGAGTCTAATAGAATCGAGTTGTAGTTAACCTCGCAATAAAGTTACAGCCTATATACGTGCCACAACTGGGCACAGGCCTCCTCTCACTTCTGAGAGGGTTCTAGGGCAAGGAAATGTCCGCCGCGCTGCCCCAATGGGTTTTGGCGGACTTCACATGTCTTCGAAATATTTTTTTATTTCTCAGATATGCAGGTTTCCTCACGATGTTTTCCTTCACCGACGAGCACGTGGTAAATTAGCACTTAAAATTGCAATTAACAATTTCATTGGTGCCGGCGGGGATCAAACCCGGGTTAAATTCACAGCGAGCGCTAAGCACCTTAGCTACCACGACTCAACCTTGCAATGCCTTCACAGTATTATACAAAATCAATTAAATATAAAATAAAGTAAAAAAAAATATTATTAAAAAAACTTATACTAAAGAATAATTTAAATGCCAATTACAAATCTATGAGTACTTGAAAGTGATAAATGATAACCTAACTTGATCTATCCATATAAAAATAACTTAAAGCAGAATATTGCATCTTCCCTATTTTAACGATGGATAAATATTAATAGGTATTATTTTTTAAGCTTCAAATCAGCAGCAACAACGTACAAATGCACCGTAAGCTAAACGTTAGGAGCTACAATAATTGACGTATCCTCCCCCTGTCAGCGCGTTTCAAATCTCTTTTGTGTGTAGCGATAACGCTACAAAGCCTGCTAATGTCTTTTAAGGACTTAGTGATTTAAACAGACTAAATAATGAACCGGCTACCCTTTCTCTTTGCTCGTAACGCAATTTATGAGCTTTAAGCCCTAATAGATGGTTCGTATAAGATACGTAGATATATTTGCCAATTTATGTTGGGTAACTTCAATGGCCTTTATTAAACATGTTTTTAATTTATGATAGAAAATATCGTTAATTAATAAACGAAATGTCTGAAACACATTGATGATGCATATATATACGCCGTCATTTCATGATTTGGCTGATAATTTATGTGCTTTATATGATTTTGTGCCCAAATTACAATATATATTAAATAAATTTCCGCGACATCTTAACCTACTATCGCAGATATTATGTGACTGGTGCTTTCGTATTTTCGAGTAAGTACAGAAGTAGTAGCTATAAATTATCGGCCAAATCATGAAATGCCTAGCCAGATCACTAATTATAAGATTGGACTAAAATATATACAGAGACTGTTTAAATGGATTAATACACATAAAGGAAAAATAGTGGTAAAATCTAGTAGTGATGGTACGGTATGTAGTACTGCAGCCCTTGGGATTTCAAATCGAAATGGACAACAGGGGATGCTATGTATTCCTGCAGCTATATTATATAATATAGTATCTGGGCAAACCAACTTCACTGGGCGTTAGAAAAAAAATTTAATTACACATACAACATTTTGCCCAAGTCGTTAGAGCCGTTTCCGGGAAACCAATTATACATTATACAATAAATATAATATTTAGAAGAATTGGTCTCTCATAGTATTAAGGCTGATTTACAAGGAGTCAGTAACAGGCGCCAGTGCTGGCGCCGAGGACTGACTCGCACTGTTTACACGCAGTCAGTAGTCGTGGTAACTTCTTTAGGGTGTACGCACGTTATTGAAGTCAGTGGGAATAATGAATTCACGGAAACGGCAGAATTTACAACGATTGAAATATTTAGTGAGAAAAAAATCCTATCTGCTGTTGAAAGAGTTTACGGGAATGTTAGAAGAGATATTTAAAAAGTAACGAATTTTGATAAGAAAATGAATAGACGACAGAAAAGAAATTGGATACTTTGTTGTTGACGTGACGTCACCCTACATGCAGCGCCAGCGACTGATCAAGTACTGACTTGGTCGTTTAGACAAGGTTAATACCACTGCCGCCGGTGGCGGGGGGAGTCGACTGACTTCAAAATAATATTCAAGCAGGAATATTGAAGTCAGCACTGGCGCGAAAGTGCTGTACTGACTCCAAATCAATTTACATTATGCCAGTAGCGGGTCAGCACTGACTTGCCATTTGAATTGAATTTTGAATTCGGAGCCAGTTACTGTCCCTGTGTAAATCAGCCATTAATCTCTTAACCAAGAAATACTTAAATTACTGCACGTTTGATCTGTAGTTGAGATTTAGTCATTTTTATTGTTACCGAATACTAAAGCGAAAGTGCTTTTCTTTGAATGTACCAATTAAAATGGTATATAAAAAATGATGAGTTAAAAATTATTTATTATAACAAAAGACATTTTTGAGTGTTCGAAGGTCGTAATCAAATGAAAAACAAAATGTATCTAAACGTAGCTGGTCCAAGTGCAATGTAATAAGCATAAAAATATATGTGTAAAATAAAATGCGTATAGGAAAAATATTGCTCTTATGTCTAAGCTTAGTTGAGGTTCGTAGGAGAATCGAAGCGCGCCACAAACATCGTCGGTTCGCATGATGACACAAATCCGGATGATGTCTGTTTGTTATCAGCGCTGAGCAGTCGCCTGTATCTAGGGTTGCAATCCGCTACCGAATAATCGCATTATTTATTGAACGCGCTCGATTTGCTTTGTAGAAGATGTTTCTATGATATTAACTATGTTAAAAATAACTATACTTTGTTTTCTCTGGACTGTTTATCTG
Source organism: Parnassius orleans (assembly GCA_029286625.1). Taxonomy (NCBI): domain Eukaryota; kingdom Metazoa; phylum Arthropoda; class Insecta; order Lepidoptera; family Papilionidae; genus Parnassius; species Parnassius orleans. Next base: position 2,785,310 of record JAGSMP010000054.1, on the reverse strand, counting down.
TTTATACTAAAATTTAGGTTATCTACTTAAATTACTACCTTTTTTCTTTCCTCCATGACTTAATCTCGGAATAAGAAGTGCAATTAAATAAATATTTATGTGCACTTCTTCGTTTTAATTACTTTATTAAATTCAAAGGGAATTCAAAAAAAATTGAAATAAAGTCAAGTTACAGTCTATTCACGACTCACTGCTTGGGACAGGCTTCCTCTCACTCCCGAGTGGAGCAATTAGTCCGCCGCGTTGCACCAGTGCATGTTGTTGGACTTCCCATGTCTTTAAATGTAAATCAGCACTCAATATTACGACTAAAAATTTCATTTATTCCTGCGAGGATCAAATCCCACGTTGCTAGCCTACTGTGAAAATTTACAGAGAGTTTTTAGCTCCTAAGCTACCACGGCAAAACACGATATTATTTTGAAACAAGTATCTATCCGTTAGCATAAAGGTACAGATTAAGAATTTTAATAACCGTATATTGATTTTTAATTTGATTACATTGATACAAGAACTTAATACGTACTCGTGTCGACAGGATATTATAACAAATAGAAAATACTTTAAGGATATTTTTATATAATATTATTTATTTAACCTGACAAAAATTATCACAGCAAATAAAGCATGAGTAATTTTCAATTCTACTTTTAAGTCTGAGCAGAAATTCTCATAACTGAAATAAGATCTTAGTCCAACAGTGTTATGCTAAAAAAGTCGTAGTAACGATTTCAATTCGAATAATTTATGCTAAGAATAAAAGTTCTTGCTCATTAAGAAAAATAGCCATATAAATGTGTCGACCCTGCATAACAAAGTAGTCACGGGAGACGGCACGGAGCCCCACCCTTATTTTATTTCTATTGCAACACGTATTATCCGCCTGTCAATATTATCGGCGATCGACTCGCAGCTTCTATAAAAATTGCTTCGATTCTCCGCTTTTTCTTGACCCAGTGATTGGTTTCTGTTTATATATTATTTTATCAGTGTGTTGGGAAACTTAAATTATTTGAAATTGAAAATAAAATCTCCTTTTATTTTGTTATTTTATAATAGACGTAAAGGTGATGTTGTGTTAGTGTTTATATTTTTGGAAGAATTTGATTTAATTTCATCCCATAAAATTAAACTATTTTTATTAATTGACCAATGTTTGCTGATAGCATTCTGACTAATCTTATTTTATAAATCTAATAGAACAGAGAAAATCACCCGGCGTCCAGCACGCGCAAGACTGTATTTCCTTTGTTCTTAACGTATTCTTTTTTTTATAGAATGGGGGTGACAAACGAGCACACAGTCCACCTGATGGTAAGTGGATACTGTGGTCCATAGACATTTATACTCAATTAAGAATCAGAACGCAGATGCATTGTCACTCCTGAGGACTACGATGAATACGACTTGTGAAGAGCTGTAATAATGATGATGTTGATGATCAATTACAAATCATTCATTATATTTCATGTTGCACACTAAAATCGTTACGAATTCTTGCTTATTTGAGACCATACGTTTACTTTACTAATGCCTTTGGCTTTTTATATTTTAAGAAATTAATATGAAAATGCCTAGTTATATTATTCTCTTTATAACACTTCATTATTTTAATCACTTATTTTCCTCTTAAAGGTAAGCCCTTAGGTAGTAGTTACCGTGTTCCGGCGGTGTAAGAATATCTACTACCCCATATCATCCCGTGGGTGTCGTAAGAGGCGACATAGGGAAACAAATTAGAAGATGGGCAGGATCGTCTTCCTAATAATTACTAAAAATAAAAAAACTGCGGTTGCTAACCTATGGGGAGGCGAATGTTCAGGAGTGGACTTTAATAGGCTCTAACGGTAACAGTAAAGGTAAGTCCAAAAGATTGGTCAATATAGTATATTTTAAACAACTTAATTTATAATTTTCATCCATTACTTCCTCTATTTACTCTTTTGGCTACCATTCACATTCACACTTTTCCTTTTTTCATAACATACATTTTCTAAACGCAAATAGCTTAGCTGCACTTGTCTTCTTGTGTCAGCTAGCTTCGACAAATGCGGAGTATTTTCTTATTTTCCAATAAAAGGAGATGATTATCAAATACTAACTGTTTTAAAATAATACAGCAAAGTCTTTGCTTCTTTTCTCTTCTGTAGACTAGGGCGTTCCAAGCGGACAATTAATCTTTTATTTTTTTACAAAAGTTACGCTACAATTATACTATACAAATAGAGCGGCTGACAACTCCTTAAATAAGCCTTCTATCGAACAATGTACAAGACGTTTTAATATTTATGTATTTTTATTATAATATATTTACAAATATTTGAATCAGCAGGATCAGTCGACACGCCAGTAAAAATCTATTTTTGGTTGGACTTTGATTTTCATACAAATTAAAAAATAACTTACATCAAGCGTTGATACTGCTCAATATGATGAAAATCTAAACTATAAAAGGGAAAATTATCCAGTCATCGATTTTGAAAAATATCTATTGTAGCTAAGATTCGAACGCTGAGCGCGTTGGCAAAAATTATTAATTTTATTTTGTAATTTGCCTGTAATTTTGAAACAATCAATACAGTTTTTAATAAAGATCAAGTATGGAACATAATGTCGCAGATTAAAGGAGAATATTGAATGTGTCTCGTAAACAATTTATAATATCCTAAAGAAGCTCAAGGATAGCGATATTAAGAAATAAATGAAGATACTTAAAACTTAAATAAAGAAATTTTTACTTTTTTACAAAAACATAACACTAGATTTTTCTCCTGTTCCTCCAGATCCGGAACAATTATTTGTAGGCGATACAAACACTTATTCCGTGTGGGATTCATATCCGAAATAGTCAAAATTAAAAAAAATCTAATGGATAATGGAATACTAAAACATAATATTAATTTATTTAAGCTTTTTTACACACAAACGCGTACAGAAAGGCTGACTTCAAACCACTGGGCACATTAAATTTAAAAAATAAACGTTATTCGAGAAAGTTTTGAAGAATTTTATATACACACCATATTTATTATTACTTATTTTAAATTTACGAAAACTAAGAACAACCATAGTAATTGCACATTTTTTGACTTAAACAAGATTTAAATGTAAGTACATTTAAGTCTTGTTAAAATAAAGTATTTTATTTTATCCTAAATCGATAATGAGCATCTTTTGATCAAATATCTCTATCTTATAGATTTTCTTCATACTCCCCTACCTACACATTGTGATAAATAAAAATAATATATGAATATTATATATGTCGTATTTGTCTATTTTCATAAAATAATCAAGATCCTCATCGAAATTTAGGTCTTTTGGAAATTTTGAAACAAAAGACTTAATTTTGTACATTACATAACAAGCATGAAAATCATCAATACTGCTTTTTCTATATCCTTCTATATTAGTTACAACTTCTTTTGTAATGTTTATTACAAAACTAAAAATGAATATTTTCTAGAAATTTTGTTGTTTATTTTAATTTTAATACTATATTAATGAAAATTAAAAGAGTGTGGCTTAATTATAATCAAGGAAAGCAACTTACTTGAACAGAAGGGGTTTGTTGGCGAATAGGCCTGAGGCCTTCTCTTTCGCGGCTTGGAGCCCCTGCATTGCTGACAGCCGATGTCCCACATCAAATTTTTCTCACACTATGCTAACACCTAAAAGTAAACCTTACTGTTAAATAAATAAAGTTATACCTTTATTGAATGCTCTAGTTTTATTAAATAAAAATGTAGCATACGTATTCACTTTATTAATTTAAAATTAATTATTAATGAAAAATCTTATTGGAAATATAATTTATAAAGAATGAAAATAATTAATTAAAAAATTAAAAAATATCATTCTACTGTAATAAAGGCTCACTCAAAGGCAAAGTATAGCTATTCAGTGGGGAGTAGGAATGTATGACTTTTTTGAATTTTAGTTATAGTTTTTTTTGTTTATTATAATAGTAAATATTGTAAAAAATGTAATATATTATAAAATGTACACATAATATTTTATTCCAAATAACTATGCGTATATTTCGTATAAAACGTTTATGTGTGCATTTGTACAATATATACATATATATGGATATATAATTGACATTTAGACTATCAAAAAAAATAAAGGCACAAAAATGTTGATAGCAGTGATTACATAATTTGGTGGCTCAATGAATTCTACTTACATTTTTTCAGTCCCCTGGCGTAGCAGATCCGTAGCAGCTTCTGTCTATGGCGTAGCACCCCGCGCGCCTCTGCCGTAGAGCTACGGCTGCGCGTAGCCTCTACCTCCATTGGTCGATAACTCAACGGAAGTAGACAATCTGCAGCCAATAGCAAACCGTACTGTAAAGGGGCGGAGTCATGTAACATTTCTGAAAATTTTCAGGAGGTCCAAAAGTACATAGAGCTTACATCAACCCAATCAATTCTCCGGCACGGATTTCGTTAAAATTCATAATCACTAGGTATATGCATTACAAATGGAAACGTACATAATATGTGTATTATTTTTCTTACTACAATTAACAAATCACTCTTTATCCGTAAAATTATATATGAACCTAAATATGGAAGGCTGATCTTAGGTTTATTATTTAAACTAACATTAGCCGTAACATAAACATATAAATTGCAAAATTTATGGCTTTCATTATTTAAGTAGGCCGTTTTGATTCAAGAGTCGAAGAAAATATTTCGCCTTAGCAATATTATCAAATGGATACCACGTAGGATGAATTGTCGTTGAGAGAATGGTTGGTTGTCCAACTTGTTCATCCTAATGAAAAGCTTAATGATCTGGGACACATAAAACTCAAAATAATTACGTGGACATATATTCAAAACTCCTTAGACACAACATTTTGAAAATGATGAAAAATTTGAATTTCTAATTTACCCAACAAATTTTTTCTATGACCGACAAGATGGTTGTAAAAATATAAAGATGAAGAACCAGATGTTAATTGCAAAGTATATGTACCATTTCAAAATCTTTATATGTTTAGTTGCCGAAAATTTGTGTTTATTAATCTTTGACAATACAAATTGTAAATTAAGATGAACTCGTAAAATTAAAATATGCCTTCTTTTGAATAAAAATGGACTTGGGAAATCAAAGTTAATTTAACTAATCCTTCACCAACGAACATGTGGTAAGTCAGCACTTAAAACTGCAAAAAATTGCAATGGTGGCGACGGAAACTGAGCTAGGGTTGCTTGAATACTATAAAGCTTACGGCGAGCGTTCAACAGTAAATTTTGTTACTGAAGAAAACCATGATAGCTCAGGTAATAAATGTTCGTCGTAAAACTCCATAGTATACGATCACCGTCAGCAGATCTGAAATTGCATGCAATTTTAACTGCTCCCTTACCACGTGTTCAATGAAAAATATTTAGAACGAATTTGTATTTTGCTGACAGCTTTTTAGGCAAGCGTCAAACTTCTATTCCTGTTCCAAAAACCCTATTAGAAATAAAAGAAGACCTGTACAGCAAGGACACGTATTTACGTACGCCTTTGATTACTTTGTACCCTGAAAAAAAATTACAAAAGATTTCATTGCAAAGCTTTTATGCAAATTTCACCAGGAGGTATAAATCACTCGTTATAGAACAAATCGACGATCTACCCCGTCCCGTTATCTCGGTCGACATGATATCGGCGCAATATCGGGCCGACTTCATTTCACGGCCAGAGGAGCCCGCAAATGAAGTTTCCCCGGTCCAACGAGCCCGAACCTTTGAATCAGACTCAAGTTATTATCAGAATTTTTGTAATGGATATGGTATTATTACGATTGCATACACATTCGATATTAATTTATAGTAACGATTTTTTTCTCTCTTTTCTAAAAATAATATTTCTATTATTGTACGGGAGCTAAAAGACGATGTTTTTTTTCGTATGTTATTTTAACGATTTACTGTGTGAGCTTCAGGAGTGATCCTATATGAATTTGAAGAAAAAATTCCATCCTTTATAGAGGAAAACTAAGGAATGAAGTTTTTAACGCAACCGTTTAGACGACATTCGAGTTTGTTAACCTTTAACAAACTCGAATGTCGTAGACGAAACGATTGCCCTAAAACCCTCTCAGAAATAAGAGGAAGCCTGTGCCCAGCAGTGGGAAGGCTGTAACTATAACTTTCATCTTTAACATAAGATCCATTCTAAAATGTAAAAATATAAACTTTTAATAAAAAGTAAAACCGACTTAACTTTAATAAATTGAAACAATTGCAACATAATAGTTTCAAGTCAGTGCTTTAATTCTTCAATATAATTATGTCTTAGCACTGACTGCAGAAGCTATATATATATATATATAGCTGTGGATTTTTGTGGATTGATGAGGCCGGTTTCTAGTTTTTATTAAAAGTGTTATCCTTTAAATAATATTTATATTATAATAAATAAAAGAGAATAAATTGAAAAAGCTTAAAAGATAATTTTGTATGTGTTCAATCTCACCTAATATTTAAATAAAAATTAACATTGTCAGATTTATATATAAAAAAACCAAATACAATATTTGATTAAAAATTCGTAGCTCTGGTAACCATGATTCATAATGCGACGCTCGCTGAATACCGCGCTTGAAGCGGGTTATCTGCCCATCAGACCGTTTTAACTTCTTTTTCATCATAAATCTCTAGGCTGAATATAAGAGCATTGGAAATCTGCCAACTTAAGGAATATTAGTCCTTTTTATATCAGCTGAATACAAAAAGTACACTCACATTTTTAGACCAATATTTTACATATTTCAGAGTAATAAATATCGCGCCAACAACTGCAAACGGCAGAACAACATCTACCAAGCCAGCTAATGTATTAATATAGATGGATAGTCATACCATTTTTAGCAGAAAATATAGCATAGTCGGTATTTTGCAAAATTTACTTACATGTTCAAACTTCGAATAGCAACAATGAGTAAAGCGGCTATCCCAGAATCTGCAAGTTGATACCAGCATCTAACATTGTAGTTGTCTTTACATGAAGTGAAAATTACTTTAACAAGTTTTTATTAAAAATATTATACTAAAAATAAAATGTAATCTTCCAACGATTAGGGAGAGCGCGAAATCCCTGACAATAAAAATTCTCATTTTATTTTCCAATGAAAGAATTCGTTGACGTTCTTTTCAATATCCTTAGGATTCAATTCTAATAGCTTGTTACGTGTATACTTGTACGTAAAATTTTGCAATATGTGCTCGGGCATTGTCGTAAAGGTAGTAAGCGTGCTTACATTGTGAACACTTTTCTTTAATACTTTAGCTAAACGCTGTAACTATTCCGTGTACAGTTGCTAAGTCATCATTTGATTTTCATATTTAGTGCTTTATTTCTTGTAGTAGTGGAACTTTACTGCTAAGTTTATTGAGAATTAATTATAATTATTCATATAATACATTTGAAAAAGAAGATACCTGAGGTTTTTCCTTTGCTATTTCTTCTGCGGTCGGAGGAATTTATTTTTAAAATGGTAGTAGATTTCTTACATCGACTGATTTCTACAACTATTTTTAAATTAATTACTTCTATATAATTATTATTTTAAAAATTCCGAAGCAACGCACAGTTCTAATAATAAATAATTTAAATATTACTGTGTGTGTGCTTTACTGCGGAGGTAGGGCAGACATGGTAAACGCTCTGTCCCACCGAAAATGTTCCACTGGAAATTAAATAACAAAAATGGCGGGATATTCCGTTGGTACGGAGTGTGCAGAAAAATTAGTTTAATTTTTTCCATAAAGACTAAGATAATGCCCGACTTCCGGCTGTTTCGACTCTTTCTTTTTTTTTTTTTGTTTCTCTGGTTACACGCTTTACCATCAAGTAATCTCGGCACATTACTTGATGCGTATAACCGTAGGAATCCGACTAGGAGTGGCGATCTGTCAATCCCATCAGTGTCTCAGCCGTACGAGTTTGGTCACTTGAGTGAGAGGTAAAGCCTTAGTGTAACATGCTACGTGCGTAGATACTATGACAACCTCTCATCTCAGGGGTACATCGGCATCAGAGGCAGTTGAACTAAGGAAGTGGTGCAAATATGAATCTCTGAGAGATGACTACATATTTACTCTAGAGACTATCGGTTCATGGGATCCACGTGCGATGAAGTCCTTAAAGAACTGTATCCGTGATTTGTCGTCGCTGCTGGTGTTTTTTTATAGGATAAGGGTGACAAACGAGCACACAGTCCACCTGATGGTAAGTGGTTGTTGTGGCCCATAGACAGCTGCATCTATCCTCGATTACGAATCATAATGCAGATGCGTTGTCACCCGTGAGGACTAAGATGGAATGCCTCGTTTCCAGTAAAAATGGTCTCCGGTTCTCTACACTCACCATACGAAACACAGCAGCCTTAAGCTGCTATTTTATGCTGGTAATCTGTGAGAGCGTGGTCCTTCCACGGTCGAGCTGACTTATTCGTGCTACAACTAAACCAGTAATATAGCTGCAGCATGGCTCTACCACGTAAGAAAACTGGTGATAAGAAGGCTGGCTCTTGCCTCGCTATAAGGCTAAATATAGCCATTCAGCGAGGAAACGCAACCTGCGTTCTTGGCACTATACCTCGAGAAGTAGGACTGTATATAATTTAAGTTTTTAGAGCTTTTAATTTTACACCGACGAAAGTAGCTTTTACATTTTATTGATATTGCAAAAACAACCCAATGAATAATAATAATAATAGTCCCGCAACGTTCTTATGCCTTCCGCGTTTCTTTAATAGGTGCTGGGATTCCTTTTCCGCTTAAGAGCCCTTCTGCGTAAGTACCACCCTCTTACTACCTGATATATAGATATACAGTGAAATCACAGCCTGTGAGGCAATTCATCTTGGCCCTATGAGCTGAAAACGCATCTGTAGCTTTCTTTGTTTGAGGTTTTGAGCAGGTGTCCATGGGTTTCAATAGCCTCTTACCATCAGGTAGTTTTATAAAAAGAACTTACAAATTTCTGTTTAGGTTTTATATCAATATTGTCGGGCTAAAGATTTTGAATATATTTTGTTATAGTTGTCCCGGTTAGCAGGTGAGTTAGCAGGTTAGCAGGTAGTAGTAACCACATTTTTTTAAATATTTTGAGTTATTATCAGGTAGCTGCAGCTGATCATCTCCTGTTTCATTTCTCTCCGTCTCTTACGACACCTATGGGATTATATGGGGTAGTGGATTCTCTCACGCCGTTTTAATTACCGCATACATGGCACTTTATTCGGGTTGATGATAATAACGACATAATTAATCATTGCTGGTTGTAACTAATTCAAAAATTAAAATATAATATGAATTTTCTCATCAATTAATTTGTGGAACAAGTAGTAGTTAAAGTTTGTACTTTGATTAGGACATATGTATATTACTAATTATGTAAAAAGGACCCAAGTACATTTCTGCAAAATAACATGCTACAAAAATGCGTGCCAAACAATAGGCGAATGAGCCATGTCATACATAAATATCTATGCGCTAACATCGCTCGACAAACTGCGCCACCCTCCGCTCTCATGATTAATGCGTTCCTTCATAATCTGAAGCGTCAGCAGGGGCGCAATGCAATTTGGTTAAATAGTTCTAAAACCGCTGATTGAGCAACGTTTTAAATATTGAGGAACCGACATCAATTTATGAATTTGGCTGTTTTGATTAGAATTAATTTTCTATCCATTCGTTGATCAACATATTAAAATACACTATTGAGTGTAGGCTTCCCGTATTAAAAAGGATTTTGCAATAAAGTCTATTGGCTTGGATTTCGTATTGAAGCCCAGCTCATGAGTGAAATTGAATGCTGAAATTGAATGGGGGAACGACTATAATAAGAATAAGAATAAGTAATTCCGCCGCTCATCTGCAACTTCAGAGGAATTGCACGTGCTTTGCCAGCACTTTTGAAAAAGGGATAGGCTTTATTCTTGAAGTCTTTATATCATATCGGTCCTAAAAATTGTTGGTGACCTTTTTTAAGTGACCGCTGAACAGAACGGTTTAACGGTGGTAGAGCCACGCGGCAGCTTTCGCTGTTACACGTACGGGCCGGCTCGAGCCGGGTTGGTACCACGACCTCACAGAATACCGGCGTGAAGTGGAAGCTCTGCTTCTGCGTTTCGTCTGATGAGTGCAGGTGACCGGAGGCCCAATCCCCCCCCCTCATCAACATGGTAGCGGAATTAAATCAAAGACTACCCCAGGAGGGTACCAGCACCCCTGGAGAATCCCTCGCTGAGCATCCACAACCATGCTACTCCACTCCTGAGCGTGGTGCTCAGGCTGCCCCGCGTATTCTGGGGCAAAATTCCGCTCAAAACAATAACTGCTCGGGGCAAACTGAGAAACAAGACCAAGACGACCCTGCCACGCTATCCGTGAATTTCTGCAACATCAGGGACTTCACTCGAACCTAAACGCCGTCCGTCTCGAGACGGCGAAGCCGGCCTTGCTCTTTCTGACCGAGACGCAGGTGTCCTGTCCGGCTCATACTTCGTATCTCTCCTACCCGGGGTACAAATTGGAACACTCCTTTGTGCCTCGGGCTGGAGTTTGCGTATACGTCAGAGAGGACACCTGTTCTCGACGCCTCGGCGGTCTTGAAGGTTCGGACCTGTCCATCTTATGGCTACGCGTAGACAGCGACGACCATCCGCGCGTCTACGGGTGCCTCTATAGGTCCCATAGCGGTAATGCCGAAACACACCGACTCATCGACCACGTCCAAATGGTTACAAATTCCTTGCTACAACAGGTCCCATCCACAGAGATCGTAATCCTTGGCAATTTTAACGCCCACCACGCTGAATGGCACGGTTCACGTTTAACCGATCATGCAGGGAGATCTGTTTATGACTTTACCTTGGCATATGGTCTGACACAACTGGTTACTTCGCCTACGCGGATTCCAGATGTGGAGGATCATATACCTTCCCTGTTGGACCTTCTGCTGACCTCTCATCCGGACAGATATCAGGTTTCCGTCGATGCCCCTCTCGGCTCTTAAAAAGAAGTATAACTTCGCCTCCAGGTCCTTCAAAAGAGTTATTGCCAAGGCAAAGTCAGAGCACATAGATAGAATTGGCGAGAAACTAGTTCGCCTTCCTTCGGGAATCCGTGCATTCTGGTCTCTCGCCAAGGCTGTCCAAGGGAATTTCTGTAAGCCATCACTACCATCTCTGCACAGGGAAGACGACTCACTGGCCCACGCCGCAAAAGAGAAAGCCGATATTTTAGGCTCCCTTTTTGCGTCCAACTCGACTCTTGATGATGGGGGGAACACACCGCCGATCATCCCGCGGTGTGAGTGCTCCATGCCGGATGTGCGGTTCTCACAGCGCACGGTTCGCAAAGCACTCCTCGCCCTGGACATCCACAAGTCGAGTGGGCCTGACGGAATCCCCCTAATTGTGCTGAGGACGTGTGCTCCGGAGTTGGCACCGGTTCTAAAGCGTCTTTTCCGGTACTCCTACTCCCTAGGCGTAGTCCCGAAATCATGAAAGACAGCTTTTGTCCACCCGATCCCTAAAACAGACGACCGCTTAGACCCGTCCAACTACAGGCCTATCGCCATCACCTCCTTGTTCTTCTCCAAAATAATGGAATCCATTATAAACTGCCAGCTCATGCGGTACCTTGAGGATCACCAGCTGATTAGTGACCGCCAATACGGTTTTTGTCGGGGTCGATCAGCTGATGATCTTCTGGTCTACCTGACTCATAGATTGGCGGAGGCAGTAGAGTCCAAGGGGAGGCATTAGCCGTTAATTTGGACATTGCGAAGGCCTTCGATCGGGTTTGGCACAAAGTGCTTCTTTCGAAGCTCCCTTCTTATGGGCTTCCCGAGAAATTGTGTAATTGGACCACCAGCTTTCCTGCAGATCGGAGCATCAAGGTCGTTGTAGACGGTGCATGCTCCGACTACAAACCTATTAACGCTGGTGTTCCACAAGGCTGCGTGCTATCACCAAAGCTGTTTCTTCTGCATATCAATCATATGTTGCAAACCGGTAACATTCATTGCTATGCGGATGACAGCACTGGTGATCCTCTATACACCGGCCGTGCCAATATTTCTCGGGAAAACGTCGCCGAGTACCGGAACAAACTTGTGTTTGAAGTCGAGTCTTGCTGAACAAAGTCTCGGATTGAAGCGACTAAATCTAGTCCAGTTTAACTCAGAAGACACAAGTTTGCGCGTTTACCGCTAAAAAGAACCCCTTTGTCGTATCTCCTCAGTTTCAAGGCACTCCCCTTGTTGCCTCAGCCAGTATCGGAATCCTCGGCGTCAACATATCGAGTGACGTGCAGTTTTGTGGCTTGGAAGAGAAGGCCAAATTGGCCTCTAAAAAGCTTGGCATGCTCAGCAGAGCGGGACAATATTTCATGCCGGCACAACGCCTGCAACTTTTCAAGGCGCAGGTTCGGCCTCACATGGAATACTGTTCCCATCTCTGGGCTAGGGCCCCCCAGTGCCAGCTCCTTCCACTTGACCGCATCCAGCGCAGAACGGCTCGAATCGTCGACGACCGAGTCCTTTCCGATCGGCTCGATTCATTGGCGCTGCGAAGAGATGTTGCATCCCTTTGCATTTTCTTTCGCATTTACCACGGGGAGTTTTCTGAGGAATTGTTCGGATTAATCCCAGCCGCCAAATTTCACGAACTCACATCGCGGCAGAACTCCCGATACCATCCACACCATCTGGATGATTGGTGGTCCACCACTGTGCGATTTAGAAGATGTTTTCTTCCTCGCACAACTTCCTTGTGGAATCGGTTACCACCAGCGATTTTTCCGGACCGATACGACTTAGGGACCTTCAAGAAAAGAGCCTACTCCTTTTTAAAAAGCCGGTAATGCATCTGCAATTCCCCTGGTGTTGCAGTTGTTCATGGGCGGTGGTAGTCACTTACCATCAGGTGAGCCGCATGCTCGTTTGCCCCCTCTCCTATAAAAAAAAGAACGTCAGTCAATATGTTGTCACCAAGGATTCTGATGCTGGCAGAAGAAACAAGGGGAATGCTGAGGCACTGAGGGCAGAGCGGACACAACAAGTACTTTTAGCGAAAAATGCGCACACCTGGATCTTCTGAGGAATGAATTGAATTATATTTTGAAAAATATTGGCATAGCCAGTGAATGATGCATAACCAGCATCATCTGCAGAACAATTAATGTAACTCGTTTGCAGCATATTACTAATGTGATATAAATGGTGAGCGATAGCACGTAGCCTTATGGAACACCAACATTCACAAGTCTAAGGCTTCAAATCCGAGCATGCGCCGTCGTCTACGACTTTGATGCTTCGATCTGCGAGAAAACTAGTGACCCAATTGCATATTAAAAAAATTTACAGTCTATTTACGTCCCACACCTGGGCACAGGCATACTATCATTTCCGTGAGGCTTTGTTTCCCAATTGTATAATTTAATATTATTTCTATGATTTAGTTACCACTAAGCTATTTATTGTTATTCAACCAGAAATGATCAACATTGCGGTGTATTTTATGAAATGTATTGATAGTTTCGGAGAAAAGACTCGAAGAGCCGCGCAGTTAAAGGAAACCCAACACTCAATAGTATTTTCCAGGTTGTAGTTATGTAAATGCCTCTATACATAAAGGACGGCCTGAATTAATATTTGCGCAAAAAAGTTACGTATAATATGCACATATCCATCCTGGGACTAAGCAATTCAAGGATGTGCCGATTCCGTTCCTTAACGGTATAATATGCACATATCCATCCTGGGACTAAGCAATTCAAGGATGTGCCGATTCCGTTCCTTAACGGAAGAAACACTTCTGCACATCCTAACTGATTGTGGATACTTAAGGAGGAAATGCGGGTGGTCTTTTCTCCATACAAACACGCTCTCGCCTGTTTTCTTTCTGGTTTATGACCTTATAGCAATGAGTTTTTACAGTAAAATAAATTTCAACCTCTTCTATGTCCCTATGTTTTCCTTTTTGATGATACATTATCTTTATAAGCACTAGAACCCTTACAAAATGCTCAAAATTGCCTATTTAGACCGCTGTCAACAGAGGCCTGGTGTTCAAATGTGATAACTAATACTGAAAAAAAAAACATAGGGACACAGTGTATATCTTTCTTACACAGTTTATGAAATATCTTTTAAATTGGTACAAAGGGTAGAGAGCCAAACCTCGAATTATGCCTTTTTACTTAGGCTATTCAGTCGGATCTGCAGTTGTCGTTATCGGACGCCGAGCGCTCGCAGAGCGACAGCGATAGTTTCTTCAAGTACCTTATTTTCAAAAGTCACTCGGTCCACATTTCCTCTTAATGCGCAAACGTAACACTCATCTAGGAAACTATGTACTTAGTAGCCTAGAAGAAGTGAAATTGCTCACAGCTAAGAAACTCCTTCAATTCATTGAAGACATAGGGCTTAGCAGCGATCATAATAGATCTTATAGGTCGCAGTGATACTGGTCTTTCTAGACCTGCATAGGTGCTCGCACAAAAAAAAACGTATAATATATAATTTAAACATATGTATTTATACCGTAATTGTACCCTTGTCTCTGCTCTGTCACAGTACATTATTTCCATATTGCATATAATGCGATACGGTTAAAACTAGTGTAGGTCACTGTATTCATGACACATCGATCATTTCGATTATATTTGAAGAAAAAATCAAAATCACTCGGCTATATTACTATCAGCTGTCGCCCAATATAAAATATTTAATTTTACTATTGCACGCCTCATAACGTACTTTGTTTTGGCATTACTGTAATGCCAAAACAATAATATTCCAGACACACGAATGATATAAAATTTAAAAGGTATTGAACAAAACTGGTTACTAGACAAATGCTTGTACAGGTTACAAATATGATTAAGACCTTAAGTAATTTTACCTGTGTACATGCAAAAAAATTGATTTGATTTAAAATAACTACGAGGGGATACTTTGATTTTTAAATAATGTAATCGTCGTCTATCCTCATTAGATCGATCATTCACTTCGACTCTTAAACACTACAGAGATATAGGGTAAGCACACCCATTGTGCTTATAGCGCAGCAAAGAGGCATCCAGCGGGCACTTAACGGTGATCGAGTCGCCAGTAAAGAGCGCACTCAGCTCTTATCGCCTTTATAACTCGCCTCTTTACAAGGCATATGCTTAAACTTTATATCCGCGAAATCACTTTATACCACGCTCTACAAAGTCATTTTTTTATAGAATAAGAGTGACAAACAAGCACACAGTCCACCTGATGGTAAATGTGGCCTGCAGACATCCACATTTATCCTTGACTAAGAATCAAAATGCAGACGCGTTGTCACCTCTAAGACTAAGATAGAATGTCTCGTATCTAGTAAAAAGGGCCTCCGGTTTTCTGCGCTCACCATACGAAACAGAGCATCGTTAAGCTGCTATTTTGCGCTGGTATACTTTGAGAGCATAGTCCTTCCCCGGTCGAGCCAAACCATTCGTACTACAACCGTAACATAGCTTTCGCATGCCTCTACCACGTATATTTACAAATATACGTGGGATACACACACGGGTTTATAATTATTTAATATATTACGCCGCGTTTAAATATAAAATAATAGATGGGTTCAATGGTATTTCATTTTAATTGCCATTTTCTTCTTCTTTTCTTGTTATTTTGAATAGCACACGTTCCATTTTAGCACCGACTAAGTATTTTCGTATCATTAGCACCCTTTAGATTATTACAGCCTTTTAGAGTTTACTGCTAAGCATAGGCAACCGTAGTTTTGACAGTTTTTTTACTGTTATTAGGAAGACGCCGCTGCTCATCTCCTGATTTGATTCCCTCTGTCGCATCTTACGACACCCATGGGATGATATGGGGTAGTGGGTATTCTTACAAAGCCACTATACGGTAAATCACTATTCATATGGCGCGCAATAATTATTCTGTGTGGGGATATTCGTCCGTGTGCAATAGAAATTCAGAGTAATATTCTGTGAACTAACGATTTGCTTATAATGAAAATGTAATGTGTGTCTTAAAGTATTATTCAATAAAGATATTTTCATGCATTTGCTCTATTTGACAGCTTCATTAAACCGGTCATCAAATGAAATTTGTACAAATAAAACACTTTTAAATTATTAAAAAAACAACAACACACAACACAACAACAACAACAAACAATTTTTTGTTTTATTTATCATTTAAACATAGTAAAGTCACGCTGCGACGAATTATGGCTGCAGCGCTATTGCTTAGCTCATCCGGGGAATGGCTTAAAACATCCACTTACCATCAGGTGAACTATATGCTCGTTTAACATCCTTCCTTACCCACATCTTTTATTCTTTAATAACACACATTCAATAATTTCTCTGCCCCGGTTTCTCACGGGTGATTTCTGGATTTCTACAACACTGCCACCTATCGGGTTCAATTTTGAATCTAAACCATCCAGGGACCTACTGAAACACACACAATAAACATTTCATCAAAATCGGTCCAGCCGTTCTCAAGTGATAATCTTTCATACATGCGGCAATTGATTTTTATTTGTATAGATTTATTTTAAAAAATGCTAGAAATACTAATGCTCCCTTTAACCACTCCTGGTAAGCTAGTGTAATGCATGTGTTAGGAGGGGCTTACGACAGTAGTCAAACGGAGGATTCGAACCACGACCTTTTGAGTTTGCGGTCCGCACCCTACCATTCGGGTACTGCCACTTGCTTTAATTTTATATGAGTAAGTTTTTTCACAATGCTGCGTATATTATAATTGATAAAAAATTACGATATATTATTTTAAACCCAACCACAGACTAGACTATGATTATCATTAAAGCAATTCAGAGTTCATGCATGTTTGTACTAAATATTCATCACTAGAAGCTTAATATATCACTAATATAATACTGCGTTCAAAAATCACATTAGTCAGCATGGAGACACCTCATAGCTCTTCCCAAAGCTCCTTTTTCCAGACGATTGCGTATCACCACCGCTACCTGGGGGTTGGTCCCCTCTCACTTTGACAAAAGGCAAAATGAATGCATCCATCTCCCTCTAACTTGCTATTTATGACTTATTAACTCCTCTAAGGTATCGTAGCAACCCGCCCGCGCCGCTCCGGCGATTTAATATAGAAAATTGTGAACTCAACCGAAAGTAACTTTGAAACAGTTTATTGAATTTTTCGGAACCGTTAGACGTTCACCTTTATTGCTCTCCATTACATTTAGCCATTCACAACAAATTAACTTACGTCATAGTCAATTTGAGCTTATTAAATAATATAGCTTAACTTAACTCAGGGTGCTTAGTAGAGCGGGATAGTACTTCGTGCCGGCATACCACTTGCAGTTTTAAAAGTTAAAAAAAAGTTACAACCTATATACGTCTGACTGCTGGGCATAAACCTCCTCTCATTTCTGAGATCCCTGAAATGTCAGCCGAGCTGAAATTTCAGTTGAGATTCAGTAGAGAGCTTGCAATTTTACTAGGCGTAAAGTCAGCCTTACATGGAATACTGTTCCCATCTCTGGGCCGGGCACCACAGTGCCAGCTCCTTCCACTTGATCACCATATTGAAAATTTATATTATGTACTTTTGACAGCACTAATGAGTAGGCCATTTTATCTGCTCATTTTCAGGACACTCACCTTTTTGCCTCAGACAGCATCAGAATCCTCAGCGTCGACATATCGAATGACGTGCAGTTTCTAAATAAATTGGCCTCTAAAAAGCTTGGCGTACTCAGAACAGCGAGACAGTATTTCATGCCGGCACACCGCTTGTAACTTTACAAGGTACAGGTTCGCTGTACTACCCAGTGCCAGCTCCTTCCACTTGACCGCATCCAGCGAAGAGCGGCCCGAATTATCGATTACCGATTACTTTCTGATCGGCACTATTCACAGGCACTTCGAAAAAGTGTTGCATACCTTTGCATTTTCTGTCGCATTTACCACAGGGAGCGTTCACAGGCATTGTTCGAATTAATTTCAGCAGCCTATTGCACAAAATTCGCGATATCTTCTACACCATATGGCAGTCACCACTGTGCCATTTACCACAATTTTTCTATCCCAACACTTCTTTGTGGAATCAGCTTCCTCCGGCAATTATTTTGGACCGATACGACAAACAGAGCCTCATTTGTTTTTAAATGGTCGGCAACGCACTCGCAATTCCTCTGTTATTGCAGTTGTTCATGGGCGATGGTAGGTAATTCATTTGCCATCGGGTGTCACAAGCGAACAGTCCATCTAATGGTAAGTTGATGCTGAGGATACATGTATATCTGTCCTCAATTAAGATTCAAGATTCGGATACGTTTTCACGTTTGAAGAATTCAGTTTTATCATACGTAAAATAACATCATTATGTTGCTGTTATACGCTGGTTTCTGTGGGAGCGTGATCCTTCCCTGGACGAAACCACACATTCGTGCTACATACATAATACAGCTCAAGTGTAAATCTACCGTCTATAACTATAAGAGTAAAATATTTGAATTTTTTTAAATTATATCTTTAATAAACTCATAACTAACATAAAAACCAATAATAATTATAAGTGTAAAATATTTGAAAAATTAAAAAAAATATTAACTAAATTAAAAAAAAAACAATTAAATCTATACATCTATACATATAGTATAAATTTAAAGCGATTTCTATTTGAAGTGTTGGTCTGTAATATTGAAATAACTGCCTTCTATTAAGCTTAGTGGGTGGGTTATTTGCACGCTAGTAAGACATTATTAATCATTTTAAAAAAAATTGTCTGTCTGTCTGTGTGTGTGAGCTAACCTCCAAAATGGCTGAACCGCTTGTGATGAAACTTCAGTAACAGCTGGAAAGCAATGCCAGACGTGAAGAGGGTTTTTTTATATAGGATAAGGGTAACAAACGAGCACCCAGTTCACCTGATGGTAAGTGGTTGCTGTGACCCATAGACATCTACATCTCTCCTCGATTACGAATCAAAATGCAGATGCGTTGTCACCCGTGAGAACTAAGATGAAATGCCTCGTTTCCAGTAAAAAGGGTCTCCGGTTCTCTACACTCACCATACGAAACACAGCAGCATTAAGCTGCTATTTTACGCTGGTATTCTGTGAGAGCGTGGTCTTTCCCCGGTCGAGCCGATCCATTCGTGCTACAACTATACCAGTAATATAGCTGCAGCATGGCTCTACCACGTAAAAAGTATAAGTATATTTTGTTCGAAAAACATAGAGGATTTTTTTTTACACCAAAACGCTGATAAAATCAATGTTTCTGTGGATACTCTCAAAAACAATAAGAGATATAAAAAAGTTTCAAGCAAAACTTTTATAGTATGTAATTTTAAAAAATGTCCTTACTTTTAACTTCTACCTTTTAAAGTTTTAAAGCAAAATCGATTTTTAATATTATTTTTTACTTCAAAACATTTTACAACTAAATTAAGAGTGTTAAAGGATAAAGTGATAAGACCTTTTGACGTAAGATTAATTTCGATTTTTAATTTAAAATTTTTTCTTTGTCTAATTGAACTACTTGCCCAAAGACTACTAATATACTCGTAGATCTACAAGTTCTACGCGAAAGAAGTCGCGGGTAAAAGCTTGATAAAAAGATGTTTAATATAACAAATAATATAAATCAAAGACGGAAGGGGTCTCGATTAAAAGGGAGCATTCTTACATTACTTATTACGACTAGTAGGGCTTCTTCCGTGTGTTACTTTCAGAAATCAGAAATGAAAAATGTTTATTTGCTTTAAACATGGTAGTACAAAGATGTTAACATAGTGGTATGTCCTCATGTTTGACTTATAATTGTCATGCAAATTTAAAAGTAGTTACATTTTAATCTACTTAGAGCTAAAAATAAGTTAATAGATTAAACAGACAACTAATGGTAAACATTAGTCACAGACAAAACATTACAAAACATCATCATTTAATATTTTATGTCAAATTATTCAAGTCATAAATAAAGTAAACACAGAAAAGCTACAAACAATTAAAATTCAAAAATCTCTTTGTCATCTAAGTATTGTTGGACTGAATAAAAGCACCTAGTGAAAAGCCAGGCATGTAATTTTCTTTTAAACAATGGTAATGGCAGAGCTTTGAAACTTGCATGAAGCTTATTTTAAATTTTGATAGCAATACAATAACAGCTTCGTCTGTATAGTTGAAGTCTTATTCTAGGTTGCATGATCCTTTCTCGATGTCTGGTAGGTTTATTTTTGTTTTGCTCTCTAGTGACAAAATGATGAGAGTGTTGACGAACAAAAATACACATTTGTTTTATATACAGACACGGTAGCGGAAGGATTCCAAGTTTCTTGAAAAGGGGTTTACAGCTTTCAAGAAAATGTACTCTGCAAATATTATTTAATACATTTGTTTTGGGCTATGAAATCCCGGTTTACATCCACTAAACCTCCCCACAATATAGTGCCGTAACTTAATAGTGATGACACATAGCCGTGGTAGGCCGATAGAGCAGTTTCTATGGATGATACATTACTGAGTCGTCGTAGCGCGTATACAAATTTATTTATTCTCATACATAGATTGTCTATATGTGCTTTCCAGTCACAGTGTTTATCTAAAGTAAATCCAAGAAATTTAGCTTCGTTAACAATTTCAACAGTATTACCGCAATAATCGACTAGCACATCCATTGGCCTTGTTCTGTAAGTAGTAAACTGGATGCCCTTTGTTTTTTTTTATGTTTATTTTGAGATTGTTTGAATGTAGCCAATTGATTAGGTTGTGCAAAGTCTCATTAAAAATGACATTGGATTTTTATATTTCGTCACATTTTATTACCACTGTGGTGTCGTCTGCGAACATGAAACATTTATGTTGAGTTGCATTTGGTAAGTCGTTAATAAAAATATCAAAAACAGCAAGGGCCCAAGATACTGCCCTGTGGAACTCCACATGGGTTGATGCGATATTTTGACCGGAAAGTACCTACACTGTCTTGATTCAACGACTGTTGCTATCTCAATACATTGCTGTCTATTATACAGATAACTTTCCAACCAGTCATAAGCGTTACCTCTAATACCATATCTATATAGTTTATCCAGTAATATTTTATGTGGAACAAAGTCAAAAGCTTTGGTCATATCTTTGGTCAATAAAGCAATAAGTGGTATCTTTGGTTAAGCAGTAGACACAGTCACTGAGCAATAACTCTTCAGCTGCACTAAGAAAGTCCGATATCCTCTCTTCATTCTTATCTTAAGCTGTATAACAAGGTTAGCCTTTATCAGAAAATCACCTTCCTGGTATTAAGATTGATGATGCGTTCGTGACATATTCGGGGCATTTAATTGCTAGTACTAAGGTAGCGCAATATGGTGTTTACGTGCGAGTTTATACTGTATGTAGTACATTATATTAGTTTATAGAATCCGGTGACAAACGAGATTCTGTGATCCATAGACATATATTCAAAATCAAAATGCAGATGCGTTGTCATCCTTTAGGACTAAGATGGAATGCCTCGTTTCTAGCAAAAAGGGTCTCCGGTTCTCTACACTCACCATACGAAACATAACAGCATCAAGCAGCTATTTTATGCTGGTATTCTGTGAGACTCCTTCCCGGTCGAATCGACCCATTCGTGCTATAGCCATAAAATAGCAACAGTATGGCTATACCACGTTAAACTAAATACTCCACGAGCCTACATATAACCCACGGACGCTGTGGTAAAGTGCCAAAGCAATAATTTTTGTGTTTATTTCAGTTACTTTAAATCTCCGATATTTCAAATGCTTTGAAGTATGCATAGTCACTCAGGAACGGAGCTGTTAGACGTCCTGATGCCATGGTCAACTCGTGATGTCTTTAGCCTTAAATTATTTAATCCGATCTTCGCAATAAATCTAAAAAATCTTATTATTTATATTTAACTTTATATTGCTTACTGGAAATCTTGTAAAAATAAAGAAAAGATTAGAAATCGCAAAAGCATCGGTATTGTAGGAAGAAATAAACAGAAATAAAATAGACGTAAGCTTCGATTCCGCCGGATCGCGATGTTTGCCCACCGATCGCTCCTTGGGGACGTATATCAAGCTGTTTTCGCTCGAGTCCCAATAAAATTCAGTTCAAACCTTCTAAGAATATATTATGTTCTTGTATCGTTACAATGTGAAGTAACATTAATGTGCAGCGTAACATTATGTTGTAAATTGAGATTACCATATGATATGCAGTAATAAATAAATGTTCCAATACGTTGAAAGTTATATATTTTAATGTGCCTATTTTTACATTTGTTACAATTATGGATTATATGTGAAAGCTATATTTAAGGGTGAACTCAATAATAAAAATAGAATTCTATAATTCAAATAATAAAGCATTCCATATCATTATTCGTAATGACAAATCACCGAACAAAAACAGTAACATAATGTTACGAGACAGCGTAGCATCGAATGTACATGAAATTAAATACAACCTTTACAACAAAGAGGCATGGTATGCATGTATAATATTCGGAATGAATTAAACTGCTTCATAGTATCGATTACAGGTGTGCGAGCGGGCGGCGCCTGGCAAGCTCCGCCCCTTGCTGCCATTGTCTCGGAGCCTGACAGAAATTGAATAAATTAACGCTAAATTTAATAACTCTATTAACGTTTCGCCGACATAAACAACTCCTGACGTACACTAGTTGCAGAATTTTCTGGGGCGTTCATTTTATTGAATTAGTTTCGGATGTTTAGAGGGGGAAGTAGAGAGCTTTTTATATTATCTTAATAGATTTGATGTAATTGCGAATGACATTATAATAAAACAAAAAATATGTAAAAGTCTATGACTAATGTCCCTTTTTGATAGAATGGTACATGAAAAATACAATGATAAAAGCATTTATTAGGCATATTGTTTATAATGAAAGCTTAACTTAACCTTTTGCAGAAGCTTATGCAAAACTTAACATTTTTTGTACGTCTTCATAGTATAGAGCAACAATTAAAAATTTATAAAATAATTCCATTCCATCCATCCATCCAGCCATTACAGCTTTTAAAGGTTTACAGCTAAACATAGACCTCTCCCATATATTGCCTCATAAAGGGGATTTTGCCATAGTTGCCACGCTTGGCAGGCGGGTTGGCAACCGCAGATTTTTATTATTTTAAGTTGTTTTGAAGAAGATGCTGCTGCCCATCTCCTATTTCAGTTTCCCTCTGTCGCCTCTCACTATATATGGGGTAGTGGATATCCTTACACCGCCATTACACGGTCAATAAAATAATTAATATTATTTTTCTACGTTTGCCACTAATTTTTTTGTAATATCTATCTCAATTTGTTATTGAAGTTTAGACGAAGAGAGACACAACTAATTATCCCGCATATATGACTTGATACTTGTAAACGTTTTGCCGTGTGTCAGTGTCGTAAGATGAGATAGAGGGAAACATTTTGTTGACAACAATTTAATTATTTATAAAAATATGGTTTTAGCACAGCAGACACACCCAACACACAGCACACACACCCAACACACAGCACCCGAAACGTCGGGAATTAAAATAGTAAATTAAACGCGATAAAATCCGTAAAAATAGTTTTATTAAATATTGGTGATTATAATGGGTTGGACCATGGGTTCAAATAATATATATAGGAGGTTTATATGCCATTTGTAGGCGAATCACGCAAACACATCTAGGAGAAGGTTAGGTTCATCATACAGTTTTATGCACCAATCTTCACACACCAAAAGGTGGTGAAGGCGATTTAAGGGAATACCGCCTTCACCTCCTTTACCTCACATAAACACTCACGCCTGGCACCCAGAGCGAAAGGCAGAGACTACAGACTTCCATCACGATCCTGACACACCTCTCTCACCTCCTTTACATCCACATAAATTCAACATTTTTGCTTTGTCAATCTTTCCTCGTTCTTCTTTCTACATGACCTAACCACCAAAGCATTTCTTTCTTAATACTGGTCACAACATCATCTTGCAAAACACACTTTTCACTTATCACATAATTTCTCAACCTCAGATTCAACTCTAACATACTCCTTAATGACCGCATTTCTACAGCATTTATTCTACCCTCGTGCTTCTTCTGCCACATCCAACTTTCACTACCATACATTAGGGTAAGGACTAACACAGCATTATGAATTGCCATACGTGCCTTTTTTGACACATTCTGACTTCCCACAATAGAGAATATCTCAAAAGCCTTATATGATTTTGATGGGAAAACTTTAACGCGCAACAAGGCACAAAGAAATATTGAGCTGAGAGTAGGGAGTTGTACTTTAGAATTGGAGAACGGAACTCAAGTCATCTATAACTAGCTTACTTCATGTAGGAGAAAAACCACTTTATGTATTATATCCTCAATATGTATGTCTACTTCCAAAAGCGGCACCTATTACCAGCGTAAAATAACAGTTTAATGCGGCTGTGTTTTGTATGGTGAGTGTAGAGAACCAGAGACCCATTTTTACTGGAAACGAGACATTCCATGTTAGTCCTCAGGGATGACAACGCATCTGCATGTTGATTCTTAATCGAGGATAGATGTAGATGTCTATGGGCACAGCATCCACTTACCATCAGATGGCCTGTGTGCTCGTTTGTCGCTATAATTCAATTTAAAAAAAAAACCTACAAATATGGACGTGAATTAGTTTCGATGATTCTACGTAAAAGTAGATTGAAGGACTTAACGTCAACTGTTCAGTAAAGTTTTAGTAATCAAATGGTAAGAAGCACAATGTAACTTAGTTACACATTGAATAGACCTCATAGTGCCTCATCTCAACACGCCATCCTGTATTGCCTAATCTAAATGTGGCGCGATGTATCTTACTTTTTTTGTTTAGATCTCATAGTGCCTCATCTCAACGCGCCCTCCTGTATACAACTAAACTTTAGGTGAGCGTTCAGCTGTCACTTTTAAGGATTTATATAATAAGATGGTTTTGTGATTTTCAAAACGTATCCTTTTATAAAAAAAAAAATTTCTGTTGTAAGCTGATCATAAAACGTGATGAAATTGTGTTCATAACGGTAGCCTTAATATATTATTATTTATTCCTGAAATTCATTTCAGTTTTTACTAAAATTCTGATTTTAGGAATAAATAATTTAAATAATAAGGTTTCGTGAGAACCAACTCAAGCACAGAAGATCTTACTACACACTGGCCTGGGATGGGGCTATCAAAACAAAAATAACTTTTGAAATTGAGAAAGCCCAGCGGGCAGTACTAAAGGCAATGTCATCTAAACCCTGAACATTCCCTACTGACGAACACTTGAAATTCTCTGCTGCACAGTGAAGGTAGATTGCTACGGGTTCATCAAATCTCTACATTTTAAAAGATGTAATTCAAACCCACAGAAAAATAATAAACCCCCTATATCACGCCGGATTTTTCGATTAACGATTCTACCTACACATAGTAGCCTTATTAAACGCACCACCCGCTCTTTTTCTGCCTTTTTTTCCCTTACAAAAAGTCTGCCTCTTCCAAAACATAAGGTTTTTATCCACTATCAAAGTCAATCACAAATAAACGTCAAAGAAAGTTTTAAAACGTATAAAGATTTCTGTATCAAAGAGCCCTAAGATTTATAGAATTAGGGTGACAAACACGCTCACAGTACACCTGTTCGTAAAAGGATGCTGTGGCACAAATGGACAAAATGCAGATGCATTGTCACTGAGGACTAAAATGGAATGCCTAGTTTCCACTAAAAGGGTTTTCGTTTCTCTACACTCACCATACAGTGTATAATATCAGCCACATTGGGCTGCTACGAGTATTATACAGTGGTATTCTATCGAGCTAACCCATTCGTGCTACAACTTTAATATAGCTCTCCCACGTGTCAAAATTACACAACGAAAAAATTATTTTTTTGTGATCTAATTTTAAAATGAACACCAAAGATTACAAAGGTAAATAGAAGCTGGGCACACTCCCTATTTGAAGTGGATAATGAAGCTGGAATTAATTAGCGACAATGCTCCCTCCTAATTTCATATCCTTGAATACAAGTACTTTTTAAGATATTTCTCATCGCCATCAAGCACACGTTAAAAACGACAATAAAACACTTTCTATTTGCATATTCAGTGGTGCCAGCACTGGTAACTGAACTTAGGATTCATCGATCAGCCTTGAAATAACCAAGATTATGCTTAACATTAATTAACGTCAGATCTGATTATAAGTAAGCTCCACGCCACTGCCAAGTCCACTACTGAACATAGGCCACCCTCATAGATTGCCTCATAGGGGGGATATTTGCTATAGTCGCCACGCTTGGCAAGCGGGTTGGCAAGCGCAGTTTTTTATTTTTAGTAGTCATTAGGAAGACGCTGCTGCACATCTCCTGATTTGTTTCCTTCTGTCGCCTTTTTGACACCCACGGGATGATATGGGGTAGTGGATAACTTCGTCGCACTATTATGGAATTATATGATATTGTATAATAAGCAAATATCTTCAGGTCTACTACAATCACTGCCTTAAAGAACATAAATTAAAGTTAACCAATTTACATTGATTCGCAATATGTCTTAAGTGTATTTTATACATTATTTGGTATGTATGTGTACTTATTCCGAGAAGGATCCAAACCCACAGCCCGCAACGCCGCAGCTAAAAGTTTAGCTACAGCGCTACGGACCTTTTTGTTAACTAGGTTGAAAAATAACCGAGAAAATTTTAAAAGTAATAATTTTTAAATTTCTTTCGTATGTATATTTCTCAGACAGATTTAGTGACACGATGAATATAATGTGAAAAATATAAAAGAGAGTTAAAAAATTAATAATATTTATTACGTTCAACTTCGACTTTTATTTTAATGTAAAAATATATTCATTAGGAAATTAACAAAATATAAATACATTTATAGAACTTATTTAGGTATTTATCGGTTATATAATAATACACGAAATAATTAAAACTTACAATTTTTATTATTGTGGAGACATAATACGAAAATTGTGTTACAGTTTCCCTGTCCGCGAAACAGACAAAATAGTGATATAACAAAAATGTTCATATATGATTCACGAGATAGGGAAAGAGTTGAAATTACTATTAGCGTCACAAAGGTCCATCACAAGCCCACTGCTGCTTGGCCTGCCCGAAAACCTGACACAAAGCACGTTGCTGCTTATAGCCTCATCTCTATAGTATCAACTCTTTGTTACTACCAAAATATATTATATTATTAAGATTCTCAAAGTGACGACCTGCATATAAAAATTGCTAAAAATGTATTTTTTATAGAATAAAGGTGATGAACGTGGACACAGTCCACCTGATGGTAATTAGATGCTGTGGCCCATAAACATCTACAGCTTTCTTTGATTAAGAATCAAAATGCAGATACGTTGTGTCACCTCTGGGGACTAAGATGCCTAATGCCTCGTTTCCAGTAAAAAGGGTCTCCAGTTCTCTACACGAAACACAATAGCATTAGGTAAGATAATTTACGTTGGTGTTCTGTGAAAGTGTGGTCCTTCCCCGGTCGAGCCAACCCATTCGTGCTACAACCATAATATAGCTGCAACAACAACAATTGGCTTTACCACGTACAAGACAAATCTATTTTAGTTTTATTGTTTGTAATATTAAGGTACTTTATTTATTAAATTTGATGAAATAAAATGAATTTGAACCATTCAAACTTTTAGCTTACCAATACTTCTCGTCATTTATAATAATTTTCACGTGCCTTATGTTTTTATATTAATTAATTTATATGTTATATATTCCAATTGCAAAATTTCATCATCGTCATCATCATCATCATTAAACCATCACAAGTCCACGCTGAACATAGGTGGCTCAAGATCAATATTTTCATTTAATTATCATATTAATATTTTCTAAAAAAGGATATAACACAAGTGCAAAAAAAGGATATAATTACGTATGAAATAAAAATCAATTAAAACGTTGATTTTAAATGAGCTAGCCCATTTTTCATAAATTAACAAGTTACACAATGTGATTTGAATATTATTATTATATGCTTTTTCAATATTAAAAATAACTTACCTCATCTTTTCTCGAATGTACACACATCACTACTTCTAGATTCTAGTAATTATTATGCCTTAGATATGTTAAATTTAACTTGATATGTTTTGTATTGATATTCTTTAGAGTGGTTGTTGTATTTAATACAATAATTACTCTAAGTCAATACAGTTCGTAAACATTTAATATATGATAATATATAAGATATGCTAT
Source organism: Parnassius orleans (assembly GCA_029286625.1). Taxonomy (NCBI): domain Eukaryota; kingdom Metazoa; phylum Arthropoda; class Insecta; order Lepidoptera; family Papilionidae; genus Parnassius; species Parnassius orleans. The sequence continues at coordinate 2,757,014 of JAGSMP010000054.1, read as the reverse complement.
GTAGAGAAATTTCTGGGGCGCATCACCCTTAAAGACGATTTCTTCGGAACATTAAATAACAACGTTTTCAGTTTGTTTATTTTGTTTTTGTTATCATGAACACACAGGAAATCGCCCTTAAGAGTGATGCGCCCCCGGCGGGCGCGCCACGTGACTGCCGGTTTAACTGAACCTTTGTGTTTACATCCAACCCTCCCCCCGCACCACTGCCACCCCTACCAACCAACATCCTATCCCCACTCACCACCGCACGTTTAAATTTTTCCAGCGTGACGGAAAATCACTGCGCTTGCAATTTCATGCATTAGTTATAGTGAAAGATTTTTTTATTTTAATTTTTTTTTTTGACTTTCAATCGTTTTCTATATAGATTAGAATCAGTTATGTAAGTAATATAAGAAATAATGTTAATTAATAAAATTAAACAAATCATTAATGATTTAGTTTCATTTAATTTAAGCGTGTAATATTTTTTAGGCTGATTACTTATTTTATGAGTAAAAGAAGTAAATTAACAACCAGTGAGAAGTATTCCCACAGCTGGACACAGGCCTCCTACCATCTCTGAGGGCTTCATCTTTATTTTCTTCTCCTTGGCAAGGAAAAGTGCACCGCGCTACCCCGATGCACGTTGGGAAACTTAAACAGTTTACAGCACAGATACTGGCAGGGTCGAACCCGGGTTGCTCGCGTTCTGTGAAATTTACAGTGAGCGCTTATCCCCTGAGCTATCACGGCTATTATTTTATGAGTTTTGATAAAATAAAATGAGATGTTATCGCAAAAATATTTTATACACATATATATCAAAAAACTTTAATATCCATCAAAATAATATTACAAATTGATAGATCCTGTGTATTCTAATGAACTATGTTAATTAAATTACAAACTTTCATCATCATCATTCCCAAGAAATGCCACAAAACAAAGTCCTGAGCCATCTTTCCCTTTGACTTCCTGCATGTCCCGCCTACTACTCTGTTGTCGGTTCTTCGAGCTATTTGTCCGGCCTATGGTCACTTCTACTACGTTTATCTTGATTACGAATTCTATCACGAATTAGAGAAACTCCGATTAAAAACTTTACTACCTTTTATGTAAACACGTAATACAGTGATTAATGTAGCTGATGACTGACCCGTGGCTCCTGGATACAAACTCAACCGGAGAACCATTTGTAGAAAAATATAAAGGTTTGAATATTTTATATTGAAAGATTTCATTAAAAGCCCATCTCTGATATAATATATGAGTGTCTTTGAGTTTGTGCGTGATTTTGTGGCATTATAGTATGCCCTATGTATATAATATACAGCTTAATGTTTCTACAATATATGATTAGACGCATAGTTACTTTTACATATATTTCAACAAAAAATTAGATGTTAAAGTTAATAAATGATCGCAATGATATGCCAAATGAATTCTTTTACTATAAAAAATAATATCAAAAATTACCATAAAGGCATTCTAATGCAATCTCTACCTATTTATTATTTAATGGTATTATTTATCGTTACCGTTGCAGCCTGTCAAAAGTTCAAGACGAACTAGGCCTCGCCATAGATAGCCTCATAGAGGGGATATTGGTCATAGTTGTCACGCTTGTTGATGGCAACCGCATTTTTTATTTTTGAGCTGTTATCAGAAAGATGCTCCTGCCCATCTCCTGTTTCATTTCCCTCTGTCGTCTCTTACGACATCCACAGGACGATATGGGGTAGTGGATATTCTTACACCGCCACTAAACGGTTAGTTATTACTTACACTTTATAATAATTATTTATGTTGTTACTTAAACGCTTTCTAAGCCTACGATTTACACACACTGGATGTGAAGAAATAATGGTAATATTTCTTAAATCACGTAATGAAACTGTAATCCTAAGGAAGTCGATGTCGGCGTAATTTTTATGATAATACCGAAATCATTAAACCAATCTCACATGGTACACATTGCATTACCAGAATTCTTAAGTCGCTGCCGTACATAAGGTCTTTTCAAGAAAACACCAGCTAGTATGTTTTACGTGTAAAGGTTTGTCTATTCCCACCATACTAAACAGGCGCTTTGGTACACGTAGAGCCATCCATGCCTACCAACCATCCATCACGCTATCAGTATTGCTCCCTTTTAACATTATGAAATTCGAATTTGTGATGGTTTAGATGGAGATTCCATCACAAATCGATCACCAGAACCTTGTGATCAATAATCAAGATGCACCGGGCAGATGAGGTTGACTTGGAGAAAAGTTGATAAATGTAATTTTAATAAATTCTTCATTAAATGACTTTGTCAATATACACAAAACTAGCTTTTCGCCCTACGGTGTTATCCGCGTCCACGTTATATCGTCCAGACAGTCAAGACTCACATTTAACATGAGATCGCATAATACGGAGAGCTCAAACTATCGCATGGAAATTTTCTCTGGATAATGATAACAGATTTTAAATTAGACTAAGGCTTTCCGAATAGTGAAAACCGCTCTAACAATCTGCCTCTTCGTACTCCCGTATCATCAATCAATTGATCCTCCTTCTTCAATGTTAATTATTTTCTGTTACAGCTGTACCCTTGTAAATCTCCTTCCCTATAAATATTCACCGTGCTCAATCCTTCTTTTCCTTCAAAACTCTACTCAAAGCCTATTACTTGGAACTCTTATAATTCCCATTATACTTCATGTCATCATCTTGTGTTGTTATTATTATTTTATTTTTTAACTTAATTGTATAATTTATGTTCACCTAATAACTCGTTGTGAATAATTATTTGCGTAATGCTCATAATAATAATATGTTGTTGTCAGAGATATAATTTCAACATGAATTTCGAACAATATTTCATCTTTAATTTTATCCATTTAAGGGTAGAATTGTCAAAAATACTGAAAACCGTGTTTCTTAGTTTTTAATTTCAAGCATATATACAAATTTTTATCGATTCCCATTTTAAGGGTGAATAGGGGCAAATTTTTTAAAGTTCTAAATTGTGTATTATCCATAACTGCCATATTTTTGTTTTAAGTGTATCCTCACTGCTATGCAAGTTAGAAAGCCATTTTTTCCCACGGAAAAATTATGCTCTCGTATTAGCAACTTATTCATTTTCGAAGAATTAAGAAATACATGTTTCATTATTTTAATCCAAAAGTATTTGCAGCAATTTTCAAGTTACAAAAATCATTGAATAATTTTTCATCATTACCATACAAATATGTTGGCGTGGTTGGAAGCCCGGGTTGCTCGCTTACTGTGAAATTTACAGCGAGCGCTAAGCCCCTGAGCTATCACGGCTCTCTTAATGAAATTATTAATTGCAATTTTAAATACTTGTTTATCACGTGCTTGGCGGTGAAGGAAAACATGGTGAGGAAACCTGCATGTCTAAGAAAAAAATATATTTTTTAAGACACGTGAAGTCCTAGTCTGAAACTCTCTCAGAAGTGAGAGGAGGCCTGTGCCCAACAGCCCCAATAAACGTCCCAACAGTGGGACGTATATATGCTGTAACATTTATACAAATATGAAATAGCCCCGTAAAATAAAAAGTGTAATACATACTATGACACCTATTTGTTTGAACTTTTCAAAATCCTGTCGTAGTTAATTAGGCGTAATAAAAGTAATCTATATTGTCACAATTTCATGTTTGTACGTACAGCGGTTTGAACAGTGCGTTATATCAATATTTTTCATTTACAACAACTTGCACCCTCGTTTTAAAACTTGAATATTTTAACTAAATAAAAAAATATTAATTTTATTATTTTAATTCAAGAGTATATGCATCAGTTTTCAAATTGAAAAAATACATTAATTAATGTTTCTCCATACAAATTTTCTCAGTTCTCCATGAAAAATCGCTAAATCCAAATTAATTTATTTTATTTACCTACAGAGTACTTTTTTTTTAGTTTCGAGTCAATCGCTCCTTAAAATAAAAAGTTCTATACAGACTGTAAGACACTATTTCACCCCCTCAGGGATTGAATTTTTCAAAATCTTTCTACGTTATAAAAGGCTGCTACTGTCCAAATTTCATATTTCTAAGTCTAGCGCTTTGGGCTGTGTATCGATATATGTATGAATCGGTCAGTCAGGACATCCTCTTTTACTTAGCTTTTCCTTAAAAAAGTTTTTGCCTAAAGTGGTTTTAAGTTGGTAATTTAAAAAATTCAAGATTTATAATTTCACGTAAAACAGGCCTTATCTATATTACATAAAGTTTTGTTGTAAAATATTGTTGAGTAAGAAAATTTTTAATTTTAATTAAATTGCAAACCAAAAAAGTTTTGTTCGAATCTTTTTTATATCTCTTAAAGTTTTATTAAATAATCATCAAAACTATTAATTTTATCAGTTATTCGATTTCACATAATTAATCTTGCATGATTTTTTGATAAAAAATAGCCTTGATAATTCCTGGCATTGTTTTCTATATGTTAGTTAAGTTTCGTTACAATTGACAGACGTCATAATAGCATGCAAATAACCCCCTGAGCTTAATACGAGTAGAAGATAGTTGAAAACTTAACACAAAATAAAAATAAACCGCTGGCTAGGAATACTAGCTGGTACCCGGCGCGTTGCACCAGCAGAAGAAATAATTGTGTAAATATCGTTTTAAATTTGGAAGAGTTATATTGTTTAATTAGGAATGATAATAAATTCATTGAAGTTGAATGATTTATAACTTTCAAATACATTTTTGTACTATACGCGCTGCCACCTACTCTAAGTTGATTGTACTATGCCTATAACCTTCTCGCAACTGCAAGCAATAAGTTGACAAAGTTTCACCGCAATCTGACGAACGGTATGGCAGCGCATAAAATACGAACAAACAAATATTAATTTTTATATATTAGATTTAGTTATTATTTATCACAATAATATGTAGGTACTTGCATATTACAGAATTATGCTTAACTACGTATCATATTTAAAAGATTTAGACTATACCAATATTCTTTATAATTCCCCACGCCACATTTATGTAGGTATATTACAACTGCAATATAATCCATAAATTTATGGAAAAGTCTCTAAATGATCAGCAATATATTCGTTTCTGCGGACTTTACCGTTGGAGTGGAAAAGAAGATAAGGAGCTTTTAGCCATAAAAATTGTAGGTACTTTCTTCTGGGGGAGCAAATTGTTTGCAATGCTTTAATAATAAAGATATTAAGTTCATATAGGATACTCGTATTATGCTTATATTTTAACCTTATCTTGATTTTGTAATTTGTAGAAAATGTGAAAAAACTTGTTTTTATTTTTTTATTTTATGAAGTATGAAGGTTCTCTCTAAAATTACGAATTGTAGGCCTTAGAGACGCCTCGTCAATTGAACTTAAATCAGTCTGCCGTATCAAAGGTATACGGAAAGTATAGATTGGTATACGAGTAGATTGTCTTAACTCAGATATCAAACACTACTCGGCAATGGTGCACTTGTAAATTACACAGTACGCGACAGTAGCGCTCGCTGTAAATTTCACAGTACGCAAGCAACCTGGATTCGATCCCCGCCGGCACCAATGAAATTGTTAGTTGCAATTTTAAGTGTTGATTTACCTCCTGCTCGGTGGTGAAGGAAAACATCGTGAGGAAACCTGCATGTCTGAGAAATAAGAAAAAAAAGTATTTCGAAGACATGTGAAGTTCGCCAACACGCATTGGAGCAGCGCGGCGGACAATTCCTTGCCCTAAAACCCTCTCAGAAATGAGAGGAGGCCTGTGCCCAGCAGTGGGACGTATATAGGCTGTAACTTTAACTTTTTTTATTAACTTTAATGATGCACCTTGGTGAGAAACTACCGATTCATCATGTTATATTTAATGCAGGATCAGATTAATTTTAAAAACTTACATTTATCTTTCGTGTTTATTGTAAAGTCATATTTTTAGTGTACATATAATCACATTCCCTGTATATACTGAACAATATTGTGTATTATTTGACTAATGCATTTCCGGCATTAGCCAGATATTTAGCGATGTCGGTATACATAATCACGCTGCACGCAACGATTTAAATTCACACGAATGAATCTATCAGTACCTTAATACCCAATTATATTGCAGTATTTATTATTTGTAAACTGGTTTATTACTATTGATAAGCTTAAATATTACGCTGATAGTAGAAGATTAAAAACTTCTATGTCATTAGTATCACCCTCTAACTTGTTTTATCAACTAACGTGCTGAACAAAAAGAGATTAGCACGACAACTTAAAAAAGGCAATTCAGTAGGTACATAGCAAAGAAAGTGAAGGAATTTCTAAAGAAGGAAAAAGAAAGAAGGTATGTGTAGAAATACAGAGAGAAAGGAAAATACACTCGAAACGGTTTTTTTTAGTAAAGGGGAGTTGGGGGATTGAACAGAACGTGAATACTCCTGCAAAAGCAGATCGAGAGCCACAGCTGTTTAAATATAAATCAAAGATTGCGTTCAGACCTGTTGAGCTGCTATTCATATTACTGCCTCGTTGTCCTAGTAGTCGTAAACGTGAGTTTAATCATGAGGTCGCGGATTCAAGTCCCATGTTAGGGCAAAATTAGTTATTGGTTTTTTGTCAAGAAATTCTCAGTAGAAGCCCGGAGTCAGGAAGTTGACGGTGTTTCACCCTCTCAAAGTCAACTGTGCCTGATCTCTCTCCGGTCATGTCGGATTACCGTCTCATCGTATGAGAGTGCGCCTGTGCTGGCGCATACAGTACAGTCTCCGTTGAGAATGACCGCCGTGACTGAAATTCGGTCTGAAGGACATTATTATTATACTGTAAATTCAATATAACAAATATCAGCATAAGCAGTCAAGGATAAGCTAAAGTAGTAAACTGACCAGATACAGTTTTAGATGTAGTAAGAAAAGAATTTAGAATCTACGTATAAAGCTAGGATAACATTTTCTCAAGCGTACTATGACAATTATCCTGTCTCATTATATTATTAACCCGGTCACTCACATTCGCACGAATACGCAAACCCACAAGTGTAGGACGACATTTGCAAATGATTATGCAAAGTTTTGGCTGCATTCGCGGTTTTCATTGAACTCCTGCAGAATGAATCGACCATAGAGATACTCAAAGAAATCCCATAAAAACAAAATGGCCGTTAATGAACCCTGGGAAAGAATTAAAAATTCATTTTATCTTCAATGTTCTATTGACGAATTAAAAAAGAAGAGAAATTCTCTAATGTACAGTATATGAACATAGGTAAAACAGTCCAACCGCACTAATAAAATCACCTTCATTGTCCATGATTCACAAAATCGCAAGCAAGACTGAGACATTCGTAAACAAGTGTAGGAGGAAGTGAAAACGGGTTCGCAAATTGAGTATGCGAACCACTTGCATATCCGCTAAGTTTGCGAATGAATATCTGACGGCCCTGGACATGCGTGCAAACATTCGTACAATGTACAATGTTTGCGCGCATGTGAGTGACCCGCATTAGTTAAAATTTCAATAACAGAAAAATCTTACCTAATAAAGAAATTAATTAACTCTGCGCTATAAGACATATTGGAGTCAAGATAAAAGCCTAAGTTTTAACCTGACTTATTTATTGATTATTGTGCGGATTAAGCATACATACAAAAAAAATATACAAACAAGGGCAGTCAATTTTGCAATTGATCTGTAACTACCCATGTTATTACCCTTAATTTTTGTAGATACGAGTATAAGCTTAAATCATAAAATTTACTCTGGTTCAAAATGCAATTTAAATCAGCATTGGTAGAGTCAATCGCTTTGGACAAATCTTCAAGAGCATATTAGTCGGTTAATACTGGATAATAAGGCTTACCAGTTTCTGAAAGCCACGCTATTTGAAGTGATGAAGTGTCCATGTTTGAAAAGCAAGAGAGCCAGTATAATTACAATTGAGAAGTGGCCTTCTTTGTTTAAAGTTGGTTGCAGGTGTTCATATCACTCTAGTATTATATAAAAACAAGTGCAATATAAAATAGATCCATAAAAAATCTGATTTAGAAATAATATAATTAATGTACAAAAAAATTACATGAAATTACTTTACCATCAATCCAAAGAAGAAACAATTTTGGGTTTTGCAAAATACAGGACTAACGTTACCCTTTTTGTTTCACGATGTGCACAAATTATGGGATTAAATTTGTGTTGTCCGTTAATAAATTCTGAACGAAACTTTCTCCCATTCAAAAATTTTTATTAGTAATAGAATACAAAAATTCTCTTTGTTATTTTTCCTCGAAACAATAAAATTAGTTATATTTTTAACAAACAAATTGTTCCAACCACCCAATTCCACTTTCCACACAACCCATACAATTCCACTGCTGAACATAGACCTCCCCCATCTATGTTCAGCAGTGGAATCGGAGCCGTCAAACAAAGGACCTGAGTTATCTTTTTTAACCTTCTAAGGAAATGACTCGTTTATTAAAGTAAGCGATAAGCACGTCTGTGTAATCTATGCATTGCACCATGTCATATTACAATGCTTCGGCACACATCGCGAACAAGATAAAGTCATTTTTGGCTTCTGAAAAGGTGAAGCTCGTGACCTATAGAATAAATGTGACAAACGGACACAGAATCCACCGGTTGGTAAGTAGATGCTGTGGCCCATAGACATCTATATCTATCCTCGATTATGACTCAAAATACAAATGCGTTGTCATTGCCGAGGAGTAAGATGGAATGTCTCATTTCCAGTAAAAAGTCCGTTTCTCCCACTCACCATACGAAACACAGCAACATTAAGCTGCTGTTTTACGCTGGTTTTCTGTGATAGCATGGTCCCTTCCCCGGTCGAGCCAACCCATTCAATTTACAACCATAATATAGCTGCAGCGTGGCTCTTCCGCGTTGAAAATCGTTCATTAAAACTTAAAAAATGTAAATGACGCCTCATTAATAGATCCCATGCGATGCCAAGTTAGGGCGGGTAGTTAGTATTTTAATAGGTTAAAAATGCACTGTGATCGCTCCATGCTTTGATCTTGTATTCCATTTTTACGGTTCCGTACCCGAAGGGTAACCAACTGGATCCTATTAACCGCTGTCCGTCCGTCCGTCCTTCCGCCTGTCTGTCAGCGGGCTGTATCTCATAATCCGTAATACTCGTAGGTAGACAGTTGAAATTTTCACAGAATGTGTATTTCTGTTGCCGCTATAACAACATATAATAAAAATTTAAATAAATTAAAAGTTAAAGGGGGCTCCCCTACTAGAAACCTGTATTACGATGGTACAGAACCCTTTATGCGCGAGTCCGACTCGCACTTGGCCGGTTATTTATCTGTTGCGTTTATCTCGTCGTATAATATTAAGGTAGTGATCAGATACAAGTCAAAGATATTACAGTAAATTCTATCTGTGATTGCTGTTTCTTTTAAATAATCCCACCGTCTACCACCTTTTTATCCAAATGACAACGGTAAACGATAGAATTATTCCATTGGAAAATATCGAACACAAAATATATCCTAATCAGCCTGTTGTTCTACGTGGTGAATATAACTAAATTGTTCAAGAAATGCACTTTTGAAAAATAAAATAAGAAAAAATGTTGATATGAAAATTAAACTTCGTAAGTATTTACCAGCAAGTAGGATTATTTCGGTCTCATTAGCCGTTAAGAACACTACACTCTAAGCTGTTGACAAGTAAACTACCACAAATTATCTGACTAGGCAAGTTCAACTTCGACCTACAAGTTAATCGACAACTTGGCTAAGCAGCGTTCTGGAGATTACAATACATCTTGCGCACATTGCGTGTTGCCAGTGATGACATATGGATCTGAGCCGTGGTCTTTCACTGCTGGTCGTATATGAAAGCTTATGGTTGCTCAGTGAGCTATGGAGGGCTATGCTCGTAGTTACTTTGCGTGATAGAATTCGTAATGAAAAGTATTAGGACTACAACGTGGGGTACTCTGAAAGTTTTGCGTAACTCGAAATTAAATAGTTTATATTTAAACATATAACATATTTACTGTTTTTAAGAACCACTGGTCTGACGGCATGTTTTGCAAGTGCTGGATGAAAGGTATCACGGCCTCTTCTGGCTTCGTGAATGTCAAACCTTTCATCAAATCTTTGATTTTTGGGAAAATAATGATCACACGGTGCGAGATCTGCACTGTGTGTGGAATGGGTCACGAGCTTCACCTTTTCAGAAGCCTAAAATGACTTTATCTTGTTCGCGGTGTGTGCCGAAGCATTATAATATGACATGGTGCAATGTATAGATAACATAGACGTGCTTATCGCTTACTTTAATAAACGAGTCATTTCCTTAGAAGGTTAAAAAAAATAACTCAGGTCCTTTGTTTGATGGCTCCGATTCCACTGCTGAACATAGACGGGGGAGGTCTATGTTCAGCAGTGGAATTGTATGGGTTGTGTGGAAAGTGGAATTGGGTGGTTGGAACAATTTGTTTGTTAAAAATATAACTAAATTTCTTGTTTCGAGGAAAAATAACAAAGAGAATTTTTGTATTCCATTACTAATAAATTTTGAATAGGAGAAAGTTTCGTTCAGGATTTAATAACGGGCAACACAAATTTAATCTCATAATTTGTGCACAGCGTGAAACAAAAAGGGTAACGTTAGTCCTGTATTTTGCAAATCCCAAAATTGTTTCTTCTTTGGATTGATGGTAAAGTAATTTCATGCAATTTTTTGTATTATATATTATTTCTAAATCAGATTTTATATAGATCTATTTTATATTGCACTTGTTTTTATATCATACTAGAATGATATGAACACCTGCAACCAACTTTAAACAAAGAAGGCCACTTCTCAATCGTAATTATACTGGCTACATAATAAAAAGTAAAAACCTACTCCAAAACCTCAAAGAAATGAAATAATTTCCACATAATGGTTTTTAAAGTAAGTACTAAGACATAATGTATCAAAGAATCAAAGCCACGAATAATATATAGAAGTTATTAATTTATTTTAAGGGTCAGTTCACAACGAGACGTGGCGCGACACGACTCGGCGCGGACTTTTTGAGATAGTGATACAAAATATTACTTTATTTACTACACAAAAAATACACATTTAATTGAGATAATTCGAAAATGCCCTGCGGCGTAGCACTACGCCGCGCTGCGCCTCGAGATGCCTCGCGGTGTAGCGTGACGCAGCGAGACGCCGCGAGACGCCGCGGGACGCAGCCTGAAGCCGTCGTGGCGACTTGTCTTGTCTCTACTATTTTCGCGCTGGGCTGCGTCTCGCTGCGAAATAGTTTTCAGAGATGGTTTTACATAATTTTGGAGAAAAAGTACTAACCCTTAGGGTGGAAAAATAGAGGATGAAGTTTTTGATGAAACTATTTAACGATATTGAGATTGTGATATTCCTTAGTAATAAAAATCCTTTTAATAAAAATATTTTTACGAGGTAGAGCCATGCTGCAGCCTATATATTAATAGTATAGTTGTAACATGAATGGGTCGGCTCGACCGGGGAAGGACCACGCTCTCACAGAATACCAGCGTAAAATAGCAGCTTAATGCTGCTGTGTTTTGTATGGTGAGTTTAGAGAACCGGAGACCCTTTTTACTGTAAAAGAGGCATTCTATCTTAGTCCTCACGGCTGACAACGCATCTGCATTTAAATTCGCAAACCAAGATAGATGTAGATGTCTTTGGGCCACAGCAACCACTTACCGTCAGGTGGACTGTGTGCTCGTTTGTCAGCCTTATTCTGTAAAAAAAAAAGACTACTTCAAAGGACTAAAAATAATTAAAATAATTTCATATTCTGAAGTCGGGGCTTTAATTCTCATCAAGGTTATCATTAAAATTGGTTCAGACTCTTCCAATAAATCCGTAAACATACATAAAAAACATACGCGTCTCCTATACGCGTATACTCGGTTAAAAACAAGTGAAGCTTACTGTGATTTCAACACGATCAATGGGCCGATTCGCAAGTCGCTGAACCACGCATGAAATCTCACGTTTAAACAAGTGGTAAAATTAAAAATTTTGTACAACCGACTTCAATATAAATAAAATGAGAACATCATCAATGTATTCGAAATCAATTAAATACGCATTATTAAGGATAACTCAAAAACTACTGGTCAGATCTTGATCAAATTTATATGGGACTATATGAGAAGCACCAGATTTCCACAAAAAAAGAATCATCAAAATCGGTTCACCTAAAAAAGTTCTGAGGTAACACACATAAAAAAATGCATTCGAATTGAGAACCTCCTCCTTTTTTTGAAGTCGGTTGATAAAGGTACTTCTTTGTGTCGAAATTCCAACAAGTGAAGTTGTACTAACGAGGCAATCGCAAGATATTAGCGTTGCTCGTCAAAGGTCCTAATTAGAGCAGCTTATATTTAAGAGGCTTTACTCTAGTGGGCTGATATTGACATGGACTGGGGAAGCAAACATTATTATGTTATAATAATAAACTTCGCAGATGTATTCGTTGCATTAGATTCGACCTGTAAGGGTCTACAGTCTACACTCTACAGTAATAAAGAAATAAATATTATTATTTGTTATCCATTTATAACAATAAATTCACTGTGGCAAAATAAAATTACGAAACAGAATTTTACAGTACAGTGTTATTTAAAAAACCAGCCATGCGTGGTAACTATAGCAAATATCCCCCTTATGAATCTTTGGAGGAAGTCTATGTTCAGCAGTGGACTTTTATAGGATGTAATGGAATGGATGTATTCAAAAAAAAGGTAATTCAAAATGTATAATATGTACTTTTAACAGCACTAATGAGTAGGCCATTATTTGACGAAACGATTTTACAATAGCATTGTAGAGTGAAAATTATGTGCGCACTGTTTATTATTTTATTTATCTATTATAAGTTATAAGCCAGGACTTTTCCATCAGCCCACCTGATTAAAAACCAAAATGTTAATGCGTATTTTTGTGAGGATTATTAGGTCTATTAGTTTGTCGCCGCGTTGCCTCAGTGCAAGTTTGACGACTTCGCACGTCCTCTATTTTTTATTTCTTGAACATGTAAGTTTCCTTACGACTTTTACCACCATCATCGAGCACATGGTAAAATCAGCACTTAAAATTACAATTAACACTTTCATTGGTGTGATGGTGTTATTTAGAATTAATAAAATAATGCTTTTGTTGCAGCACGAATGGGTCGGCTCGATTGGTAAAAGACCACGCTCTCTTATGCTGCAGTGCATTACAATAATGTACAGTATGGTACCTAAGTTTAAAGAACTGGAGACCCATTTTACTGGAAACGAGGCATTCCATCTTAGTCCTCAGGGGTAAAAACCCATCTGCATTTTGATTATTAATCGACGGCAGATGGAGGCCACAGCATCCACTTACCATCAGATGTTGTGTGTGCCCTACACAAAGACACTGGTAACTATCATTTACAAAAACAGATTAATTAGATAGAATTGGAAACGAGAGGATCCACCCCGGAATTGCACGGGTAATTTCTGGATCTCGATAACAGCGCCACCTGCATCCAGAGACCTACTCAAACACACACAAAAAAATTCATCATAATCGGTCCAGCCGTTTAGGATAAGTTCAGTAACAAACACACGTACAGAAGAATTATATATATAAAATGATAGACATTTAATTTGATTTATTTGCATAACAGTAATTTTTTTAATTATTAGCAGAGCCGGATTAACATGAAAGTGAAGTAGGACTGCCTATAAACCCTTCATTGCTCTAGGGCACCGTGGTCAAGAAAGATAAGTACTTTGAAATTATTTTTTAATTTAGTAAATTGCTCTGCAGCATATTTTGATTCCATCTTAGCTCTGTGGGCTAAGAGGTTCATAAAAAGTCTGTTAAAAAACTGGTTTATGTGAAAACCGATTATTAACCGGGTATTTTCAAAATACCGTTACTTTACATTTTTTCTGCAGGTATGACAACGCCAACAAAAATTACGAGACTGCTATTAATGACGCAAAATGATTCGGCCATTTATTCTTAAAATTTTAAAATCAGTTAATAGTAAATATGCTCTGGATAACTCGATAGTGTAGGTACTTTTTGGGATGGAATTAAACATCTTATTCCAATGATATTATATACAAAAAGAAGTCTTATTCATTTTAATAAACATTTTTAATTCAGTACCTACCCTCAGAGATCCTAGCAGGGCATAGGATATATTTTTATAGCAGGCAAACGAGCATGCGGCTAAGCGATAAGCAATGAAAATGAGGAGATACGACAAAAGTTTCTACTATTATTAGACTATTTTAGATTAAGTTGGACTAGATTTAGTCGTCGTCAATCGGAGACTGCTCAACAAAGGCTCGACTTCAGACACAAAGAGATACTTTTTTGGGTTAAGACGTCTCCATGTCTCTTATCTTTCTGAATTAAATTCAAAAGGAGCTTAAATAAAGTGATACTAGAGGTGAAGAGATGTTCATGTTGACACGATTAACTATATGCATAGGTATTAATTACAAAAAATACGTTACGATCGATTTTTGAAATGTTATTGCGTAACGAAAAACATACTCCTTCTACCTTCCTATAACAAATTGAGGAAATGATAACGTTTATTAACTCAGAAAAACATCTAACATTATTTCATATAAACCATTAATTTGATACTTTTTGTCATAAAAATCCGAGCATAACATTCTTTTGAAAGGACTCCTTATTAAGAGTTATAACTTTTATAACATCGAAGTATTCACTACGCCCATAAACAGCCTCCGGGCAAATTGTTAATACGAACCAGTATTCATCACCATGGTATTGAGTTCGAATGAATGCCGACCGAAAATAATCTCCATGGGGTTCTGTATAAAAATAGTCGAGGGTTTAGGGGAAGCGCGGGCTGAGAGGGGCGGAACAACGACCTCGTTATGCCACTTCCGGCGGATGTCGACTCGTGATGCATTGTCGTCGCCTTCGAAGGGTGGACATCGATGTTTTCATTTTTGTCATAAACATTAATGTACCCGTCCGATCGCATCAATTTATATCCGTTGGTAAAAATTATCATTTAAGTTTAATTAAAATTCTTAATTTTGAAAACTTCGATCCGATTTTCCGACACAATAGTAAAACAATAACTCCGATCCTTACGTTGTACATGGGACAGGGAATGTGTTAATAAAGTTAAACCTGACTCTTATCATAGGTCACCCTTGGAAATTCATTCAAAACGTAGTGCAAAATCGGCACTTCAAATTGCAATCAACTAATTCACTGGTCCGCCGTGCCCGTGATAAAGCTGCGTAAGAAAATCCATATACCTACCATCAAATTGATATTGACATAAAGCAGCAAATGGGCAGCTGCATTTCCTGATAACAAACTTAAAATCATAAAAAAATTGCGACGTGGCAAACCATCTTCCAAGCGTGACAACTATGGCAAACATGCCCCCCTACGATGTCAGTGAGGTATGGGGGAAGCCAATATCCAGCAGTGGACTCTTCATAGGCTGTAATGAATGAATAAATCAAATGCTTACGGAAGATTGTAGGACTTCTTCCTGCCTAATAGTCCGTCTAGGTAGGTCGAACACTCTTACCTATTTCTACAGCCAAGTAGCAGTGTACCTACTGTTTTTTTTTCGGTTTTAATGGTATGGAGACCAATTATAACTGTAATTAAAAGGTATAAATCACTTGAACTTAGTCCTCACCAGTAACAAAGAACGGTGAGTGAGCCCATAGACTACAGTTATCATTTTCCATCAGGTGGACTATTAGCTTGTTAGTTAGTTAGTAGTTTAGTGTGTAATAACAATACAATAAAATGATAATGATTTTATTGTATTGTCGTTCTTAATAAGTCTTCAAAACTACATTCATACATACATACAGGTAAAGCTAACATAAAGCGTGTAAAATAAAAAAGAACAAAGACAGGCTCGATGAGGCGTGATTTACAGCCATATAGTATTTGGTTAATATTAAAATTATAATTTCTATCGCAGACCCCCAAAATAACACTAAACTGAATGAATAAACTTAGAACAATTTTATTTAATATTGCGAGCTAAACAAATAATAATCGCCCATAAAATAATTACGAGCGGATACGTCAGAAGCTGTCGCTGTGGAAAGTAATATTGTCGATGCAACGGAGGTGTCTTTTCGGTCCGAGCCCCCCGGGAAATCACGGTAATCCGCGGCGTCGACAACGCGTCGGCTAAATCTCTGTCGAGAGTACATAGTGCCGTCCTCCCATTGTCGATAACTTTTGATTGCGATTTTAAATATGTAATTTTTGGGATACTTGTCATGATAAATTATCTTAATATCGAAATAATATTATGTAGTAATGGGGAAATGTATTATACGCTTTTACAATAAGGAAAATATGTCTTATCTATCAAAGAGTTTAAATTTTTTTATTAAGGTGAAAGCGCCAGGGTAGCCCGCGAAATTCAATTTGAGCCGTGGTAGCTCAGATGGTTAGCGCTCGCTGTAAACTTCACAGTACGCGAGCAAACCGGGTTTGATCCCCGCCGGCACCAATGATTTACCACGTGCTCAGCGGTGAAGGAAAACATCGTGAGGAAACCTGCATGTCTGAGAAATTAAAAAAAAAAATTCGAAGACATGTGAAGTTCGCCAATACGCAAAGGGGCAGCGCGGCGGACAATTCCTTGCCCTAAAACCCTCTCAGAAATGAGGGGAGGCCTGTGCTCAGCAGTGGGACGTATATAGGATGTAACTAATACTTCCAATCATTCTATAACTTTTGAAGGATATTGGTATATAACATCTTTATTAGCATAATTTAGATTTCACAATATGTGTAACAGTGATTTTTTTTCAATATGTTATTGTTTGTGTCGATTTATTCTATCTCTATATATACAGGGTTATTTTTCAAAGAGTAGCCATATTTTAAACTTAAGTTCTAATATATAAATATTGATATACCGATAGTGCAGTTTTAGAAAATACGAGTCAATAAGGATTCTACTTTTTTCCAAATTATCCCAAATTGAATGTGATTTATGAGCAACAACTACGCGTACGCGCGCTCCTCTGTGTGCTATTCAATTCACAACGTTTTTGCCGACCGATTGACCGTTCCGAATGTGTGCGTGCGTAGTAAAATAGTAGGCGTTAGATATTTATGAATGACAATCAGTTAAAATAATGCATTACCACGCATTTAAAAGATAAAAAGGACAGAATGTTTGAGATTTTTTTTAATTAATTTTTCTTCACTTCTCTGCAAATTTGGCCGGTTATTGCAACATAAGAGTGTATATCCTTCTGTAAAATACACATAAAAGTTGTTGAATAAATAAATAGCTCATAAACCATCTAATATATAGTTTACTATTATGCATGCCATACACCAAATTGAAATTGGTAAAATATCAAAATATATAATAGTATCAAAACGACATCACTACTTAAACCGCAGCTGAATCTAGAGATCGCTGTGAATGGGCTCTGATGAATCATGCCCGTTCACGTGGAAATATGTACAACGCATTAAAGCCTCAATACGCCCGCGCGGATCTGAAGAGGATTTAAACTTGCAAAGAGTTTATCTTACACTCTATACTACGCATTTTTTCCAAAAATTCATCTCAATTTTATATTAAAACGTAATAGAAATGTTATATACTTACCATTTATGTATATGATTTTTTTAATTGACCTTCATTTTGCATAATGTAATATTTTGTTATTACTGATTAGTTACTATAAATAGTATTAAGCAACTATACGTTCTAATTAGATAAAATCGTTATTATAAATAATTATAATAATTGTTTTATTTATTCACCGCTTCAGGCAAATTAAACTACAAAAAATGCACTTTATCTATATTTTAGGATTCAAACAAAACTATCGAAATTACATTATAAAATCAAACAAAAATACTAATATTGCTTGAAATTATTATTTCCATATTCAAATTGTAAATTTATACAACAGTATCTTCTTACATAAAACAATAAAAGTTGTCTGTTATTATTAGGTACGGTACTTTTGAATTAAACTATCTAAATAAAAAGACCTCTCTCACTCCTCTTCTTTGAATGATCTCCAAATAAATCTAATTCCTACAACTAACTTTATACAATTGAAGAATCTTTTTAATTAAAAGATAAAGCACCAAAATTCCTTAGCATTATCAGAAATCAGAAAATCTTATACTATGAAGTACTGTTAAAACCTTTAAAGTATTAAAAATAGATTAAGAGGATTATTGTCATATTAATATATTTGTATCCATGTTATTATATCATTAATCCAATATGATTTATTTTGTAACTTTGCTTACAACGCATCTGCTATTTTCTGCCGAGGGTGAGTAATTAAGTTAATTAAAAATCGACTCCGAGGAAATGTGTCAACGTCCTCTGCTCTGACTCTGACGTCACGACCACTTAATGCCGAGTTCCCGACAAATCACTAAGATGACAATTAGGATTTGGGAGTTGCCAGACTCATAAGTCTTCATTACTCTCCTCGTTTCGCAAAACTTTGATGAGTCGATACTAAACGAGCTTATAGATGATCTTTTGAACAACGTCTGCTCGATCTCGGCTTCCTTTACAAAGTTAACGACTTCTTTATACTTTTAACTCTAGCTTTTATTTTAAACTTGCTTAACTTTTATAGATGTTGAACGCTTTAAAACATCAGTTTAACATAATATAACGTATATTTTGATTTTGATATTCTTATATGATGTATACCTAGGTAATGTAATATTAGGTCCTCGGACAAAGAATTAGTATAGCTATTCAAAGGGGGAACGCTGCCAGTATCTTCGGAACTTGCCTAAAGGGACTATTTTTAATAATATATTTTAGTTATTACAATATATTTTTTAAGGTTTTTAGTTTTAGGTTCATTATCCTAGTATATATTTTATTTTATAAATATTAGGTCCTTACATATGAAAAAATATCTCCTCTTTGGTTAAGAATTCCAAATTCAAATTTATAAATTCATTTAGCTGGTACATTTGAGTTTTGAAAACAGTCATTCGTTTGTTTTTTCCTCATTATTTTTTTCTTTGGCGTCGCTTATTACCGCACAATAGAAAACATGAAATATCGGTATATTTAAGAATACGAGTTCTACCGTGGCACCAGTGCTGCAGAAACAGCTCGAAGGATTAATGATGTGTACGGCGCTGGTGCTAAGAATCTCCGGTGGAGGTTCGGTTGCCACCTACGACGACTCGACCCGGCAACTTATAACGCACGCACCCTGAGGACTGACGAGAAGATTCTGGAGCTGGAAGAAGAGATAGACAAGTTGCGCTGGAATATTATAGGATTATCCGAGGTCCGAAGAGAAGGGGAGGACACGGTGATCCTCAAATCCGGCAACTTGTTCTATCACCGGGAGAGCGACTCCCACACTCCCAATCTTTACAACGTTGTTAACAAGTCTCTCGTTAACAACGTTGTAAAGATTGGGAGTGTGTCGACGAGGGTTGCGTACCTTATACTTAGAATCACCAAACGGTATTCGCTGAAGGTCATACAGGTTTACGCACCAACCTCGGCACATCCCGATGAGGAGGTGGAGGAAATGTAAGAGGATATCTCTAGAGCTCTAAAAATGAGATTGACTTCATTATGACGACCAGACGACAACTGTTCAGTGATGTCTCAGTGATCGCGAGGGTGAAAACCGGCAGCGATCACCGAATGATTAGAGGCACACTGAACCTAAATGATAAGTTGGAAAGGTCTCGTCTATTGAAGTCCCCCTCGTGCTCTAGTCCAAAGTCCCCCTTTTGGCTCGAGTTACAAAACCGTTTTCAGTGCCTAAAAGACTGCAATGAAGTGGACGATATAAATGATAAGCTCGTGGAAACTGTCCATGCGGTCATAGCTAAGTTCTGCAAGACCCGCCGCAGAAGAACACAAAAACTCTCCGATCACACTCTTAATCTCATGGCTGTTAGACGGGAAATGAAGCTGCAGTCTTCAACAAATTTGACAGCATACAGGCAACTGAACAGACAGATCTCCAAATGCATGCGGCGGGACTTACGCAACTTCAATACAGCTTGTATTGAAGAAGCGGTCGAGCGGAACCAAGGCTCTAAAGTATTTGCCAGAGATCTGTCTGCCAGAAAGAGCCAACTGTCAAAGCTGAAGACCGAGTGTGGCAGCATCGTTTCCGGGACACCTGAGATTTTGAGTGAGATTGAGAGGTTCTATGAGCAGCTGTACACGTCATCGTTGGAGCCACACGCAAGTGTGAGTAACAATCCAAGAGCGAGTCTTATCCGACACTATCCCGAAGATATCCCGGACGTCAGTCTGAGCGAGATTAAAATGCTCTCCAGCACCTTAAAAAGGGCAAGGCCCCAGGTGAGGATGGAATTACAGCGCAGCTTCTCAAAGCGGGTGGAAAACTAGTACTTGAAGTCTTTGAGAAGCTCTTTAATTCCGTCCTCCATGGTGGCACTACTCCGGAGGCGTGGAGTAGAAGTGCGGTGGTCTTGTTCTTCAAGAAAAGCGATAACGCTCTCTTGAAGAACTACAGACCGATTTCTCTTCTGAGCCGCGTCTACGTGCTGTTTTCGAGAGTCATTACGAATCGTCTCGCACGCAGACTTGACGACTTCCAGCCTCCCGAACAAGCCGGTTTCCGAAAAGGCTTTAGTACCATAGACCACATACACACCCTTCGTCAAATTGTGCAGAAGACCGAAGAGTACAATCTGCCACTTTGCCCTGCGTATGTGGACTATGAGAAAGCCTTTGACTCCGTCGAAATTTGGGCGGTGCTACAGTCCTTTCAGCGGTGCCAAGTTGACTGTCGGTATATCGAAGTGCTGAAGTGTTTGTACAGTAGGGCTACGATGGCTATCCGAGTACAGAATCAGAGTACGAAATCTATCCAACTGCAGAGAGGAGTAAGACAGGGTGACGTTATATCCCCAAAACTCTTCACCGCTGCGTTGAAGACGTTTTCAAGCTACTGGGCTGGAAAGGATACGGTATTAACATCAAAGGCGAATACATCACTCACCTTCGATTTGCCGACGATATAGTCCTTATGGCAGAATCGCTGGAGGACCTAAGCATTATGCTCAATGACCTCAATAGTGTCTCCCAACGGATAGGTCTTAAGATGAACATGGA
This sequence comes from Parnassius orleans, assembly GCA_029286625.1. Taxonomy (NCBI): domain Eukaryota; kingdom Metazoa; phylum Arthropoda; class Insecta; order Lepidoptera; family Papilionidae; genus Parnassius; species Parnassius orleans. Next base: position 2,735,878 of record JAGSMP010000054.1, on the reverse strand, counting down.
CAAAACAAAGATTATGTTTAATATCCATGTCACACCTATTGCCGGTAGTTGTTGGGAGCACTAAGCTCGAAGTTGTTGGCGAGTATGTTTACCTGGGACAAATAGTCCGACTAGGTAAAACCAACTTCGACCGAGAGGTCAATCGACTCGCTTGGGCAGCGTTCGGGAAATTACGGCACATCTTCTCGTCAGGTATACCTCAAAACTTGAAAACGAGACTGTACAACCAGTGCGTGTTGCCAGTGATGACCTATGGAACTGAGATGTGGTCCTTCACTGCTGGCCGGATAAGGAAGCTCAAGGTCGCTCAGCGAGCTATGGAGAGGGCTATGCTCGGAGTTTCTCTGCGTGATAAACTTATAAATGAGGATATCCACAGTAGAACCAGAGTGACCGACATAGCCCAACGGATTAGTAAGCTGAAGTGGCAATGGGCCATATAGCTCGAAGAACCGACAACCGATGGGGAAAGAGGGTTCTCGAGTGGCGGCCTCGTACCGGCGGACGAAGTGTAGGGCATCCCCTCACTAGATGGAGTGACGACCTGGTAAGACATGCAGGAAGTCGATGGATGCAGGTAGCTCAGGACCGTGCTATGTGGCATACCTTGGGGGAGGCCTATGTTCAGCAGTGGACTTGTGAAGGGCTGTAATGATGATGATAATGATAACGGCGCTGATGTCGCAAAAGAAAGCACGGTACGTTTTTTGTTTCAACTTTTTCGTTCTAGAAATTTCGACCTTCAGAACCAACCCCGTGGACGGCCGGAGACCAAAGTGGAAAATGAAGAATTAAAGGCTATTATGGAAGCAGATCCATCACAAAGTACTTCAGAGATAGCTGCAGGCTTCGGGGTAAGTGATAAAACTGTATTAATCCACTTGAAGCAAATCGGGATAGTAAAAAAACTTTAACGATTACCTCATGAATTGAGTGAATCGAACTTGCAAACACGCGTCGACTGCTGTGTTACTTTGCTCAACCGACACAATAATGAAGGGATTTTAAATCGAATCATTACTTTTGATGAAAAGTGGATACGCTCGTCGCAATAGCTGAACCCTGGAGACCCAGCCAAATCCTGCCCTAAACGAAAATTGACTCAGAAAAAGTTACTTGTGAGTGTTTGGTGGACTAGCGCCGGTGTCGTACACTACGGCTTTCTAAAATCTGGCTAAACGATTACGGCAGATATCTATTGTCAGCAACTGCAAACCATGAAGGAAGAATTAGCTGCTAAACAACCGAGATTGGTCAATCGCTCTAGGCCACTGCTGCTTCACGACAACGCAAGACCACACACTGCACAACAAACAACCACTAAGTTAGATGAGCTACAATTGGAATGTCTGCGACATCCACCGTACTCCCCGGACCTTGCTCCAACAGATTACCATTTTTTCCGGATTTGGACAACTTCTTACAAGGAAAAAAATTCAACTTGACAGCATCTCAATTGCTGCAATTGAAATGCTGTCAAGCGATTGACGATGACTAGACGAATCCGACATCTGAATTTGCCATGATCGCCTCTTACGACACCGACAGGATAAAAAGGGAGAATGGTTTCGCTTCACCATCACACGTCACTATTGTAAATAATAACATAAAAATGCAATAAATAACAAAACTGGCCTAGTGTGTATTCGGTTCAGACACATAGTTGAGTTCCACTGTGAAAATAAACCAAATAATTATATATAGTTACGTTTATTATTTTTATTACAAGTAGGTGCTGCAGTCAGGATTTTTTTAAATAATTATTTACTTACTTATTATTTCATACTAACTGGTACCCGGCGCGTTGCTGCCACAGAAAAAATAATCGTCGAAATATCATTTTAAATTTGGATGAGTTATATTGTTTAATTAGGAATGATAATACATTCATTGAAAGTCAGTGATGTATAACTTTCAAATAAATTTGTTGGCACCACCTATTGTAATTTAATTGTACTATGCGTATAACCTTCACACAAGTGCAAGCAATAAGTTGACAAAGTTTTAGCGCAATCTGATGAACGGTATGGCAGCGCATAAAATACGAACAAACAAAAATTAATTTTTATATATTAGATTAAAAACTAAGGTTGGGTGGGATATGTTGCAAACATTGTAAGCTGTTTCGGATTAAGACGTACAGAATTAATTAATAATAAGATGACTAAACCGCTTTTTGCTTATTAAACATTACGTTCAAAAATTAAACTTTTAATAAAAAGTAAAAACCGACGGAACTAAAATAGTAAAATAATTTTTACGTAATAGCTTTTGAAGTCTTTCTAAGACATAGTATATAGAAGTTTAAAGCCCCGACTTCTATTATCTTCTCCGACTTTTTTTTTATAAAATAAGGGTAAAAAACGAGCACACAGCACCTGATGATAACGGTTGCTGTGGCCCCATAGACATTTACAGGTATCTTCAATTAAAAATCAAAATGCAGAGGCGTTGTCATCCCTGAGGACTAAGATGGAATGCCTCATTTCCAGTAAAAGGGGTCTCCGGTTCTCTACACTCACCATACGAAACACAGCAGCATTAAGTTGATATTTTACGCTGGTATTCTGTGAGAGCGTGGTCGAGCCGACCCATTCGTGCTACTACCATAATATAGCTTCAGTGTGGCTTAACCACGTTAAACTTCTTCTTCTTACAACGACATCTCCGAAATGCATCAACAGTCAGCATTACTTTATTATGCAATGTAGAATTACAGCCGCTTATACTAACCTGATAAGACGTGCATAAAATAAATGGATGCAGGTGACTCAGAGAACCGTGTTATTAGCAATCTTTGGAGGAGGCCTATATATTTATTCTGTGCTCAAACAAAGATGTAACAGCTGGATTAAGTCATCAAAAATCTAAATTTATATATTATAATATGTTGTTGCCATTTGTTGAATCTTCATCGTCATTTATTATAGAATTAAACTGTTATACGTTATTTATTTACAATTGTTATTCGTGTTATCAATGAATCTTAATTTAATTCGGGTATTAAGAAGGTATATTCTACCAAATATTGAGATACATTATAACTACTACAAGTAAGTACTATGATCTTACATCGCCGTTTCAAAACTAGACGTGTTGAAGAGTTAAACCTACTACCTACATGTTGTAACAGACTGCCACAATATTTAATGTGAATCTTATTTCAACTGGAAATTAGTGCGCACACCCTGACACTAACATAAACAAGGTGCATGTGCGTTTGTGGGTATACTCGTATGTATATCGTTTCCCCGCAAAAGTAATCGCTGTATAGCTGTTTTCGTATTTACTCCAAAACCCCCACGCAACTTTCATTAAAATCTCTACAAAGGCGTATCAAATACGCATCAGCAATCATCGCGAATACGTCATTATCATATCAAGCCGCGATTGAAATACGGAAGCGGATCGGGAATGGCCCGGAGGCGCAACGATATTGCTGTTTGCCGTCGACAAATATTTGGACGGCCCGCAGGCCCCCGCGCCGCTACTTACTGGAGTTAAATCAATATTTAAATTATTTGAAACTTTGATTAATTTGCAGAGATATTGTTTGCAATGATGTCGTTCGGACTGGATTAACTGTATATTAATGTAGGTGGGCTATTTACCAACTTCGATATTAGAAACCTATATAATCACAATTCTGCGTATACATATATAAAAAGAAATAAAAAGTCGTAATGAATAAGTACGCTATCATCAAGGTAATTCTACAATTTTTTTAAAACGTTACTTTCACACTAGGATTTTCTCTTGTATCATAGGGGCAGTTTACATACATAAATTTCACAAGGACAAACATCCAGACCCGGTTCAATTATTTGCAGACTATACAAATACTAAACTTACTGCGCAACGGAGCCGTCATAATATACGAGTATCTTATACTTGCGCTTCATATATTTATAGACGATAAGATGGGTAGGTGATTTAATGGCTGGTTTGTAAGGTAGTTGATATATTTTATTTTGCTACCTACCCACAAAATAAGATTGTTACTACTTACGATTTAAATTACGTTTGTATCATGTCATCTACTTCCGGTTGTTGGTTCACTAGCTTAAGCGAATAATTAAGTGCTGCGCGACCTTTACAAGGTGACTAATATTTTGACACTTTCGTCGTTCTTTATTTTTGTTCCTTAATGTAGATTTCTAAAACTAGAAAGTCTTTTTTTTAATTTTACAATAAAATACCTAAAAGTATATTGCAACAATCAATACAAAATTTAAAAAACTTGTTAAAGAAATATTGTTAAGAGCCTACAATAAAATAGATCAGTATATTGAAGACAATGATGTGTTTAAATAATCCTTTACTCTGCACTTGCATATCTCCTGGCTGCTGGTATTACTTTGTAATTTTCCACGGCTTTAAAAAAGGACCCCAGTTTCTTTCCAGTCTCCTAAGAAAAGATCTTATTTTTGCGAACGGGTAGATTTTGACATTCATAAGAACATTAAACAAGTCTAAATTGAACATAAAGTTTTGACTTTGCCTTTGAAGGCGACTCTTACTTTCTCTATTTACTTTATTATTAACGAAGATAAAATCATATATCAAAATTCACTCTCCAACTTACTGTCTTATTGTTATTTACTATTTCTGATAAAATATTAAAATATGAAAAATAATAGCCTAAAAAAATAAGCCTTTTTGTAATCCAAAACAAATTCCATTGATGCTCTTTCACTAAGATTCAATCGTATATCAAAGAGATAAAATCATATATCAAAATTGACTCTCCAACTAACTCGCTTACTATTATTTACTATTCCTGATAAAATATAAAAATATAAAAAATAATAGCCTATAAAAATAGGCCTTTTTGTAATCCAAAACAAATTCCATTGATGCTCTTTCACTAAGATTCATTATTTGATTTGATACAAGTGGTAACATTAAAAATTTGTACAACCGACTTCAATATAAATAAAATGAGAACATCATCAATGTAGTCGAAGTCAATTAAATACGCATTATTAACACGTTCATTGCCACGCCAAAATGTTGGACTTACATAGATGGCCAAAATTTAAAAAGTCGTTAATTCGATTTTTGTTGTGCTAATAATACTTTTATTTATTAAACCTAAAATTGTATAATGCACAAGTCCATATATATATGAGAATATTTTTATTGCACGAAGTCGCGTGACCGGCCATACGGGACACATTTATATATAAATATTGCTCTCATGGCCGATAACGCGAATTCGCGTGATTTGTATTTCCAAGGAAATAATTTGTAATTAGAAATAAAAACGTAAATAAAATCATCCAAAATGTATTTTGTTATAAATTTTTATTACAAAACGTCCCAATCAATATAGTAATTCAAAATTAACATAGAAATTGTTACTTAAAATTATGTAGAAATATACAAAATAATATAGGGTAAAGCTAGGCTAATATAGGCTAAGAATGAAATATAAAGTAATTAAAAATTTGGATTTACACTTTTGGTATTACGGTTTATAATGGCACATACGTTTTCTTAAAATATAGTTAACAACAAAAAAAAAGGAACTAATTATTTTACTTATTGTTAGAAAGACCAGTGAACTTATGCAGGTCAAAAACATTCAATACACAGTGGGGAATTAGGCATTGCTTGCATTCCATAGTAGTATTTACTCTTTTTATTTATGTAACAAATTCTACAATCCTTTCTGGCCGTTACAGTAGCTTTTCTACCAGAGCTAAAAGTACGCTCTTTGGATTTCTCAATTTTACTCAGCCTGTGCTTTCTTTTGATGTGATTCTTGTGCGTCTACTTGATGTTCAGGCAAAATGATTCAAGTACTTTTCTCTAAAATCATATAACGACAAGCTAGGTTTGCCTGAATGTTTGTTGTAAAGTGAACGAGCATTTATCATGGTATCATTAGAACATGTATGAAAATTTTTACATACCACCGTAGTGTTTTTCTTTCGCATGGATAGTAGCTGAGCATTTGGTCTTGAAGGTCTACACCGGACATGTTTGGATTATAATTTAGGATAGCTACTGGCTTCTTAACAACACTGCCACGTTTATTAGTAACTTCCTGCATTTGATTTGCGTATTGTGTTGAGATATAAGTTATCTCTCTTTTGTCTTTCCATTTGCCTATATGCACACCGTTACGATAACGCGATATATTTTCACCTTTTTTTAGTTTCTTGGAAATCACCTCAGATGGATTATCTTTACGTTTCTTGTTTAGTGTGCCAGTGCAGTAAGTATTCATGTCCAATAATTTGGAAGCTAGGGTGTAGCTATTATAAAAATTATCCATATATAGTGCATGGTTGAATTCAGTTATTTTGCAATAACTTTTCAACAATTTTTTCTGTGTGTCCTTTGCCAGAAGTTTCATCCATCGTACTGGCAAAAACATGGACTTTTATAATAGTTCCATTTGGTTCTGCCAATATATAGAGTTTTATTCCGTATTTGTGTCTCTTTCCTTTTATGTATTGCCGAAAAATCAGGCGGCCACGAAACAGAATCATAGATTCGTCTAAGGACAAATTTTTTCCTGGATAATAAATCCTCTCCATCGTGTTATTGAAGGTATCTATTATCATTTTACATTTATTCATGCGGGTAGAATCGTTACCTTCTTCAACAAAATGCAGGCATCGTAAAATAAGTTGGAACCGGTTTCTCGACATATATTCGGAAAACTGCTTATATAATCGATGCGATTTCCAATAATCAACCAAGCGGTTCATTTTCGCTGTGCCAGTGTGATAAAGTAAACCAATAAAGTTTTCAATTCTTCTATAGTTAATGGTTTCCAATTCGTAATACAGACTTGCGATACTGCGAAGAATTTTTCAGTTTTTCTGCATTTCTATTAGTGCAATCGACGATTTTTCGTAGATAATCCTCAGTGAAAATAAATCAATATATCCTCTAGGATTATCCGGTGATGGCACAAGAAGTTCATTTTTCTTGATAAAGGAAAATCTTTCATCGAACTAGAATCGGTAGTCCAACGTGTCGTAGATGCTGTTCTTGATGGCTGCTGAAGCTCGGTGCTTAGCTCTGCTTGGTTAGATTGACGCTGTGACTCAATGAATGGCACGGTTGGTATCGTCCGTGGTGTCTGAATAGGCTGGGGCTGTATTTGAGCGGACGGCGGTGGCGCAGACAACGGAATCCGTTCAGAAATACCTTCGAACTCCATCTCCTCCTCCTCCTCTTCTTCAGATTCTGAACTACTATCACCACCTTCGTCAGCTATGTAGTCTATCATCCACATCACTCCTGCATAAACATCTTCGTCCGACTCCTGTAATATTTCTTCCATTTCCGCACTTTTAGTCGTTTCTTTGCAGAAATTCGCGATGTACTAGGCATTGTTGATCTTTTAACAGTCTTGGTTTGTCACTCATTATAAAAATAAAATATTTTCAAAATAAAGCCAAAATACCGAAAAACAATAAATAATACAAATAAAACAGACTACACCGCGGTTTCGTTGAGTGAACTAACAAGCGAGTTTCAAACAATACAAGATGGCTACCTGCTGGCCACGCTCAACACTTGAAACGTCATTCCCTTCCCGATTGGCCAAAATAAATACCAAAGCCAATACGCTACGGCCGCTATTCTATAGCTTATACATTAATGTATGGGATCATCACGTGACGTCGCGTGATCGGCCACAGCGTAATAGGCCATTTCACGCGACGTCGCGTGATGCGGCAATGAACGTGTTAGGATAACTCCAAACCTGCTGGTCAGATCTTGATCTTGGGACTACATGAGAAGCACCAACTTTCAAATAAAATAAGAATCATCAAACTCGGTTCATCTAGAAAAAAGTTCTGAGGCAACACACATTAAAAAAATACAGTGGAATTGAGTGCATCCTCCTTTTTTTTGAAGGCGGTTAAAAATTTAAACATATCTCCGTTATCAAAGCTGGCTACAACCGGCCTACGATTGGACTAAGGATCGGGCCTAGATGAAAGTCAATATTCAGAAGTTGGGTGCATCAGAATGGTGATAATAATCGTTTACTTAACACATTCAAATTAAGAAAATTCCTAATTATTATTATGAAAAGCTTAAAGTTACTAAACTGGCTAATGGATATGATCAGAGTTTCTCTACGTGATTAAATACGTAATGGAGTAGGCAGTAGAATTAACGTAGTAATGGGCCGGCCATATGCAATAATAAGCAATAAAATTCTTATTACCATTTAACAGTACACCAACAACATGTTTGAACGAAACGTATTGCATGTATATGCAATAATGTAAAATACAGAATCACATACAAATATGTCATTTAAAAGAGCGTGCAAATATAAAATAATTTAATTCAAAAGCCCCAAAGAGAATACATCACCTCATCTAAGTTGTGGCTATTAACCGGTTTTAGGGCGTGAATATTTTATGTGTACTGGTGTCGGTCGAATCTCTAGGGAAGGGTACATACTAAACTGTACCAGCACTTAATTATGGGGTAGCAGAACGGGAATAGATTTTAATTAACATTACACTGTGATTCGCAACGCCTTCTTAATGTATAGTTTAAATTGAAACTTGAATATAAGCTCGATGTCGAAATAAAGCGAGATAAAAATCTCTTTTGAAGAGAAACAATCACATCAGTAACTCAAACCAACTCACTTAAGACTTCCCAAACGAAAAGGAGGGAAGAAACCAAAGAAAAAAGTGGAATATTCTTTTAGGAATTTAAATAAACTCCGCTAAAGGGAGAGCTTCGTCTCCCGTTACTTAAAGGAAAACGGGACCTAATAAAAATGCCGGAATAAAAATGAGCAATTTTAAAGCTGTGTCAAATAGATATAAATCCCTATTTAAAATTCAGTTCCGTACAACAAATATGGCAATGAAGAGGGTCGAAGAGAAAACGAAATTTCCAGTTAAAATATCTGCAATTGAATAGTAAGCTGTATATTGTTTGCAGATTTTGTGTTTTGTTTTATTATTTTATTTTAATAAGTATAAATTATGAGAAAAGAAAGTTGTTTAAACATTTTAACGGTCATACGAAACATCCGAAAGGGGATTTATATCGGAATATAAAAATAAAAAGATATGGTCATAATGATGGTGATACAATGGTCTGCGTAACTGCCAGTTGTTCATTCACATCTGTGATGAAACTGATACAATTTGTATTTTATTTTGTGTAGTAGTAAAAATGTATTGTTTCTAATCTATGGCTCAAGACTACCTACCTACAATCGACAATGTCTACAATACGAGTAGGGTGGGGTAGGTAGGCAAAAGTCTTAGAGCAAAAAAACAATACAATGATATTTTATATCACAAGTAATTAAGAAAAATATTGATAAGATGTTATTCTCGTCTCAACAACTAAAAAGATATCAAGAACAAATATTTCACAGGCCAGAATATTCATGCCAACGTAGATTATTTTTTAAATTTCATCTTTTAGATGTTCTCTAATGAGAATAAATAAACGCCTAATCGCTTTTAACGGAAATTGAAATTGTATTAGCTGCAGAAAATGACCGACTCCTCGTTCATCGTAACAAAATACTCTATAGGTGCCATCCCTAACGGAAACAATAAGCATCTTCTCAACAGAAGACCCCTTAGTTTAAGTTCTCATAATAGGGTTACCATGATACTATGAAATGTTGTATATATTAAAGAGATGGGTTATTTATTGGATTGTGGATTTATATCGCCCTGAATACCTTGCTTGAAGGATTAGTTACATATAAATCTGTATATATAATATATTTAAAAAAATGTAATAGCACATTTATTATGGAATGTAATAACAAATTAATAATAATGTAATAAATACCACATTATTTTCTTAACTTACACTATTTTATTTAAAGCTGTGTAGTAGCGGCGTAAGATCTACTATCCCATATAAACCATACAAAGTGTTGTAAGAGGTGAGAGAGGGAAAACTGAAACAGGAGGTTGAGCGGCAGCATCTTTCTGATAATAATCCAAAATAATACAACATTGCGGTTGCCAGCCCTCCTATCAAGAGTGGCAAGTATAGCAAAATACCCTCTGTGGGGTAATCTATAGAGGAGGATTCAAATTCAAATCCGTTTGTGATATACAGGGTTATTTTTCAAGAGTAGCCAAATTTTAAACCTAAGTTCAAATATATAACTAATGATATACCGTTAATGCAGTTTTGAAAATATGAGTAAATAAGGCTTCTACTTTTATTTGAAATTATCCCAAATTGAATCTGATTTATGGGCAACAACGTTTTGTCTACCGATCGACCTTACATATGTAAAGTGTGCGCAGTAAAATCAGTTAAAATAATGCATTACCACACATTTTGAATTTAAAGATAAAAAGGACAGAATGTTTGAGATTTTTTAAATTAATTTTTTCACCTTGCCTATATTACTTATTCTGAATCTTCTCTGCAAATTTGGCCGGTTATTGAAAAATAACCCTGTATAAGTTACAATAGACAACAGTCTGAATGAATGATTTAAAGCTGAAATGACTTCAAAGGACGGTCAAACTTTTTGAGCTTTTTAAATCATATTCAAAATCAATTATTACTTTAAACTTTTAAACTTTGACTAGATTCTAGCTCATATCACACGTTATTTGGTTCCTATAGTCTTTTATCATTTTCGTCGATATTTTTTAATCTAATAGAGGAATGTATACCTATAAAGAATAAGTGTCCTGCAGCTCATAACGCAGTATTTTATAGATTTTGCCATAAATACCACGCTAGGTGGGCCGGCAATCCGTTATTATTATTTTCAGTTGTTTTCAGCGTGATGCTGCTGCCCCTCTCCTGTTTCAGTTTCCGTCTGTCCATCTTCTTCTTCTTCTTGATATGGGGGTATTGGATATTCTTACGCCGCTACTACACATCTCACTATGTATATGTAATGGTAAAAAAACAACATAAAAATCTTCATTATAACCTTTCAAATTCAAACATAAAAATAATAAAATTTATCCTTTAAATTGTCATTACTCGTAGCTTGGACACCAAGCAACAGACGAGGCCTGAATTGCGAAACGTATCTATTAGATAACAAGGACGGCAAAGAAAAACTTTATTACTTAAATAAGAAACCTTTTCGACTTTTAGGTACTTTTCCTTCCAACATTAAGAAAATAAATTAAAATTATTTTTAATGCTATAAAGATAAAAGTAACAATTAGATTTTTGTTCTTACTGTTGCCGCATTACCATGTTGATGAAAACAGACATATTATTTAAATGTAAGTACTTCTGAAGTCTGTATAAGACTAACACGGGGAGCAGCGTCAAAGGTGCGAGACGTCTGGTGCTACGATCGCCAATTAGTCGCCCAAGCGTGCGATTAAAGCAAATCCTCGCAGGTCCAGCAGTGGACTTTAATGTGACGAAGAAGATAATTATATTCTATCTGGTTCTTCTGAATGTATATAATATGCAATATGCATAAAATATATGTTCCATCAAATTATGCATTTCCTTTCCTTTATTTATATCTACGTAGGTAAATGTCGGTAAATAAATCGACTGTGTTTAACGTGTGGTTGCGACGGGATTTTTTTTTGTTTCGAAGGTGAAAACGAAGAAAATGGCTGAATATTTCACTAAATTCACTTATCACTGCATATTAAAAAGAGTTATTTAGACTGTTATGTTTTTAGCATTCATTAAATATCTGTACCTATGATGAACGCGATCCTACTGTACTATGGCTATGGATTGTTACCAACTGATGACGACGACTGTTGACTGATATAAGAGGTTTTTTAAACATCATTAATTTACTTACTTACTACTACTTTATCTTCACGCACAATCCCTGACGGGTAGCCAGAGAGAACAGATCGCCAAGTGTCACGATCCTTACATATCTCTTTCGCTTCTTTCAGATTCATAATCTTCTTCATACATGCACGTCTAGGTATCCGAGTACTTTGACCTCCCTCTTCGAGCAGTTTGCTCACATGGTCTTCGAGTTAGTCTCGGTCTACCTCGACACCTTTAATATTAACTTCGCGCTATATATTTTCTTCACCATTCGGTCTTTACTCATTCGCTCAACGTGCCCAAACCATCGAAGCACGCCCTTATCAATTTTTGTGATAAGGTCATCTTCAACCTGTTATATTGCGAATCTCTTCGTTTCGCTTTCGGTCGGCCATGGTAACGCCGCACATTTTACGAAGAGATCGCATCTCCACTGCATTCAACTTGCTTTTATGCTTCTTCTGGCATACCCAGGTTTCGCTGCCATATAACAAAGTTGGTACCAACACTGCGTTATGTATTGCAAGGCGTGCGCTCTTCACTACGCCTTGCCTTTTGACTAAAGCAGTCAAGGCACCATTGACTTTGTTCCGGCAGCGACACGCCTGTCCACATCTAAATCACATCTTCCATCCCGGCTAAAAGCACTCTCAAGTATACAATTTCATTTACCTGTTCTAGACATTCTTGATTTACCCATATTTCACACTTCTGTTCTCTTCGTCCCTTTCAAATACCAGAACCTTAGTTTTATTGGCATTCAAACGGAGACCTTTAATTTCACATTCCTCTTCATATACGCGTGACTAATGCCTGCAGTTCTGCCTCTGATGGTGCAATAAGCACTGCATCATCAGCATACAGCAGACAATTTACTTTATGTCACCAATTTCACACCCAGACAGCTATCTTTCAGCTTCTGTAAACAGCTGTCGAGATATAGTATGAACAGCCAGGAAGACATGACACAACCCTGTTTTACTCCTGTTTGACGCTAAACATGGGTGACAGGTCATGCCCTACCCGCACACAGGCTTTACAGTCGCAGTAAAGTGCCTGCACAGCCCTTAGCAATCGACCATCCACACCGTACCCCGGCAACAATTCCCACATTTTCTTCCTTACAACCTTATCAAATGCTTTCTCAAGATCCACAAAAGCACAGAAAATCCTCTGGTTAGCAGCCAGAAGCTTCTCCGTGATCATGCGGAGAGAAAATATTTGATCCGTGCATCCTCTTCCAGGTCTAAACCGCATTGAGCCTCCCATAGAAATCTTTCCGATTTCTCTTGCATCCTACGTGTCAAAACCTTCGAGTATACTTTACTTGTTAAACTGGTCAGGCTGATCGCCGATAGCACCCGCAGTCAAAATGTGAACCTTTACCTTTATATAAAGGCACAATGACTGCGGATCGCCAATCATCCGGGACGTCCCCCGTCCGCCAGCACAAATTGCACAGCAGATGAAAGCTGTCCCAGACGCGAGGCCCACCATACTTGATCATTTCAGCAGTAACTCTGTCTAGTCCCGCGGCCTTACCACATTTCAAACTTCGAATCGCACGTTCAATCTCTTTCATACTGATGACCTCAGCGTCATCGAGGTCCAGGTCTGGCGTACCAGTCACGGAGTCATCCCGGATCCTCACTAAGATCATCACACGCATACATTTCTATAAAATTGCTCCATCGCTGCATGACGTCCGATTTTTCTGTGAGGACGTCATTGTCTCGAAACTTTGTTCATTCTAGGCTGTCGCACCACTTCGGGTCCTTCCAACCTCTTTCCAGAAGAGTTTGAGTTCTCCTAAAGTTGTGCGACAACCTTTTGTCCGCTTCCATTCTACACCACGCATTTCAATCAATGCTTTCGTGAACTTTCTGCAGCTTATATCTTTCTTTCATCTTCTCATATCCTTATCATTACTAGAGGCCAAGTAGTCTAACCATGCTTTCTTCTTCTTCTTTACAGCTTCTTCACTTCATCATTCCACCATGCATCTCTTCTTTTACTACTGCTCTTTTTATTGTTCCACATACTTTTCCGCTGCACTTACCATTCCATCCCTAAGGTTCTGCCATGTTCTCTCCACACATTCATTTCTGCCATCGATGGTGTCAAGTTACTCGCATGATATTTGTCCCTAGTATCCGCTTCCTGAAGCTTCCAACTTCGGATGCGACAGACCGATTGCGGTTCTGTTACCGCCGTCCGGTAGCGCCAACCCGCGAACAGACCCCTAAATCTAGTGATCACTAGATAGTGATCCGTTCCTAGGTCAGCACCCCTGAACACTCGCGTATCCATCACCTGTTTTCGCAGTCGGTCATCCACCAGGAACAAATCGATCATACTTCTCTCATTCTTACTTTCTCTAGTATACATATGGATTTTCTTGTGATTAAACATAGTGTTTGTCACAAGAAGACCCTTTTCCTTGCATACCGCTAGTATGTTGCCAGCATCATTAACTCTTTATCGCCAAACTTTCCAAGCACCGACTCGTACCCTGGTCGAGCGGTACCAACCCATCCATTCAAATCACCACATACAACAATTCTTTCGTTTTCCTAGCCAAATCTAGAACTTACATTCTCCCAAACTCCTCCAGCTCAGCCCTGACGACGAAGCTACCGGCGCATAAACAGCCAAAAGGAATAACTTCGTCAGTCCCAATTTAAAGCGAACCCAGAGTAGTCTTGAGTTCACAATTTATATTCAGTCATAACATCGACCAACCGAGACGACAGCAGCACTTCCACTTCCTGGCGGGCGCTCCGCCTCCGGGACCTGGACCATAGAGCAACGCCACCAGGAGCTCTTCAGTACCACTGCCCTTCCGTTTGGTCTCTGACATACACACGACATCTAATTCTCTTTCTTTCATTATTTCAATCAACTCATTCGTCTTATCTTTCATGTTTCCTCTAATATTCCACGCCAATCTGCACTCTGTCCTCCACCTTCCGCCGTGTCGGGCTGTGTGACGGGTGGCGGTCCCCATCGCCACCCGTCACGCACATCATTAATTTAAGAGGTTATTTACGTGGTAGAGTCTTGCTACAGCTATATTGTGGATACGAATATATTTTTTATCTTTTTAAAAAACGTAACCTCCACACTAGGATTTTCTCCTGTATCGTGGGGGCAGTTTACAAACATAAATTGCACAAGGACAAACATCCAGACCCGGAACAGTTATTTGTAGGCCATACAAATACTTATTCCGTGCGGGATTCGAACCCGCGGCCCTTAACGCTGCAAATCAATTGCTAAGCCACTGCGCCACGGAGCCGTCGAATATGTCGGCTCGACCGACCACTCCTTCACAGAATACCAGCGTAAAATATCATCTTAATGCTGCTGTTTCGTATGGTGAGTGTAAAGAAGCGGAGACCCTTTTTACTGGAAATGGGGCATTCCATCTTAGTCTTCAGGGGTGACAACGCATCTTCATTTTGATTACTAACCGAGGATTGATGGTGATGTCTATGGGCCACAGTATCTACTTACCATCAAGTGGACTGTGTGTTCGTTTGTCACCCTTATTCTATAAAAAAAAATTAAGAATAAACACACATTCTTTTCATTAACTGAGTTGAATAATTTCATTCAACTGAATTCAATCTGGGCCTCTTTAAGGCAATAGTGAATAGGTTCTTGTTACGCCAGGACAGTGCGTTTTACCATCTAGGTCCTCATCACCAGTTACTACCAGGTAGGATTGTGGTCATGCCAGCTTCAAATCCATCAAAACTTTGTAATATAAATGAAAAAAATTAAAATCATGTTTCGAAGCTATTTGAAACAACTCTAAGGATGTTCTATTGACATGGATGCAATATCGGCTCCCTTCCCATTAGACCGTAGCAAACAATACTTAAATGCCCACTCATCTTTATATTGCCGGTATTGATTTTATGGAGTGAGTGATGGTGAAGGGCGTTTATTAAGGAAAGAGAAAAGCTATAAGTATTTAAAATGATGTGATTGCAATTTTGTGTTGAAATCTGTCAATTATTTTACGAAACTTTAAGGATCTATTATTCGTTCATATTATAGTTTTGTGTGTTTTTTTTTATAGAATAAAGATGACAAGCGAGCAAACAGTCCACTTGATGGTAAGTGGATGCTGCGACCCAGATATCCATATCTATCCTCGATTACGAATCAAAATGCAAATGCGTTGTCACCCCTGAGGATTAAGATGGAATGCCTCGTTACCAGTAAAAAGTGTCTCCGGTTCTCAACACTCACCATACGAAACACAGCAGCATTAAGCAGCTATTTCACGCTGGTATTCTGTGAGAGCGTGGCCCTTCCCCGGTAGAGCCGATCCATTCGTGCTGCAGTCATAATATAGCAGCAGCATGGCTCTACTACGTAAAATTATAGTCCATTGTTTAGAACTTGATTCAAACTATTCCTATTGAATTAACACAGATTGCTCGGGGATGATGGATGATAATGAAATATAGACTACCTTACCTTTTTATCAGGTAACAAGGTATTATGCTCCTTAGCGTTTAGTTGTGGCGACGCAGAGCTGCGGGCTCGAATTTCGCTTGAACAAGTGTTTTATGGCCTACAAATAATTGTTTCGGGTCTGGATGTTCGTCCTTGTGCAATTAATGTATGTAAACCACATCCACTATACAGGAGAAAATTCTACTATTAAAACTTTAACGTTAAAGTTTTAAAAAGAGATATTATATTCTTTAGTTTTCTTCTTCATTCTTATTTTGATTCTTAATCAAAAATAGATGTAGATGTGTATGAACCATAGCATCCACTTTACCATCAGGTGGATTGTGCGCTTATTTGTCACCCTTTTTATAAAAAAGTATGTCAGCGTCATCCACGACTAGATTTTTAACTTGTTCCATGCCAATTCAGATAAACATAAAGTTATTTTACAATCATATCGGTGTCTGTCTGCCACAGAGATTTTTCTCTGAGTGTTTTTATTCGAAAATTTGATTTTTGCCTGACAACCGTCTTTAAGTAACAGCATTTAGTTGTCAGGTAACATTCAAATTTTCGAATAAAAGGTTTTAACAGTTAAATAGGTAAGTTGAAAATTAAGAAGGAATGCATTGTTACGAGTAAAAAGGGTCGATACACGATGTCTTAGCACTGACTTCAGAAGCTATTATGAGAAAATTATTTTATTATTTTTAGTTTTTGAAGTCGTTTTTATCATTTTATAGTTTTTTTTTTACTTTTGTGTGGTCTAAGGTATATCAGAAGTCTAAATAGTTGTTTTTTTTATATAAAAGATGGCAAATGAGCATGCAGCTCCCTTGATGGTAAGACACTACCGCCGCTCATAAACAACCGCAACACCAGGGGATTGCAAGTGCGTTGCCGGCCTTTTAGAAAGGAGTAAGCTCTTTTCTTGAAGGTCCCTAAGTCGTATCGGTCCGGAAAAATCACTGGTGATAGTTAATTCCACAAGGAAGTTGTACGCAGTTTATACTAAATCTATGATTGTATTGTGTCTATGAAAACTTCTGATGGACCGCCAATCATGCAGATGATATGGATGGTATCGCGAGTTTAGTCGCAATGTGCGATGCGAATTAGTCTGAACAATTCTTATGAGCGCTTCCCGTCGTAGATGTGATAGAATATTCAAAGAGATGTTACATCTCTTCACAGCGCAGTTACGTTAAAATCTTCATCCCCTATCTTTTTACGCTTAGGAATGGAATTATTTCTTCAAATTTATATGGCATCACACCTAAGGTATAACCATGTTGAATGCACAAGAAAATGGGTCGGCTTTACGGGAAGGACCACATTCTCATAGAATACCAGTATAAAACAGCAGCTTAATACTGCTGTGTTTTATATGGTAAGTGTAGAGAACGGGAGATCCTTTTTACTGGTAACGAGGCATTCTACTTTAGTCCTCAGGGGTGACAACGCATCTACATTTTGATTCATTATCGAGTATAGATGGAGATGCCTATGGGTCACAGCATCCACTTACTATCTATCATGTGGACTGATGCGCGTTTGTCAGCCTTATTATATAAAAAAGTTAATATATAAGTACTATATTAATTTATATATTTCCAAGATTTTATGTTTATATTCTCAGTATAAATTTACCAACATAAATCAGATCGTATAGCTCTAGCCCTACGAATAGAAAGGCAAGGTTGGTAGCGGCGATTCGTCACGCGGTCACGGAACCATTAATTTCTATAGAAAAGTACATTTAAAGCTTTTACAGCACTTTCGATAACATCAGAACTACATTAGAGCTTTATTTTTCACGTGTGTTTCATGTCCAGCAGAAAACAGGTCTAAATTATTTAACAAGTATCTCATTATTTTACATATATGTATATAAATCATTTTTTTCTTTTAATAATCAATTTTTTTACGTGGTAGAGCCATGCAACAAATTCTTGCAACATAAGCCACCACCTATATTAGTGGTATAGTTGTAGCACGAATGGGTCGGCTCGACCGGGGAAGGACCACGCTCTCACAGAACACCAAAGTAAAATAGCAGCATAACGCTGCTGTGTTTCGTTCGTATGGTGAGTGTAGAGAACCGGAGACCCTTTTTAGTGGAAATGAGGCATTCCATCATAGTCCTCACGGGTAATGACGTATCTGCAGTTTGATTCGTAATCGAGGATAGATTCTAATAGCCACAGCAATCACTTACCATCAAGTGGACTGTGTGCTTGTTTGTCACCCTAATGCTATTAAAAAAAATTGTTTTCACCTGTGTGTAGTCGTATGTGAAATTTCATATTATTATAATTCAATATGTAAATTATATTGACATAAATAGATAGTTCTAAGAAAAAAAGTAATGTTTTTTTTTAAATAGGTAAATCTCGCGAAAATCTTTTATGTAATATAAAATGTGTAATGTAAAAAATTTATGGGTTTGATTTAATTTAAAGTTAGTCTTCTTCCTTTTAGTACATTTAAATAAAAGCTTGTTTTTAAAAATATTTTTTTGCTATTATAAAAAATCCCTAACCTTTACCGAGTTATAACTCTTAAAAATTGGTATGGCGGCCATTTTGTTTTCCGCCATTTTGATTTTTTTCACCACCGCCAAAATTTGCCCAGGGTGTAAGTTGATATTACTTAAGACACGACCCCGCTAAGTCTTACCGTTTAGCCGGGCAATAGCACACCCTCTTCACGAAGACACGGACGTCATTTTATTCGTACTCTTCTTAGCAAACCCTTTCATTTGATATCCATATCATGGCGTGCATAAAAAATACATAGTCCGCCATCTTTGAGTGTTCACCATATTGTATTTAGAGTGACGTCGTTTTGATTACAGACTTCAAAAAAAGAAGGAGGTAGGTACTCAATTCGACGGTATGTTTTTTTTATGTGTGTTACGTCTTTGAACTTTTTTCTAGGTGAACCGATTTTGATGATTCTTTTTTTATTTGAAAGCTGGTGCTTCTCATGTAGGAGATTGTTTTGCTGGGACTACATGAGAAGCACCAGCTTTCAAATAAATTAAATTTGATCAAGATCTGACCAGTAGTTTTTGAGTTATCCTTAATAATGCGTATTTAATTGACTTCCACTACATTGATGTTCTCATTTTATTTATAATGAAGTCGGTTTTACAAATGTTTAAATTTTACCACTAGTTTTTGTATTCTTGTCAGCAAACCCTTTCATTTTATACCCATATCATGAGAGTACACAGAAAATAACTAGTCTACCATTTTGGGCGGTTCGCTTTATTGGATTTAGAATGATGTCACTTAGCTAACCATGCATTATCGTCCAAATTAAACATGTATGCAAAATTTCAGCTCGATCGGTTGAGGATAACGGCCTTAAAATTCAGTTGCGAGAAGAAGATTTAACTAGTAGTAGCTACAAAAACAGGCTCTAAAGATTTCTTGAGAATCGCACCAGATCGTCTAATACTGACCACAATTAGTAATCCAACTGGTTTACATCTATGCTGAACATTTTGTGCTCTTTGATCAGGAGCAGTCTACTAGTCTTTGGTGTATTTTTAAAAGTGTAATTCTGCACGATCCAAAACAATCTCTTGATATACTTAAATCGTCGTGACTCCTTGATAAGACATCAAAACCGCGATTGATGCAGGATGATAACCACCTTAAACTTTTCCAACAAGTCGCAAAGCTTTTTTAAAGTTATGAGCATACGCTTTGTCATTTTGCTTGTTGCATAGTTTTAAAAAATTTCCCATCAGTAAAGAGCACATTTTTGTGTCTTCCAGCAGCGTATCGGGACAGCAAACGTTGCCATTGATACCTGTCCATCGACAGAAAATTATACAGGACATCCACTGGCTTAAATTCCACGGTATTTATCTCTTCACCCTTTCTACGGCAACGCTTTCACACAGTACCGCAGCCTCGACCCAGGCCCGACAAAGTAGTAGTGATATTCTCATCTCCGGTTGTCATCGGCTGCGTACTGAAATATCAGCCGTCCATTTACTTTCGCTCTCTACAGCCCCCTACAGTGACTTCATTGTGAAGCAAGGACTCTATATAATTAACTCTTTCTTGCAGATGCGGCCCTACAGTAAGTGGACGTGATCTAACCCCGACGGTTCCCTACCGTTTGCCACCCTCGGGACACGGCCTGTTGTTTAATTAATTTTGCCAACTTCCGTTTGCCACCATCGGGACACGGCCTGTTGTCTTACTGAAGGTAGGAATCACTATTTGTCGCTTTCAAATCACTGTCTCTTCCTTGATTGGCACCGGATAGTGCCAATGGCCTTCTTGAGTCAATCTATCAATATTTAATTCAGGTATTCCCATTATCAACTTTGATTTATCGTAATTGCTCACCTAATCTGTAATGGTAAGGATCAGGACATTAGGATTAGGAAAATGTTTTTTTTTAAACTTCGTACTGTATCTATGCCACTCTTATCATATAGCCCTCTAGTCAACTACGTTTGACTCATCGCTACTACTACCACTATTCTCACTCTCTAGCGGAGATACATGAAAAGTTAACCAGGGCTTAATGTGATCAGCTGGATATATATTCTTGTACCTCTTTTGAGAGTGGCCATCGATGTTTGATACTTCATATCTGTCTTTGTCTAAAACAGATGTTATTTTAAAAGGGTCGCGATACTTCGGAGCTGGTTTCCTACTTTTTCCCTTCTCAGGATTGTGATTTGATATCATGACCAAGTCACCTTTTTTAAAAATCTTACTTTCAGCTCGCGTCTTATTAAAATTCTCTTTCATTTTCTTTTGTATTTCTTTAATATTGTTCTCCACAGTAGTTCGTATCTCTTCTCGATTATTCTTATCAGGTTCTAATGCTGCTTGCAAGATGTTTTCCGACTATCCAACTATTCTTTGACCAAAAACCACTTCCGCAGGTGACTTGCCGATTCCTTTATTCATGATGTTGTTCAAACTCCGCTGTAATTTTTGTATATTTAAGTCCCAGTCCTTTTCTTCAAGATTGTAGTTCAATGCAGCCAATGAGTTCAAGACTGTTCGATTGTAACGTTCAATCTGTCCATTTGCTCGTGGTGTAGCTACTGCGTTGAGGACATGTTTAATTCCTAAAGACTCTGTGAATTTTCGAAACTCTTTAGAAGTGAAACTCGTGCCTCGATCGGAGACGACAATTTTGGGGCAACTGAAATTTGAAAATATATCTTCAAGAGCTTTAATAGTCGTTTTTGACTTTGTATTCCTGACAGCCTTTAGGAAGATGAATTTACTAAATCCGTCAATTACCCCTAAAACATACGTGTTGCCTCTTATACTCTTAATAAATCCATGTGGAGTGTGTGGAAGATGGTCGAAGTCTTAGGAATCGGGTGCAAGTAACCTGTTTTCTTTCCAGACATTTCCTTGCTGTATGCACAGTTTATGCAAGCAGCAACATATTTCTTAATGAAGCGTTTCATTTTGGGAAACCAGTAATCTGTACTTATTTTCTCTAGCGTCTTCTCAAATGAAAAGTGACCCGCTTCGTCGTGGTTCATTTGACAAATTAGCCACCGTGCACCATGAGGTACTACCCATTTTAATTTGCGATTGACGCGTCTGTATAGCTTATCATCTCGAAGGACGTAGTTATTTGTGAAATACTTGAAATCATGTTCACTCGTAGTGAGTATGATCTTTATGTGCTTCAGACGATGATCTGTCATCTGTACTGTATGCAGCCAGTCGTTAGCTGTGATTTGAAATACTTCTAGTTCTTCTTGTGCTTCTATCGGCATAGGGTTGCGGCTTAAGGTGTCTACATGTTACATGCTGTGACCAGGTCTGTATTCAATGGTAAAATTCTTGCAACATAAGCCACCACCTCGCGACTTTCGGTAATAGATCTCTTTTTGTCAGCGTAGTTCGCAATGCAACGCAATCAGTCATTACCTTGTGCGAGAGTTGACATTACCAGTTTCACTATTAATTTTACTCCATGTCATTTTAATTTTATTAGAAGCTGTCTTAATTTTATTGCTCAAATGCAAAGACTTGGCTGTGGAGCACACTCTTTTAAATATTTTTGAATATTTTTTAACAAATTCCCTAAATTCGACGCTAGGATTATATGACCTTTCATGGTAAAGTTCATATAACCTTTGTTTGCTCTTATGGACTCTAATGTAGCCCATTCATTGAATGCGTATTATCAAAAATCTAGATTATTTTGGTTTGAAAGTGATGGAAGTTTTGTCACTATGTTACTTCTAAACTTCTCCAAGCGACGTGCATTTACTGGAACAAACACAACTTTCTCATCTACTTGCTTTTGTGAACATAACGTAACGAAACTAACTGTCCACAGTGATCAGAACTCATTTTTGAATTATACATTTATGCAACGGCTTAACATCTGTAAAATGTTATCTATGCATGTTGCACTAGATTCAACAATACACGTTGGCTCTTAAAATAAATTAAAAGACCAAATGATTTAAACAATGATCTCCACACAACAGATTTATTCTGTTTATTAAACAACAAAACTTCCTCCATAATTTTTTCCAATGTATCATATATAGAACATGGGGTCTGTAGACGCTCACAACAATGAGGTGCTCAAACTCCACATGCCATTTCTACAGTTCGCTCAACAGAGAGACTTACAATATCTCTACGAGCCACCTCTTAAAATCGTTTCTCTATTGAAAGAACTGACCACCGGGTGATTACTGAAGTTAAACAATAAGTTAAAGCTTTTAACCAATGTTCAGTAATACATAAAATATGAATATTGTTGCTATTTAAGAACAATTCAATTTCTAGATCTTTGCCTATCATGCCTTGTAAATGTTGATGCACCAGGTGTAAATAACAGTGATCAAGTGTTATAGTGAACATATTGTCGCAATAAGAACAATAATAAGTACTGATCGTGAAATAAATAGTTATTATTTCACGATCAGTACTTTCAAGT
This sequence comes from Parnassius orleans, assembly GCA_029286625.1. Taxonomy (NCBI): domain Eukaryota; kingdom Metazoa; phylum Arthropoda; class Insecta; order Lepidoptera; family Papilionidae; genus Parnassius; species Parnassius orleans. The sequence goes on along the minus strand of JAGSMP010000054.1, from coordinate 2,712,700 downwards.
ATTTTCAAGTATCAGTACTTGCAACTTCTCAGACTGATCGGTCGGCATATACCTACACCAATAATTTATTTATTTATAAGTCACCAATAATTTAAGGCCGCTGCATACGTAACGTGTTTTATTCCGGACGGAGCGGGACGTCAAATTTTGGAAATATCGTTTTATAGAAAATGGACGTGAAAATGCATACGTTACGAATGCACGGACGGGACAGGGACGTGGCATGAACGGGACGGGAAAAATATCGTCGGCGACGATGTTTACCCCGTCCCGCCCCGCGCGCGCCACGTCCCGTCCGTGGTTCCGCCGCGTATGCACTGTCGCTCCGCCAAATCTTCAAATCAAAATCCATCTTTCACAACAATAATGATTTTTGGGGTGTGCGAGCCTGAAGAAATAGAAAAGTTTTCTAATTTTTGTAATGATAGTTTTAAAATTTTCACTTTCCTAATAAGTTACATAATTTGCTTTGATATAATGGATAATAATTGTATGTTGTGTAATTGTATGTAATATGTACAATAATATTATAAGTGTATATTAGAAAGAAAACAAATAAATTTAAATGTCTGTATGGCTGGAATAAGCATGTAAAACAGGCCCATAGAGAAGCTAAACTTGATTATCAATAATTATACATCATTTACGGTAAGTCACAGGGCGGGCCTATTTATAATAAAATGCGGGAAAATTTCAAATGCGGCAAAATATTCAAATCAAGGCTTAAGTTTTGTCAAAAACCAAGAGCAAATTAGGATGGATATTATTATGCACTAAAAGATTAGATAGTAAAGTCACCCTTCCAGTGAGTGTTCAAGGTGTAAGCGAACCAGGCAAATTGCAAATATTTTTAAAGACCAATTTCAATTGAACCAATATGCCGCAAGTGCCCAATACTGAGCGATGCACATTTATGCAATAGACATTGCTAATATTATTTCTAAGATGAAGAGAGGAATATCTTCTGGACATGATGGTCTCAGTGTTGCGCACTTGCAATATTCTGGGAGACATCTAAGTAGACACAACTCTACAACACACACAGTTCGGTTTTCGAAAGGAACTCTCAACTGTGAGTGCGATACTAGAGCTAGTGCTGTGCCACGTTATAATTGAATATTTTTTAATAATATGATTTCTTTCGTAGTAATTATAATGTAATTATAGTATTAGAAGTAAATATCCTTTGTATTCCTAACCCATATGGATCATAAAATAAAACATTTAATAGCTTTGTTATATAGGAAACTAACAAAGTTTAATGAGGTTAAATAGGTACTTAACTAATATCAGTTTTCCGAAAAGCCGTGATGTTAATTCAGTCATGTCATTAGTTAAATAAGTGGGTGATAGCGATAAAAGGCCCAACTTGAGCCCGACATTAGGAGTTCTGTATGTTCCTCGCATTTCAGTGCTTCGTCCATCAAATCATCACATCATCACCAAAAATATATTGATATTAGGATAAAATATCTCGTTCGCAAAACTGCTATAAAGCTAACAAAGAGACAGCTATGCAATAAATTGAACCTTTTAAGGGGCAGTAAATTTATTATATTTTGTGTTTATTTAATAATCATCGTTTTATAAATTCACTCCTGTTTTTTATTGACTTGCGAAAATCTACCAAATATTTACTTACTTACCCCATATTTACTAAATACTTACCTATTATTTAACTTATTAAGATTATGAATTTAATAAAATTAACACATAAGCGTCAATCATGGCGCATCACTATTTAACCTCTTCATCTATGTATAGTGAGCGCTACGCGTGCTCTATAGCTTGCTTATAAATCACAACTAATAAGAAGTGCTAGAGCACTTATAAATACTCTAAGCTAGAATACTTCACACGTCTCCTCTCAGAATAATTACTAGAATTTTTATTTATTTTGCTTCTATAAAAAACGTTACCTCCACACAAGGATTTGCTCCTGTATCGTGGGGCAGTTTACATACATAAATTTCACAAGGACAAACATTCAGACCCGGAACAATTATTTGTAGGCCATACAAATACTTGTTCCATGCGGGATTTGAACCTGCGGCCCTTAGCGCAGACACTCATTGCTAAGCCACTGCGCCACGGAGCCGTCAAGAACATAGCCGGAGAATAGAGAGTCCTATAATAAGAATAAAATTTTATAGCTGAACTCTTTATACATATTATGACGTTTAACATGGTACAAAATAAGATAGAGAAAAATAAACTATGTTATTCTCACCTTCTTTCTTTTACAAGGTTGTTGCTGTTTCTCCATTCCATAGACACCTTAATTGATGTGCCAATTAGCGAAACAAAAACGTTGTCGATAAATTCATTTACGGCCGGTCTCAATAACCTATCTATCTCATACTGGAAGTTAAAATGTCTACCATTGGTATCTATAGTTACATTTTTCCGTTTCAATAATCAAAGATAGATAGAAATATTTAACCATCACATTGATCTACCGTTCGGAAGACTTACCGACTACTTGAGTTAAGTGGGTTCATAGAAAAAAAACAGCTGACTGTTTCAACAACGTTTAAGCAAGCAGTTAACTGGCGATAGTTCAAATTACCAGATGTCAGAGTTTTGTCTATCGCCCAATTTTGAGAGTTATTTTGAAATATTCTATGACTTATTAAATTAGGGATTTTTATTAGTCCGGTTCGTAATACTTATTTAAATCAATGGAAGTTTATGGAAGCTTCATCTGACATCTTACAAATTATCCATAAACTTATTATGGGTTTCACAGGGAATAAATAATAACTGTGTATGTTTAATCGACACTGGGTTTGCTTCACGGAACGCACACAGAGGGCACTGCTACCGTAGTACAATAACAGCGGCACGACCGCGGTCTGCCTTCTCTTTTGTTGCTAGATCACAATTACCAATAAATCGATTACGAACGTATTACCCGTTTTCCTCTCTGCTCCCTCAAGATATTATCCATCATTAATTCTTTAACTCCAACTTATCAAAAGTCCACTGCTGAACTTAGGGGGAATATTTGCCATAGTTCCCTCTCTTAGCAAATGGTTTGGCAACCGCAATTTTTTATTATTTTAAGTTGTTATCACTTATCAGGAAGATACTGTTGCATATCTCCTGTTTCATTTCCCTATATCGTCTTTTACGGTACTTTATGGGATGGTATGGGGTAGTGGATATTCTTACACCGCCACTCAAGCTCTAAGAGCTTCTAAGTAATAATATATATTACGCCACCATAATTATATTTTACGCCACCGCTACACGGCATTATCAAGATCCTGCCTCAACATCATGATTTTGAAATATTTTCATCCAAGCAGATAAAGCTTTGTTGAATAGTCTATAGTTTTCCGCTTAGCAAGTGGTAAATCCATATAAATTAAAATCAATTGCCGCATGTATGAAAGATTATCACTAGAGAACGGCTGAGCCGATTTTATCGGTCCGATTTTACTCATAATTCGACCTGGTAAGTAGCGCTGTTGTCGGGATCATAGCATAGCATAGGCGACTTTACTCCTTTTGCTTTTACTAGTTTACTACCATGGACGTACTGCTAGTAGTATTATTTATTCTGTGGTACTGGAGAGTTGTGTTCTGTGACGTACTGTATCCTCTTAGTAGTCTGTGGACATACTACCTACATGCAGTGCTACCAGATACGCGATAATTACCGTAAATGCACGGTATTTTGTATCAAAACACTGTAATGATCTATTACCGTGTCGTTTTCTACGGTATTTTTATATAAATTACCGTGTAAATAATAGTCGAATTTGAATCCAAAATTATAAAAAATGCGTAAAACTAAACGCATATTCTATAGGGTCCGCCATCTAACTTTTTTTTTCAACTAGTGCTTATTTCGTGAATGGCAACACTTAGCTCATGTCTAATTTGACAGATAATTAGTTTTATCCTTCCGCTCAACGAATATGGTTGTGTATACGCTTGAACAACGCTGGGAAATATTGCGACATTACTTTGAAAATCATGGTAATGTTGCAGAATGTGTGCGAAAATTGCGTACGGATTTTGGAAGAAATGAAGCACCGTCAGCTCCATGTTCGTTACCTTGTAAAAGTGAAAGAAACTGGCATCCTCATCGATAAACCAACGCGTGAAAAGCCAAAACAGTGCGTACACCGAGAATATTGCTGCTGTGGCCGAAAGTGTGCGTGAAACGCCATCAACATCAGTTCACCGTCGTTCTCAACAATTGACATTTCGGAGACATCATTGAGACGAATTTTGCGTAAAGACCTTGGTATGACGCCGTACAAAATCCAATTGGTTCAGGAGTTCAAGCCAACTGACCATCCAATGCGTTTTCGCTTCGCTAAGTGGGCCTGCAATCGACTTGCAGAAGATGCGGATTTTGCAAAAAATCATCTTTTCAGATGAAGCTCATTTCGAACTTGGCGGGTATGTAAACAAACAGAATTGTCGCATTTGGGGCACAGAAAACCCGCACGCATTCATCGAAAGCCGGTGCACCCAAAACGAGTCACTGTTTGGTGCGGATTTTGGTCCAGAGGCATAATTGGGCCATTTTCTTCGAAAATGAGCAAGGTGTGGCTGTTACAGTCAATGGCGATCGTTATCGGGCCATGTTGAACGAATTTTTGTTCACAGAAATTGAAGAGGAGGATATTGGCAACATTTGGTTTCAACAGGACGGCGCAACGTGCCACACAGCCGACGCTACACTTGATGTTTTGCGCCCTGTTTTGAAAATCGCATTATCAGCCGCAGAGCTGATGTCGTTTGGCCACCTCGGAGCTGCGATTTGACACCGTTGGACTATTATTTGTGGGGTGCCGTCAAAGATAAGTGTTACGCCGACAAGCCAGAGACAATTGACGCTTTAAAGGACAATATTCGTGAAGCCATTGGTGAAATACAGCTGCACACAATCGATAATGTACTCAAAAATTGGACCGATCGTGTAGGCTACTGCATGACCAGCCAGGCAGCCATTTGAATGAAATTATTTTCCATCATTAACCGGAAGGATTGTACTTTCAAATAAAAAGAAATTTGAAAAATATTTAGTAGTTTTTTAATAGCATTTTAAAAAAAGTTATTTATGGACCCATTAATTAGGTGTATTTAATCAGCAACACCGGCCGCCGCTGTTCGGGAAATCCCCAAACATTTCATTGCTTGTCAGGTAAAAAATTCCGGCAAAATGAAAAAGATTTTCAGGAAGTGTTGTTTTCTTTTGTATAACTTATATTAAAATGAGTAGTATTAATGAATGAATGGAATTACATTTCTTTAAATAATTTTTTGCTGTTTACTGGTCCATAAAATATTATTTTTCTTTAAAAAATCGTACAATACGAGATCATAATGGGCAGCGATGAAAGTGAAAGTGATAGTTACGAGACTGATACTGAAACTAGACCAATATCCTCCAAAATAACAAAAGCTGGGCAAAAAGGTGAGTAATTTAAAATTAAAAATAGTATTTTATTAATTATAATTATTAAAATTTTCTTGAATAAAACTTTCTTGGTACACACAGTTAAGTAATGTTTTCTTTGTTCACAGATAGCTCAGTTATAGGACCAAAGTGTAGAAAATATATTTAAATTTTAAATTCTCTCTTTGTCTCACTCTAATGCATGCGAGAGTCTGTTCAGTCAAGTAAATGACATCAAAACGAAGAAAAGAAATATACTGATTACGAAGACTATAAATGGAAACACTTTGGTTAAGCAATCTATTCACAGAAATGGAGATTTTGTTGATATTACACCATCGAAAGACATGATTACAAAAATGACTTCGTCAATTTATGACCAAGAAGTGGAGCTTTAAAAAAAATATTTCTAATAAAAAATATCATAAAAACATATTTTATTTTACATTGATACAGTAATATACACTGTAATTTCAAAATAAATCTAAGGTAATTATACTTAAAACACGGTAATTTTAGTCTGCTGACACGGTAGTTTGAAATTTTCATCTGGTAACATAATATACAAAACTTAGGCTGGCTTTTCACTATGGGATATAATATATATTATATACCGAAATATAAATTATTCCACACTGTGAGATATAACTTTTAACCAGTGTGTGTTCATCATTGGATTACCCCCTGTACCCCGTACACGGTTCTGCGGCGGTGCGGAACGGTGTGCGGGGTACAGGGGGCGAAATATAATACGAAAATATCGCTCGGTCGATCGAAAAAATATTTATAGTTTGAGATGTAATATATATTATAGCTCAATGTAAACGGTCTCACGGAATACCAGCGTAAAATATTAGTTTAATGCTGTGTTTCGTATGGTGAGTGCGGTAGCGAAGCCTCCATAGAAGCCGAGAAGCCGGGCTTGCCTATCAAACCGCTCAATCAATAATATCAACTAATAAAATAATTACTCGTAAACTGTTTCAAACTATTTCAAATTTCCCGCGCGGTCCTCTGTTCTACACAGGTCATGACTTCGTAGCCTTATTATGTAACGTCAACATTTGGCAATTCGAAATACACTGGTTCGTGTTCTCTCTGTCTCAAAGCGAACACGCAATGGACTGTCAAAAGGCAAAGCAATATGGATGAATCCCGGTACGGATACTGCTGTCATAAAAAATGAGTTGAGTTGAGCGATTAGTCGTCTCTCTCGCACGCGTGGGCTTTTTACCGGGCTTTCGAGAAGACGATCGCTCCCTTTCTAATCTGTGGCAAAATGTTCTATAATGAAATATAACTACGATTATTTATATAGCAATTAGTATGGAGCCTTAAACCGGGCTTTCGGTGTGAAGTTAGTCAAGCGCGCGGGCGATACGTTTTCAAGTTCACTTCACGTTTCAATGTTTACTCTGTGTGTTTACTGGAGCGAATGAATATTGCGAGTTGAAAATTTATGCTTTTTTAAAGATTTTTATTGAAAATGGAGGATAATAGTGTTCCTTGTGATGAATTGAAGTGTTAAAGTGCTAATAGGCGAGGAAAAGGTAAAATTTTAAATTTTGTTGAGAAAAACAGCTCATATCCACGCCGAAACCAACGCCTGATCTGTGTATTTTGATCACATTTATGAAAACACATTGCAAAATAACGCTGCTCCTCGCTTGAGACGCAATGTGCGCTGTGCTCAGACAGAATACAAACGACATTTTGTTGAAATAATTGATAACATATCTTCAGAAATTAATGGCCGATATTTTGAAATTTTCAAATTAAAATTTTTCCAATTGTTCAACAACAATCTATTCGAAAAATATCGTTCAGATTTTCCTTTAGAGGCATTAGATTCATTATTTGAAAATTACGCAAACCATTTTGATAAACAAACATTGAAAAACCAATTGATTTCATTGTATTCCTCCCCTGAATTAAAAGACCGCAATGTTTTCGAACTCATTGACTTTATAAACGAAAATAGTCTTGAAGAGGCCTTTCCCCAGCTTTTAAAGTTAGCTTATCTTGTCGTAACTATTCCAGCCACAAGTTCCTCCGCGGAACGTGCTTTCTCAACTCTGAAGCGCATCCATACTTATTTGAGAATTACACAAGGTCAAGAGCGTCTTTCAGACTTATCAATTATCGCAATTAAAAAACAGTTATTGGTACAATTAAAACGTTCACCAACATTTTACGGGGGCGTAATTAAATCTTTCCTTAAGAAAGAGAGACGATTCGATTTAGAATATAAATAATTTGTTGTTTTAATTTTGTACCTACATAGTTTGTTTGTACTTTGTTCATGAGTTTCTTTTGTTCATGTATTGTATTGTTACGAGCTTGGGGTTCGAGATAATTAAAAACTGCCGAGTGAATTACCAAAATTGATACTTTAATTACACAACACTAATTACAACTTAAAACCACACTAATAACAAAACACAATTTTACTACAGATCGCTTAAGTTCGTAGTTGTATCGCTTCGAAGTCTTCGCTGGTATCGCCAATTCAATACTGACTCGGTCGTGGTTTATACCGGCCTTATATAGCGCCTCAGATACTTTCCAGAACCTTCTACTGTAGAAACATATAGAATGTTCGAGTACATATCGGTCCCGAAATTTCTAGAAGGATCTTGACACTCCTAGTTCTGCTACTCGATACTAGGGGCGCTAGTGGTAACTAGTGTTGCCATATGCAAGACATTAATAGTGGCGCGCAACACTGCCCCTCTAAGACATGCTAACGCCCCATAATAACGCGCCAGTCGATCCACATGGACGATCTTAGGGTACCTCTTGCACCTTTCTGTATCCGGTAGGTTACGTCATTGATCCTTGTCACAATCTAGTACGGTCCGTCCCATTTAGCTTGAAGCTTAGGAGATTTCCCTTTGCTGCGAACTGGATTGTGTAACCACACTAGTGAACCTTCGTCAAACCCTTTGTTGTTCATTTTGCGGTCATACCGTGTTTTCATCTTTTCAGACGTTTGCTGTCCCGATTGTCTGACGTGCTCATAAATGTCATTCATTTTGTTCCGCAAGTCATTTGCATAATCGGTTATACTGCGTGGGGCATCAGGTGGTATTCCGGTGATCAGGTCTGCAGGCAGCCGTAATTCTCTCCCAAAGTTTGCGAAAGCTGGTGTCACTGATGTACTTTCGTGAACAGCGCTTCGATATGACAACAAAAACGGTTGTATGTGCCTGTCCCAGTCTCGTTGCCGTTTTTCCACAACTTTTGCTAGGTACCTCTCCAATGTCTGATTAAATCGTTCTACCATTCCATCAGATTGTGGGTGGTAAGAAGTTGTTCTTGTTTTATGAGTACCCATAACTCGGCAAGTTTCCTGGAATATTTGAGACTCAAAATTCTTCCTTGATCGCTGTGAATCTCTAAAGGTACTCCAAAACGACAGAAGACTTCATGTACTAGTTTATCTGCAACTGTTGAAGCTTCTTGATTTGGAATGGCCACTTAGTGAAGTAATCCATCACAACCATGAAATACTTGTTACCACTTTCACTTTCCGGAAACGGCCCGCAACGTCAATGGCTATCCCTCCCATGGTGCACCAACATTGTACAATTTCAATGCACCTCTACTACGAGTTTGAGGTCCCTTTACAGCCGCACAACTTGTACATTTGCGACACCAGTCTTCGACATCGTCACGACAGTGGACCCAGTAAAACCGTTCTCGGATCTTCAGTAGAGTTCGTTTAACTCCCAGGTGGCCTCCTGAACAACCATTATGGTACAGCTGTAGAACATCCGGTACTTTAGCTTTAGGGACAACCATTTGCAAATGACAACTGTCTCCTGACCATTTTCCCATTTACGGCACAGGACTCCATCCTGAATCAGCAAGCTATCCCATTGGGCCCAATAGCTTTTCGTGGTCGAACTCATCGCTGAAACGTCGCTCCACTTGGGCTTAGGAGCACTGGCCTTCATCCATTCTAGAATCGGCTTGATGTCCGAATCTTCCTGCTGTGCATGTCGTAGGCTGTCTTTCCACTCATTGTTGAGCTGGTCTGTCATAAGCATCCTCACAGATACCACTTCCTTACCCTCTTGTCTAGTACAATGCTTGCAATCTTCAGGACAAGGTCTTCTTGACAATGCATCTGCGTTGCCATGAGATTTCCCGCTGCGATGTTCGATCACAAAGTCGTATTCCTGTAGTAGTTCAATCCATCTCGCAACTTGTCCTTCTGGATTTTTGAACTGCAATAGCCATTTCAGTGCAGCATGGTCAGTTCGTAAGTGAAATTTCCGCCCCAGAAGATATTTGGTAAAATGCTGCAACGACTTTACCACAGCAAGCAATTCTCGCCTTGTGACACAATAATTCCTTTCCGGCTTTGACAACGACTTGCTGAAGTACGCTATCACAACTTCTTGATCACCATTCCTTTGAGACAACACACCGCCAAGTCCTATATCACTTGCGTCTGTGTCAACTATAAATTCCTTGCCCGCATCAGGGTACCCTAAAATAGGTGTTTTGCACAGACGGTCCTTGAGCACCTGGAATGCGATATCGCAACTTTCATCCCAGCAGAAATGTCGCTTCTCCTCGGTTAGTTTGTGCAGAGGTTTGGCTATATCTGCAAAGTTCTTCACAAATCGCCGATAATAGGAGCACAAACCCAAAAATGCTCTAACCTGTGTCTTGTCTTTTGGAACCGGCCAATCCTTGACAGCGGCAAATTTCTCTGGATCCGTGCGGATACCTTCTTCCGACACTACATACCCCAAAAAGCTAACTTGCCGTTTGAATAGTGAGCATTTCTTCGGACTCAACTTGAGGTTGGCACTCTGGATCTTCATGAGCACGCGTTCCAGGTTTTGAAGGTGTTCCTCAAACGTACGGCCTACGATGATGATGTCATCCAAGTAGACCAGACAGGCATCGCCAATTAGCCCGGTAGTACAAGCTCCATCAAACTTTCAAACGTTGCTGGAGCATTGCACAATCCAAACGGCATGACTTTAAATTGCCACAGACCCTTTCCTGTGGAGAATGCAGTTTTCTCCTTGTCCTTAGGGTCAATTTCAACCTGCCAGTAGCCACTTTTCAGGTCTAGCGTACTAAACCACTTTACGCCTGTAAGCATGTCCAGCGTGTCATCAATTCTTGGCAAGGATAGCTGTCCTTTTCGTAACGTCGTTCAGACGGCGGTAGTCAACACAAAACCGCATGCTGCCGTCCTTCTTCTTTACCAGCACCACAGGTGAACACCATGGACTAGATGAAGGTTCAATAACACCATCCTTCACCATTCCCTCAATCATGGTTTCCACTTCCTTTTCACGTGCTACAGGCAATCTTCTTGGCCGCTGACGGATAGGCAATTCTTCTCCTGTGTTTATTTTGTGTTGAACTAAGCCAGTCTTTCCTATGTCAGCATCGTTTGACGAGAAAACATCGGCGTACTTGAGTAACAACTTCTTCGCGTTGACCATTTCATTCGGGAGAGAACGCTGCGACAGTCTTCTAAAAGTGTGGTCACCCTTGTTTGTGCATCCTTGCTGGGGGTCCCAGTCGATGGATATTGGCACCTACGCAACCAATCCACTTCCTCACAAGTACCAACCAGTGTGCCTTTTCCATAATCTGTTCCTGATCACAAAGGTTCAGCACACGTACTCCTGAGATGTCGGTGGTTCTGACCAAGGTTCGAGCCACTTTCCACGGAAGGTCATTGTTCACCCTTTCCACGAGTACACAACGATGAGCTTACCCAGGATTCCGAGGAAGACTAACCAGCACAATAGTTTACGATCTCGGCGGCAGAACAATCTTCTTAAGGCTGTACACATTCCTAGTAACGCCCTTCCACGAAAAGTTCCTCCTGTCCACATTTCAAAACACCTTGCTTAACATCGATCTCACAACAATTCTTCCTCATGAAGTCTAGACCCAGGATGCAGTCGTCCATTATATCAGCCACGATGACATTATGCAGGTAGATCATGTTGCCTAGCTTCAACTCCATCTCCTTCTCTCCACGGACGGGTATGCGCTGACCGGTGGCTGTTACCAAATTAATGCGCTCGGTTGTATGCGGAGTCCCCAGGAACTGACTTATAAGTTGGGAACTGACAACCGTGCGAGAGGCTCCAGTGTCTATGGTCAGTTTACACGGCGTTCCGTTGACCTCGCCTTTGATGATTAGGCTGTTCCCATCATGGGTTTGTGAGATCGAAATCCTTGGGGCTCTTTTAACATCAGCCAGCACCCGCCCCGCAGTCCTGGCTTTTACTCGTTTCCCTGCTGCTGCTAGGCGGTGCTGTTATCCGCACTACCCTCTCGAGATCGATCACCTCCCATTTCTTCAGTTCGCTTAGGACAGCTGGATCGAATATGGCCCCTTTCCCCAAAGCCATAGCACCTAGGGCTGTAGCCTTTATTACAGTCGCGAACTGTAGCTGCTGCAACCTCCCTGACGCGATGGGAACGATGATCCTGCCGCACGGCTTCCACCTCCAGTGCATGGGCTAACGCGTCCTTAAGCGTCTCGTGGTGCCCGAGCCTCACAGCAGCTCTGACTTCAAGGTCGCGGATGCCGTCGATGAATGTCTGCAGCAGGTTCCCTATAATGAGCGCAGGTACAGACTGGTATGCTTTTCGAACCAGCTTTTCCACCTCAAGGGCCCACTGCTGCAGGTTTTCGTTCGATCTTTGAGCTGCGCACGAAAGACGTGTTCCAGGTGAGCGTCGCCATATCTTGCCTCCAATGCCTCAAGGAGCTGCTCGTAAGTCACTTCCTTACCGAGAGCTTCCAGAACAGTTAAGGCCTGGTCGCGCAGGCCTAGGGTGAGAGCAGTCATGGCCTGACTTTTATTCCAGCCGTTCGCCTTCATGACAGCCTCGAACTGGATTTTGTAGGCTGACCAGGAAGAAGTCCCGTCGAACAGCGGCAGTTTGAATCCACGTAGCGAAGGTGTTGTGGCTACCACGGGAGCTGTAACTCCATCCCCAAGTTTGAGGTCGTCCAGCGTTTTCTTCACGTCAGCCATCACGTTGTCAACCCGATTGTTCACTTGGTCGATTCGGGTTTCAGCTTCCGACAGGCGGTTGTCACATTGAGCAACCCTATCTTTCACCTCCCTTATCTCTTTCCCGAAGGTAGCGTGAAGGTCCTTCATGAGAATCATCTGTTCCTCCTGTCGGCGGGCCTGCTCCTGCAGCATCATCATCAGAGCACCTAAGTCAGGTGCTGCAAATGTAGGAGCTGCTGACGGGCCGACCTCCGTGGTCGGCAGCTGGCCCTCAGACGCTTGCGACGTTGTACCACCAAATCGTCTCTGGTCCGTCTCCTGTTGGCGTTGACTTCGGGTACGGATACCCTCCGTGTCATCTTTAGGTAAAATCGGCATGATTAGATCCCACTTCTGACACCAATTGTTACGAGCTTGGGGTTCGAGACAATTAAAAACTGCCGAGTGAATTACCAAAATTGACACTTTAATTACACAACACTAATTACAACTTAAAACCACACTAATAACAAAACACAATTTTACTACAGATCGCTTAAGTTCGTAATTGTATCGCTTCGAAGTCTTCGCTGGTATCGCCAATTCAATACTGACTCGGTCGTGGTTTATACCGGCCTTATATAGCGCCTCAGATACTTTCCAGAACCTTCTACTGTAGAAACATATAGAATGTTCGAGTACATATCGGTCCCGAAATTTCTAGAAGGATCTTGACTCTCCTAGTTCTGCTACTCGATACTAGAGGGCGCTAGTGGTAACTAGTGTTGCCATATGCAAGACATTAATAGTGGCGCGCAACAGTATTGTATGTAAATATCTTTTTCTTTCGCTCAAGAAAACCCAAACGGCTTTTTTCAAAGCCACTGAAGGTATGCAATTGCTGATATGTCATACAATCTATCTAGCAGTAGTATGCCTTCTGTGTGCTTTGTTAAACACGTCCTCGACAGCACTGAATATGAAACTGAAGAGTGGAGACAGATCAAGATTGATGTATTTATATAAACCTGCTAAAAACAACAAAACCATATCTTGGGCTTTCCCTAGTTTGGAGCCCTAGCTTCGCCACTGGGTGAGTGTAGAGAACCATAGAACCTTTTTACTGTAAACAGGCATTCGATCTGAGTCCTCAGGCGTGACAACGCATTTGCATATTATAATGAAGATATCTATGAGCCACAGCATCCACTTACCATCAGGTGTACTTTATGCTCGTTTGTCATTCTTATTCTATAAAAAACGTAAGTAATTTTTTTTTATTGTTTAAATTATTAACCAAGTACGACCGGTTGTTTTTGCGTTCGACAACAGCAAAATATTAAAAACTAAGATACCGCAGCCAGTTTAGGGAGTTTATCGCTAGGTCTTGAATCAGTCCGATTCGAGAGGTTCTTGGATCGATTCATAGAATCGATGTAGTGTTCCAAATCGATCTGAAAAAAATCGATTTTTCAATTAATCGATTTCAGAACGACATGCCTATATTATCTATGGTTTGTGCCTTACTACCTACCTACTTTAGCCCAAAGGTCTAGATACCAGGCCATACACTCCAAAAAAAAAAACCTACCTACTTTACTTTCTAGTTCTTGATCTTGATTGAATTGAACTTGAATCTATCTAATATTTATCTGTATCTGTGACTTGAATGGTCTTGATTTGAGATTAAATTTTGTTTTGTTTTTCAGAGTTAGAAAAAATAAGTTTTGACTATAAATAACGAAACAAGTAAACGTCTAAAAGCTAAATTACTTCGTTAAATTTGCAAGGTATTTTGAAATGGATTCATTTTAATACATTTTTTAAATAATGCAGTAGGGATAATGTTTTTACCAACCACCTGTTTTGTTTCAGTTAAGTCCATTATTAAAACATGTTTTGTAGTCTCGTTTCAGAATTATCTATTCTTTCGTTTATTATAAATTGTCATACATTTTGTTTGTAGGTACTTGTATACGCGAGGTACCTACCTAACTAATTCCATATTGTAACCGCCATTTTTATAAAATGTTTGTGTGCAATATTGCAAATATTAAAACTTGTATTCTATTTCTAAGTATTCTGTACAATATTGTTTTAGGAAACATCGTCCTTTAATTATCAACGAACCTAATCGTTATATATTTGAGGTTTTTATTGTAGAATGTCGGAACAACGTGGAAGAGGACGAGCTCGAGCGCGTGCAGGCAGAGGAGGCGAAGCCAGCGCTCCGCCACCACGACGTCCCGGCGAGCAACAACGAGGTCCGCCTCAACAGCAACCTGCTCCGCCAGGACCCCGACCTCAACCACCTTCGGCTTGGGGCCCGCCGACTGTGGCCCCTCCGGTTAGAGCAGGCGTCCCTGTGCCATCAGTTCAAGCAGGGCGTGCATCCCATAGAACCACGCCAACAACACATGATCATCCTGGCGATGTCGATATACAACAACGTATGCAAACGTTAGAAATTGGTAAGTAAAATTGATGTGTAGCGGAGTGTTATTACGAATATTAAATGAAATAATACTTAAATAGTGAATAGTAGAATTATGCAAGATTTTATTTCTTCCTTACAGGGCAGCCATCGGCATCTGGAGGAGGTGATGCTAGTGCAGCGCTTGCAGGCCGTGGTTCTCGTCGTGGTGGTGGTCGCGTTCTGCCAGAGCAAACTACTGTTTTACGAACACGACCAGCTAATGTTACCTCCAAAAAAGGTACTTATTATTTATTATTTTTAAAAAGGGAGGGTACCCACAAATTTGTTCAACAGTTAAAAATTATTTGTCTTTAGTTGTTATATTTTTAATGAATGTTATTTTAGTGTAAAATTACATTTTTTCTTGGGTCTGTTGCGATTTTAATATAAGCTGTTGAATTAGAATTGAGGAGCCACAACTCGCTATGTACCTCTACATTTAACTGACACCTGTTGGACATTGGCCTTTCCAGTAGTAGAGAGAATTTGCTAAAATTGTCATGTTTGGCAGGCTTATGTTTGACGGCTATAATTCATCAAATTTTAGATGGTGACTCATATAATCAGTTAGGTAGAGGTAGACTTCTGTACTCTACTGCCTCTCCCTCCTGAAACTCTGTCACGAGAATGGCAGTGAGTCACTTGACTGGTGTTAGGTGATATAGATTCTTCTACAGATGAATCTGATTCAGATTCACTGGCATCATGATTTGATCAAAATGTGAGTGAAAGTGAGTTAGATCTCCCATCCTATTGAATTGAATAAACGGGCTGGTTTCTGCAACTCCACGTTTCAGGGCGTATTTTGTGTGTGGGCAGGAATAATGTATTTATTCGAGCCATGAAATCTCCCCGAAGAAGTTCAACAGTCCTTTGATGTTCCAAGCAACTTCAGGGAGTGATCCCGGCGTGCTGAGATGTTTAGCCCTGTATTATGCAGCGACTTCCGGACATGTCAGCAACACGTGAACCGCCGTTTCTTCCTCCCCCATACATGCCTTGCACAGGGGATTGTCTGTAACACCTATGGTAAACAAGTGCTTGTTAAAGGTGCCGTGTCCTGTAATAGCACTTGTTACTATCCTGATCTGCGGCTTGTTCAGTCTCATCAGAACCTTGGTTAAACGACTGTTTATTTCAGGCAGGGCCTCCCTAGCTTGTCTACAGTCTACTAGATTTTTCCAAGGTTGAGTGTGTTGATTAGTGAAGTGTCTACGTACCAGTGAACGAATGTTACCAAAGGGGATTGGTATGATTGGTTCTGGCCCTATAGTGGCCAGAGCCAATCCTCTTCTGACCAGTTCGTCTGCTGCATTGTTGCCTCTGTGTCCATTTATCCATTGCAGAGTCACATTATTGTGTTTACATACCTTATTCAATTGTTGATGGCATTCATATATTAGTCCCGAGTTCACCACATTGCAACTCAGGGCTTGTAGTACAGCCCTACTGTCAGTCAGTATTCTGATGGAGAAGTCATTAACCTTCCTAGCACCTATTGCTATGGCCGCTTGAATGATACCCATACATTCCGCCTGAAAGACTGTGTTGTAGGTACTACCCAGCGGTGTGCATATGTGGATGTTGAGGTCTTCAGAGAAAGTTCCAGATCCTACACCTTCATTTGTTTTAGAACCATCAGTGAAGACTAAGCTCTTTTGGGCTTAATCCCTCCGGCTGGCTGGCTTTAATTGTATCTTATACTTCTTATCGAATACAAATTGTTTTGGGATCTTATAGTACTTGGCTTGTAAGATAGGAATTTTTGAGTGAATTCTATCAATTATGCCTGTATGAGGGACTCTATTCTTATTCCAAAGATTCTTGAGTCAAAGGGTCTTGAGTCTAATGGCAGCTAAAGTCGCTTCTTGTTGTATGTGTAGATGAAGCGGAGTTAGCTCTAGCATCGCCTCTAAGGCTGCTGTTGGCGTAGTTCTTATGCAGCCTGTGGCAGCCATACATGCCAGTCTCTGGTAACGCTGAAGCTTCTTTATAGTGGTGGCTTCATTTGTTTTGGTCCACCATACCAGAGCGCCATATGTGATCATGGGCCGAATTACAGTTTTGTACAGCCACAGTATGATTTTTGGCGTCAGACCCCATCTTTTGCCAATCATGTTTCTGCATTGCCATAAAGTTATACTAGCTTTGTTGATTTTGTTTTCTATGTGTTTATTCCAGTTGAGTTTACTGTCCAAGGTAAGACCTAAATATTTTACCTCGGAGGATAGCTGGAGTTTTGTGCTGAAAAGACTTGGGAGATGATAGTTATTTCAACATTCGTTTTTGTGTGAACATTACTAGAACCAATTTATTTGGATTGATGGTCAAGTCGTATTCCCTGCACCATCTCTCCACTATACAGAGAGCCGCTTGGGTCAGGTCACACACCATGCTTGCTGTCTTTCCAGAGTCATATTGTCAGGTCATCAGCATAACCTACTGTGTAGAAGTGATTGGCATTTAATTTGCTGATGAGTTCATTAATGACCATATTCCACAGGAGAGGTGAAAAAACCCCACCCTGCGGGCAGCCTTTCTTAATCTGGATTGTTTGAGATTCACCAGCAATCTTTATTGTTCGTGTACTAAGCATTTTTACTATCCAGTCAATCAGTGCCGGTTCAACTTTATGTCTACTGAGTGCACTTTTTATACTGGAGACGTTCATTCTGTCAAAAGCACCTTCTATATCTATCTATGAAGGAACCTAGACATATTACTTTGTTTTGGATGGCCTCTTCAATCTTTGATATTACCTGGTGAAGTGCCGATTCTGTTGATTTACCTAAGCTGTAGGTGTGTTGTTTGTTGTGTAGCGGTAAGTTCATTAGCGCCGACCCCCTTAATTCCCTTTCACACATCCTCTCCATTGTCTTTAGGAGAAAGGATGTGAGGCTAATGGGTCTGTAGGATTTAGGGTCTGTATAGTCGCTCTTACCTGGTTTGGGTATAAATGTGACTTTCACTTCCCTCCATCCCCTAGGAACATATTTAAGAGCCAAACAGGCTCTCATTATGGCAACAAGTCTGACTATTAGGGCTTTACCCCTCCCCACTATAGGAGTGCCGGGAATATGCCGTCAGGTTCTGCCGCCTTGTAGGGGAAGAAACTGAATGGCCCAATGGATTTTGTCCATCGTTACCACTCTCTGTTCTAAATTCCAGTCTTCTGCTGTTGGTGTCAGTGCATCTTCATGCCCATTTACTCCCTGAGTTACGCAGCAACCTGGGAAATACGTTTCAATTAGGATGCATTGGGTTTTCATCCAGGGATGTTGAGTAGCTTCCGTCGGGTTTCTTTAAAGAGATGGATCCCGGCGTGTTCTGTTTAGCTAGGATTTTCCTTATCCGATTCGCTTGTTCACAGGTTTCTATGTTACCACAGAATTTACGCCACCCTGTCGAGCGTCGATACCTGATACATTTTTTGTATTCGGACTTGGCTTTCTTGTATAGTAGCCAGTCTTCATCCATTGAGGTATTCATGGCCCTATTTAGGGCTTTTCTTACCTTCTTACGTTTTCTATCTAGTTCTTTACCCCACCACGGTTGCTTTACCTCAGCATGTCTTAGTGGAGTGATTTCTGGACATGATTCATGGTAGCTATCCATCATGGCCTTAGTAACAGCTGCTACCTGTTCTTTTAGGTGCGTCTGATCTGCTATAGTATTTGTCCCCTCAAAACCCGCGAGCGAAGACATCAGCCTATTAAGGTATTTTGTTTTATCAGTCTTGCGGGGGTTTTCTCCATGGTGGTGTAGCGGGGATATCGACATGTAGTATGAAACAGATCCACATAATTAGTTTAGCTGCTCCTTCTGTTGCAAGTGTGAGGTTGATTATTGTGCGACAATGTTTGTTTATGAAAGTTGGTTCAGAACCTGTGTTTAAAATGGTTAGGTTACGACTATTCTTTCCTCCTGTGTGTTTTGTAATGCTACGGCATACCTGTCTCTGGAACAGAAATCTGTTAATGGTTGTGCGTAGATATCTTTAGTAGTATAAATACACGCTCTAGGCTTGTTGTGCTCAGAGTTGTAGAATAACTTACCTTTTAGGTTGTTTAGGCCATTGATTCTACCGGCCCCAACCCACGGCTCTTCGATTAGGGCTATGGCCTTCGCAGTTTCGCTGTGGTAAAGGTTGGCCTGCACAAGGCTAGTTTTGGACGAAGGGCCAAGCCATCATTGACCGCGTCTTCCCCGTCCTCGCCCAAAAATACGCCTGCCAGCAGATCTCGGGTCTCATCGTCAGCCACCGAGTCGGAGTTGGACGGTAAAGTGCGGCCCTCCTCGTCACTCAGTAAACTGCCGCTGAGCCCGATCTCCGCTGGTGGCTTCGACTCTGTTGTGCAGGCCGTTTTGTCACTGGCCTTGGGTTCCAGTGATCCTGCGACCTCGGTGTCCATGGATGGATGGAGTATCATAGAATTTACCTCCACGACCCTGGAATTTTATGTAGACGCGTCCGGCTTTCAACAGGGTCGGGATATGATCCTCCGGCACCGAAACAACGAGAAACCACCCTTCCGTCTGTTTGTCGGCCTTGAGTAGCAGCCAATCTTTTATATTTAGCCAGTAGTTCTGGTACCCCAGCACATGACCAATGTCGCGTGAGTCTTTCCAGGCCCCTTGGGCGTCTGGGATGAGGATACCACATTTGACCCTTTGTGGTATCTCCGACTGCTTCTTGATGACCAGCGAGGTGTTGGATTTGAGGTTGAGGGTAGCGATGTTTCCCTTTAACCAATCTAAAGCCTTTTGGTCGCCGCAACACAGCTTTAGGACACCCTCCGTGTAGACAGACTGGTTTGCCTTTAAAAACTGGGCCCGACGCCTCAGGGTCTTGGCTACTTTAAGTCAGCTACTTCTTTTGTGATGTGTCCTGTACGCGTACACGTTAGGGCCACACACAATTCAGCTTTGACTGCAGAAACATAGCTGGTATTTGCAGCGTTGGATTGCTGTTCGAGTCTTACCTTTTTATGCTCGCCTCTCAGCGAGGTGGTCTCGTCCAGCCTCCTTTTGGCCGCTCTCTGCTTCCTGGCGGATTTCTTGTAACCGGTTCCAGCAGCCACACCTTCCACTTGGGCAGGATTTTTATCCTTTCCAGTTTCAGTACGACTACTGGGTTCAGGTCCAAGCACCCCAGAAGCAGCAGTTTGCCCAGCCTCCTTAGTATTAGTTTTGAGAGCAGCCAGCTCTGTCCTTTCTTTACGGGCTTTCTCTCTCTGCTTCCTGTTCTTTTTCTTTACCTTACTTCCGCTCCCTGGCTGGATAGACCCACTTGATGGTCCGTCGGGTCGGTTAGTCGCCTTTTTGGGTGCCTTGCCTTTCCCTTTATGGCTCACCAATTGCCAGGCAGCTGAGAAGAAGTCTCCCGTTCTAAGGGGTTCCTTAGGAGTATTTCTACTCGCGGTCCCTTGTTCCCTATCCGCATCCAACTCCGAGGAACTGGTTTTAGGAGCCTCCAGCGCGAAAATTACCTTGAAAGGGCCACCTACGCTGGATGACGTGCTCTGAGGAGTCGCCATTTCACTGGCAGTTTCTTCTTGAGTGTTGGTGCTTCTGGTAGTCACCTCTGACACCTCTCCTTCTTTTATTTTGGGCCTTAAGTCGTCTATTATTAATTTAATTTGAAGATTCGTCCCCCCGGCTTCCCACCCTCCATGGAGCCCGCACCTTTGGGAACGCCCTACTTTAAAACATAAGAAATTTCAGGCGTTAGGATTACCGGGGGAATATCGAATATCGATGGGAGATCGATCCAGTTGGCAGACAGGACTGAAAGGTCCATCCCCGCTGCCTGAATGACTGTCACTTGCTCCGTCAGCATGGCCTTTACCACCACTTAGCCCTTTTCAGGAAACTAGGCAGCCCCCACGTCCCTCGCTTGCGACTCTGACGGGGCGCTTGGCCATTTCCCTACCTGTGGCTAGCAGATAGCGCCACCGTTTAGCTTGAAATCCGGACCAAAGAGGGCGTGTTGCCTCTCGCCACTATATAACCCCAGTGACGATTGGCTCAACCCTCTAGGACTCCTTCATCCCCTCGTACGGCGCTCGACTGCGCAGGTCTTAGCGCAGGTGGGTGTGTTAGTCTTTTCTTTTCTTTGTTTCTTTTGTTTTTTTTAGAAAACGTTACCTCCACACTAGGATTTTCTCCTGTATTGTGGGGGCAGTTTACATACATAAATTTCACAAGGGCAAACATCCACACCCGGAACAATTATTTGTAGGCCATACAAATATTTGTTCCGTGCGGGATTCGAACCCGCGGCCCTTAGCGCAGCAACTCATTGCTAAGCCACTGCGCCACGGAGCCGTCATACACCCACTCTCTCCGGCGGAACCACCCCTCCTCTTTTCTCATCCGGGCTTGGGACCGGCAATGGCAGAGTTTGTTTCTCCCATCCTATGTCTTCATCATTAGGGATAAAATTTAGCTACATATTCCCATACTCTCCTCTTGGAGCACCGAATAATTAAGAATAAAGGACTCGTAGTTAACGGCGACTGATTTATGATTCAATGTGATCAGCTGATGACAAATAAATGGAGTCAATAATATAATAAATGCCCAACCAAATCTTATAAAATATAGTAATAAAACAAAAGTGAAATAGAGAAGTTCAGGGCAGAGTTACTAAGTAAGTAGTAGAAAGACACTAAGGTACATCACAACATATTATTAGAAACATTTTCTATTTTATCTTGTTGATATTGGTTGTGTTTTACACTCATGATTATATTAATGTCTGTACAATTAGTATGATCCTTTTTTTTTAAATTGTATATAACCAGCAATATCATTTTCACATTAGTTATACCCAGTCTTGAAAACAGCAATCTGTGCCTACTATGTGCACGGAGACGCTTGGCTGCGCCACGGTGTAGTTCTTTGGGGTAACAGCACAGACGCTGATAAACTATTTCTTATTAAGAAAAAATGTATTTGCATACTTGCAAATGTAGACTCCATGACAAGTTGTAGAAATAACTTTATCGATTATAATATCCTGATATTAACATCCTTATACAGGGTTATTTTTCAAAGAGTATCCAAATTTTATATATAATGATATATTGTTATTACAGTTTTTGAAAATAGTACGTCTAAGAAAAAGGCTTCTACATTTATTTGAAATTATACCAAATTAAATGTGATTTATGTGCAACAACTACGCGTACGCGCGCTCTTGTGTGTGCGATTCAATTCACAAAGTTTTTGCCTGCTGTTTACTTTACTTAGTGACACGCTCACTACTAAAGATTAAGTTAATAACTACACAACGCGAATTATGATTCCAATTTTTCCTTCATACCTACTAAAGATTAAGTTAATAACTACACAACGCGAATTATGATTGCAATTTTTCCTTCATACTTTTAACAGGCTTAAGACCGTCATAATTAAATAAAATTAAAAAATATATATATTTTTGCTTATCAATGACTTAACCAATGACTATCATTGTTATGGCGTATTTAAAAAAATTGTAATAAGCTATTTAAAACTAAATTACGTTAGTAGTCCCAATAATTGATATTAATACCTCAAAATTGAATCCGT
The DNA here is from genome assembly GCA_029286625.1 of Parnassius orleans. NCBI lineage: Eukaryota > Metazoa > Arthropoda > Insecta > Lepidoptera > Papilionidae > Parnassius > Parnassius orleans. The sequence goes on along the minus strand of JAGSMP010000054.1, from coordinate 2,690,238 downwards.
TTTTCTCCATGCATAGAGGAGCACATTAAACTTTATTTTTTTTATTATTACGAATGTTGGGGGCACACTAACGCAATAGTTTTTTTAATAATGATAATTTATTATACTCAGTTCGATAAATTATTACACTTATGTTTAATATATATTACATGAATTAAAGGTGTTTAGCGTTAATGTAGCCTGGGTAGAAAGATTAACCAATCTATGGCATTCAATTTGCATCAGATATAACTAGGGGTTCATTTTCACTTGTCAAGGTTCCTTCCATGCGTCCAGTTTTTGTTTGATGTATTTTTACATGGTTTTATTAATCCAAATAATAAAAATGATAATCCAACTTTAGTTTATGGATTGTCATCCTTATAATTAAGTTTTAGCTTTTCAATTTTTCTACATGATGTATTCATTTAAGTATAAATACTTACATATATATACATCTAAAATTAACTTTTTTTATTTACAAAGAAAAGGAAATTGTTATAATATCCTTCTTACCAAATTATACTATATTTATTTATAAGCAGGACATAGAATCTTTAAATAGAAAAAACTAACGTCGTATCACAAAAATTATTACCCTCTTCCTTTTACAGGTTCCTATGGTCACCCATTGGATTTAATAGCCAACTATTTTGCTGTGGAAACTACTCCACAGTGGTGTCTCTATCAATATCACGTAGATGTTTCTCCTGAAGAAGATAGCACTGTAGTGCGTAAGGGCTTGCTTAGAGTTCACAGCAAAACTCTTGGAGGGTAAATTCATATTTATTAATAAACATACAAGTACAAAATTTTATGTGGTCAATGACCAATTCGGCTTCATGTATTTCTTGCCAGGTATGTACAATTCCACTCAACCACCAGCCAACTTCAGCATTAAAATACACACTTGCCAAGACAGCCTACTTTTAGTACACTTTCTAGCTGTGACTGTGCTGTTATTAATAGAGTAGACAAAACAAAATATTTAGGTGTTGTTATTGACCCAGAGACTGTCTTGGTATAACCATTTAATAACCCCTGGGAATAAGGTGGTCGCTTCCAAGCAGTTTCTAAAATAAATTTTTGTACTTAAATAGTTTGTACAATCATTAATGTAAAATTTACTTTAAAAAAATAACACCCGCTGGGTTTCTTGCTGGTTCTTCCCAGGACAGAGGTTTTTTTTTCGAACCAGTGGTAAAGTAAAACATAAGAAAATTTATGTGGATTTTCAAAAAGTTAAGACATGTAACAACCCCCGAATTACTGAACAAAGTATATACAGCACCGGCTCAATCTGTTCTTACTTATTGTATCCCCAGTATGGGGAGGAGCTTTAAAAACAAAATTCCTTGAGGTGGAGCGAGCTCAAAGAGCCCTGCTTAAGGTCTGCTATTTCAAACCATACCGATTCCCCACTACTGACCTTTATAATTTGTCTGATGTCTTGTCAGTTTAAAAGTCATATATTTTGTTGTTATTGCTTAAAATTCATAAATCTACCAGGTATGACAAGACAAGACAAACAAAAGAAGAAACAACTTAGTTCTATATACCGATCGCTGTAAAACGACATTTGCTTCAGTACAATATGAGAAAAAGGCAGTATACTTACATAATAAAATAAATAAAATCTTAAGCATATATCCATTGCATAGCATAGAAGTTAAAAAGAAAACAGAATGGTTGAAAACTTTAAATTACAACGAAACCGAAACACTTTTAGAAATCATTACTTAACTTGTTATTCATAATTAATAATTTATTAAATATACCATACCTCAACATGCACACAGCACATACACTTAAACTACACAATCACAACTAACACTTGCAGATATTTTATTGTAAAAATACTATATAATATAATTTTTACTATAAGTCAAAAATCTGTGTTACCCAAGTTCTAAACACTAATTTATATAAATGAAGGACGGGAAGAGCGGAGCCTCCTAACACAAGTTTCCTAACTTAAAAGGAGTGTTCCAACAATGTGTTTAATTTTAAGTATTACTGGAGCGAAAATAAAGATTTGAAGTTTTTTATTTTGAGTTGGGTGGCCCCCACACTGCTAGAAGACATTGGATGCAGGTGGCTCAGGACTGTGCTGTAAATATTCCTTCTCAAGAAGCATCCCCAGGCCTATGTTCAGCAGTGGACTTGTGATGGGCTGTCATGATGATAATGAAGATAATGATGATGATTACCTCTTAGCTAGGATATTATAATGCTAGTATTTCAAGAGCCAGTTTCCTCTGTAATTCTTAATTCAGATAACAATTACAATATAGATCAATCATTTATTTTTTACAAATTTTACCTAATAAAAAAACGCTATATGAAATATAGGCTGCGCCATTAAGATGAGTGAATATGAAAAAACATAGGAAAATGAGTAAATAGTACTGAAATAAACATTTATTTAAATTTAAATAAACAAATAGGATTTTTAAATTTTCTACATCTCGCAATGCAAGCATTCTTCGAATCTGGCACCAAAATGTGAAAAAAAATCGCTGGAATACGGCTTGCGGAATGTTAGCTTAAAATTGTTTAGTTCTATGTGTCTAGGAGTCTGTCTGGGTGGGTGGGTACAATCCAGTGCCAAATAGCAGTGAGTGCACTGCTGTGTTCCGGTCTCATGGTTATGGAAAACCAGTAGTAACTACCTGCTGTGAGGCATTCAATCTTAGTCCTCAGAAATCACAACGCATTATATTTTATTAGTTTTTTTGCAGTAATCTTATTATTGCACCAAAAGAAATTATTGTGACAAGATTGAATTAAAAAAATTTGTGCATGTAACTGTGTACACATGTGTGAAGTGAAACTTCTTTACGACGTATCATTCTTCTTTTATTTTACATTTTACAAAAGTAGGTTAAATTAGACTTAAAAAAAACTTACAATAAAACGTGACGTTTTTTAAATACCGTACAAAATTTCTCCACTACATCGATAAAAATTTCATAACACACATTTTCAAGTTTGTACGAAAAATTTAATAATGGATGAGCAACTTTGCCACTAGCATAAACTTTGTTACTTGCAACACAATTAAAGGAGCATATCTTAAATGAGTGTTGTGTATTATATTAAGTGGTAAACTTACTGTAATCCTTGAAGTCAAATCCTATTATTTTCATTAAAAACCCCGATGGCAAAGTTGCCACTAAGTGGGGTTAACTTTGCCATTTTCTATTTTTAAGTATTTTGTCTATTTAATGTAATTTTTTTTTTTAAATCACTAATAAATACCAAATTTATGAAAAATATAATGTCACATTTAACATTGACGCCCAGTCTGAAAGCACCTTTTATGTTAGAAAATTGATTCTAGACTTTTAAATCTTTCAAAATAGGCAATGCCAGGTTTCACGGTAACTAAAATTTTTAACCACCAAAATTAAGTTATTTTTAAAAAAATAAATGAATAAATTGAACCATTATCACAATCCCTTTCTGGTATTTATAGTCCACCCCATATAAATTTTGTTTTATATTTTTTCATTTTGTTGTAGTCAAAATGTAATTTTTATATTATTTTTCATTGCTTTTTAGGTATCTATTTGATGGGACAGTTCTATACACGATTAAACGTCTTCATCCAGAACCCTTAGAGTTATATTCTGACAGAAAAACTGATGGAGAACGCATGAGATTAATGATCAAAGTAAGTGGATTATTTTACTTATAATTTTTACAACCATAATTATTTTGTGTTTAAAATTTAAAGCTCACAAGCCCCTTCATTATAGTTCTACATAAGCATCTAAAAGCTAGCCAACAATCTAAGTGGTATATGGTATTGTTCTATTTATAAATATTGCAGAATAACCAGTATTTAACTAAAACATTTTATTTGCCCAATTTTTGTAGTTATGCCACTTTTTGTGTTATCAAAGAATATATAAATCAATTTGTATTTAGAATTGATTTCAGTAATTTTAATACTTATACAATTGATGAAACAATATGTATTAGTATTCAATAGTTTCCGGTAGATTAGTTGCGATTTTTTTTAATTTAAACATGTTTTCATAATACAATGAGATTATTCCACATTTTAATGAAAGCGACGAAATATAACATCCTTTCAGTTAAGGGACAATTAATATTACTTTATAAATAAAAGGCTAGGTTATTCTTTTTTTCCATCAAATTCAAATATAACACCTTTCTGTTTTAACAGTTGACCTGTGCCGTCAGCCCAGGTGATTATCACTATATTCAGATATTTAACATAATTATACGAAAATGTTTCAACCTGCTACAACTGCAACTTGTTGGACGAGACTTCTTTGATCCTGTGGCAAAGGTAATATATTTATCTTGTCAATTCATTTGTGTCGATGTACGAGAACCATTCCCCATTTTATTCCGTGTCGCAAGAAGGGACTATGCTAGAAAGATGAAAAGCCAGGAAAATTTAATGGCTACGGATAGATTGTGGTATATCAATGGCAAATCCGTCAAGTGTGGCAATTATAGCAAATCCTCTCTACAATTGGACAGGCCCATATCCAGCAGTGGGCCTTTACGAACGATGAATTATTTATGTACTTTGTAACGAATGCAGACTCACAACACCTACCTGTGGTTGCGACCTAAGAGAATCAATAATCCCAATACGTTCCGCTCAATTTCAACATCGCACATCGCAACTAAACTCGAGATACCATCCAGACCTTCTGCATGATTGGTGGTCCACCGCTGTGCTATATATAAGTTTTCTTCCTCGCACAACTTCCTTGTGGAATCGACTACCACCAGCGATTTTTCCGGACCGATACTACTTAGAGACCTTCAAGAAAAGAGCCTACTCTTTTTTGAAAGGCCGGCAACTCATCTGCAATTCCCCTGGTGTTGCAGTTGTTCATGGGCGTCGGTAGTCACTTACCATCAGGTGAGCCGCATGCTCATTTGCCCCTTTCATATAAAAAAAAGTGTCGTAACATATCCCCTCACCGTTTTATTATTTATCTTATTTTATTTTCTGAACACACTCAGTTTTGTGAAAGCGATTGTCGACGGGCATTAGATTATGGAGCAAGGACCTTATTACAGAATTCTTGGCAGTAAATAAAGCACCCTATATACTTTTTAGTAATTGGTTAGCCAGGTATTTTTGTTATATGTGTATGACGTTTGTTTCTTTTTCTTTTCAGTAATTTAAATTTTTAAATTTTCAGGTTGACATTCCAGAGTATAAACTGCAAATTTGGCCTGGATATAAAACTACTATTAACCAATATGAAGATAAAATATTGATGGTGACAGAAATAGCACACAAAGTAAATATTTTTTTAAATGAGCTTTATAACATTTTAAACTTTTCTGCTATTGACTTTGGTAATTAAAAATTTTAGGTTTTACGTATGGACACTGTGCTCCAAATGTTGAATGAATATGCAGGTACAAAGGGTGCAAATTACAAGAAAATATTTTTGGAGGATATTGTGGGTAAGAATTTAACATATTATGGTAATATACCTATATAAAATCAAAAGTATACGTTCCACTGCTGGCCACAGGCCTTCTCTCATATCTGAGAGGGTTTTAGGGCAAGGAAATGTACGCCGTGCTGCCCCAATGCGTACTGGTAACTTCACATTCACATCTCTTCGAAATATTTTTTTCTTATTTCTCAAACATGCCGGTTTTCTCACGATGTTTTCCTTCACCGCCGAGCACGTGGCAAATCAGCACTTAAAATTGCAATTAACAATTTCATTACAATAGTATTGCATCACCAATACACAAGTTAAAGTGATTTTTAATTCCCTTATCCAGCTATCATTTATCGTTTGACAGTCTTGGTAGCTTTTAAGATTTCATGTCCTAAGGAACATGTTTTTGATCATAAATATCAGGGCCCTATTTAAAAATATTATAATTTACAATTTGTAATTACAATATACTACCAGTGCGGTTAAAGAATAGAATTGAAAATGGCGTCGCTTCTATTCACCTCTAGCTCGCGCACTGTCGATATCTATACTCACACCCGTCAGTAAAGACTGAAAAAAAAAATACGTCGCTATATGTGTTTTTCGTATGTTCTATAACTTCAGTCCAACTTGTCATTGGAATCAATGATAACAAAATGCCATATAATACAAAGAAAATCTTTTGTTTTAAAAAGATTTTGTTTGTTAATATTTTGTTTAAAATGTTTACATGCCACTGAGACATGAGTAGGTAAATTAATAGAAAATTCCCACTAACCGAAACGTATAACATAACGATATACCGGGTTATTATTAGCGGGTTTTCACTATTTGTGCTGTGCATGTTGACGGTACGGGCTCAAAATCACAAAATTGTAGAACTGTAGCTACAGTTTCACATATAATTTTTTTTACTCGTGTAAAAAATGTACTACACATTGAATAGATTGGACATTGAGTGTGCGAATATTAATTATTGTTAAAAAATTACAGCCGTTTTTTACAATTTTGTAACTAATTCGATAATTATGTCAATTTTTACAAATTTGTCGTATTATAAAATTTAGTAGATGGGGCCCAGATAGTTCTAATTAATATTTTGTAATGCCATCTAATAAAACACACACATCTAATTAATAAGTAATAACACACATTTATTTTAAACTGAAATGTTATATTTTTAGGTAAAATTGTAATGACAGATTATAACAAAAAAACATATAGGGTCGATGATGTTAATTGGCAGGCATCGCCCCAATCTACTTTCAAAATGAGAGATGGTGACATTTCCTACATGGACTACTATTATAAGGTCAGTTACTCAATATAAAATTTACCACGTCTCAAAAAGTGATTGCTTAACATACAAATAATTTAAGTTGTAAAATACGTAGGTCACTCAATAAGTTTTGAGATGCTCGAAATTTAAAAATGGAACGCACCCGTGTTATATGTTTTTAAAAAGCAAATTTATTTAAAAATAGAACTCCATAAGCCAATTGCTCAATATTAAAAAAAACAAAGTTCTATTAATTTTCCTGCAACGCTTCCCGCGCTTTTCATTTAAAACGATGAATCTTAACCGTGAACATTTGCGCGCTGTGATATATTATGATTTTAAATTTGGTTTAACCGAACAATTAATTAATTACAACGGTTACTATTAGGGGACTCAGCTCCATCACGCGCAACAATTTTTAGGTGGTTTGCTGAATTCAAAAGGGGTCAAATTAATCTTAAAGATGACCAAAGAACTGGGGCCCCGCAAACAGCAGGTAACGGCAGAAAATGTATGGACTACTGAAATGTTGGTGCGAGAAGACCCACGAATCACATATACGGACATCGAAAAGATTGTAGGCATTAGTTCGGGGAGCATTCATACCATTCTACATCAACATCTTTGTAGGAAGCTTTGTTGTCGATCGATCCCTCGTTTGCTCTCCAAAAGCGAAAAACAGACTCGTGTGGATTGGCGCCATGAATGCGTCTACGTTTTGAAAACGGGGCATCTAGGCGTGTTTCAGAAATCGTTACTGGTGACGAGACATGGATCTATCAATATGATCCGGAAAATAAAAGCAATCATCGGTATGGGATACTCAGAAGGACAGTTACCGACAAAACTGCAAAGACCTCGCAACGTCGGTAAAAAAATGGTGGCTAGTTTTTTTCGCGGAGCGACATTTGCCGACGTCAGTGCTGGAAATTGTAGGTCAGTCAACTCTGTATGGTATACTACAGTTGCATTACCCAAAGCTTTTCAAGCTGTGCGGTAGAGAAGACCAAAGACCGGGCTTGGGAATCATGCTGCATCACGATAACGCCTCTTCACATACCTCCCTTAGAACAAAAGCATTTATTGAGGAATCTGGTGTTGAAACTCTAAGTCAACCACCCTACAGCCCTGACTTAGCTCCTTGTGGTTTTTTGTTCCCAAGAGTTAAAGAAAAATAAAGGTAAGTTTTTTCAAGTGCCGAAGAAGCCGTGGCTGCCTACGAAGAAGCGATTTCCGACCTGTCAGATCACTGGCTAAAGTGTTTTCAGAGTTGGTTTAGGCGAATGGAACTTTGTATAGAGCATGATGGAGAATATTTTGAAAAGATGTAAAATAAATATTAATAGTATCTAGAATACTTTTTGTATATCTTAAAACTTACTGAGTGTCCTATGTAACAATAAAAAAATCCTAATAAATTCTTTCAAAGCAAGTATAAAATTTGTAAATATAGGTTTTTAGTAGGCCTCCCCCAAGGACTGCCACAAAGCACGGTCCTGAGTCACCTGCATCCATCGACTTCCTGCACGTCTTACCAGATCGTCACTCCATCTAGTGGGGGGTCGCCCTACACTTAGCCTACCGGTACGAGGCTGCCACTCGAGAACCTTTGTCCCCATCGGTTGACGGTTCTTCGAGCTATATGGCCGGCCCATTGCCACTTCAGCATACTAATTCTTTGGGCTATGTCGGTCACTCTGGTTCTACTGCGGATATCCTCGTTTTTAAGTCTATCACGCAGAGACGCCGAGCATAGCCCTCTCCATAGCTCGCTGAGCGACTTTGAGCTTCCTCACACGGCCAGCAGTGAAGGACCACGTCTCAGATCCATAGGTCATCACTGGCAACACGCACTGGTTGTATAATCTAGTTTTAAGCTTTTGAGGTATGTCTGACGAGAAGATGTGTCGTAATCTCCCGAACGCTGCCCAGCCTAGATGAATCCGTCGATTGACCTCTCGGTCAAAGTTGGACTTACCTAGTCGGACTAGTTGTCCCAGGTAAACATATTCGTCAACAATTTTAAGCTTAGTGCTCCCAACAACTACCGGCATAGGTGTGACATGGACGTTAAACATGATTTTTGTTTTGTCCATGTTCATCTTAAGACCTATCCGTTGGGAGCCACTATTGAGGTCATTGAGCATAGTGCTTAGGTCCTCCAACGATTCTGCCATAAGGACTATATCGTCGGCAAATCGAAGGTGAGTGATGTATTCGCCATTGACGTTAATACCGTATCCTTTCCAGCCCAGTAGCTTGAAAACGTCTTCCAACGCAGCGGTGAAGAGTTTCGGGGATATTACGTCATCCTGTCTTACACCCCTCTGCAGTTGGATAGGTTTCGTACTCTGGTTCTGTACTCAGATAGCCATCTTAGCCCTACTGTACAAACACTTCAGCACTTCGATATACCGACAATCAACTTGGCACCGCTGAAGGGACTGTAGCACCGCCCAAATCTCGACGGAATCAAAGGCTTTCTCATAGTCCACATACGCAAGGCAAAGTGGCAGATTGTACTCTTCCGTCTTCTGCACAATTTGCCGAAGGGTGTGTATGTGGTCTATGTTACTAAAGCCTTTTCGGAAACCGGCTTGTTCGGGAGGCTGGAAGTAGTCAAGTCTACTCTTCCACCCGCTTTCAGAAGCTCCGCTGTAATTCCATCCTCGCCCGGGGACTCTCCGTTTTTAAGGTGCTGGAGAGCCATTCTAATCTTGCTCAGACTGACGTCCGGGATGTCTACGGAAGAGTGTCGGATAAGACTCGCTCTTGGATCGTTACTCACACTTGCGTGTGGCTTCAACGATGATGTGTACAGCTGTCCATAGAACCTCTCAATCTCACTCAAAATCTCAGGTGTCCCGGAAACGATGCCGCCACATTCGGTCTTCAGCTTCGACAGTTGGCTCTTTCTTGCAGACAGATCTCTGACAAAGACTTTGGAGCCCTGTTTCCGCTCGATCGCTTCTTCAATACGAGCAGTATTAAAGTTATGTAAGTCCCGCCGCATGTATTTGAAGATCTGTCTGTTCAGTAGCCTGTATGCTCTAAAATCCACTGAAGACTGCAGCTTCATTTCCCCTCTAACAGCCATGAGATTAAGAGTGTGATCGGAGAGTTTTTGTGTTCTTCTGCGGCGGGTCTTGCAAAATTTAGGTCCGACCACATGGACAGTTTCCACGAACTTGTCATTGATATCGTCCACTGCATTGCAATCTTCTAGGCACTGAGAACTGTTACTAAAACAATACAAATAAAAAAATAGGCATCACGCCTGTTATCCAGAGGAGTAGGTAGAGAGAGTAGTCATTTACTATATATAAATAGTATACAAAAATAATATTTTTCCAGAAATACAACATTCGCATCCAAGATGTTGGGCAACCTCTATTGATATCACGTTCGAAGCCGCGCGAGATCCGCGCTGGCATGCCCGAGCTGGTGTACCTGGTGCCGGAGCTGTGCCGTCAGACCGGCCTGTCGGACGCGATGCGTGCGAACTTCCAACTGATGCGTACCCTCGCCGTTCATACTAAGATCGGCCCTGATATGCGCATCAAAAAATTGCTCGAGTTTAACAGACGACTCACACAAACTAAGGAAGTTGTTGCTGTAAGTATGCTGTAATATTTTTCTGAATCAGTATACTAAAGTTACGGATTCAAGCTCTAATATTAATAAGCATCTTGTTTATTTATGACTTAAAACAGGATCAATCCTAAATGTTCAATACACTGTGCTCTCTTAAATAGTTTTGCATGTTTTGAAAGAATTGAAACACATTAAAACGATGAATTATCATTATTTATTGAATAACACTTTATGTATAGGAATTGGCCTCCTGGGATATGAAACTTTCAAACAACTTAGTGAGCATAAAAGGAAGACAACTTCCACAAGAAAATATAGTGCAAGGAAATAACCACAAATATCCTGCAGGAGACACCACCGATGGTTGGACAAGGGATATGAGGTAAGAAGTAATATAAAACCTTTTTTTTTGTTAACATAAAATTTAATCACCACAAGATAAATAGATATACAGGATGTCCCAGTAAACCTGTACCAGCGAAGGTCTGTGGTCTGGGGACAGCAATACCTATCGATTGGACCCCATGTATGTTCCGCGATTTTTTGTAGTTTTCGAGATATGAATTTTTTTGTTTTATTTTCAGTTTTTTTTAATTTTGGACGGTTTTAGCTATAACTTTTTCTGTGAAGTAATTCTTAGAGATTTTTTTGTTAGTATTATGGCTAGCATGTGTGTTCGTCTGTAAAAACACTAAACACCAAAATTCTAACTACTAGTAGCTCAGATTTAGCTCACAAAAATAAAATTTCTGTTTGAGAGAAATATTTATTTGAACTTAAAAAAAATTTCTTAACCCTGACTGAATAACTTCCTGATAATTTCAAAAACTTTATGGGTTCCTTAGCTCTCAAAATAACACAAAAAGTTGGTACTTTATACGGCATTTTTGTGCGAAAACAGAGTTTAAAATTTATGCATAAATCAATAGAATAACTCAAAAACTACAACATATCAAAAAATTGTACGACTTACCTTTCTTTGTTTCGCCATTATTAAAAAAAAACGCGGCACTTGTTCAAAAAACACTCAACCAACTGACAGTCACAGATTAACTAGCTATAAAAGTGACATTTGCATTCCGATTCTTTTTTTTTTTTTGATGTGACCATAGGTAATATATTTCTACAGGGTTTTTGACAGTTTGTGGGCGCCAATTTGTTTGTTTTATCGCCAAAACCTGTTAAGGGCATCGAAAATACTATGTGGGAGGCATGTTCCTTATCTTGGTTAAGGTTAAAATTGATACAGTCGAAAATAGTGAAATTTATTTCATGCATTTGAAATGACTTTTCTCACATTTTTCCGATTAATATGGTGAATAATTATGAATGTTGGATAAAAAGATTTAAAATAACGTATTTACATAAAGGCCGTTTACCAGATCGGTCGACGATCTCGTGAAGGTGAACCGATAGATCCTGACCGCGTTGACGTTGTTTTAGAAGAAGTTGCAAGAGATCCCTCTAAGAGTACGAGCAATTCAACGACGTACAGGTAAATAATAATAATTGTTTAAAGGGTCTTTATGTGTTGGCTTCGGCCCCACGCACGCTTTCCAAAGGGTCGGAACATAATTTTTCGAAATGTAGACAACAATAATAATAATAAAAAATATTTGTGTATGTTACCATCTTTATTCCTTCTTTCACAGGAATCTCTCGCACTACCGTGCACAGAATACTGCGCAATGAGGGATATCACCCGTATCACATACGGAAAGTGCAAGATTTAATTGCACCGGACTATCAACATCGAATTGAATTTTGTCAAGAGATGTCAAGAAGAAACAACAAAGAGACCCCGACATTTTCGACCGAACTTTATAGACAGACGAATCGATATTCACCCGCAACGCAATATTTAATATGCACAATTACTATTCCTGGGCGACCGAAAATCCAAAACTGGTTCAGCGTCACAATTTTCTACACCAATTTAGTGTGAATTAGTGGACGGGAGTTGTTGGCAGAGAACTGATTGGCCCAAAAAAATTCGCAACGAGATTAAATGGTGAAAATTATAAAAATGATTTTGTAGAGGCCATGGCATATTCGGATGTCACTTTATTAACACGCCAGAACATGATATTTCAGTGCGACGGTGCCCCTTGCCACTATGCAAGACAGGTTGCAGGTCATTTGAACCAGTATTTCCCAGAGGTAGATTGACCGTAATGCACCAATCGCCTGACCTCTTAAGATCCCCAAACCTGAACTCCATGTTTTTTTTTATCTGGGGATGCTATAAGGTATTAGTGTACCATCGCGAATTCTCGAGTTTGGAGGACTTAAAAACTAAATTAAATGAAGCTCAAGAAATAATAAGACAAAACACCCAAACCTTCCGAGATTTGCGCGGTAATTTTTTGCGTCGGTGCCGTTTGTGCATTGAGGCAGGTGGCAGGCACTTTGAACATTTATTGTGAAAACAGAAATAAATAAATTATTTCTTAAAATTATTCCTGTTGTTTTATTTAGCACAATGTGAAAAAATAATTTTGATTTGACTTTAATTGCGCTGTTTTAAATCTTTTTTATCTAACATTCATAATTATTCACCATATTAATGGGAAAAATGTGAGAAAGTCATTTCAAATGCATGAAATAAATTTCACTGTTTTCGACTGTATCAACTTTAAACTCCGTTTTCGCACAAAAATGCCATATAAAGTACCAACTTTTTTGGTTATTTTGAAAGCTAAGGTAAAAGTTTTTGAAATCAGAGGGTCACTCAGTCAGGGTTAAGTAATTTTTTTTTCAAGTTGAAATCAAATAAAAATTTCTCTCAAACAGAAATTTTAATTTTGTGAGCTAAATCTGAGCTAGTAGTAGTTAGAATTTTGGTGTTTAGTATTTTTACAGACGAACCACATGCTAGCCATAATACTAACAAAAAAATCTCTAAGAATTACTTCAAAGAAAAAGTTATAGTTAAAACCGTCCAAAATTTTAAAAATAACACTCGATAACAACCCCTTTAAGACACATAATTTTTAATTATTTAGCCATATTATTGTCTCAATCTAATCTGCCTTAAACGTAAGGAAAATAATTGCCTATATAAAAGCATGAAATGATCGATTTTCTTATTGTTATCAATTTTAATAACCATTAACAATACATCCGAAATTCTAGAAACTGGTTAATAAACAAGGTCATAACTGTTTTATGATAATATATTCCAGCATTTTCAGTTATTTGTTACAGTAGGATGAATATAGGGAGGTGCTAATTAAACCAGATCTTTTAATTAGACTTCTGAAATGCAAATAGTGTTTCGGTTTAGCTACACTATTATTATACCTGTGAAACATTTACCTAAAAATATGTATTTGTTTATTAATAATGCATGTTATTACAACAAACCACATGATAGAGGACCTTAACTTGAATTGACAAAACCCATTATGTACATGTCACATAATAACCCACACAAGTACTTTGTTAGTCAAAGCTGTTAAAAGTGTTAGCAACACAAACCTTAAACATATTTAAGAACATATTGGATAAAAACTCGACTATAAATAACTAATTACTTGTAACCAGGATATATTCTCATATCAGTTGTTTAAATTACTATATTAGATTTGTTATTTATTTACCGTACCGTACCGTAATCATATTTATATTTCTATAGATCAAAACCACTCCTCTCCATTGCAAACTTACCATCGTGGGTTGTAATAACACCAGAACGACAACGACAAGATGCGGGAAATTTCGTCAACATGATTATAAAAACCGGCGAAGGTGTTGGCTTCCGTATGCCGCGACCTGAAATTGGTAATTATTTCTATATTATTTTGTTTACAATATGCTTTTCACCAAGTACTATCTGTTTCAATTTCATTTTTCATAAATGTTTAAATACTCCTTTTTAGACTACATAGACTTATCATAATATTTAGAAAGATTTTCTCTGGATTCTTTTTCGCTACCAACTTATCATAATATTTAGAAAGATTTTCTCTGGATTCTTTTTCGCTACCACCGCCATATGGTAAAATCAATCACTTAATGTTCAAGTGCAAGCTCTATTACTTACTTCCTCATTGTAAAAAATATTTTCTTAATGGAGTTTATATACCATATTATATCAATAACATAGTAAAATGATAATTATATTTTATTCTTAGTTACAATTCAACGTGATGGAAATATGGATTACGCGAATATGTGTGAGAATGTGATTGCAAGAAAAAATCCTGCTTTAATTCTCTGCATTTTAGCCAGAAACAGTCCAGACAGGTTAGTCAATTTTTTTGTTCCAAGTTTAATTATGGTCATATGTTATCATACTTCAAAAATGTTTCAGTGGCATACTTAATGGCAGCTCTTCACGTTGGCCAACATTGTGGCGAATGTGTTGGCAAAGATATTAGCCGAGAGTTTGTGATGGCGTCCATACGTTGGAAGGTCGTTCAGTTTGCTTCGGTTCAGGCCAATGTGCGGACGAATTTATTAAAATGGATATTGCGGCGCTAACGGCTGCTGCGGTTTATTTATTCACAGCATACCGCTACTACGTGAATGTGTATAAGAAAAGGGTGATCAAAACGAAATGGAAAAAGAAATTTTATTTCTTGTGTTCCACAAACAATTTTCGGCTTGGTAGAGCTCTATAAAGCGAAAAGTTTCTTCATTTGTCATTGTTATTGCCATTTTGTAGACACTAATTACGATGCGTGAATATAAAATTTAAATCAGGTGCGTGCGATCACTCTGGGAGCTCGTAGCAAACTAAACGTGCGCCCAACGTGTGGACGCGGCGGCCAATACTCTGCCACAACCCTTTGATCTTATGTAAAAAACCGACACCACACGGATCTCGCGCCAACTTGTGGGCCATCATTCCAATACATACCAAGTGAAGCACAAACACCCGCTCTACACAATGGTTATAGGTATTGGCCACAACATTCGCCACATAGATAAGCTAATATAATCGGGAGTAGATGCGCCACTGAGGTTTTAAAATTATTAATTACAAGTTCCCTCCTGACGATGGCGCTGATTCTTTACGTGGTCACCTACTAGATGGCATGGCTAGAAAGTATCTAATTTAGTTATTTTTTATTTAAATGGGAATGTTGAAGAAAGAAATTAGTTCTTCTACCTGTAATAAAATACGAAGATGTTATTTATTGCATTTATTATGAGTTTTACAATAGGTATATGTTTGTAATTTTACCAAGTCGTGGTTATCAGAACACATAATTTTTCCTTTTAATATACGATTTACATTTGTACACCAACTATTTATAAGTAAGCATATCATATAATTATTAATAAAAAAAATCAAACCATTTTTATGTATGAGACAAGTCAAAAAAGATGGATTGCATAAAATTTCTGCAAGGTCCGTTATTCTCTTTTTAATTTTTTTATTACCAGGAGATTCTTTTAATGTTGCATGTGTTATGTGATTAATTTCATTTAAATGTTGATATAGTGCTTCACTGGGAGAAAACTATAATTTTTTTGTATAATCCCTTTCATATATGTAGCTGGATATATCATGTTTCTTAATTAATTCATTTTTGCACCTTCTGCTAGATTTAAAAATCGGTTTACATTTTTTAAATTATATATCCAGCTTTATATTGTTTTCATTCTTTCTGGCTTATACTGTCATTATTCTCATTTAAGACATTAATTAACGGATCCAAGCAGATATTATCGTAACTTTCTTCATGATTTATATTGCTTTCCACAACTAGTGATTTTAAATTTTGCAATAATTTATTTCCATCCTTTTCATTAATTTGCCCCTACAGAATGATGTGATGTATAATAATTAACGATTTATATGCATTAGAAAATTGGCTACAAGTTGGTGAGATATTTCGGACAAAATGACTCCGTATACAAAAAAAAAATTCCAATGGATCTTGATTAAAGTTTCGCGTCAATAGGGTTTGTACATCATATTCTTTATTTAATAAAGTAAATATTTCTTTCATACTTTCAATGTTTTTGATCCAATTTTTTAAAGATGGAACTTGAACATATTTTATAAACTCAGTCCCATCTATGTGCCTATGAACAGTTTCAAACCCTATTGAACGCGAAATTGGTAAATATTCGTTCCACTTCTTAAAATGCGCAGTTTCTTTTTAGACATCCTATTAAAGGTTTTGCGTCGTCCTTGTACTTTGATCCGTTGAATGAGTCGAACAGCCGATCAATTATATTTATAAAGATAGCTGTTCCTCTGCATTCCTCCGGCAATGCTTTATTTTCTGTAAAAAAAAAACAATATTAACTAGTGCTAGTATAACAGGTTGTTATTCGTTTATACATACATAGGCTAGTTTGTTAAGACATTAAAAATAAACATTTAAGCTACAATAGCCTAACAGTTAAGGATGTGAACACATACACATACATATATTACTAGCTGGTAGCTGGTAGCTGGTACCCGGCGTGTTGCAGCCACAGAAGAAATTATTCTTAAAATGTAATTTTAAATTTGTAAGAGTTACATATATTGTTTAATTAGGAATGATGATACATTCATTGAAATTGAATATTTATGATTTTCAAATAAATTTGTCGCTACGATATGCGCCACCCACTGTAAGTTAATTATACTATGCCTATAACCTTCACACAAGTGCAAACAATAAGTTGACAAAGTTTTAGCGCAATCTGATAAACGGTATGGCAGCGCATAAAATTCGAACAAACAAACATTATTTTTTATGTATTAGATATATAATTATATACTACTCGCTTTTCGCCCCGCGGTGTTACATAACCAATATTCAAGTAACAAAAATCATTTAATAATTTTAATATAATGATCTATTGTCCTTATTTCACGCTTCTTTGTAGTGGTATGGATTGTGCGTCTTAATATAATATTTTTCATACAAACTTTGCACTCTCGTCTTACATTAACCTTATGGGTAAATTTTTTAAACATAAAAAATGGATATCCTATTATTTCAATTCAAGAGTATATGCATCAGTTCTCAAATAAATAAAAACTATTAATTAAATAAGGTAACATTTAATATTTCGATACCTCCAATTTACACTACGCCAACTAGGATTTTGTAGGTTTACAGGAGAAGCTCTTAAAGAAAACACATTGATAATTTTTTTATTATCACACCTATATTAATGATATTTTCAGGATGAATAAATAATTTGCTGTTACTTCTAACTGCATAATTGGATTTTAATTATTTTTAAAAGTTTTAAAATTAGCTCTAGTTAGCGGAGTTTTAGACGGAAAAATGTCATTTGAGATTCCGTTACACTCCGCCAACTCGCAGTTAGCGTAGCATATCTCGGAATATGAGAGAACTCAAAAATCTTAATCAAACCCATACTAGAATATTATTACGTATTAATTTTAAAGTACATCCAATAATAGAATTATTTTAGTGCTTCAACTAACATACCTTGATAAAATGTTCTCTTATTTCTAAATTTAAAAAGTTAGTGTTTTGTAATCGGGAAAGTAATAAAATCAACTACCGTGTTACATGCCGCTAACACATACATAGCGTAGAATAATACGACCAGTGTTAACAGTTAGCGTTTTGTTTGACACAAAATATGAATGAAATCGTATGTTTTTCCAATATTTTATATTAAAATTTACAAAATTAGTCAAAATAATATTATTGTTAATAATAATAACATGTTACAAATATACTGAATTATCAAAATTATTTATAATTAATCTCTTTTTTGGTGGTAGGTAATATACCTAAGGAAATGAATAAAAATTGTTTTTATAGTTTAATAGTAAATATAAAATTTTAACCTTATATACTAATCACTGTATTAACGTAATCGTTTAATAATATAGAGATCAATCAACACAATTGTTGTGAACTAAACTAACTTTTTAATTAATACAAAAGAATTAGAACAATCTCAGCTACAGTCAAGATTAACATAAAATTAACATCAAATTCTTTTATGAAATAGTATACACGTGACTGAGACATTTTAAATTATAATAATCGCTTAAATTACTTAAAGTATTTACGAGATCAATCAGCATGTTTCACTCCATAATTATGAAGTTACAAAACAAATAAAAATGGTTACTAAATAAGGAAGCAAGGCACTGATTCAGATGACATCAATGCTCGTCTTCGCTTCCATCAAGTTCATGGTCGACCTCTGCCACTGGTAAATTCTTATAAAAATTATGATATTTTTGAGGTACGATATTATTATCACAGAAATAAACTAAATCTTTGTATTTAGCCCTATTTATTTTCAATAAATGGGTATATGCTTTGTCTGGAAAAGGTTCTGAGCGAGACTGTCTCGTACTCGATTGTTTAAAGCATTGTATCTGCTGACTTTCTACATCACCTAAGCTGTATTTATAACGTAACATTCCTATATTTTCTGGAGTAGCCCCGACCTCTTTGACTTTATTCCAAGAAACCTTATCATTGGAAACACTTTTTGTCCAATTTTTTTTGTAAATACCCTTTTTAAAATCTAAGATCATATTCTGCTTTACTTCTACGACATTATACGGCTTATCATTTACTTTTGCCCATCGTACTAAGGAGTACCATTCATCTGGCGAGTAAATTTCTCTTCCTTTGGCTGATTTTTCGATCAGGGCATGCACAGAATCGCCTTCGTTTTGTGTATGTCCCTTCTCCATGAAGCGGTGATAAATTTTAATTTTCAGATTAATTGCCGCTAACAAGTACATGTAGTAAACTATCCGGTTACGGTTTTGCCCCCCGCAATTATCTGACCATAGATATATTTCAGTAACTCCCTTTGAAGCCAGTTTAGTCAAGAAATCATAAAGACAACTAGAGACTTCATTTGCCCCTCTCTTTGCGGTTTGTTCGTCCCACATGTAACAGAATGCTTCTTTATGCGCTATGTCATACACAGTAAAATTATATACGTTAAGCTTTCGTCTGTAATAATAAATACTAATGTTTCCATGTGGTGCGTTCAGTACTTTCTGAAAATCAAATACAATGCATGCTTTTTTATTATCATTAGTTGCTAGTAATTTATTTTCTAGTTTAAGTTTTCGAGAATACTCCTTTTCTTTTTGATGAATTGTATACTTTTCGCTCTGCTCGTCAGTAACTTCAGATATGTTCTTAAATTGATGGCAGAGGTCACACTGATCCTTTTTCGGAACATGAAATCCTATCTTTAAATTTGCATTGACTATGTCCTTGTACTGTCTTAAAGTTTGCACTCTACTATTATAATTATTTTCTGCACACCATTCTGGATACATTTTAAACATTTTTGAAAATGATAATGAGGGATCTAAATATTTTATACTTGAACGTTTTCTGACATAGTGCGATTCAACGGGTGTATAAGAATTAACATGATCAATTACGCTTTGTTTCATTTCAGTAGTAACTACCACATTATGGTTCTTATGGCGACCTCTGCCATCAATGAAATCGTTGAAATCTTGACATTCGTTACTTTTTTGTAAAGCAGTATAAACAAAATCCTTACTTATGCTAAAAGTATTTAAAAACATAGTTTTGCATACTTTTTTTAATATCATTTCATTATCATTTGACTTTATTGGAAGATGATAATGCAATGTATATAATCGATGAATATTTTCATTTTCAAGATTAGTACAGGTTTTTTTCTTTTTTTGAAAGACATATTTGGAAATAAGTTGCCATTGCTTAACATGGCTCCCCGTACCCCAGAATTTAGAAAATAGTTCTATCCGTATTTCCTCACTGAAATTTTCACGACACCGTAGACGACAGCTAGAACTACAACTTGGTTTCATTTTTCTTGCCTCTTTGACTGTCCCTCTTCTAGAAATATATTCTTGTCCCGTATTACAAAGACGTTTTCTCTTCGTCGCCACCCAGTCTTCTACATGCTTAATGCGCCTACGTCCTTTGTCGGATCGTTTCTTTGATGACCGTCTATTTAGTGGATTTTTTGTTTCACTGCTCTCAAAAGACGTGCAATCATTTGATGTAGCAATAGAAGAAACGGATAAAGGATTTACATCCGACACTGAATTTGTTTCATAGCAAAGTGTACCTAAAGGCATAACAAGCGATGGGGGATTGGAACAGGGAATATTTTCTGATATAAGTGTTGCATCAACATCTTCAGGAATCGTGGTCGGTATCAAAGTTTCATCAGCACTTTGAGAACAATTGCTAAAGTCGCAATAGGGTGAAGGCATTGGGGTGCATTCATTATAGTCAGATTCATAATTTTCAACACTTATAGAAAATAGGTGTTCTACGGACTGTGGAGTCAAACTCATTGGAGAAGGCTTTTGTATATCAGTAGCTAAACAAGGGGAGTAAATAGTTGGTGAATCAGGTTTTGTAATGTGTAGATTTACATCTTTTATAATCTGATTTTGTGTCGACTGACTTGGAGAGATGAGTCGTGTTGAAGAAAAATGTTCATCTTCGTGTTGTTCAATAGGTCCTTGAAAGACATCCTCAAACATAGACATAAATTGTGGTGTCATAATTGCATCAACATCATCAGGTACTGGAGACGACACTGTAAAAATATATTTAAATAATTGATTAAATATTTTGGTAAATTTTGTGCAAATTTTGTATTACGTGTTGAAGTAAGTATTTACTTCAAGTCTTATATTTATAATAAATGTTACATAGTATTTGATTTTTGTATCAATATTTCAAAAAAACTTTACTATGTAGCTTTTTTGTATGTAAGTACGCTATTCTAAAATTGGTAAAACAACAAATTTAATCGTAATCCAAATATCGTTGTTTTAATGGAATGAAAATTTATTAGTTGATCTTTTTAAATATTAACTAATATCAAGGTAAATATTACTTAGATTAATGTTTTACTCGTAAATACTTATCATTGGATTGAACATTACGTTAGTTTAATAACAAATTAACAAATAAACGTAATTATTATTATAATATGCATACTCCGCTAAGTCAGTATGAAATGAAATGCTACCGAAATACATTCCGCCAACTTGAGAATGCGTAATGTCGTTTGGACCTTGACCAAACATACTCATTATTTTAAATTCTCAATAACTATAAAGATAAATCGCGTAATTTTAAACAATAATAAATACTTAAACTAAATAAACTCTAATTACCTCTTTCCTGGTTCCAATCTTGTAGTATCTCACATATTTTGTTATCGTTCGTCTGCTGGACGTATTTTTGTTTACATAACTCGACCAAATATTTTCCACGCACTCCAGACATTATAGTTTTTCTTCAAACATATCAGGCCATTAACTAATAAACAATGTGATTAATACAGTGTTATTACAGGTTACCACTTTTATATTAAAAAATGCGTGCATACCGGCGACACTCCGCCAACTGTCATTAGCGTAAACATAAACACACAGCGCCGCGCGCCCCCGCCGCGCGTCTTCCCGCCAATCCTGGTTGGCGGCGTATAGTCGTGCGGTTAGCGCCCGCGCATCCCGAATACACACCGCTAAAACGAGTAGTCGTGGTGTATGTCGCGTGTTTGTCAAAAGTACATTTACTTGGCGTTATGTAATTTTCAAAACTTTTTTATTTCTTTAAATTTTTTTAAGAAATTTAGGGAGCATAATATTATTACTTTAATGAGTCATTTTCCATTAAAACCTGAAAATGAGTAAAAATTGAGTTATGTAGTGTTCATTGGAGGTATCGATTTATAACATTCTATTATTATATTTTATGTTATTTCATAAAGACCCACATTTTAACCCACATATTTATTTAAACTATGAGTAACTTGCAAAAAAATTCATTGTAGCTGCAACTCTTTGACTGAAAACTTGGGCTGCATACTTCACCTTCATTTTAGGCAATTTATCTTTTTGCACATGGTGAATTGTTAATTTGTTTTACGTTCTTAAATTATCTTCTTCAGCATCAACTTCTAAAAGCATTTTTAAATGTTCCCATTTTGCCATCATGACTTCCCCATTAAAAAGAAATCTTATATTTTTATTAATCCAATTATTTCTTAGTCCCTTTAATAAATGGGGAGGATCATAAAGGTGTATCATCAATTTCTATTATACCGCTTTTGTACACTTTGTTATGCCTTAAATATTTTTCTTTCGTATCTTTTAATAGAGAATTAATTACAGATACATTTGATGTGCCTTGGTCACAAATTGTAGCGACAATAATTAAGCCACATTCTCTTAATCTTCTAATTATATCAATAATTAATGCTTTTAATATATGGCTTTTAGTTGCACTTTGGCAGAACTACTTTCTGGTCAATACTCCTATTGTAATATAAACCAGGAGTTGAGGCAATCTCATCAAACATTAAGTTGCATAGCCTTTGTTCAGGTTTCATTTTATCCTCTTTTTAAATTATTTATAATGTTTTCATTCAATCCTGGTTCAATCACTATATTTTTAAGGATTTTCTGTAGAGTATGTTTGGATGGTAGTACCAAAATTTTGGTTAAAATGTTATAAGCCCTAGCACTTTGCTTTAATATCGATAATGCAAAAATTTTCTCTTTTAGAGTTAACTTCCTGCCTCTTGGCTTCTGTAGAGATTTCAATTGAAGTTTCATAAAAGTCGATATTGTTTTTGGCAGCTTATCAATTACGTTTATTAGGTTTTCATTCTTGCTTATCATCTCTGCTACACGCAGTGGCGAAGCTAGGGCTCCAAACTAGGGCAAGCCCAAGATATGGTTTTGTTGTTTTTAGCAGTTTTATAAAAATACACCAATCTTGATCTGTCTCCACTCTTCAGTTTCATATTCAGTGCTGTCGAGGACGTGTTTAACAAAGCACACAGAAGGCATACTACTGCTAGATAGATTGTATGACATATCAGCAATTGCATACCTTCAGTGGCTTTGAAAAAAGCCGTTTGGGTTTGCTTGAGCGAAAGAAAAAGATATTTACATACAATACAATACATGAACAAAAGAAACGCATGAACAAAGTACAAACAAACTTATGTACAAAATTAAAACAACAAATTATTTATATTCTAAATCGAATCTTCTCTCTTTCTTAAGGAAAGATTTAATTACGTCCGCGTAAAATGTTGGTGAACGTTTTAATTTTACCAATAACTGTTTTTCAATTGCGATAATTGATAAGTCTGAAAGACACTCTTGACCTTGTGTATTTCTCAAATAAGTATGGATGCGCTTCAGAGATGAGAGAGCACGTTCTGTATGCGGTAATTTCGTTCATTACTGAACGAAATTATCGCATTCATGTGTTTTTGAGAATTCATATGCCTTTTAATGGCTCCAGATAAGTTGTTTATATTTTGAGAAATACAGATCAGGCTTTGGTTTCGGCGTGGATATGAGCTGTTTTTTCTCAACAAAGTTTAAAGATTTTACCTTTCCTCGCCGATTAGCACTTTAACACACTTCAATTCATCACAAGGAACACTATTATTCTCCATGTTCACTAAAAATCTTTAAAAACGTATAAATTTTCAACTCAATATTGTAACACGTAAACATTGTAATTTTCAAGTAAACACACACAGTAAACATTGAAATGTGAAGTGCACTGCAAATGTATCGCCCCCACTCTCGACTAACTTCAGACTCAAAGCCTGGCTTCGGTCTTCCATATTAATTGCTATATAAACAATCGTAGTTATATTTCATTATAGAACATTTTGCCATAGGTTAGAAAGGGAGTGATCGTCTTTTCGAAAGCCCGGTAAAAAGCCCACGCGTGCGAGAGAGACGACTAATCGACAGCAGTATCGCACAGTTTTGCCGCGTGTTGACGTTCGAGGTCACGCCCTGTGTATATTGTATAACAGAGGAGCGCGCGAAATTTGAAATAGTTTGAAACAGTTTACGCGTTATTTTATTAGTTGATATTATTGATTGAGCAGTTTGATTGGGCAAGCCTGGTTTCTCGGCTTCTATGGATGCTTCGCTACCGGCTACACGGTAGGACTTATTAATATCTTTGTACTTATTTTGTAATTTCAACAGCCTCATTTTTAATTGTTGGTAAGTCTTAGAATTCTTAATCTTTTCTGTGTAAAAGACTTTCTTCTTACTTCCACCTGAAATCAAACAGAATAAAAAAATATTTTTCTGTTAAAAGATATACAAAAAACCTCTTCAATGTCAGTCATTCAATTGCCTTTTATAAAATATACTAACTATTACCCGTGACTTAAAATCCTTCCTAGTGGGAGTGCAATATGTCCCAACCTAGGTATTTTATTTTACGTTATTATAAGATAATATTTCACAATACAGCCAATTTCTATTCATCAGACATACTAAATATAATTACTTAATACATTTTCACTTACCTCTTTGTTGTTGAGGTTTAGACTGTTTACTAATTTGGTATGCATACTTTGAAGAAGAAGCCTTTGGTAAAGTTTCTGAAAAAATATAGTGTATCATTACACTTGAACAAAAGTTGCCAAAAATATTAATTGACAAATGCTTTTATTAATTAAATACTCATTACTTTAAGAACTCATTATTGAAGAACAGAATAGCGCCACTCAGTAGCAATCGCGTTGAAGTATGTGCCTATGAGCATTAAAAGAGAACACATTGCCATATTGAGTGGTAAAAATGTGGTTGGGGTAAAGGGGGTATAATCAAGAACACTGCACATAACTAGGACCAAAGTGTATGACAGGCATGCATAAGTATATTCAACTAATAACAAGCATTTAATAAAAAAAATTACCTACAGTAGCATGTGAAATATCAGTATGAATATCCATCATTGATGAACCAGTTGAAACCGTCCCTAAAAACCAAATTATATTGTATAAATATATGTAAGAATGCACCAACGTGCTAAGATATCACTATGAATAAGGCATGCTTTTAATTCTTATATTTAAAAATTTACCTTCAGCAGAACTTGCAGTTTCTGAGTTTCCATTGTCCAAAACTCTATATTGTTGAGCTGAAACAATTTTAATACATATGAATTCTACTAAAGAGAAGCTACTAATATAAGGTTTGCAATGAATTCAGGCTTTTTTTCTGCTATATTTAATGTATGAATGTTCAGAATAGTTTTAGTTTTATGGAAGCTTACATATTTAGGTAAAAATTATTATTATCCTATGACAATACAGGCAAATTTTAAAATTCATTTTCTTAGAATTATAATATTCTTTACATTAAATTTTTAAAATTTATTTTTTGATAAAATGCTTTTCAACCTTAAAAAATTCTAATGCATCTAACAAAGTTTCATCTAATGAGGGATTTGAGTTCTGGTTTCCTGTTTGTAAACAGATGGTTTTACTCTTGTGGTTCTATTTGGAGGTATTATACCAATGAGTTTTTGCGGGCGGCAGATTGCCAACAACAGTTTTTATTATACAGGGCTAGTGGATTCTCTATGTCACCACTACACAGAAACTACCCGTCTGCACTCCATACCTACTTACCCAGAAAGCAAGCAACATACTGTTTTATATTTAAATAAATTTAAAGTGGGATAACTGTTAGCAGTAAGCCTTCTTCCAACAGTGCGAAACTTTTGTTCAAAATGCCTGCTACATATGTAGACATTTCTTTATATATATGAAGTTCCTCTGAGCCTCGTTTCCTCAGACAATACTACCAACCACATATTAAACTTAGCTTTGTTATGATAGCCAGGTTTTAGAAAACGATGCATAGGTACTGAAAATAAATACGAGTTCGTTATTGTAATCTAATAGTAAATTAAGACAGAATATTCATTTAAGCAATAACTTACCATCCAGCTTACAGCCAAAATAACACAATTTCGTAGGCATTGCGTAGTCCAATGTAGAAACAGTCGTATAAATTAAAGGAAAAGTCAAAATCCGTAATGAATGCCAATGTCGTGCGTAGCAGTAGAAAATCCAAAATTCGTATTAGGTGCCGAGTTTATAGATGCAGTAGAAAAATCCAGAGTCCGTAAGCAATACCAAGTCGTTAAAATAAAGAAAATCACTAATACAATCTTCAAGACGCAAACACCAAAACCTAGAAAGGACAGATTTGATAATTCAAAACTTTTCTGTCGGCCTGCAATTGTCGAAAGTTGCCATAACCAGAATTAATTTTTTTATAATTAACTTATAATATTTGAAAACATTAAAAAAATCACTACCAAAAAGGCTTAAATAAAAGTGTAATATTTTATTTTATTATATTTTTATTTATAGTTTTATTGTAAAGTTCGCAATAATTGAAAACAAAACACATTTAATATAATTCTTCCAATTCTACCACGTTCTTTATATGGTCACCCCTATCCTTTTAACAACGCCATCTATTAGAATCTTGTATAAAACTTTTACTTAAGTTGCATTTCGGTGTTCTAAAGACGGTGCTTAGGCAACACACAAAATTTCAGTGTTATGTATGCATTTAAGTTTCACCCCCCCTGATTCGCCACAATGTTGGCCAACGTGAAGAGCCGCCTATATTCGATGTTTTGTTTAAGACAACACTATGATTTAGGGATGGCGATTCTTTTCGAAAAGATCGATTTTAAATCGATTCGAATCGTGACCTAATGAATCGATTCACAAAAAATCGAGGTCTATAAGATCGATTTCCGAAA
Organism: Parnassius orleans; assembly: GCA_029286625.1. Taxonomy (NCBI): domain Eukaryota; kingdom Metazoa; phylum Arthropoda; class Insecta; order Lepidoptera; family Papilionidae; genus Parnassius; species Parnassius orleans. The sequence goes on along the minus strand of JAGSMP010000054.1, from coordinate 2,663,386 downwards.
ATCGATCTTTTTTCAAGTTTTCGTTTATAATGTAATATTTTATTAAAAACAAGGTACATATTATAATTTAACGAATAAAATTATTTTCATTACCATGTCAAACTAACAGATAAAGTATAAAATAAGACATTTATTTTCTACATTTAGAAATTTTACAGAGTTAAGAAAATGGTTAAGAAAAATCGTTTACAAAGTTAATAGATAATGTAGCTTATAGTTCCCAATGCTTAATATCTAAACTTTTTAAAAACAACAGTCTATCAAGTCTACAGGGATCCAAGCGGTTTCGCTCATCTGTTGCGATGTTTCCGGCAATTGAGAAAAGGCGCTCACAAGGAACAGATGATCCTACGATACTCATATACATCACGGCTATTGAGTGAACTTGGTGATAAATAGAGTTTTTTTGTTCTTGCCAGTAGAGTATAGGATCATAATTTAGGTGCACAACTGCCTGCGATAAATAGTGTTTAAATTCTTCATTTAAGCCTTCACTTTCCTGTGCATGTGCAGTATATAAAGAGAGTTGCTTTTTCACAAGCAACTTATGAAAATCCCAAATTCCTTTTTTCATATCATTACCAGTCTCTTCAATGGCGTCGACTTCTTCGCTATTATTTTGTGGAAGTTGTTGCCGCGTAATATCTAAAATTGAAGTGTTTATTCTATTTATTGCTCAAGAACAGGCGACATGGTCAGTAAAATGATTTTTAAATCTAGGATCTAAAATGGTCGCAGCAGCTAACAAATGAACTTGTTCGACCATTCCAAATCTTTTTAAGGCCGTCCACTATTAAAGTTCGTGTTTTAGCACCAATATCGGTTGAATTTTCCATTGTATTATATGTTTCAGTCAGACAAGATACGATTGGTATAATTTTACTGGCTGTAACATAGTTTTCTCCAGATATTTCCTTAGTTATTACTTCTAATGGTCTCAATATATTTATAAGATCTTTATGAATTCTAACTGCTGTGCAGTAAGCATTGTTGGAGCTTTAGGATACTTGAGTAATATTGGCAATTATTTCGGATAACTCAACAAATCGTTCTAATTGATAAAAATAGAATTCCATCTGGTACACACAGATTGAATAAGCCCCAAAGGCTTTGTTTGGTGATCCTGAGCTTTCTTTAAAGAGTCAGCAGCATTTGTATTTTGCTTAAAATATGTAGTAATATCTTTAACAGCTGTTAATAAATTCTTGGCTTCGTCTAGTCCATCCTTATTGTCAAATGGTTGTGATGCTACTAGGTTTAATGTATGAGCAAAGCATGGCATGTGTTTATTTTGCCATAAACATTTGTGACTGCTTTAACGATATTAGCGCCATTGTCCGTGATAAACGCTACCACTTTGTCACTTGTGATGTCCCATTTTTCTGTCATATTAATAACTACTTGTGCTAAGTAGTCAGCATTGTGTGGTTCTGTTAGAGCAGTTACACCGAAAATTATGCTCATTAATTTATTTTCGTATATACAATGACCAGTTAAGCCTAAGTAGCTTTGACTATTATGCGTGGCGGTCCAAACATCTGCAGTCAAAGATAGTGCTTCTACTTCTTGTATTTTTAATTTCAGTTGTGCTGAAAGAACGTTATATTTATCATCAATCATGTGGGTAATTGTTTTTCTGGCTGGAACTTTATATAGCGGTGCCACTACTTTCATCAAATATTGAAATCCTGTTTTTTCCACAGTATTTAGAGGCAAGCCATCCTTTGCTATCATGAAGACTATTGCATTGGCTAGTTGACCACTTTTAACACCATTATCTGAAAATTAAAAAAAAAAGTTATAATTTTCGATCCTGTATCTATACATCTCACTTTCATAAAAATATATTTAAAAAAATATTTCAGTTTCTTGTCTTACCTCGAAATGATTTTATATTTGTTAAGCAAGATGTCAATGTTGGCTGTTTTAAGACTGATACAGAGACAGAAGAAGAAGCCACGCTTTCAGTATCCGAATTATCAACATTTTGAGAATCTGGAACTGGCACGATGCCTAAAGCCATGTCATCAAAAACCTAAAATAAGAAATATATTACTTTGATTTATTGAACATTAATTCTTATTTTGTTCAAACTCAGTACATTGGAAAACAAAGGATGTGATATAAGAAATACAGGCTCCACTCCACTCACTTGTCCATCACCATTTCGTGCATTACCACAATTTACCACCACTTTCACTCTTCTTTTGAGACTTACGGTCTGAATTGTTGGATGACGTCTTAATAAATGATTACGCAAGTTTGTTGTGTTTCCTTAGTTTTACTTCCTGGTGACAATATTTGCATTTGCCTCCTGAGTCTTTTTTTTAAATTATTCCAAATATCACTTTTACCCGACATGCTGAAAAAATACATTTTTTCCTCATTAAATTTGATAAACAACGAAATTTTTAGTAATTAGTTACCTACTAGTTTTAAGTAATATTCAAAATCCTATTAGCATCAATTCCTAAACAATTTAAAAGAAGACTTTATATGAAAGATTAGTAAAACATTTAAATAGTAAAACAATTAAATAGAAATAATAGTTTTTTTGTAAAAAAAAACCTTTATAGGTTTATCAGGTTATAATTCGATTTGATTTAAAAATCGATCTTTTTCGGAAAGAATTGCCCACCCATCCCTAGCCTGGCGTTCTTTTCTTACCTACCAAATATGTATGTATTGAAGGTGACCGCAGACCGATTTTACTTGATAAAAATAAGATTAAAGTAATTTCAGTACTTTATTTTTAAAAGATAATCAGGGCTTACTATTACTTTCTATGTAAACAAAATAAACAATTTGAGGTTATATAGATAAATGGACATAATAGTAGAAGTAAGTATGCACACTTCCTTAAGGAATTCCACATATGACTTACTTATTAGTTATTTCAATGCCCAATATTGATTATTCGTATCTAAACGTAAATGAATTACATACATGGTTAGATTTAATGATCACAACTAATAGATTAAACTGAAAATAATAGCACGAAAGTAAAAAACAAAATAAAGCGCTTTACTTACCTACTTAGTCTCAATTAGTTATTATTCCGCAACAAACACTACATAAAATTAGTATTTATATCGCTTTGAGAATCACTCAATCAATCAACAATAAACAAATGAAATAAATACCAAAAATAAATTATGGTCCAGTCACAAACAAAACAAAAGTCAAAGACTACAAACGTAACTTTTTATTCAAGAGATGCGAAGGAATCTAAACATACAGCCATCTCGCGAGTTTTTGAATAATTAATTCTTTAACCGGCAGCATTCTTATAATACGGATACATTCAATTAATTGTAAATAGTTTTATGGTTTATACCAAAAATCGAATGTCGATTTTCAAGGGTGAAATATCGATTCAGTACTACATATCGATTTAAAAATCGATATTGTTGGCTCAAAAATCGATTCTTCGATTAATCGATTTCAGATCGCCATGCCTACTATGATTATTCAATATGATTTATTAAATGACCGTCAGTTAAATCATCACAAGTTGTAGTTATTTTGCATTTCTTAGGTGAGGTGTATGTTCAGCAAATGGGTTTGTGAAGATCTATAATGATGATGGTGGAGTGACAGTTTAAAAAGCCAACAGTTGTTAAACGGCATGTCAGGTGATGCCGCCGCCCGCGTAGTTATTTACTATTTACGCCGTCGCGTCGTCATCGCAAATATACTAGGAGTTGTCACGAAATTAGAATAAAATAATTTTGGATATTATAATACTCATTATCATTTATTAACATTATGTACATACTTATTAAGTTAAAAATATTTATTGAACAAGATCATTTTTCATTACAAGATAAAATACATTTACAAGTGTTTTATTAATCTTTATTTTCAAAAGGGGTTTTGTCACACAGTGACCCCTGTGTCACCCCAGTGATATACACACAAATAATGAGAGGAAATTAACAAATGGACACATAATAACATCGACAGTAACAGAGCTACATATGTACATTCAAAATAAATTTAGCAACAAAAAAATCATGTGATATAATTACCCCACTGACCTCTATTTATACAAAAGGAAAATATTATATCTCTAAACTCACACTACATATAAATAAAGTTTGATTAGCATTTTGTTTATTTTTCGAAAACGACACTTAAAATTAGTTTATAAAACGCTAGCGTCAACTACATGTATTGTACAACAGATTTAGTGGAGTGCGCTTGTATACGGTCACGGGCGGCGTGACCGTATACCAGCGCACTCCACTAAATCTGATCTCTGCGTGCTGATGCTAATATACGTGGTCTGCGCAAGTACATTCGTTTCACGACTGTTAGACTCTCTTTAAAATGTGGTGGAGTTGTAGTTGTATGAAAATACATAATTATGATTTTATTACAATGAACATATTTATTATATTTATATACAGGTACGAGGCGATCAAAAAGAAGTGCACAATAGACCGCGCGGTGCCGACGCAAGTAGTTTGTGGTCGTAACATGACTAGCAAGTCTGCAATGTCCATTGCAACAAAAGTTGCCATTCAGATCAATTGTAAGGTAAATGACAGTTTGATTGATTTATTGCAAAACACTAACAAAATAAATCGATACTATCAATGTTTTAAATTTATTTTTCTGTCTAAAAGTTTGGTTTGAAGACTATCAACATAATCTTTAAGCCTATAATTTCATTTAAAGAAATAAAAAAGATATTGATCTGTATCAAAGACTTTTGACATACTTAGTATGCATTGCAAACCTAAGTCAATTCAATATTTTGCAGTCCATGAGGTTTTTTGGTACTTCTGTTATGGCTGATACCCATTTGTTATATATAAAATTACAAATGAGGTGGAGTAGGACACAAACATATGGTCATGTGATATGAATTATATCACCATCATCATATATCCCATATTCCTCGACTGATCATATATAAGTGCCGGAGAATATGGGGTAGCTGTAGCAGCAGTTAGAGATATCTCGGGTGGCAAGCATTGAGTTATATGTACTACGTACTGGAGAAGCTATTCCAAACAAAAAATTGCACTATACTGTTTTTGCGCATGCGCGGTAGATAGTAGAGTCGCGCATGCGCAGTTGATATAATCGCGTTGCGCCTGCGCGGTCAGTTTTTGTCATCATAGATTAGGTATACGTAGGTATAATGATCAGTATATAATAATCGTTTATTTAGAGTATGGTTAATTATTATCGAGTTAAATTTTTTTATTTGTCATTTATTTTGCATATGTGCTAATTTAATATAAAATACGCTTATTTTAATCTAAACAAACATATTTATAAATAAAATGTAATAATAATTATAAAAATTTAAGGCTAATGCTTTCATTTTAAAGCATTTGTTGTTTTGAATGAATTTAGAGTCATTATTACCTGTTACTTCACAGCTCGGTGGTGCCCCATGGACAGTGGAAATACCACTTAACACACTAATGGTTATTGGTTATGATGTGTGCCACGACACGCGCTCGAAAGAAAAGAGTTTTGGTGCATTCGTGGCAACAATGGACCGACAAATGACGCAATATTATTCAGCTGTGAATGCACACACGTCTGGAGAAGAGCTGAGCGCACATATGAGCTTCAATGTTGCCTCTGCTTTGCGGAAATATCGCGAAAAAAATGGTGACAGTAAACTATTTCATTGTTAAGTAATATAACAAGGTTTTGTTTTCTTGTAGCAGGTGCTAAATAATATAATTTTTGTACTATTAATAATTTTAATATTGTAGAGATTGAGATTATTAGCAGCATTATATTTACAGTTGTTTCAAGAAATTTATTACCTAATATCATCGATCACTAATAAAAAACTAGATACACAATCAGTTACAAAAAAATGTCCCTTACCGAATGGGCGCCCACTGAACATTTGGGTGCGCTTTTAATTTGTACGTAGCTTTGTGAATACAACTTTAGGCAATGCATTTAAGGTTGAATTCACATATTTATTTCAACTAGAATTACGTCAAAACAATTGGCGACAGTTTTTAGAGAACTTTTGCATGGGATTGTGTATCTAGTTTTTTATTAGTGATCGATGCCTAATATGTATTGAAAATGCTTCATTTTAATAAAAATGTTTTAGGTACCCTGCCCAGTCGCATATTTATCTACCGAGATGGTGTGGGAGATGGTCAGATACCATATGTACACAGTCACGAAGTATGTGCCAAAAAAAATTGTATTAATTGATTTCTGCCGTTATATTTATTCTCATTGTATTATTTTAGTATTTAATTGGAACACTAAACAAAGGTCTCTTATAGGTTGCCGAAATTAAAAAGAAGCTTACCGAAATCTATGGTGGAGCTGAATATAAAATGGCATTTATTATTGTATCAAAACGCATAAATACTCGAATATTTGTAAACACTGGTAGATCTGGAGAAAATCCTAAACCTGGAACTATCATTGATGATGTTGTAACACTGCCTGAAAGGTAAACTAAAATGTATTGTTTAGAATTGTATTGAAATATCGTTGCTTAAAAATTGTTTTAAAAACACCGTTTTTAAAACAATTGAAAAGCAATAATAGAAATGGTATTTTTAAAACAATTTTCCTTTTTTCCAGATATGATTTCTACTTGGTGTCTCAGAACGTACGGGAAGGTACTATTTCGCCGACATCATACAACGTCATAGAAGACACAACTTGCCTCGAACCTGACCGCGTATGTATATGTATATTAACAACAAAGGGACCTCTCTGTGTAGTTTCTATATAAAACAAACTATTTAATTCATTATATAGCTATGAGACTCGCTACCATAATATGAGCAGTGAAATTACAAATAATTATAATGTTCTCTGTATATCACTGCCGTTTATTCGTTGATAGCAATATACAGCTTACTGTCATTGTTTTATTGAGCTGTTCTAATGAAATCTTTTATTATTTATCTTTTCATTTGTGTCTAATGAATCACAAGTGCTTTAATTTACGTTTCGGTCTAGAAATTTGGTTAGTTAGTTTAATGTGCTACTTAATTATTTTCATTTTCTGAAGTGAATTCTCTAAGCGCGACTTGAGACACTAGATCTTTTTTCGTTTGCAAATAACATTTAGTAAAATCTATGGTCTGTTCAAATTAATTTATTTTCTCTATTGTATACATAGTTCAATACTAATAGGATTTATTATTTTAATTTTGTAATAAGTAAAAAAAATATTAATAATTAAAAATAATAAATAAATAAAACACAAACATTAGATACTAATAAAATGAAATTGTAAAGTTAACTTGAAAACAAAAAAAATAGTGTTGCCATATTCTAATCTGATCGGTGTTCTGTCTTAATCATAATACCACATATAAAATGTAGCGGGTTTACGTTACCACTCACGATAAATGAACAAAAAAAATGACAAAATAATAGGTTTATGCAATGGGCGGACTTTTTGCCGACAGCAATATCTTCCAGGAATGCTATGTACTCATCAATCAAAGATGATATAAAAATTAATTATTATCGACATTCCACAAGCACAAAGGTTACTTGATGGTAAGTGGATGCTTTGCCCCATAGACACCTACAAATGTCATTGATTGTGAATCCAAAATAAATGCTGTTTATTCAGTAACAAGAATAAAGTTAAAAACTAAAACCCAACTACGAAAAGAGCGCGGTTTTATTTTTTTAACGTGGTAAAGCCATGCTGCAGCTTTATTGTAGTTGCAGCACGAATGGGTCGCTTTATTAAGGCGTTTTAGCCATATTAATTTTTATTTTATTTCGTCATTATTTAATTATTTGTTTCTTTATTTTATAAACCTGTAGAAAATTGAATATATATAAAGCCGTTGGTCCTGCGCCTGATCTCTGTCCGGTCGTGTCGGATTACTGTCCCATCGGACTATAAGAGAGAAGAAATAGAGACTACACCTGTGCTTGTGCATACACTTGGAGCTTGGATATATAATCCTGTCACGCGCATACGGCTGGTCTCCGTTGAGACTGGCCGCCGTGACCGAAATCCGGTCTAGAGGACATTATTATTATTATGGAATGTACTTTTTTTTTAGGATAGGGTGACAAACGAGCACACAGTCCACCTGATGGTAAGTGGTTGCTGTGACCCATAGACCCATAGAATCTACATCTAACCTCAATAAAGAATCAAAATGCAGATGCGTTGTCACCCGTGAGGACTAAGATGGAATGCCTCTTTTCCAGTAAAAGGGTCTCTGGTTCTCTACTCTCACCATACGAAACACAGCAGTGTTAAGCTGCTATTTTACGCTGGTATTCTGTGAGAGCGTAGTCCTTCCCCGGTCGAGCCGACCCATTCGTGCTACAACTATACTACTAATATAGCTGAAGCATGGCTCTACCACGTCAAAACGTACTTGTTAAGACCTTCCATTAGATACAAACATGATATTTTTTAATCATCATTTTTTTACTTTATAACCTGCTGAAAATTTTACGCTTTTCTAACAATACCTTATTTGTCAAAATACGGCGACTTGTTTAGAAGATCTGAGAGAACAGATGAACATATACATAACCTGCTAAAATCATTATCCTCCTTATGGCTTTGCCTTATTCGGGTAAAAAGGATGTGAGAATGTGGTCGTTCACCAGTGGAGCTGACCTGTTCATGCTGTAGTTACTACTTGCATATAATAATCATTATATCATTACTAGGGTGACATTTTTTGTTTTTTTTTTTCAGATTCAACGTCTTACATACAAAATGACTTACATGTATTTCAACTGTTCTAATCAAGTACGTGTACCGTCGGTATGTCAGTACGCGCACAAGCTGGCGTTCCTCGCTGCCAACAGTCTTCACAATCAACCACATTACTCGCTCACTGAAACTTTGTACTTCCTTTAGGCTATATTTTTTTAATTACTCATTTATCGCCATTTTGTTTTCTTTAAACATTTTCATATTATGATTTACCCACCGGGTTATTAGCGTGTTAATAATAACTGACACCTATGATTGATTATTATAAATTAGTACTTGGAGATATTTGTTGATGTGGAGTGTGAGTGAATGTCTCCTTTTTTAAGATTTCATTTTTTTTTTTACTTATTAAACTAGTTTTAAAAAGACACTGGTTTGCATTTGCACCACACTGAAATGAATGCTAGAGTGCATTTCTGACTTGCATTTCTTATGAAAGTGTTTTGTAGACTACATTATAAGTGTTCATAATTTTTGTGATATTGATTTGTGATTAATATAAATACGTCTAGTGCCTTTCTGAAGGCATTGGCTAAATGATTTAGTCTGTCAATGCTACTGCCTAGCCAGTTGTACCTCAGTTGATTGTTTTTTAGCGAAAAATATTTTGTTATCGTATAAAAAAAACATCTGATATGTCATAAGTTGTTTAGTGATAATAAGATTTGCTTTGAGAGTTCTTGAAACTTGGATTAATTTTGTTATTGATGTTTGACCAGAAAAATAAACATACCTTTATTGAGGGAATTATCTTTCTAAATTTAATAAATTTACATATTTTTATTATAGATTTTTAGATGCCACCTTTGTATTAGTTTTAAAATGCTATTATGTATTCAGAATCCAAACATCTTTGCGGAAATGACGTAAATTACAAGTAGGTACTATCATGAATGTAAGTATACAATGGTGCTACTTAAGGTAGTAAGTAGGGTTTTTTCTGGTCAAGCTTTAGTATTAAGACTAATTAATATAAGATTATATTTTTATGTTACTTTTTTTGATTGGCCCTTTCCATTTATGCTTACACACACTTACTTTTTATCCTTTAAAATCATATTCAACGTAATAATATCAGTATCAGCATTCGATCGCAATGATCCATGTAAAAGTAGTACATACTTTTTTTATTATGTGGTAAAAGTAAAAAAATCTAAACAATGAGACATTTCATTTAATGCACTTGATAATTATTTCTAAGGGTTGGTCTCTATCAGCAACACTATAGTATATACCTACTATAATATGTTAAAATATGAAATGTAAATTTGCTTTTAAACATAAATCTAAATTTATAAAAATTCACAACATCGAAAGAGTTTACTGAATACGAAGCTACAATGGATCCAATTTATGTAAACTAGCAAACAGCGTTCTGCAGTATAAGCTATGTTATCGGACTTCCAGCCGCGGGCCTTACGTCTGATGAAAATGTAAAAGCTCCCTGGATAAAAGCATAAACATCCCCACAAATGGACATAAGACTGATTCTGGATTCGAAATTAAATATTTTTTTTAACCCGAACCGTTGCTTGATCTCAAGTCTCCTTTCTTGAGACACTATTATCACTTTTCACCGAAACGAGAACACCAAATCGAATTATAATTATATTATTTTGTTTATTTTTACTTCTAGAAGGTAAATAAATAAAAAACATCTAAAATTTTAGTTTGCATGTTGGACGCGCCAGTAACGTGGGTTTCTTCGATAAAGATTTGTGGACTGTATTGGTACATACAACAAGCAGAGTAAGGAAAGTGGATGAGAGTGGAATGCACGCACTAATCTTGTGAGGGACTGCCTCGCCTACCTCTCGGAGTATCAGCTAGCACAGCAGGTCCGCCACGTGGATCGGCGCACGCACTCTTAGATCAGTTCTAGGATGTCACACACTCCTTAACTCGGAGCGAAATTACTAGGACTCAATGTCCTGTGATAATAAATATTAAAGAGGAGATCGAAGGACGTAATGTCCCTCGCGCGGTTGGGCGGTTGCGGTTATTAATCGATTGCAACTAATTGCCGCTGCGTGGTGCTTGCGTCGCCTTCAACGGCTGTACGTGCATATAGGAAGGATTAGGGAAGGGAGGGGTTAAAGATATGAACCAAGTATTTTATTAGATTTATAAATTAAATTGTGAACTGGCGTTACCATATGTATTATTTATCACCAGCATAAGGACGTAGTTACATTTGTGTTGCTGCGTACAGACTTACGCAACGTAACATGAAAGGAGCATTACATCAGTGTGGACGCAGCGCGCACAGGAACCGAACATGTACCTACTCGCATCTGCTCCCGGCGCGGCGTGAAAGTGTGACCATATGTGGCAGGATTGGCCTCTTATTTTAGGCTCTGGCATGATCGGTTGACGTTTTATTAAACCTGGCAGTATTGGGGTATTAAAAATAGATTTCATTATGACAACTTAAAATGCCGAAAATGGCAACCCTAGGTACTTCGCCAGCATGTGGGGGATTTCCCGGTACTTCTAGTGTTATGTTTGTATCACATTCAATAATCAACTTTAAACGTTTGTGTTTAAAGTTGATAATCTTAAAACGAGTATTCATAAACACGAGTTTATGGTTAATATTTCAATCAGTCATAGAAGAGACGTACTTTAGTTTGGTATCGCATTAGATTTCGTGGTGATAATATCTTGTTAGCGATATCTTGTTAATAATATTTCGTGGACGATAGTCATTATTGGTGGTGGTGATGAAACAAAAATATGAAAGGGCGTTTAGAGCGGAGTGGGAGCAAGGTCCTTTACTTTCATCGTGGATCTCCAAATCTAAAGATGATCCAGACTGTAACTGCAAATTGGCATCCCGGCTGTCCGCTTTAAAGGAGCATGCCGCTACTAGTAAACATCAAAAAGATATGAGTGGATTCAGCATGCGAAAGAATATTCTCTCAAATAAATTTAATTAAGACAAAAACACGAAACAGATTTAAACAAACATGTAGCGTCTATTTTTCACGTTAAACAAGGCATTGGTGAGCATGGCGATTGCATTGCATTCAAACCAACGAAAGATATATGTTTAATTTAATAAAAATATAGCATTTAAATGTGTATTTTTACTTTTCTTAGTTTAATACAATTATACAATGGTAAATTGTATTAAACTAAGAAATTAAATTGTATTAAAAAAACTAAATTGTATTAAATAATATATATTATATATCATTATAATGTAAGCGGCTTTAGGGTTGACCAAATGACCAAAGACCACCCCAGCCGCACCTTATCCTACTGTCGCTTATATTGCAAGATTGGTATAACGTTTCAGTAGACGCAAATAGACAATCATCGAGTAAGTATACCCATCACACGAATACTTCACATTGAATAAAACTAATTAACAAATTTTATCGTGTTTAATTTGACTTATCTCTAATTCTCTCGTTTCGGGTGTTTTTTTTTTTAGAGAAGGGTATAGAGTATAAATAAGCAAGCTAGGATAAACGAGCATGCGGCTCACGACTGCCGCCCATGAACAAATGAAACACCAGGGAGTTGCTTTAGAGCAGTGATTCCCAACCAGTGGTCCGCAAGAGCTTAAATATGGTTCGCGAAAGATTTAAATATTTTACCTACCTAATTGTTTTAAATAACACATTTATTATTTTCTCGTCACGTGGGCAGTGCAATACCGCACATCACGTTAACCTACTAAGTACCTACTAACTTTTACAATAAATATACAAATAATACTGTTAATGCATGCTTCCTTTCAGTTTATTATATACCTAACTATGTTAAAAGTTGTGATTATAATTTATTGTTAGATTAACACAGTTATTTCTTTCACCTTGTGGTCCCTGCTAACTACGAAAAAATCAAAATTGGTCCCAGGTCAAAAAAAGGTTGGAAACCCTGCTTTATAGGTTTAAAGCACTTGTTAGGTACCTAGTCTAAATGACACACAAGCATGTAAATTTAATGGACTGTAAATATATAAAATAAATTTACGCTTATTGCACACTGTACAATTATTAATGCCGCACAATAGCTGCGGTTATATATTAGGTCTTTACCTATGAAATTAGCGTTTTGTCGTACTGACCACTTTGATCTGAAATATCTCCTCTTTGGTTAAGAATTCCAAATTCAAATTTATAAATTCATTTAGCTGGTACATTTAAGTTTTGAAAACAGTCATTCATTTGTTTTTTCCTCATTATTTTTTTCTTTGGCGTCGCATATTATCGCACAATGGAAAACATGAAATATCGGTATCTTTACGAGTACTAGTTCTACCGTGGCACCAGTGCTGCAGAAACAGCTCGAAGAATTAATGATGTGTACGGCGCTGGTGTCGCAAAAGAAAGCACGGTACGTTTTTGGTTTCAACGTTTTCGTTCCGGAAATTTCGACCAACAGAACCAACCCGTGGACGGCCTGAGACCAAAGTGGAAAATGAAGAATTAAAGGCTATTGTGGAGCGGATCCATCACAAAACACTTCAGAGATAGCTGCAGGCTTCGAGGTAAGTAATAAACTGTACTAATCCAATTGAAGCAAATCAGGAAAGTAAAAACTTGAACAATGGGTACCTCATGAATTGAGTGAATCGAACTTGCAAACACGCGTCGACTGCTGTGTTACTTTGCTCAACCGACACAATAATGAAGGGATTTTAAATCGAATCATTACTTGTGATGAAAAGTGGATACTGTACGATAATCGGAAGCGCTTCGTCGCAATGGCTGAACCCTGGAGACCCAGCCAATCCTGCCCTAAACGAAAATTGACTCAGAAAAAGTTACATGTGAGTGTTTGGTGGACTAGCGCCGGTGTCGTTCACTACAGCTTTCTAAAATCTGGCTAAACGATTACGGCAGATATCTATTGTCAGCAACTGCAAACCATGAAGGAAGAACTACCGTTTATTACGTGGTAGAGCCATGCTGCAGCTATATTAGTAGTATAGTTGTAGCACGAATGGGTCGGCTCGACCGGGAAGGACCACGCTCACAGAATACCAGCGTAAAATAGCAGCTTAATGCTGCTGTGTTTCGTATGGTGAGTGTAGAGAACCGGAGACCCTTTACTGAAAAGAGGCATTCCATCTTAGTCCTCACGGGTGACAACGCATCTGCATTTTGATTCTTTATTGAGGATAGATGTAGATGTCTATGGGTCACAGCAACCTCTTACCATCACGTGGACTGTGTGCTCGTTTGTCACCCTATCCTATAAAAAAACTAGCTGCTAAACAACCGAGATTGGTCAATCGCTCTAGGCCACTGCTGCTTCACGACAACGCAAGACCACACTGCACAACAAACAACCACTAAGTTAGATGAGCTACAATTGTAATGTCTGCGACATCCACCGTACTCCCGGACCTTGCTCCAACAGATTACCATTTTTTCCGGAATTTGGACAACTTTTTACAAGGAAAAAAATTCAACTCCGATGCGGCAGTCTAAACCGCCTTCAAAGAGTATTGATTCTCGCCCCCATGGTTTTTTTTAGTAAAGGGATCAATGAACTACCTATGAGATGGCAAAAGTGCATAGATAACAACGGTGCATACTTTGATTAATTAAATATATTTTACAAAAAAAATGATTTTATATTCCTCCCGTACAAAACGCTAATTTCATATTATGTAAGGACCTAATATTAGCACACCAGTACCTTTATTCCAGCACAGTATAAATATGGATTCCTACTATATACTGTGATTCCAGTCAAGCGATACAAAAAAGGCAGGAAGTAGGTTACAGAAATACGAATGTTGCGATATAACAAAAAACATCGTTCCGTTTTATGTACGAGAATCGAACAGCACCCATTTTTTTTGGAGTTTATGGCCTGGTATCTAGACCTTTAGGCCAAGTCTTAGGTATTTTATTCGGTTTATTATAATTTCCCAAATGTTTATTCATCCTTCCTAGTACACTGCTTCACAATATGTTGATGCGTCACATTGTGCAGCCCTTTGGAGATTTTGACGGCAACTTGAATCAGCAGACAGCTGACAGTTGGCGATGGTATCTCAAGGCGCCTAAGCAGATAGACACCTTATCTTGAGAATCACATCACCATCAGAGCACTTGTTTCACCGTTTCCACTAATAGTTTACATGCGCAGACACTTAATACACAAAATCGCACCACTTTTACATATCAAAATCCACTTCAAACCATTATTCAAACAATAATACAGGAGCAGCAAACCGCCGCCGATCAAGTTCCCGCCAAAACTCCGAACAGCACCCATGGTCACGGGGTACCATAGATTATATCATACCAAAATATGGGGGACTGGGGTGTTTGACGTACTGATGTCATACCTAGTTTATCGGGGTTACCTTTAGCTTTTGAGTGTGTATTATTATTTGGATCTAGAAAAGGCCTATGATAGAGTAATGAGGAATGAATTGTGGTCAGCACTGTCCGTGAACCGTGTGAGCAGTATCCTCATACGAGCACTGCAATCTCTTTATAGGATTCTAGTGCTTGTGTAAGGATAAACAGGGCATACACTGAATGGTTTAATATCGAAAAGGTGTTAGACAGGGATGTGTAGCGTCACCGTGGCTGTTTAATCTGTTCATGGACAATTGCTTGACAGATTTAAAAGAGAATGAAAGTGGGTTGAGAATGAATGAGTTACTCGTCAAATGTTTTCTATGCTGATGACCAAGTACTACTTGCGTCTTCGGCCGAGGAGTTGCAGGAGATGGTAACTGCTATGAGTGGAGCTTTTGTTAGAAAGGGAATGAAGATGAATGTAAAGAAGACGAAAGTGATGGTGTTTGAAAGAGATGAGGCAGTGACAGACTGCAATATCGTGATTGGAGATGAACAAATTGAACAGGTGAAGGTTTATGTATCTGGGTTCAAAGTTTACAAGAGATGGAAAGTGTGAGAGTGATATCGAAAGAAGAGTGAATGCAGGAAACATGGTGAATGGAGCTTTGCACTCCTTTATGAGCAGTCGGAAGTTGTCTAACAAGGCTCGTTTGGCTGTGCATGAGGGGGTGTTGGTTCCGACACTCATGTACGGAAGTGAAAGTTGGGTATGGCAGAAGAAACTTGAAAGCAGAATAAACGCAGTTGAGATGAGAGCGTTAAGAAGTATGATAGGAGTTAAATTGAGTGACAGGATAAGAAATAGTGAGATAAGGAAACGTTGTGATTTGAAAGAAGATGTAGTGACAAAATTGAGAAAGGTATGCTGAGATGGTTTCGCCATGTCGAGAGAATGAATGAAGAACGATTGACGAAAAAGTGTATAAGGCGAGTGTGAATGAAAGTGTTGGAAGGGTAGACCTAGGAGGACGTTTCTCGACCAAATCAGGGACGTCTTGAAAAAGGCCAGGTCAAGAGTACCCTAAACCGAAGAGCATGTATGAAGGAATAATGAAAGTGGACGAAGCGAAACAAGTATGTAAGGATCGTAGCAAGTGGAAAGAAGTGGTCTCTGCCTACCCTACAGGAAAGAGGCGTGATTATATATATGTATGTATGTATTATTATTTGATCCGATTTATGCAAAACGAGAGCAAATTATTTTGAAGGTTTGCAGTGGTATGCTTGTGCTTGAATTTAATTTTACTATTTATGGTATCTCAACCAGATGGTCAACCATGTAATGACTGTGTAAGAATATCCACTATCCCATATCGTCCCTCAGGTGTCAACCGAGGGATATTAAAGCAGTAGATGTGGGCAGCAGCATTTTCCTGACAAAAACTCAAGATAAGTAGTTATAAAAGCTACGGTTGCCAACCTTCCTGCCATGGGTGGCAACTATTACAAAATCAGAAAGGATTATGCAATGAGGCAATCTATGGGAGAGCTGTAGTTCGGCAGTGGATTGTAATAAAGTCTGTAATGGATGAATGTCTAAACCAGATGGTAGCGCTCAGCCATCTTTTTTATTTAAATTTGGTAGGGAAGAATCTGTGTTCTATTGCAAGGATTAGTGGTTTATCAAATCTGATAAAATGTCGGGGACGATATTACAAATGTTGACGACAGACCGTAGACTTTCCGGATCGTCGATGGTTCACGTCAGGTTTACGCGGGTTTTTATCAATCTTTGTTTTTCCTTTTAAAAAGAGACCACATTTACACTCCTGCATCTTATAGAAGGATATATTATTTGGTAAGTGTAGAGACCAGAGACCCTTTTACTGGAAAAGAGCATTCCATCTTAATCCCCACGGGTGACATCTGCATTTTGATTCGTAATTGAGGATAGATGTAGATGTCTGAGCCACACCACTTACCATCAAGTGGACTGTGCTGTCACCCTTATCCTATAAAAAACCTGTGAGCGTGGTCCCATTGACCCAACATTCTTTCTGCAACCATAATATAGCTCTAGCGCAACTCTACTCTACCACGTAAATAATCCATACAACCGGAATGATATCAGGCGCAAGACTAATAGCTTAACGTGTTTTCAGCACGGGGTAAAACACCGTCAACTTCCTGACTACAGGCTGCTACTGAGAATTTCTTGACAGTAAACTCAATGAAATTGTTTACCAATAGTCGCACTTACGACCAACGACGCTTGCATTAGATACTTACTTATTTAATAACGTTCGAGTACGACGTAGGTCGTTAGTGCAATTTCTTAATACGTCACAAAGATTAACATATTATTTTATTATCTCCATTATGTATGACACACATAATACAATAAATCTAAGCAACTATTTAAAATGAACCTAAAGAAATTAATCAAGCAAAACACCCGTCGTATCATCGACGGCGATAGTCTTTCCTAGTGCAGTGATGTTGGGAATATTGGTGTTTAATTATGTTAAAAAAGCACGGCCGACCAGGCAAAACTCTATACGCTCTATACTCTATAAACTTTTATACGTGGTAGAGCCATGCTGCAGCTATATAATTGTAGCAAAATGGGTCGGCTCGACAGGGGAAGGACCATGCTCTCAGAATACCAGCGTAAAATAGCAGCTTAATACTGTGTGTACCGTATGATGAGTGATGAGTATACGAGGCATTCCATCTTAGTCCTCAGCGGGTGATAACGCATCTGCATTTTATTCTTAAACAGGGATGGATGTAGATGTCTATGGGCCACAGCATCCACTTACCATCAGGTGGACTGTGTGCTAGTTTAATATCCATATTCTATGAAAAACTCAAGATAAGTAGTTATAAAGCTACGGTTGCCAACCTTCCTCGGTTGTAAACTATTACAAAATCAGAAAGGATTATGAAATGAAGCAATCTATGGGAGAGCTGTAGTTCGGCAGTGGATTGTAATAAAGTCTGTAATGGATGAATGTCTAAACCAGATGGTAGCGCTCAGCCATCTTTTTTATTGAAATTTGGTAGGGAATTATCTGTGTTCTATTGCAAGGATTAGTGTTTTATCAAATCTGATAAAATATCGGGGACGATATTACAAATGTTGACGACAGACCGTAGACTTTCCGGATCGTCGATGGTTCACGTCAGGTTTACGCGGGTTTTTATCAATCTTTGTTTTTCCTTTTAAAAAGAGACCACATTTACACTCCTGCATCTTATAGAAGGATATATTATTTGGTGAGTGTAGAGAACCGGAGACCCTTTTTACTGGAAAAGAGGCATTCCATCTTAATCCTCACGGGTGACATCTGCATTTTGATTCGTAATTGAGGATAGATGTAGATGTCTATGGGCCACACCACTTACCATCAAGTGGACTGTGCTGTCACCCTTATCCTATAAAAAAAAATCTGTGAAGGCGTGGTCCCCCATTGACCCAACACATTCTTTCTGCAACCATATTATAGCTCTAGCGCAACTCTACTCTACCACGTAAATAATCCATACAACCGGAATGATATCAGGCGCAAGACTAATGGCTTAACGTGCTTTTCAAAGCACGGGGGTAAAACACCGTCAACTTCCTGACTACGGGCTGCTACTGAGAATTTCTTGACAGTAAACTCAATAAGAGAATTGTTTACCAATAGTCGCACTTACGACCAACGACGCTTGCATTAGATACTTACTTATTTAATAACGTTCGAGTACGACGTAGGTCGTTAGTGCAATTTCTTAATACGTCACAAAGATTAACATATTATTTTATTTTTATTATTTTACATTATCTCCATTATGTATGACACACATAATACAATAAATCTAAGCAACTATTGAAAATGAACTTCTAAAGAAATTAATCAAGCAAAACACCCGTCGTATCATCGACGGCGATAGTCTTTCCTAGTGCAGGGATGTTGGGAATGTTGGTGCTTAATTACGTTAAAAAAGCTTGCACGGCCGACCAGGCAAAACTCTAAGTCAAATTAACAAAACTCCATCTTACGAGGGTGATCCAAAAGTAATGATAATCGGTTACTTCAGGTCCGCATAAAAATTCAAAAAATATTTTTGCTCGCTTATATACTCACTACGTCAGTCTAAAAATCATATAAATAGATCACGATTTCCGGAGATACATTCATTTGAATACGAACTGTCAAAGAGATAACATCAACATGGAGAAAACGAAATTAGAGCTGTCATCAAGTACCTCTGTTTGAAAAAATGTCTTCAAAAGACATACACAGTGACTTAGTGGAAACATTGGGGACTCTGCCTCCATATTCTACAGTTGCACGCTGGGCCAAGGAGTTTAAACTGGGCAGAACATCCACTGAAGATGAACATCGCGAAGGACGCCCATCCACGTCCCTCACTGAAGACAACGTGAAAAAGTCGAAGATGTTGTGTTGGCAGATCGAAGAGTGACCATCAGGCATGTAGCTGAGGTCACAGGGATCTCATATGGCAGCGTTCAAAGAATCCTTGCGAACGAGTTGCATATGAAAAGGTCTCTGCATTGGGTACCCAGAATGTTAACCGACGAGCAAAAGAAAATCGAGGTGACATTTCGAGGGTCAATCTCGAAAAGTTCCAAGCAGATCAAGAAAACTTTTTGTTCCGTTTTGTAACTATGGACGAGACCTGGATCCACCATTTTGATCCTGAAACGAAACAACAATCGATGACTTGGAAGGCAGCTCTCACCGACGCCAAAGAAATTCAAAGTTTCAAGTTCGGCGGGAAAGGTTATGGCATCAGTTTTTGGGACGCTCAAGGCATAATTATGGTGGAATATTTGGAAAAGGGAGCCACTATTACGGGCTCTTACTACGCAGACCAAATAAGAAGATTACAGGAGGCCATTAAGGAAAAAGACGCGGCAAACTGCGAGCTGGAGTGCTGTTTCACCAAGACAACGCACCGACTCACAAAGCCGCAGTTGCGATGGCTGCCATTCAAGAAACGGGATCGAACTGCTCGAACACCCTTCTTTCTTCTATTGCCTATATCCTTGATTTCTACCTCTTTCCTCGGCTCAAGGAACGCCTCCGAGGCAAGAAATTCGAAGACGATAGCGAAGTAATGGCTGCTGTTGAAGCGTTTTGGGAGGGTCAAGACAAAGAATTTTTTCAAAGGAATCCTGGGTTTAGAAAAAGATGGACTAAATGTATTGATTTGTTAGAGACTATGTAGAAAAATAAATTATTATTTTAACTTTAATTACCGTGTTTTATTTTCGTTATCATTACTTTTGGATCAACCTCGTATTGTTGCCCAAAATGTTTGGTTCAATCACCAGTGCAAACAACTTCATGTTATTCCTAATTATATCCAAATTCGTTCTGGCACAAATAGTCAGGCGGCCAATGTTGCTATTTGTAAAGCTTGGAACATTTCGGTAATGAGGAATGTCGTCGTTGGTAGAGATAAAATTTTTTATACGTGGTAGAGCCATGCTGCAGCTATATAATTGTAGCAAAAATGGGTCGGCTCGACAGGGGAAGGACCATGCTCTCACAGTATACCAGCGTAAAATAGCAGCTTAATACTGCTGTGTACCGTATGATGAGTGATGAGTATACGAGGCATTCCATCTTAGTCCTCAGCGGGTGATAACGCATCTGCATTTTTATTCTTAAACAGGGATGGATGTCTATGGGCCACAGCATCCACTTACCATCAGGTGGACTGTGTGCTAGTTTATTATCCATATTCTATAAAAAAAATCTACCTTAGAGTATTACTTTCGGAACTTTCATATAAAATACATAATATTGAATTTGATATTTTGGATCGGAAAACCAGACAGGGTGTTTACGAGAAATATTGTTAAAATGTTGTCGTAAGTATAAAATGTAGCCTACATGTTACCTAGGATAATTTTTTTTTCTGTATCTGTTTTAAAAAAAGTTAAGTTAAAGTTACAGCTTATATGCGTCCCACAGCTGGGCACAGACACCTCTTCTCATTTCTGAGAGGGTTTTAGGGTAAGTGTTGGCGAACTTCACATGTCTTCGAAATATATTTTTTTCTTATTTCTCAGGTTTCCTCACGATTTTTTCCTTCATTGCCGAGCGCGTGATAAATCGGCATTTAAAATTGCAACTAACAATTTCATTGGTGCCGGCGGGGATCAAATCCGCCGGGTTGCTCGCGTACTGTGAAATTTACAGCGAGCGCTTAGAACCTGAGCTACAACGGCCCTTTTGTTTTTTATAAAACGTTAAAAAATAATACCTTCCGGTATTATTACAAAACGTGGATTGTTGATAATAATAATGTCCTCCAGACCAGTCCGAATTCCGGTCACGCCGGCCAGTCTCAACGGAGACTAGCCATCTGCGCAGGACAGGATATAGATATTGCCCGAGTTTATGCGCAAACACAGGTGCACTCTCTATTCCCTTACTCTCATAGTCCCATAGGACGGTAACCCGATACGCCCGGAGAAAGATCAGGCGCAGGACCAAGGGCATTAAAAGATATTAAAGTACCACTTACTTATATTGGAAATCCAAAGAGATGTGAGTTTATTAACCAGCTTCAAGCAAAAGATCTGAACAAACCCTCTGAGATTGATGTTCAAGAGTTTTCTACCCCGAGCAGTGGAGATACAAAATCTATAACTAAAATAGAGTTTTCTACACCGAGCAGTAGAGATAACAAATCTATAACTAAAATACGTAAAAAGCTTGAATGGGAAAAATGGACCCCGTACTAGAAGAAAATCCCGCTGGTTTTGGTAGTATTGATAAATTATCAAAAGACATGAAAGGTAAAATGGATAAAAAGCAAGTAAAGGAATGGTTACAATCACAAGAAACATACACATTATATAAACCCATTCGAAAAAAAATCCCGCGTAATAGGTACATTCTATCAAATATTAATGAACTGTGGCAAGCTGATTTAAGTGATATGCGAACTTATTCTCAATATAATGATGGTTTCAACTACATACTTTGTGTTATTGATGTATTTAGTAAATATGCTTTTGCAAGACCAATGAAAAAGAAAAACTCAGAAACAACTAAAGAATGTTTTGAAAGTATATTTACTGAAAGTAATTTACTCACATACAATCTGATAAAGGTACAGAATTTGTTTCAAAAGATGTACAAAAATACTTTAAATCCAAAAAGATTTATTACTATACTACTAACAATCCTGACATTAAGGCCAGTATTGTTGAACGATTTCAAAGAACTCTAAAAATGAAAATGTGGCGTTATTTCACTCATAATAATACTTATAGATATATAGATGTTTTACAAGATTTAATATACTCTTATAATCACAATTTTAACTCTAGTATTAAGATGTGCCCATGTGATGTAAATTCCAACAATATTATGACATTTTGGACTAATCTTTATGATAGACGGTCAAACAAACTTTCTTTAGAAAATCCCAAACCAAATTTCAATGTCAGTGATTATGTTCGAATAACTAAATATAAACATGTTTTCCAAAAAGGATATGAATCAAATTGGAGTGATGAAATATTTATTATATCTTCAATAATTGATAGATATCCATGGGTTGTTTATACAATAACAGATTTACAAAATGAACCAATAGTTGGTACTTTTTATGAAAAAAATTATAGAAACTCACTTACAACCCCACCTCACAATATAAAATAGATAAAATAATTGACACTCGTTATTCAGGTAACAGAAAAGAAGTATTAGTGAAGTGGAAAGGTTATCCAGATAAATTTAACAGTTGGATTTTAGCTTCTAGTTTAAAAGAAATATCAATAAAGAAAGTTTTTATTTAAGTTTATTGTTCAAGATCATGAAAATGTTATATACATTACAAAATCCATGTTAATGCCTAATGAAGATAAACCTTCCACAGTGTACTACAAAATACATATTCCAGCTACCAACTATGATAACGTTGAGCATATTTTAAGAGCGTTAAATGGTATCGGAGAGAACTTGAAATTTCGCTATGATGAAATAACAAAATTTGTGTCTGTTTCTGTTTTGAATAAAAATATAACATCCGTAACATTATCACCCAAATTAAGTTTACAACTAGGTTATGAACCAAATAAAAATCTCCTAGAGAGAAATTTTGGAAAGTGTCCTGCTAATTTACACTTAGGGTTACCATCTCAACTATTTCTATATTGCGACATTATCGATCCTCAGATTGAGGGTGATGTTATGACTCCTTTACTAAGAGTCATTTCATTAGATCCTACAAAATACATTTATGGTGCAAATAAAATGCACGTTTTCTCTCCACCTCACTACTTACCTGTTATGCGAAGAGAGTTCGATACGCTGGAAATAGTTACAAGATCGAGCACAGGGCAAAAAATACCATTCCAGTTTGGAACCGTGTGTATTAAACTACATTTCCGAAAATTATAATTATGGATTCTCTTCGTGATCATCATAAATGTCCATATGAAAATTATTATACGTATCAAGCTGGGTCAGGAGTTGGATTAATTTATAAGGGTTCACCATATCACCACATAAAGGGAGAAGTATTAAATCAAGATTCAACTAACTTGATATCGGCTACAGTAGTAGCACCTGTAAATAATTGGATGCATTCACTTTTTAGTCAACTTGATGTTTATTTAAACCAAAAACTTGTATCATCACCTAATAATACCTATGCATATCGATCATACATGGAAACCCTTTTAAACTATGCTCCTGCTGCTAAACAATCTCATATTACTTGTAGTCTTTGGTATGAGGATACAGCAGGAAAAATGGATTCTACAGATGGTAAAAACATAGGATTTGTTAAAAGACAGGAATTGGTTGGTGAAAGCAAGGAAATAGAAATGATTGGACATCTTCACGGTGACATTTTCAACCAAGATAAATTTTTAATTAATGGAGTTGAAATGAGTGTAAAATTAGTTCGATCAAGAGAGGGTTTTAATTTAATTGCTGGGTCAAATAATGTAAAGTTAGTTTGCATTACGGATGCAACTCTTATTGTCCGACGAGCACGAATTAATCCAAGTGTATTACTCGCACATCAAAAAGTTTTAGCTTCTCCAACTGCTAAATATCCTATTACTCGAGCTGAAGTAAAAGTTTTAACAAGTCCATCGGGTGCTCAAGGAAAAACTCTTGATCATTATACAGGTACCCAAAAGATGTATAATTGGATTTGTGAACAATTCTGCATTTAATGGTTCCCTTACTAAAAATCCATTTAACTTTGAAAACTATGGTATTAATTCTTTCAGCTTATACATTGATGGTCAACAAATACCTTCAAAAGCTTTGCAACCATCTTTTAATAATAGTATATTTACATCAGCATATCATACTCTATTCTCGGGGACTGGTATTCACTTTCTTAATGAAGGAAATGGAATCTCTTGTGATCAGTATGCCAAAGGTTACTGTCTATTAGCATTTGACTTAACACCTGATTTATTAGCTAACTCATCAGCTTATTGGAATCTCATAAAGCATGGTAGCGTAAGATTAGAAGTTAGATTTGAATCCTCACTAATACAAACAATCAACTGTATAGTTTATGCCGAGTTTGATAATATTATTGAAATAGATAAAAACAGAAATGTTACTGTAGACTATAGTAGTTAAGGTTATAATGTATGTTGTGTGTTAGATTTATGTGTTATGCGTAATGCATTTTGTGTGTATGTAACTATGTGAAACATTATAAAATTAAATAAAACAAATTGTATGCAATATATTATTTTTATTACTTTATAAACCCCCTATTTAATCTTATACAAAACACTGCTCGAGTTTAAGCACACTGACTAAACCACTGAACATGCTACTGCCAAGGATCATCATCATCTTCCCAATATTTTAAACCACTACCACAATGGAAACACTTGGTCCCGTCTGCATGGCCAGTATAAAAGAAACCGGCTTCTGCAAGATCTTCAGGCTTTTGTCGCATAACGAGAGGCCAGTCTTCGAAACTGAGCAACCGGCTATATTTTGAACTGAAAAATGGATATTCAGCTCTTGAGTACTGCATATTCTTCTCTTTTTCTTCTCCACTCAGTGTTGTAGTTTTGCTATTCAATGACGTGTCCTGTACACGTATGCCACACTCATCTCTTCCTTCTGCTCTTGTCTTCCTCTCAGCAGCACAAGACGACAGCTCGTTTAATCTAATGAGTACACAGAAGTTATTTAAGTAAACAGAATCACATTCACTAATGATCAGCTAATGACTGTCATTGTTAAAAAAGTATTTTTTTACTTTTTCACTTTTTGCTATTGTCTTTGTAATATTGTATACGAGGGCGTTTGTGTTGTCGTAGATGCTATCCTTATTAGTCTTTACATAATATTTAATCCTCGTGGAAGCATGTTTCCAATGATCAGTAGTTGGAATCTTGTATAGCTTCTTCATATCGTACATTTCAATTTTTTTGAGATGCGTCGCTTGGTCTCCGTCGTCAGAATTAGTAAAAATGTATGATACACTATCTCTATATATACCGTCTCTCTGTATATAACCGGCTCGTGCTACGGTTGACGATAACAGCTTCTTCTTTTTTATTTTTGATTCAGCTTCATAAAAATGATCAATCGATTGCGATTTTCTTTTTCCACCATCGCATGTGTTATTATTAATGACGATGTCATCACTCTCTTCTTGAGAGTGGCGAGTAGTAATACTATTTGTAGGTATTTTCATCGAAGCTGAATGATTCGAAGCTGCAACAACACAATTATCATGTTAATACCAATTTGTTTACACTTAATCACATACACACACACACACACATGCACGCACGCACGCACGCTCGCACGCACGCACGCACGCACGCACGCACGCACGCACGCACGCACGCATGCACGCACGAACACACGCACGCACGCACACACACACACACACACACACACACACACACACACACACACACACACACACACACACACACACACACACACACACACACACACACACACATACACACACACACACACACTTACGTAAGAAAACAACAGAAAGAAAAGTATGTTTGTCAATAGAATAAACACTTATGTCCATGACCATTGATGCGTTGAAGTAACACAAACGTAGTATTGGTAGATCCACTGCGGTCAAACGACTCCATGACTGCAGCTGCTCGGTCTTATATAGCACCAGTAAGTTATATGTAATCTAAAGCATTTCCGCAGTGAAACTGATAGTAACTTTATGAGTCAACAAGCTTATCTCGCATTCTTTCGGTTTGCTGATAGCAGTAATATCATGGATACATTAGATGTACAACAACATCTGAAAAAGATTCATCCCAGTCTATAAAATAATGTTTATGCTGCTAATAGACTGCCCATGTATACCCACGTATCAACGTATATAATATGCAATTTGAATACAGATGATAAACCTAGATGATAGCTTTATATATCGATACGAATGGCATCGGTCAATATTTTAATTCATATGGACGGTCACCTGCACGATACCATCTAGAGTTTTTAAAAAGGAATTGTAAAAGATGGGACTGGAATGTTGATAGGATTCAGAATGAGTGGACTTCAGTTTGTGGTGAATATTGCTTAATGTATTTGCTATATAAGTTTCAGGGATGTCCAATGCATAGTTTTACGAGCATATTTACAGGGAACACACTGTACAACGATATTTTAGTGGATGAGATGTTTCGCTCCTATTTTATAGATAATAATAAGCAATATTATTTTGGAAATAAAATTTGTAACAAAATTAAGGAATGTGTTTTATTAATGATTCAGAATAGCGTGGTAGTAATGAACAAAGAAGTATAATACAATAGCACTGATAAGCAGGGTCTACAAGGAGTAATAGATAAGAGCGGCAATGATGGTGTTCAAGGAACAATAGATAAGAGGAAAGGCTGAACAATGGAATGCTAATGAGGGTGCAGGCCCACCGGATATCAATTAGATATTAGTTAATTGATCTGCACATCTCCGGAGCCACGCATCCTACGCAAAAACGGACCGCAGATTCGTGATCAGAGCATGCCAAAACTTTTTTTTTTAGTATCCGTCGACCCACCGTCAGCCGATGAGGGCTGAGGATGGTGGGTTGTACCAGTTCTGGCAGAACTGGTACAAACTATCTACTCCTGGAAAATGGCCCTCTGGCTGAGCTTTGAGGCATGCGATCATAGTACATACTAATTACTAATACTACTCAATCTTACATATTTCATTCCCCAGAAAATAAGTGACGTCTGGTGGCCCTGGGATCTTGCTCTAAGAATAAAATAGAATAGAATAATTTTTGTTCAATATAGATTACAAGAATACTTATTGAAAGTCTTTTAAACTTTACCACTGGTTTAGAGAAAACCTTTGTCCTGGGAAGAACAAGCAAGGACCCAGCGGTTTTTTTAATCATTACTTTGCAATATGATATTTTGAAGTCGGTCAAAAATGCAATATTATAACTGCTGTAGTACTTACTTTTTTAATTGCCTTTGATGGCAAGATTTCTAATGGTCTAGTCTAGTTCCTTTGTAGAAGAATTCCATTTATTTCATTTAACGTTTCTGTAAGAAATTGCCACGCGTTTTATGTGTTGGTCCTTATATGCATTTTTTTATAGGATAGGGTGACAAACGAGCACACAGTCCACCTGATGGTAAGTGGTTGCTGTAACACATCACATAGACATCTACATCTATCCTCAATAAAGAATCAAAATGCAGATGCGTTGTCACCCGTGAGGACTAACATGGAATGCCTCATTTCCAGTAAAAGGTGTCTTCGGTTCTCTAAACTCACCATACGAAATACAGCAGTGTTAAGCTGCTATTTTCCGCTGGTATCCTGTGAGAGCGTGGTCCTTCCCCGGTCGAGCCGGCCCATTCGTGCTACAACTATACTACTAACAAGCAGCATGACTGTACCACGTACAAAACTCTCCGCCGCCGGCAATGCTTATCTATAGATGTAATAAATCTGTAGGGACTAAATAAAGGGCACTGAAGCCAAATTAGTGGTTTTTATAATTTCTGTCTGTCTGTCTGTCTGTGTATTACAGATTCACGCAAAAACTACTGGATCGATTTCCATTAAATTTTATACGTAGGTATTTAGCACCCGGGGCAACTTATAGGCTACTTTTTATCCGATTACGGAACTTAAAAAAGAAGGTTAAGTATTTTTCTTCCTTTATTTTCTTTTAGATGTTAATTTTATGATTATGTTGGTTAAAAGGCGGGATGACGGGTGTTATTTCAAATAAATATCATATTTGTAAATAAAGATTTCATTAGCTTTAACCTTGCATAACAATTGGAAACTCCGCTGACGATATACGTTTTAACTATCAAAACAGCGCCATCTATCATCAAATGAAAAAAGCCTATAATTTGCCTTTAGTAATAAATAAAATAATGAATAAATAAGTTAATATAAATAAAAATAAGTTAAGCTAAATAAATAAGTAAATGACTTACGTTTATATGTTTAAATAATTAGATTTATAAAATTATTTAAAAATCCTAACGTTTAATTTAATCGTTATTTCATTTTAAAAGTGTAATAATTAAAATTTAAAAATTATAGATAATAGTGACATTTATCGAACGTATGAAAAATGATATTTTTTTGAACTAAAAAACTGATTAAAACTGGTCTGCCTGCAATTATTGCAAAATCCTCATTAAATCATTATTTCGTGAAATGGTGTCATATCATGATATTTACAAACAGTGATGTTTGTTGACCATGTCATGATATAGTTTAGCTAAATCAATGAATAGAGATCGTTTAACGATATTAATAACCAAACATGATAATAATATGGTCATATCGTCAAGTAGTTTTTCACCGCTGGCGGCGCTGATAGGGTATTTTTTTAACAGAAACAGATTTTTAACAGAATCAACATCACTTTATGCCTTTTTTATATAATAAATAAATGTTGGCGGCTTTGGGGTGGCTCTTGAGCCAGTCGCATCCCAACCTTCTATAGCTGATATTACTAGATAGTATAGTTTTGACTTTCATAGTATTAATGTAATATAGCGCCCTCTATTTTCTGCTATTTAGCAGAAAGTAGAGGGCGCTACTAATGTAGCATTCTAAAATTAAATTTTAGAATGCTACTGAATACTTATTCGTGCAGTACCAAAAATTGTCAGACTTAAATATATCTAGACCGGTGGCCATTATCGGGATGATTTACCACAATTACAATGCAAAATGGCTAACAACACTGTTATACACAATACGTGTGTTTTGTGTGCACAGTATCCAGTACTGTATACACAAAACTGAGATTAAGAGAGAAGCTCTTTAGTTTAATATATTGGTTGTCCGTCGGCATAGGTTTCATTTTATCAACTTCATAATATGTTATCACGTTATCTGATGTAAATAATTGAAAATTAAGTGCACTGTGAGATTTTATCTCTATTTTATGGAATAATTGGTGGCATAGTTGGGTTTCTAATTACTAGGTAAATATGGTCAACAATTGTACAAAAGCTTTGTTTCAGTTTTTATGAATTTTATTTAAACAAATATGAGATTTCATCACGGCCAGGGAGCAAAACGTGTTTGAGGACAAATGAATCTGTTATGGGAAATTTTAGTAGTTAAAAAAGTCGTGGAAATGTGAAAATGGTTAATACGCAGTGAAGGATTGCGCCATACTCTTTTCTGCCCACAAAACACTATAGGTAATGAGGAGCACCGTGCACAGTAGTGAGACGTATGAAAGCTGCTAATTTAGATTTTATACCTTTAATGAGACTTCTAAATCAGTTTGTCATTTAAGATTTTTGTATTTTTGAGTTTTCATATTATCAGACAAATCAAGATTTTTGTGACCGTCCTGGTTTCATAGCTCACATGAGGTATGTAAATGAACAGGCTGTTGCGAAAAAATACTTTAAATATCAAAGATAGCAGATTTTACTTAAACAAAGGTTTATTTTATTTTACTTGTCAAAGGCGGTAATTTTTACATATATGTTAATTGCAATTTGAAGTGTCGATTTACCACGTTCTCGGCGGTGAAAGAAAACCTGCATATCCTAGAATTTCCCCAGTTGAGGTGATCGCGCGTTGGCACTTTTTTTGGCCAAAAGCTCTGTGGCTTGTACCCAGTAGTCACATGTATAAAGGCTGCTATTTTTTAGTTTTAATGGGGCAATTATGCTGTTTTTATTTCATTCATATTTTCGCAGATGTTACTTTTTCGTTTTCACACTACCGTAAATATTAACGGTAGCAAAGATTCGAAAGAATAGAACTCATCATCGTTATCGTTACAACCTATCAAAAGTCTACTGAACTGATCATAGGCCTCCCCCATGAATTGTCAAATAGGCTGGATATTTGCTATAGTTGTCACGCTTGGCAGGCGGATTGGCAACCGCAGCCTTTATTATTTTGAACTGTTGTCAGGAAGATGATGTTGCCCATCTCCTATTTGTTTTCCTCTATCGCCTCTTAGGACACACGGAACGATATGAGGTGGCGGATTCTCTTCGCCGCCACAAAAGGCGACCATTTTTCTGCTTCCGATCATGAGTGTAGTTCTACCCACGTTCACTGCGAATGGAACTTCATTTACAATAAAAGTAATTTTAAGGATTTTATCGTATTTAATGTTAACGTTTTTTAATTCCTGACGTTTCGTGCACTTTGAAGAACCCATGGAGACGGGGGTTGGGGGGAGGGGGGGGGGTGTGAGTTGTTTAACGTTCTGATGTCATAGTTTTTTTTCAACTTTGAACTAATAATGTTTGGTCCGATCTACGCAGGACGAGCTTACAGTACCTTGAAGTCTTGCAGTAGTATGCTTGGGTTTGGATTTCATTTTATTAATTATGGGATCCCAAGTAGATGGTAGCCATCTACTTGGGATCCCATAATTAACCCAGCATCTTCTCTTATAATTATTTATAATTTCAATAGCCTCGCGAATCATCCTTGGTAATTCTTTGACAAACTGACATAGAGACACAGACACCGAAGTAAAACTAAAAGTGATCGAATTTTGCTAAATTTGGCACGGAATAGCATTTAATGATGTTTCTAAATTGAAGACCACGCGAGCGAAGCCGCGGGTAAAAAGCTATACATAATATAATTACAATACTGTTAGGCAATGCCGCGACTGCGCTCGCGTGGCCGCGGACGCGTGATTGACCACAAGCATCTACACCAGTGATTCTGGTCTGCTGTTAAGGTCTGTTGTCAAACTCAAGTAGTTATTGTAAATCAAGTATAGGTATATACGCTTGCCTTAAAATAAAAAGACAGCAGGATTTTTTTCCTATATCGTGGAAGCATTTAAATACATTAATTGCACAAGTACGTCATACAAACGCTTCTTCTACTCTATGATTGGAACCCGCGGCCCCGCAGCGACAAGCCTAATATTTAGGGCCATCAGCTGTCGAGCCACATTTACTCTTGTGAATGAGCCATCATCATTATATAACCACACAATTTTTTTATTGAACCGTGAATCGTGAACACACACAAACATTCTAAAATTCAATTATTTAACTTCACAATTTTTTCTAAAATGCCATAAAATTGCGCATTCCAAAAAAAATGGTTTTTGCTTTGAATTCTCCTCACATCACATCCTCGTTGAAACAGGGTTAGTTAGTAAGGCTCGTAATAAGCTCGTAATTCTACTTATACAACAAAGAAAATAATACAAAGGGTGCAAAACGCTTGTTCACTTATCTCGATAATAGCAATAATATTAATAATGAATATAATAGCAATAATGAATATGCAGTCTCGGCGTTCCCTTTATTTGGCAGTTTATTGTTTGGTATCATAATGACACACACACACCACAGTATCTTTATAACAAATTACACTTAAACAGCGACATGTTAGACACCACCGATTAGAAATCTAGCTTCAATAGGTTCGTTCAAATATAAGTACAAAAATGCCTTACATACTTTTCTATTCCGTTCATTCGTTTCTTTTTAATTTTATTTATGTAATTGTTACTTTTATTATATTTATTTATTTATTATAAATAATAAATATGTATGTGATAGTGTTTAAGTGTAATGATTTAAATATTTGTGTGCATTTTAATTAAAATCGTATAATAATGAATATTGGTACGTTTAGTTTTTGTTAAATTTTTATTTTCAGTCACAGAAGATCAGCGTCGAAGTACCTACTTTGTCAGTACCAAGACTATGCTGAGATGGGTACCTTTTTAATAACCATTTACCAAATTTATAATATGTTATTATTTTTATAATGTGTTACTAAATAAACTTATTTTCTTTCTTTCTTTCTTAACCCTGTTCCTATCGGATCTGCAGGGTTTACTGTGGCCCGAAACTACATGAAAAATCATGAATTTTTTTTGAAACAGTTTTTCTATTAGGAAATACTAAACCATTCACTAATATAAAATAAATATAATATACCTGGTATAGGTCATTTAAAAAAAAAGTATTCAAATATATCTTCAAAAAATCGTAACTAAACCTTAGCGTACCTATTTCTGATATTAACTACACACATAAACTGAAAGTGCTGAATCGATTTTCATGTTTACATTCTTACTGTTCATAGCAACGCTTTTGGTGTTGTGTTCTTCAACTATCTGAACTATAATATTTTGATTATAGTAGTTTGCATTATTTAATCAGGAGTTATAAACGATGAGTGATGAAAAAAGTAAGGACGAAGCCGAAAACTGGAAGGATTATGAAACTTTGTGCGATAAAAGTACAGTCGAAGTAAGTTTTTTAAGCTACTGAGCGTACTATTTCTGTGTTAATGTGTAGCGATTACATTTTGTATTTATTATCATATCTTAGAAAGATTGCAAAACTAGCTGTGCCGGCTAATTGGTTTGCATAGAATCCTTTTCTTCGCTTTATTATTGTATAAATTACCCGTTTTGTGGGTTCCTTACCTCAAAAGGAAAACTATCGGAACGCTTTTAAGATCATTTTGTTGCCTGTCCGTCCGGGACATCTTATCAGCACTTTTCTTACATGCTACCACAAACGCGATGTGATTGACAGATTGCCGCTTTCAATCAAAACACAGGTCTACTGTCCACTTTAGTATTTAAAATTTGTTACATAAATCACTGACACTATATTATGTACGAAAGCAAGGAAGGCTGAAAATTACTGAAACCGTAAATCTTACAGGTGTTAAATATGAAAATAAATTTAGATTTTTTTACAATGGCTATTTTAAGATATATGTAAATTAGTTTTACCTGTATCAAAGGTATTTCTTAAGTAAGTACTTAAGTATTTCTTTTATTTTCTTATACATATTAATTAGTATATTATATTTCTGGTTGGCAAATAAATGAAAATAAAGCAACCAAGCAAACAAAAAAAAGTTTTCGTATTTACTGGAAATATTATTTTTAGCCAAATAACGTTCAATTGGTTAAACTACAAAACTACCGGATTGTGAACTGGTAGACCATTTTAGCTATTATGACAACTTGGTTTCATCCTATAACTTGATGAGGTAAAAATGGTTCGACTGCGAAACCCTCCAACACCGGGCTTGACCAACATTGTTTTTTAGACTCTGTAAATCGACTCTAAAGCCAATGAAAAGGTTTCATTCGGTAACAACATGAGGTAAAATGATGGTCCGAAATGGGTCACATATACTATAATTTAGGTAGGGTTTACTTCTAATTATAAGTCTACTTTTCGTGTTAAGGCGGTATTTTTCTTCAATTTGAGGGGCTGAGTAAACTTGTAGTGGCCGGCCGGACTATAAGTTCCCATTGTCTAGTCAATATTGGTATGCATAGTTTTACTATAATAATATAGTAACTATACATAGAGGAACGTAGTTGAAATGCCGGCTTGTCCAGAATCAGCCACAACATCTTTATAATTCGCTGTTGATTTCAATTTAGGATTATTACTCAAGTTCGTGTATACAAAACATAAAAAGAAGTCTTAACTGCAATAAAAATATTTTCTTTTAGCATACTTATGTAAAAAGCTTAAATTACTAACTCAATAAAAGGTCCGCAAGATATGGTGATCAATTATTGCGCAGAATATTAGTATATCAAATAAAGTTATTGCTACTATAATTCTATCCTGCGCTGACAGATATAAATATAGTCTCCGTTGAGATTGGCCGCCACGCCGTGACCGAGCTCGGTCTGGAGAACATTAATAAACAATTACAAGAGCTGGTAGCACCGCTTGTAATTGCTTATTATGAAATTTAATACCTACAACCTTTTTCCATTTTCATTTCATTTTCGTAATAAACTGTCATTATAAATGATATACCTAAAACTATCAATACCTTTTACATAACGTCCAGTGAAGTATTTTCTGCAACACATAGATATTAAACTTATAGTTCATGTTCCCTACACTGTGCCGCGACATGCGTACACGTTTCTGTGGCAACTCCATCGATAGTCCAGCGCTTGGCACACGATTAATCTGATATGGACCAAATTTCAATATTAGATTCCACTATAAAATCTTGTTCATCTTCAACAGCGCTACCTTCCTCACCACCAGATATCGCCAATCGCAGTATCTATATAATAAAATCTGTCATTTCTATATTGGAGTCGACTTTCCTTCACCATCGTCATCCCACATACTTTTGATTACAAATTCTCGTTTCATTTTCGGTGCCACAGCATTGTTTTCATTGATCCCGACGCGACGGTCAGGCTTCTAAGGAGTCTATTTCTGTGCAGTTTCACTTTGAGACGTTGATCTAATTGATGATATTGATGGCCCATTTGATCTCTTAATTGCTAGTGGTATTGAGGAGGGCTTAGAAATTAAATTAGTCTGTAAAGACTTATTGGATTGCCTTTGTGGTAACGACCTCGGGCCTGTCCAAGAGGTTGGTTTTATTTGGGATGACGTGCACTTTTCTTCATTTTGATTATCGGTTATATTTTTTAACTTGAAATTCGTAACATCGACAACGTAATCGATATGATATGATAACATCTAATGATATAGGGGAAATACTTCCGCGTTTTATGTAAATTACATAGAAGAGTATCGCAAACCGGTCATCAACGTAAACTTATACAAACGTATGAAAATATCGTGACTTCAATGGGCATAGCGTATAACCCCAAGCACGCAACGTTTTGTAGAAATACGTACCTATAAAGAACAATTACAGCAGTCTTCCTTTACACGTCATGCAATACCGACTTACTTCCGATTGATTAAAAATTGCATCATCGGGTTCAGTGTCATCGTTTTATTCATTATTCATTGGTTTCGTGTATGTTGAAAACCTATTTAAGTATTATTAATGTTTTTTTTTGTTAGTAAATATTAGTAAAAATTTACAGATGGAAATTACAGATGTCGGAAATGACGTAATCACTTCTCTCAGGAGTGACTTGGCTGCTCTACAGTACAAACGGGACAAGTTAATATCCGAAGTAAGCATTATTAGTTAATTAACATGACAAAGATACCTGATTGCGGCGAACTGTGGTATTATCGCTTTCGCGTATTTTTGTACCGCTGCTCATTTGGCACAGCATCTGTGTGGTTTAAAAGTTTAACATGATTTTGGGGTCTAAAGATTATGATTCTAAGCAGAGTTATTGTTGGGTGTAGTCTTACTATGATATATATGTTTGGTATAGTTTTTAGTAAAATTTAAACTTGCTTCGACTTTGTACATTATTTTACTGATATTTTTTTCGAAATATGTCATAAATCAATAGAATTATTAACTCATAACTCTTAAAAATATAGAACAGTGACTTAAAAAACCAAATGCTGTCGAGGGACCAAAGGATTTTGGAGCAACAAGTTGAAATCGACCACCTACGAGAACAGAACGCCCGCCAAAATGCAATCATATCATCTCTTAAAAACAAAATTCAAAATCTCGAAGAGACTCAACGTAATTTACAAGCTTCACAGAATAGGAGCGATCTCAATTTGCAGACGCTACAAAGAGACAATCGTTACGCTGAAGAGAAAATAAAAGATTTAGAAAAAAAGATACGTTCTCTTGAACTTGAGTGTCACAATGAAGAACAACAAAAAGAGAACGCCAGATGCCAATTCCAAGACTTAGTTCGTCGGTTATCAGCTGCTTTAGAATCTGATTTTTGTGACACTACTCATACCCATTCACCAGAAAGTTTAATCATCAAAGCATCAGAGCTCGTCCAAGAAACAGCTAGACTCAAAAACAAATGTTTAAATACAACAGAAAATTTATCTACCATAGAACAAGATCTAAGAAGCTGCAGGGATAGTTTAGAGAGATCCAATGCCGACAAAGATATTTTACAACGGCAGCTTTCCTCTCAATTGCTTGATATCGAAAGACTAAAACAAGAGAAAGAATCTCTTACAGTTCAAAATAGAGTTTTAGAAAGGGAATTACATGAAGCACGGGAAAAGCTATCTCATTGTACAAAAAATTTAAACGTTGTAACCGACAATGTTAATCAAAATGAAACAATGATTATACAGCTAAAAGGTAGGTTTTAATCCGTATATGTAAATAAAAAGGTTTTTTGATGCTTTGGTAACTGCTTTCATTGGAATTTATTTTTATTTATTTTATAGGAGAGGGGCAAACGAGCATGTGGCTCACCTGATGGTAAGTGACTACCGCCGCCCATGAAAAACTGCAACACCAGGGGAACCAGAGGAATTGCATATGCGTTGCCGGCCTTTTAAAAGGAGTAGGCTCTTTTCTTGAAGGTCCTAAGTCGTATCGGTCCGAAAAATCGCTGGTGGTAAACTATTCCACAAGGAAGTTGTACGAGGAAAAAAACATCTTCTAAATCGCACAGTGGTGGACCGCCAATCATCCAGATGGTGTGGATGGTATCGGGAGTTCTGCCGCGATGTGCGTTCGTGAAATTTGGCGGCTGGAATTAATCCAAACAATTCATCAGAGCACTCCCCGTGGTAAATGCGAAAGAAAATGCAAAGGGATGCAACATCTCTTCGCAGCGCCAATGAATCGAGCCGATCGGAAAGGACTCGGTCGTCGACGATTCGAGCTGCCTGCGCTGGATGCGGTCAAGTGGAAGGAGCTGGCACTGGGGAGCCCCAGCCCAGAGATGGGAACAGTATTCCATGTGAGGCCAAACCTGCGTCTTGTAAAGTTGCAGGCGGTGTGCCGGCATGAAATACTGTCCCGCTCTGCTGAGCACGCCAAGCTTTTTAGAGGCCAATTTGGCCTTCTCTTCCAAGTGACCACGAAACTGCACGCCACTGATATGTCGACGCCGAGGATTCTGATACTGGCTGAGGCAACAAGAGGAGTGCCCTGAAACTGAGGAGATACGACAAAGGGAGCCTTTTTAGCGGTAAACGCGCAAACTTGTGTCTTCTGAGGATTAAACTGACTAGATTTAGTCGCCCCAAACCGAGACTTTGTTCAGCAAAGACTCGACTTCAGACACAAGTTTGTTCCGGTACTCGGCGACGTTTTCCGAGAAATATTCGCACGGCCGGCGTATAGAGCATCACCAGTGCTATCATCCGCATAGCAATGAATGCGACCGGTTTGCAACATATCATTGATATGCAGAAGAAACAGCGTTGGTGATAGCACGCAGCCTTGTGAAACACCAGCGTTAATAGTTTGTAGTCGGAGCATGCACCGTCTACAACGACCTTGATGTCCGATCTGCAAGAAAGCTGGTGATCAATTGCACAATTTCTCGGGAAGCCCATAGGAAGGAGCTGAAAGAAGCGCTTTGTGCCAAACCCGATCGAAAGCCTTCGCAATGTCCAAACTAACGGCCAATGCCTCCCCCTTGGACTCTACTGCCTCCGCCCATCTATGAGTCAGGTAGACCAGAAGATCACCAGCTGATCGACCCCGACGAAAACCGTATTGGCGGTCACTAATCAGCTGGTGATCCTCAAGGTACCGCATGAGCTGGCAGTTTATAACGGACTCCATTATTTTGGAGAACAAGGGGGTGATGGCGATAGGCCTGTAGTTGACGGGTCTGAGCGGTCGCCTTTTTAGGGATCAGTTGGACAAAAGCCGTCTTCCATGATTTCGACTACGCCTAGGGAGTAGGAGTACCGGAAAAGACGCGTTAGAACCGGTGCCAACTCCGGAGCACGTCCTCAGCACAATTGGGGATTCCGTTAGGCCCACTCGACTTGTGGATGTCCAGGAGAGGAGTGCTTTGCGAACCGAGCGCTGAGAACCGCACATCCGGTATGGAGCACACACCGCGGGATGGTCGGCGGTGTGTTCCCCGTCATCAAGAGTCGAGTTGGACGCAAAAGTGAGCCTAAAAGGTCGGCTTTCTCTTTTGCGGCGTGGGCCAATGAGTCGTCCTCCTGTGCAGAGATGGTAGTGATGGCTTACAGAAATTCCCTTGGACAGCCTTGGCGAGAGACCAGAATGCACGGGTTCCTGAAGGAAGGCGAACTAGCTTCTCACCAATTCTGCCTATGTGCTCTGACTTTGCCTTGGCATAACACTTTGAAGGACCTGGAGGCGAAGTTATACTTTTAAGCATGCTGGTGTTTACATCCCGAGCCGCCGAAGCCTCTGCCCAGGCCTGATAGCACTCCTGCTTACTGCGTAATGCAGTCTTACAGGAGCGACCAAACCAAGGCTGCGATCTGCCTCCGATGGGTACCACAGATGATGGAATAAATAGTTCCATTCCCTGTAGCACCACATCAGTGACAGAATCAGCAACAGCGCTGGGATCATCCGGCGAGAAGCAAACCCGCCCCCATGGGTAGGATGCAAAGAAAGACTGCAGAACGCAACCGCGAGGGGAGCGTGAGTGGCACCACACTCCGGATCAGACAATGGTCCGAAGAGCCGAGAGGGGCATCGACGGAAACCTGATATCCGTCCGGATGAGAGGTCAGCAGAAGGTCCAACAGGGAAGGTGTATGATCCTTCACATCTGGAATCCGCGTAGGCGAAGTAACCAGCTGTGTCAGACCATATGCCAAGGCAAAGTCATAAACAGATCTCCCGCATGATCGGTTAAACGTGAACCGAGCCATTCGGCGTGGTGGGCGTTAAAATCGCCAAGGATCACGATCTCTGCGGATGGGACCTGTTGTAGCAAGGAATCTGTAGCCATTTGGACGTGGTCGATGAATCGGTCTGTTTCGGCATTACCGCTATGGGACCTATAGAGGCACCCGTAGACGCGCGGATGGTCGTCGCTATCTACGCGTAGCCAAAGAATGGACAGGTCCGAACCTTCAAGACTGCCGAGGCGTCGAGAACAGATGTCCTTTACTGATAGTTTAAAAAACTGTAAAAAATAAAGCAATTGCAATGAATTCATTTTTTTTAAATTGTTGCTCGCTGAAAATCTTATTTAAACTCGTGTACTTAAATAATATAAAGAAGCAACAGAAACTCCATAATTTTTATTTTATTTTACAGAGGATTTGAGGCACCGTGACGATAAATATCAACGATTACAAACAGAATTTCGTAACACAATGGAGTCAATAGCTATTGTCCTAAGTTTGCCTACACGTTTCGTTGAGGCTCACGAAAGCACAATCAAGGATAGGATTCGAGAAATTTTAGGCGAAAATAAGGACAAGGCTGCAGTAAGTGGTTAATATTTAATGTATTTTTAGAACGAAGTTCCTTATCGCACGCACGGTACGAATTTGGCGGATGGGGGCTAGGCGAGAAAGGCCACGTTCACACTGCGACCATTCGATTCGATTTTTCACGTATACGGTTTTACCGTATACGATGCAATCGTTCACACGACAACCATACGATTCGATTTTTTCGTATACGATAAATCGAATGAAAAGCAGCCAGTTGTATAGTGCGCGCCATCATGGATCCACGTGTTCCACTACCTTTATATTGGTTTTATAGACGGAGATGAAAGCAGCGTCCTAGGAGGTATTGGGTTCATCCTTTTTATATAATTGTGTCATTGTGTGATTCAAAGGGCAACTGCGGGCACGCGCGCGAGTGCGTACGGTACGATTTTCAAATGGGCGAGTCGTGTGAACGAGACAACATGAACATAAGCGCCATTGCGTCTTGTATTCGATAAAATCGTTTCGTGGCGCGGCATTCTCTGTGGCAACTTCGTACGGTATACTGTAAAAAATGTATCTCGAACACGACGTTTTCCCGTATGGACTCCATGTGAACAATTTGTCATATTGTATACTGCCACTACTATGTTCGATAAAATCTAGCGTACGGTATACGGGAAAAGTATGACCGTGTGAACGTGGCCAAAAAGTGTAAGAATTTTCCGTCACGACCGTTTCTATAGTGCGAGCGAGATGGAATAATAACCATCTCCCTCGCACTTTTTCTTATCTTGCCAAGAAAGAAATATTATTTTAAATGACGCTTCATTTTAATAGACGCCAGTAATTAATTTATTTGTATTTGTTAATCAATAATATATTACGTTTATCAATAATAATATACTACGAAAGGAACTTCGTTCCAACCGAGTGTTCCACGACACTCACGCATGTTTTTTTAAAATTTATCTAAGAGCATTTTCGCCACATAGGCTGTAACTTTACTTTTCATAAATTATCTAGCTCATTTCTTTAGTCTGAAATTTCTACAGGAAAATTAAAATATTTTATTTTAAACAGCTTTACATATTTTCTACTTTTATCTTATTCATCATCAGTCAGACATAGTCCAGTGTAAGACACAGAACCTCTTTCGAGGTGAACCTTTCAGTCCAAAATTTTTTTTACTCGAATAATCCATTAGAATTTTTAAAAAAACCTCAAAAATATTTTCATGCTTCTGTATTTTACCATGTAGTGGCGGTGAAGAATATCCACTACCCCATATCATCCCGTGGGTGTTGTAAAAGGCGACAGAGGGAAACAAATCAGGAAATGGACAGCAGCGTCTATTAATAAAGACTAAAAATAAAAACAACTGCGGTTGCTAACCTGCTTGCCAAGCGTGGCAAATATGGCAAATATCCCCCCTATGAGGCAATCTGTGGAGGAGGCCTATGTTAAGCAGTGGACTTTAATAGGCTGTAACAGCGTGTCTTTGTCCTTTTTTCTTTATCGTTTTTTAAACGTTGCCTAACATTATGATTTTCTCCTGTACCCTGGAGGCGTTTTACATACATAAATTGAACACGGACAAGCATCCTTACCTAGAACAAATAAGTATAGTATACTCGTTGTATATATGACGCCTCGGTAGCGCAGTGGCTAAACGTTCGGCCGCGACGTTTCAGGCCCGCGGGTTCGAATCCCGCATAGAACAAGTGTTTGCATGGCCTATAAATAATTGCTCCGGGTCAGAATGTTTGTCTATGTTCAATAAATGTATATAAAATATCTAGCATGGACTTTTTGTTTTTAACATTGTAACTTTTTGAAAATAACAATGAAAAATATATTTGTAGGCCACACAAACACTTGCTTTATTCTCGAGATTCGATCCCACAACCTCGCAGCGCCGCAGCCAAACGCTTAGTTAGTGCAGTGCGGTACTGGTACTGAGCCGTCGTATAAAATAAAATAAACCCATACTAGTACTGAACAAACAGTCTCCCCGTTAGATCAATACTTAGCAGCGTCGTTATCTAATTTTAATTCTGATTCCATCCGACTCCGATAACCGTGAAATGGCCGTGAAAGAACATCCACCGCCCCATATCGTCCCGTGGGTGTCGTTCCACCTTTTCTCTCACTTCCAACCTAAATATATGGAAGAAAATTGTTGGTTCTCTTCCAAAAAAATGTATTATAAAAGGAGGTAGAGCCATGCTTTAACTATATTATGCTTGCCACGCTCTCACAGAATACCAGCGTGAAATAGCAGCTTAATTCTGCTGTGTTTCGTATTATAAACGTAGGGAACCTGAGACCCTTTCACTGGAACCAGGCATTCCATCTTAGTCCTCAGGTGTGACAACGCATCTGCATTTTAATTTTTAGTCCAGGATTAATGAAGATATCTATGAATCACAATATCCACTTATCATCAGCAAATGACTCTGAGTGTTGTATAGTATACGAGTATCAATATATGATAAACTTACCTTCATCCTTGAAGACAAATCCTATTATTTTCATTAAAAATCCCGATGGCATAGTTGCCACATAGTAATAATTAGGTTAACTTAGCCATTTTCTATTTTTGAGTATTTTCTACCGACTTCAAAAAAGGAGGAGATTCTCAATTAGAATGTATTTTTTATGTGTGTTATCTCAGAACTTTTTTCTAGGTGGACCGATTTTGATGATTTTTTTTTTATTTGAAAGCTGGTGCTTCTCGTGTGGTCCCATATAATTGAACAAGATCTGAACAGTAGTTTTTGAGTTATCCTTAATAATGTATATTTAATTGACCTCGACTACAATGATGATGTTCTCATTTTATTTATATTGAAGTCGGTTGTACAAAATTTTTAATTTTACCACTTGTTGTGTCTATTTAATGTTATTATTTTTTAAATCACTAATAAAATACCAAATCTATGAAGAATATAATGTCACCTTAGAGTATAGATAAGGAAGAATGTCACATTTAACATTGACGCACAGTCTGAGAGTACCTTTTTTTTGGAAAATTGGTCCCAGACTTTTTAAGTCCTTCCGAAAATGGCAAAGTTGCCAGGTTTTACGGTACCCCATATCATTCTGTGGGTGTTTCAAGAGGCGATAGGGGAACAATTAAACATATAAAGCATCTTTCTGATAATAAAATAATAAAATATAGGAAATATGGGGGATATTATATGACACAATCTACGGGGGAAGCCTATAATCAACGGAGGGCTTTTGATAAAAGTTATTCTCTTAGATTATGTTATTCTATACTATATACGAAATATACTATGTAGGGATTTAGAGGCGAACAGTCGATCGAGGTAGGTCTCACTTCTGGGAATATTCGTTTTCCCCGTGTTTTCACGAACAAAAAGAAACTAACGACTTGCTCTAATGCCTAGCCACAGAATAAATAATAGGCCTAGCGTAGCTCCGTCGCCAAGGTACTATAAATTACATATTATGTTATTACCTTAAGTCAACAAATGAGGCGTTCGATTAAATGATCGAGAATCGATATATTTCTATAAATAATTTTAATAAAACTAGTCTATAATAATACTTACGACTTTTCTTTGAATTCCACAATTAATTTCTGATGTTTCCAGCAAATAGAAACATTACGCGAAAAACTAAATATGGAGTCACAACAGTTGAGTAAAAGCGCGCATATGACCGAACAAGCTAACACCCGGATTCGAATCCTTGAAGACGAGAGGAACATGTTGGAGGCCAAAGTGCACAAATTGGAGTCCGAATTGAACGCAATGGAACATTCTCGCGATAGCCTTCGTAAAGATAAAGCTAACGTTAGTAACTTACTTATATTATCTAAATTATCAACGTAATGGGCAGCATTAAAACAGCTCGGAAGACTGCGAAGCCTGCGGATCATTACTTTTTATAAAAAAAGAAAATTATTATATATTACTGTTACAGTTTGTAGCATTCCTCGAGCGTCTGAGCAGGACGCTAAATATGGATGAGTTGACCCAGGATGTCGGCATAGATTTGCACACTGAATCGATTATCCACCGGGCCGAGCAACTGGCGAGGCTCGAGAGCGATAAAATTGTTGACAAGGTCAGTTTGTATGTACGGCAAAAAATTATTATTATCCGATTAAACATTCCAGCGTTTAGTTATTATAATTGGATCGTGTACAGAATAGCGCATAAATGCGTTTATTTGTTTTTTTTTTATTGAATACATTATTGTACATAAAAGAAATTTTATTGCTCCACGTTTACATTGTTGATTTTTCATATTGTCAGTCTATTTGATTTTT
Source organism: Parnassius orleans (assembly GCA_029286625.1). Classification (NCBI taxonomy): domain Eukaryota; kingdom Metazoa; phylum Arthropoda; class Insecta; order Lepidoptera; family Papilionidae; genus Parnassius; species Parnassius orleans. The sequence goes on along the minus strand of JAGSMP010000054.1, from coordinate 2,619,551 downwards.
TGTATTATACATAACTTATTAGGTTTTTGTTCTAATGCCTTCATTTTTTTAAATGTTTCTATAGTTTTCACTTTCGTTTTTAACACGTTGCTGGCAATAATATCATTGTTCACGCTTTTGCGGCAAGATAATTTAAATACAACTTTATCCAAGTCACTTGGAAAGTTACTGTTGGGTAATTTACCGCATTTATAATTATCGTGCTAATCTTGTAATCATTTAGGGCTGTGGAAAAATAGACTACATTTTTATAGAAAATTAAAACCCCTGCAATGAAGGCGCTATTAATTCGTTTACTATTTTTGTAAATTTATGAGAAATTCTTTAGAGGAATTTTTGTGGCTGTATCATATTAAAACAATTGTGTTTATTCATAACAGTAATAATTCACAAAACGATAGGGGCGTATCTATAGACTTCAGATATTCTTCTGAGTGATTGTAATCGAATCATCAAGTAATGCTTTTATAACAGGCATTACTTCATTTATAACCACAAAATAAACGTATTTTGTTCCTATTGCAAATGACATTTTTAAACGGTTTTCTTTAATTATTAATATTTTTTTGGGATGAATTATAAAATTAAAATTATAAAATTTATTTTGTAAGTACCTACATCAACCAATATTCATCAAGCTCAATATAATATCGAGATTAAATATTGGTCCACCTCTTAACTTTTTGCTGCTAAAGCAGCAGTGCTCAATACAGAGTGACTTAGACTTGTTGTCCGGGGTAAACCCTGTATTATTTTAATACGTGGTAAAGCCATGCCTCAGGTGTATTGTGGTTGTAGCATGAATGGGTCCTCTCTACCGGGGAGGGACCGCGCTCTCACAGAATAGCAGCGTAAAGTTGCTGCTGTGTTTCGTATGGTGAGTGTAGAGAACCGATTGTAAAGAACCGATCTTTCCTGTTTCTGCCGACTAGCGACACTGCTGTATTCCAGTCTCAATTATATATGGAGCGAGTATAATTACAGATTGTGAGGCATTACATCTGAGTCCTCAGAAGTGAAAACGCATCTGTAGCCTTCTTTATTTGAAGTTGATAGCCAGTGTCAATGGCTGCACAGTAGCCACTTAAAACTTCCTAAACTTCAGACGGACGGTAAGTTTGTTTGTCACCTCAATTTTATAAAAAAAGACATCAGGTTAGTTCAGGCTATTATAATTTAAAAAGGCATAATTTTTTGAATAAATGTATATCTACCGTAGTTTAGTACCGTACTGTTACCGTAGTTCCGTACCGTAGTTCCGTACCGTAGTTTAGACCCTTTTACTGGAAAAGAGGCATTCTATCTTAGTCCTCACTGTGTGCTCGTTTGTCACCTTTATTCTATAAAAAAAGTTTTACGCAAGTAAAATAAAAATAACAGGCTTCATACATATACACCACAAATGACTCATAGTAAGTGAGGAACGGGTACGCTGCGCTGCTTCAGTATGAAGTGTTGCACTTCACATGTTCTTGTCATTTTATTTTTTATTTTATAGGCATGTAGGTCCCCTAGTAATGTTTTCTGTACCGCTAAGGACCAGGTAAATCGGCACTTAGAAATATAATTAATAATTTGAGTAATGTCGCCGGGGAACAAAATGGCGTTGCTCGCGATAGAAACTGCGAGAGCTTAGCCCCTAAGCAACCACTGCTTGTTGTATAAAATGTATAATTGGTTAAAATCTACAATTATGCACCAGGTACACAAATATTTATATTTAAATAGAGATAAACCGTAACATAAAATGAAACTAATTTTACGGATTCTATCGCGTTTAATTTAACTTTTTAATTCCCGACGTTTCGGGTGCTTTACAGCACCCATGGTCACGAGGGAGACTGAGGTGTTTGACGTCCCGATGTCATAGTTAGCCCGGCGAACTTCACTTTTTGAATATTAATTTTTGGTCCGATCTACGCAGAATGAGCTTACAGTATCTTGAAGTCTTGCAGTATACCACTGTAAGATTTTTTGCTTGCAGTGGTATACTGCAAGAAGCTTGGGTTTGGATTTAATTTTATTAATTATAGGATCCCAAGCAGATGGCAGCACCCATCCATCTTCTCTATTGAAATTAGGATGTTTTCAATTTCAATAGCCTCGCGAATCATCCTTGGTAGGAATCGGTGTTCGTTTGCGAAAGTAGTTTCATTTAATGTGTAGTATTCGCGCAAATATAAGCAATCATTAAACCGTAACATTACAAAAAGCGATAATATACCTAGGTACTTTATTTATGTGGAAGGGGGGACCCCGTTCCACCTAGGACTTTGTCGCGGCTAATCTCACCTATACCCTCTTACCCACTTGGTTCAATGAATGTGAAGTGCTAAAGGCAGCTTGTGAGATATTTAAGAGAAAATCCAATTTTTACCTAGGTTGCAATAGCCCGGGGCTTGAACAACCACGATGAACACATTTAACTGCACTTCAAATCACATGGCTTGACGGAGATGTAAAACCAGCCAGCCCTGCACCAATCCGAGTGAGAGTTTGACTGCGGCAGGAGAGGTCCTCTCTTCCTACCCTCCGCAGTCGAGACTAATTCACGTGAAAAAAGTGTGGTTGGTATGAGGACGCGCCATTGACCCTATCCTAAATAATTAAGCCGCGTCACTTGAAACAATCCACACTAAAAGGCTATTAGTAAAAAAAAATATCTTTTAAAACATAATATGACATAACATCGGTGTTGGCAGCCCTAGGGATGGCATGTAAATTATGTTTATGCCGCAGTTGGAATGTATGATAGGAGCATACTTTTCAGATGCGCCTTATTGGATGGATGTGTGTTCTTATGGAATGACTAAATGCTTAAATAAATTATTGAAAAACCAAGATGTATGTAAATATAATGTGACTCGCCATGTAGTGGCAATGCAAGCAAATTATTTATTAGATGTAGTTGAGTAGACTTTAACGCTTGAAAGATCTTATGGTATTGATTGCGAAATATTATATCTAGAAAATATTTCGCATAAAATATGTACATATAGGTTGTTATGACGGAGGCACAAACAAGTTAATAGTATGAAGGGTACTTACTACCCGGTAGGGCTGTGAATAGTATACTTACATGAACTATTTACATATAATTGTACCGGGTATCTATGCCTATCCATGTGTGATTTATCTATGAAAAGTGTATTCACGATCAAAAGAAATTCCTAATGTGACTGTTTTTGCAAAAACAAAACAAAGACAATGTACATTTTTTTTTACAGAAGAGGGGGCAAACGAGCATGCGGCTCACCTGATGGTAAGTGACTACCGCCGCCCATGAACAACAGCAACACCAGGGGAATTGCAGGTGCGTTGCCGGCCTTTTAGAAAGGAGTAAGCTCTTTTCTTGAAGGTCCCTAAGTCGTATCGGTCCGGAAAAATCTCCGGTGGTAAACAATTCCACAGAGAAGTTGTACGAGGAAGAAAACTCCTAGTAAAACGCACAGAGGTGGCCGCCAAGCATCCAGATGATAAGGATGGTATCGTGAATTTTGACGCGATGTGCGTTCGTGAAATTTGGCGGCTGGAATTAATCCGAACAATTCCTCAGAGCACTCCCCGTGGTAGACTCCACCCGTGGTAGGTTCTATTCGTAGTAGACATAATAAATAATTATCCAATTTGCCTACACCTTAGGACACGGACTTACAAGAATTATTGCCAGCAACATAAGTTTCCTTTGTATATGTGTTTTATGTGTATATGTATGTATATGTATCAATGTGTTTGTGTAGCTGCTATATTACGGATACTATGGCACGCTGCCGCGTCTGCGCAGGGAACGATCTTTCCATGATTTGCCATATTTAAAGGAAGTAAGAAATGTAAACCAATTGGCATGATTTCTATGACGTAGAATTTTAAATAAATAAGCATCTTAAAAATTAAATGAAAAATTTGAAAACTTGCACGTAAATATGAAATTATATTATAGGCACATTATTTGAATTAATGCAGAAAAAAACCTTATTAATTAATTACACTATAAATTACTAGGCACAATTTAGTTTATAATTATATCTATAGTAGGACTAGATTGTCCCAGTAGCGAGCTAATTACACCAACCTAAAATACCGGATATTAGTAAACCATTGTCGGTATAACATTATATAGGTAGGTTATATATAAGCAAAGTAAGGTCAAATTACTTTCTCTACCGTGCGTGCAGTGCTTTTCTTATTATATTTTAAGGCTGCCTGTCCATTGACTTCAAATGAAGTCACCATATTTTGCTTACCCAGAAGCCCATCTATAGGTTACTTCTACAGTGTCACACATTTAATATTGTTGCATCTTAGGTTAACTTTCTTGTTTTTGTTAATTATTATGCATTGTTGTAAATTTTTTTTTTGTTAAAATTGATTTATTAGTTTTTCATACATCAGAAATGGTTAACGAAAATGTAACGATAATATTTTTATAACAACTGTAACCCACACACATTATGCAAATAATATTTAGGTAAATAAATAAATGAGACAGGGATTTGCTTGAGAACTTGACTTGTCAACCGAAAAATGAAGTACTTAGGGTAAAGGAGAGTAATGGGAGTCACTTAAGCGGGAATTCAAATAAAAGCTTATTTTACAGTAATATTTTTATTGAAACTACATAATAACAAAATTTACTTATTTAGCTATCAATTGAGTTCAGATTTGGCAATAATTACGGTTCAAAGTATAGTATTTTCGGTAATTCTTCGGCATCTACAAAACAAAAAAGCGGTATATACTTAACATGTAGTAAATTAAGTCTATAGGCATAGTATACTACATTCTATACTTGTAATAATCAATTGCGGGCAATGGGAGTACCCTGACTCCCATTGCCCACAACTACACTAATGGGAATAAAGTCAGAAATAAAAAAAGTTGAAATTATCATGGTAATCAAAGGTATACATCACTATTATGAATGTCAGACTAATTACACATAAAAGTCTCATTTAGATCCATTATGAAATTCGAAACTTACCGTTTGTCTTCTTTCGACAAAAATTTACATCGGCGGGGCGCAAAAATAAAAAGCAAATATTATTTCAAAACGCGCGGCGGTTACTGGTGCGAGTCGTTCGAAACTGGTGGGGGGCACGGAGCGGGCCGTAGATGTCATTTACGCGACTCGGGGATGTGTAGTTTTGTAGATAAGTAGGTGACCACCATTACCCGCTGACTCCCATTACCCACTCTTACCCTATATATTATGACCGAAAAAGGCGTATTGTTTATAACGTTGCAGCTCGGACTTTATAAAGTCGAATCTTTGTTCTCATAAAATAAGAAGGATGCGATGTTCGGGCCATGATTCAAATCCCGCACAGAACAAGGGTTTATATAACGACTAATTGTTCAGGGTTTGGATGTTTGTTCATATGCAATTTATATATGAAAACGCCTTCACGATACGGAATAAAATTCTAGTGTCGTAACGATTTTAGTAAATATACTTAATTAATTATAATAAAAATTTAAATTATTAAATAGTTTGTTTATTTTAGGCACCATGTTGTTAATTTTGATGCTGAAACAGCTGAAGCTTTCGCTGATTTTGACACCGATTATTGTGTTTTACGTAAGCTTTGCTCTCTTTCTCCTTTTTGCTGCCATTTGATGGGCACATGCATAGACACTTTTATTTTATTTATCGGGACACTGCACGAATACTAGTTTTGGTAATAGATGGGTTATTGCAATTCAGTTTTAAGTAGCTGGTTAGACGTAAACTTTCCCTACTTGTACTAAAATTTGCCTGTCCTCCCAACGCCGCTGTACAGGATAGTTGGCTAGATCACATCTGATTTCTCCGACCAGACAACGCTCATCTATCACAAATCTATGAAGTTTGAGTATAGTGAGTTTAGATGGATTTTCTACCACCACCACAGAACCTCGTACCAACACCGCGTGCAGGTGATGTAAGCATTAAGAAGAGAAAGTTGACATGTTCATCCATAAGGAATAAGTTGTTTAAATGAACAAGTGTACCCTTAAAAGCTACAAATCCTTGCCACTCATAGGTAAATAAAAAAATTTACAAGAGTAAAGAAAATTAGTAATTACAAGAAAATACAAATAATAGACCAAGTGCGTGTTACCGCCTCACAATGTAATTGAATGTATCACCGTTCTTTTGTAAATGTTACTTTTCTTCAAAGGAGGTGCGAGTTAAAATGCCTTCTCATTTCTAGACCGCCGTCGTGTACCAGTTGCAAAGAAGAATAAGAATACTCAGGGAGCAACTTCAACGAAAGGACATGCATTTAGATTTATTGCGGCGCAAATTGAGCGTGCAGGTACCTACCATTTTTATGTCAATATAATTATGACAATATTACACGTGTTTCTCTGCATGATAGAATTTGTAATGAAAATATCCGCAGTAGAACTAGAGTAACCGACGTAACGAATCTGTAAACTGAAGTGGCAATAGGCCGGCCATAGAGTGGCAGCCTCGTAACCTAGGGCGCCACACGCGCCAGCTTAACTTCACCACTTAATTTAATTTTAATAACTATCTCTATCAATGTAAAGAAAAATAAATTCGGCGTAGTTGTTAACTTTTACGAACTTATCTCGTCAGAGTGAGTATGAATATTCACATTCAACATATCATTTTGTCACTTGTCGTATCTCTCACTTACTAATGTAGAACGAGAGAGACGCACTGAGCAACAAGCGAGAAATGGTAACTCTTATTAGGTCTTTTGTATTATACTGTGCTTTCTTCGCTTTCTACATACTGTTAAGTTTATAAGTAAATTAAAAAAAATAAAAGCCATTCGGCAATCGAAATGGAAGTAGATTTCTTATTATTTATTTTCAAGCTATGAAATAAAAATTAGTTAAAAACTTAAATTTTTGGATATTTTTCATGAGCTTTAAGTTCAGAAATCTATGCAAAGAAATTGTCAAAACGACAAGTAAACAAACAGAAATTTAAGCTAATTAGATGAGCTTTAAAATACCTTCAATGATAATGCACTATAAATTTTTCATCTCACTCTCACATCACTGCAAATTGTCTTAATTTATAGAAGCAATTTAGTAACGAGACTAGTTTCTAATAAAAATTTAATTCTAATAATTCTTTTAGAATTTTTTTATAATTCTTTTAAATAATACAACTAAGTTGGTAGTTTTCTACTAATTCAATAAAAAATATTGTATGTACAAAATTTAAAATAAGTTTTCATTATATTCAAATTAGCGACCCGCCCGTGGCTTCGCCCGCGTAATCATCAGAACATAATTTGCACAATACAGTGGACCCCCGGTAATCCGACAAACATTTTGCGGGGCAGTGTCGGACTATCGAATTTGTCGGATTATAGAGTACTGCCTAAGACCCCCTATAGTCCGGATTTTTTTATAAAAGAGTACCTTGTAATCCGAAAAATTCCAGATCCAATGATAAGATTCTATATGTTATATATATGTACTATCTTCATCACATGTATTCAAATTCAAACTAAGCAATCAGAATCAAAACAATACCCTACTCGTCGAGCACAATAGTGGTGGTGCGTACAAGTTATAACTTGTTCAATCATACATTTGCGAAGATTGTCAAAAAAATATCTAATAACAAATAATAGACCATGTCGGATTACAGGGGATGCCGGTATCTCTGATACTCCAGAAGTTATTGTATATAGTATATAATATTGAGCAAGAAATACTGGGCATCATACAAAATATAATATCGTACTACATATAAATAGGAAGAGAGTTCCCGCGTGCGTGCGATTCTGCAAGCGGAACGCGACGAGGCAATTTGCCGCAGCAAGAAGCTGGCCCGCCAATGCGATAAGCTGACCGTGCAACTGAGCGACGCCCGCGCTCAGATCAGAGACCTCAACGTACAGCTCGCTGACGCCGCTGAATACAAGGTAACTAGGCTTTGTAGATATATGTTTCAAATAGCATGGTTAAACATATCATAATTATTTAAGTACTCTCCCTGACGCCTCGGATACACGTGATCGACAAACGGCGACGGATCTCCTCTATCATATGGAAGTAGCGAGTGCGTGCTATATATACTGAAATGAAGCATCACCACTTTAGGAAATCTACAGTCCGTAAACTTGTTTAAAAATTGTTGACAAATTCTCACAGAAGTACACCGATTCCTCCAAAGAAGTATTCGTGGGACTATTGAAATAAAATAAAAAATCCTAATTTCAATAGAGAAGATGGCTGGGTGCAACCACCTGCTTGGAATCCTATAATTAATAAAATTAAATCCCAACCCTAGCATACCACTGCAAGACTTAAAGAAACTAAAGTTAATTCCGAGTAGATCGAACTTTAAATTGATAATTAAAATTATAAATACGTGTTGCAAAACTTATTTTTTCAAGTTATGTTCATCAGTGTTTCCTCTTAATATTAATGGTTAATGTGCATTTTTCATATATCAGTGAAGTATAAAAATAATAAACCAGATTTAATGAGAGCGAGAAACATCACCTTGACAAATCGAAGTAAAACCCAACCTCACCGCTTCGCATTCGAGGTGTGTAAATAAGTGAATTAAACACGATAAAATCCGTGCACAAGTGATAAAATCATGTAGTCGAATGTAGTCGAAGTCAATTAAATACGCATCATGTAGGATAACTCAAAAACTACTGGTCAGATCTTGATCAAATTTATATGGAACCACATGAGAAGCACCAGCTTTCAAATAAAAAAAAAGAATAATCAAAATTCGGTTCACCCAGAATACCTCCTCCTTTTTGAAATCGGTTGAAAATTATAGATAGAATAAGTGATATAGTTATTGGATGCAACAGAAGGTCTTCATCTAACAACCTTATTTTAGCTAATCAGACAAGTCAAAGCACTTGCAAATGTCGAGTAACTACATACACATACGGACAGGCGACATCAAGGTATGGTATCGGTAACCGCATGTCAAGTGCAATGCCCACGCAATACTAGTCAAATAAGATTTTTCTTCGTTCTCTTTGTTAAATCGGAATAAAGCAACGCTTATATTGCGGAATCCTTTATAAAAGAAATAGAAATAAAATGTTAGGTAGTTGCTATGATTCGCAAACGTGTAGTGACGGTGTAAGTATATACACTACCCCTTATTGTCCAGTGCGTGTCGTAAGAGGCGACCAAGGGAAATAAACTAGGTTATGGGCAGCAGCGTCTTTTTTTATAGGAGAGGGGCAAACGCATGCGGTTCACCTGATGTTAAGTGATTACCGCCGTCCATGAACAACTGCAACACCAGGGAATTGCAGATGCGTTACCGGCCTTTAAAAAGGAGTAGGCTCATCTTGAAGGTCCCTAAGTCGTATCGGTCCGAAAAATCGCTGGTGGTAATCGGTTCCACAAGGAAGTAATGCGAGGAAAACATCTTCTAAATCGCACAGTGGTGGACCGCCAATCATCCAGATGGTATGGATGGTATCGCGAGTTTTGTCGCGATGTGCGATGGTGAAATTGAGCGGCTGGAATTAGTCCGAACAATTCCTCAGAGCACTCCCCGTGGTACATGCGATAAAATACGCAAAGAGATGCAACATCTCTACGCAGTGCTAGTGAGTCAAGCCGATCGGAAAGAACTCGGTCGTCGACGATTCGATCCGCTCTGCGCTGAATGCGGTCAAGTGGAAGGAGCTGGCACTGGGAGCCCCTGCCCAGAGATGGGAACAGTATTCCATGTGAGGCCGAACCTGCGCCTTGTAAAGTTGCAGGCGGTGTGCCGGCATGAAATACTGCCCCGCTCTACTGAGCACGCCAAGCTTTTTAGAGGCCAATTTGGCCTTCTCTTCCAAGTGACCACGGAACTGCACGTCACTCGATATGTCAACGCCGAGGATTCCGATACTGGCTGAGGCAACAAGGGGAGTGCCTTGAAACTGAGGAGATACGACAAAGGGTTCCTTTTAGCGGTAAACGCGCAAACTTGTGTCTTCTGGGGATTGAACTGGACTAGATTTAGTGGTTTCAATCCGAGACTTTGTTCAACAAAGTCTCGACTTCAGACACAAGTTTGTTCCGGTACTCGGCGACGTTTTCCCGAGAAATATTGGCACGGCCGGTGTATAGAGCATCACCAGTGCTGTCATCCGCATAGCAATGAATGTTACCGGTTTGCAACATATCATTGATATGCAGAAGAAACAGCGTTGGTGATAGCACGCAGCCTTGTGGAACACCAGCGTTAATAGGCTTGTAATCGGAGCACGCACCGTCTACTACGACCTTGATGCTCCGATCAGCCAGAAAACTGGTGATCCAATTGCACAATTTCTCGGGAAGCCCATAGGAAGGAAGCTTCAAAAGAAGCGCTTTGTGCCATACCCGATCGAAGGCCTTCGCTATGTCCAAACTAACGACCAATGTGTTAGGTAGACAAGAAGATTACCAGCTGAGCGACCCCGACGGAAACTGTACTGGCGGTCACTAATCAGCTGGTGCTCCTCAAAGTATCGCATGAGCTGGCAGTTAATAATGGACCCATTATTTTCGAGAACAAGGAAGTGATGGCGATAGGCCTGTAATTGGACGGATCAGAGCGGTTACCTTTTTAGGATCGGGTGCACGAAAGCTGTCTTCCATGAATTCGGGACAACGCCTAGGAGTAGGAGTACTGAAAAGACGCGTTAGAACCGGTGCCAACTCTGGAGCGCACGTCCTCAGCACAATTGGCGGGATTCCATCTGGCCCACTCGACTTGTGGATGTTCAGGAGAGGAGTGCTTTGCGTACTGAGCACTTTGTGAATTGCACATCAGGCATAGAGCACTCACACTGCGGGATGGTCGGCGGTGTGTTCCCCCCGTCATCAAGAGTCGAGTTGGACGCAAAAAGGGAGCCTAAAAGGTCGGCTTTCTCTTTTGCGGCATGGGCCAGTGAGTCATCCTCCCTGTGCAGAGATGGTAGTGATGGCTTACAGAAATTCCCTTGGACAGCCTTGGCGAGAGACCAGAATGCACGGGTTCCCGAAGGAAGGCGAACTAGTTTCTCGCCAATTCTGCCTATGTGCTCTGATTTTGCCTTGGCAATAACTCTTTTGAAGGACCTGGAGGCGAAGTTATACTTCTTTTTAAGCATGCTGGTGTTTACATCCCGAGCCGCCGAAGCCTCAGTCCAGGCATGATAACACCAGGACTTACTGCGTAATGCAGTCTTACAGGAGCGACCAAACCAAGGCTGCGATCTGCCACCGATGGGTACCACAGATGATGGAATAAATAGTTCCATTCCCTGTAGCACAACATCGGTGACAGAGTCAGCAACAGCGCTGGGATCATCCGGCGAGAAGCAAACCCGCCCCATGGGTAGGATGCAAAGAAAGACCGCATTCCATCCCAATCCGCCGACCTGTAATGCCAAACACGGCGGCAACCTGCAGAACGCAACCGCGAGGAGAGCGTGAGTGGCACCACACTCCGAATCAGACAATGGTCCGAAGAGCCAAGAGGGGCATCGACGGAAACCTGATATCCGTCCGGATGAGAGGTCAGCAGAAGATCCAACAGGGAAGGTGTATGATCCTCCACATCTGGAATCCGCGTAGGCGAAGTAACCAGTTGTGTCAGACCATATGCCAAGGCAAAGTCATAAACAGATCTCCCCGCATGATCGGTTAAACGTGAACCGAGCCATTCAGCGTGGTGGTACTACCAAAAAAAATAAAAACTGCAGTTGCCACTCGCCTGGCTAGTATGGTAACTATGGCAAATATCCCACTTATGAGGCATCTACGGGGAGGCCTATGTTCAGCGGTGAACTTTTGTTATGAATAATGAATTTATTTATTTATTCAACAACAATATAAGCTTACATTACTAGACCAAATCGCTTATGTGTTATACTAAACTATTACATTTTATGAGATCACTTATTTAACCTATTCAGATAATACATTTTATATGATATTACATTTTACATGATATTACATTTTATAAGATCAATTATTTAACCTATTCATATAAGAATACACATACTTCATAATTAAATCGACTTTGTCAAAAAAAATATCGGCATCAGGGTTGCTTTGTAAAAATCTATTTATGAAATTTATGGCTTTAGCGGTAGGGCTATTACTAGCTTGAGGTAAACTCCATGTTGAGGGGTAACAGAAAAGCCGGCGTTGCCGCCGTCCAACTCCACGCATATAATGATCGGGCACATAGAAGTGAACACATTCGCGTACCGATGGATTGTCCACCTTATTGGTTATTAATAAATAATAATGTAATATTTGTGTATATTCTCGTCTGAGCTGTAGAGTATCAAGGCCGACCATCCCTGACACGAACGCGGAAGGATAAAGAAACGGGTAGTATCCATATTGACGTTTGTAAAGGTACCGGGCAAATTTACGTTGTATTTTTTCAATCATAAGGATATATAACTTTTCTTTGGGATTCTTGGGGATTCCACACAATTGCGTTATACTCCAATCTACTCCAACATACGCATTATAAATTAGTTTTATGACATTAATATTCTTGAATTGTGATGAAGTTCTTATTATGAATCCCAGAGATTTACGAGCGTCTTTACATATCTTAACTATGTGTTCGTGGAAATTTAGTTTGCTGTCCAGAGTTAAGAAGAAGAGTGAATAAATGATTTCCATGTAAGAGACAAAAATAATTTCGTTTTTTATAAATAATTAAACAGTCCCCAAAATGAGTTCATAAATTACTTATCCTGCGAAGTAAAACTTTACGCTGCACCCACGGTGGACAGTGAATTAAATAAGTAGCCTACATCCTTAAGTAGAAAAACAGAACAGAACCTTTTTAAGGTCACTTTGTTGCCCGCCTGTCTGTCAAGACAATACCTTTTTCTCAGAAAAGGGTAGAGGTATCAAGTTGAAATTTATATCAAATCTAAAATCAATGATCCCTTGAACATGTAAAAAATTCAATCATCTAAGTCAACGCAATTAAAAGATACGGCCATTTATGTTACACATTTTGATACTCTCAAATTCACTCATCAAAATCGAACTTCCCGTTGACCTACACCGTTCCGTCTCTTTCACAGCACAAGTAAGGCAAAAAGTCTGAAAACCGTAAATATGTAGTTATACCACATAAAAAGTATTTTTTTGCGGTTACAAGCTTACATTTGCAGTTGTACTGTCGGCCGTGACGTAAACCGATGTATGGGAACATTCTTTCACTGCAAAGTAAAATTTGTCCTTCAATCTGACTTACCTTTCCGTTAGAGCAATGTTCGGTGCTTAAATATAAATAATAATTTACGAATGTCAGTAAGTTAATTATTTATGTGAAAGTAAGTTCCGTGGATGTCGTAACAGGCGACAGAGGGAAACAAACCAGGAGATGGGCAGCAAAGTTTCCCGATTAACAACTACTCGTAGAAAATAAAAAAAACTTCCGTAAACTGACAAAGGTAGAGGTCATATTTTATTTATATACAATAGGTAGGTATAACAGTGTAAACAATTATATAAGTACAACATCATCATCATCTTAACAGCCTATCAAAGTCCACTGTTGAACATAGGCCTTCCCTTAGATTGCCTCATAAGGGGATAATTGCCAAAGTTGCTACGCCATTTTTATAGGATAGGGTGACAAACGAGCACACAGTCCACCTCTTGGTAAGTGGTTGCTGTGGCCCATAGACATCCCCATCTATGCTCGATTACGAATCAAAATGCAGATGAATTGTCACCCGTGAGGACTAAAATGGAACGCCTCGTTTCCAGTAAAAGGGGTCTCCGGTTCTCTACACTCACCATACGAAAAACAGCAGCATTGAGCTGCTATTTTACGCTGGTATTCTGTGAGAGCGTGGTCCTTCCCCGGGTCGAGCTGACCCATTCGTGCTACAACTTTACTACTAATATAGCTGCAGCATGGCTCTACCACGTTAAAAACATACGGTGGTTAAACTATTACAAACCTATAATGAGTTACTTGTTTGATAGATATCGTCATTAGAGCGAGCGCGAAAAGTCGACGAACTACAAAAGAAATTGGAAGAAGCAGAAATGCTGCGAACGCGTTACAATCGCAAAGTTAACTGTTTGAAAGAACAAATCCGAACCACGGGAGAGACCTTTGAACAGGAACGCACGACTACTGAACGCCAGATCAGTATGCTGAGAGAGGACTTGGCGAGAACAAAGGAAACTCTCGCAGAGTGTCAGAGGAGGGAAGCGCAGTTACAAAGCTTCAGGTGATGGCAACTCAGTGCATTTAAAGAAATAATAAAAAACTACTTCATAATAATCATTGGTCATTATTTGCATGCATGACTATATAATACTTTGTGATATTTCTTTGAAAACCAAAGTGTACCAATTATTGCTACTAAGGCAATTTGTTTCCGACGATCAATTTATTAATATAATGTATGTTGTGCAAATTGGTAAAAATATCGGTTTAATAAAAGCACTTCTATATTAAATAGTGTTTTTTAAATGTTTGACAACTAAGTGGGATAACAAAAGTTCTTATGCAGGAACTCCATCGCCAAACTTCTGGGTATCCTCGTACCGTCCTCCGTATCTGACTTCGAAATGGTGTCCCGTCTCCAAAAGCTAATTGACGCGCACCACGACTTTACTGTCGTGTCGCGACGATATGATGATCCTGCCTTACTACGGGCCTCCTCGCGATCGCCGCCACCTTCGAGATGTAGGACTCGAACTCCTGATAGGTGAGTAAGAAACAGTATGTATGTAATTACATTTACATAATATATTATCTGCTAGGCCAGAGTTTTTAAACAAACTTTAAAAAAGGTGTTTCGCAATTCGACTGTTCGACTGTATGTTTTATTTTATATGTATGTATGATTCTTTTTTTCTTAAATATGTATGAAGCTTACTTCAGGAGCGATCGCATATAAATTTGGAGAAAAAATCCACCTCTAAGGGTGGCAAAATATGGGATAAATTTTTATGTATCTATTTAGACGACATGGAAATTGTGATATTCCTTAATCCCCTGAAAAGGGTAAAAAAAAAATATATCGTTGCCAACAACGACTGACACCGGTACCGGCAATGATACAATGTGGAGTAGAAAGGTAGATTTTAGTTAGAATTTACCTTTTTTTGTCTTCACACGTCTTGGTCACACTTTCGAGACTAATCTGCGGGTCTGTGGTCGTTTGTGTGCGTCGGCCCCAAACGACGTTATTTTTTTTTGTATGTGTATGGTACACGATATCTTCACTAATTATGAACCGATTATAATGATTCTTTTATTATTATATCGGCTATAGCTTTATAGTCCCATTAAAATTTAAAAATAAAATCCCACCCCAAGCGTAGGGGAAAATCAAGGGTATTTTTTTAACTATTTAGACGATATTCTAAAATCAGGCGTTACGTTGCGGAAATCCATTATACTAAAGATGTTAAAAATGGATTAGCTAAGATCTTTAATTTTTAACATCTTTTGACATTCTTGTTGTTACCTTAAGGTTGTGATATTGCTTGGTCAAATAATTAAATTAAAAATGCTAACATAGCTAAGAGTTATATTGTATGAAAGAAATAAAGCCCCGACTTCAGATGCTATTAAATTGTGCGTGAAATATTAAATTATATTTAGTTGTTTCAAGACAGTTTTTACTTTTTACTTTTTTTAAAGTTTAATTATAATATTACGAGTATGTAAGTTTATTCAATAAGTAGATATAGTTTATAGAATAAATAATATCTCTCGATATTCTAAAGGTAACCACTTACCATCAGGTTGGATAGAAGCATTGAGATAATTATGTACTACGTAAGTAAATTATACTTCAATTGCTAGTAGAAATAATTTCAGATTAATCGACACAATTCTCTTATATTTGGTATACAACATAATCGTTTGGATACAGAATAGAGGAATGTACACAAATCTATAACAACATAAAACGTCCGACCTGACCATTGTAGGAGGAGGTAGCGAATTAATTAAAAATTGCAAATTTAATTAAAAATTTACTCAAAAATAAATAATTACCTCCCCCCACTAGATGTAGTAACGACCTAGTATAAGACATGTAGGAGGTGATTAGCTGCATGTGGCTCAGAACCGTATTTTGCGGTAGCTATATTAATTCCTTGAGGAGGTCTATGTTCAGCAGTGGACTTGTGAGGTGCTGTGATGATTATGGCGAGATCTGATGATGAGTATAATATAGCATATAATGCAAAACATCTTACGCCTTTAACACTGCTGACTGCTGTTGTAAGTGAAAACGGGCTAAATTGCATTGCGATTGTTATTTTTGCTGACAACGCTGCTGTTTGTATGGTGAGAGACGAGAACCGGAAACCTTTTCAAGGCATTCCATCCGAGTCCTCAGGGTGACAACACATCTCCATTTTGATTCTTAATTAAGGATGTCGATGCACGTGTCAAAGGGACACAGCATCCACTTACTAACCTTTGGAATGTGTGTTTCCAATCCCAAGTCAAATGTGGACTGCTACGAGCTGATTCATTAATTCCATCCATCCATTACAACCTATAAAAGTCCACAGCTGAACATAGGCCTCCCCCATGTATTGCCTCAGATGGGGATTTTGCCATAGTTGACACGCTTAAAACGCAGTTTTTTATTATTTTCAGTTGTTATCAGGAAGATGCGGCTGCCCATCACCTGTTTTAATTTCCCTCTGTCGTCTCTTACGACACCCACGGGCCGATATGGGGTAGTGGATATTCCTACACCGCCACTACCACTACTACGAGCTGGTTAAGAAGAAATAATACATAATTGCTAAAATCGATCAAATGTACATTGTAAATATAAAACAATACACAGGTCCCTACGTTACGACGACTCCGGGTACGCGGATCCGGCGTTCGACCTCGAGGACGACTTGTACAAGAGCCGCGCTGGCTTGTGACACAGCCGGCGCCGCGCCCACTTCTACCCGCGACACGCCGAGTAACTCGCATCAGCATCCGTTACAATGTCCAAATTTTTTCCTTTTCAAATGAGGACAATAGAATTTAAAATATCGTTTTTTTTGTTTTAATATTGTATGTATACTACTATTCGTTGTACTTGTATTGAGCATGTTGCGCAGGACGACTGTAGTTACTAGGATTTGTAGGCGTATGTATAGCTTAGCACTTACATATTTAGTTATTAAGATTTTAAAGTAAGTACCTATGTGTTATAAAATTAATACCAGTATAAGTAGATGATGTGTTCATGAACATGTAATTTTTTTATTTAATTTATAATAATTGTGTTAAATTTTTGCTTAATTTGTAGGAATAATTGTACTAAACAACAAAAGTAACTCCAAAAATGCAAAACATATCATTTACACATTAAGTACTTAGTAGGACTTTTTGATCTCATTTTACTTTATCAATGTTCTATTAAAATGTATCTCTAAGGTAAATCTAAATGTAAATCTAATTCAGCTCAATTTTTGTAATGAAATACTTATTTAATTTTTCATAGGCTGTAATAAGCAATTTACATTAATCGTACCTGCTTTAAATTAATTCGTTTGCTGCCTAAGCTGCAAGCAAACGCCTGTTTATTTCTGCAAATGGACATGTAGATATAGATATAAATTAGTGAGTAGATTAGTTAGCTGTTTAAAAATTATTTGTGTTGAATAAAAACTGTTGCAACTTTCTACAAAATATCCCCGATAATCTACTTATTCAACTTTAGAAAACTTAAAATATTGTTTTCTATCATCGCTTAATATGACATTTGTGTTATATTTTGTTATTATATTATTTACCACATTACATAATATTATATAAAAGTTCGTAACCCCACTAAGAGTCCTAGAACTTCTTCTAAAATTAAGCTTATTTACTCTTCGCGTAACGTTACATTATCTATTATATATTTTGATAAGATCAACTACAACATATGAAAAGTAAACTCTATTCTTATTACTACTGCAGTAAAAATATATCTTGGCGTGTCGTTAAACACCAACATCTTATATCATCAGTGACTTGCCCTCCCTGGTTGTAATTTTTTTTTAATTTGTTTCAATTATTATTCCCGTTTTTTTTCATATTAGATTATTTCAACAATGAGATTGTTGTTTTTATACTTAAAGTAAAATAAATTAAAATAATAAAGATGGTTGTTGTGAGAAGTCTATGTTATGTAATTGCATAAGTATTGTTTTAGCAAATAAAAGAAATACTTAATTGTACTATCAAATTTATTAATAACATTTAAATGTTAACTGTATAGATTTTTAAATGTTTATAATATATGTATAATTTGTATATTTTATAGAAAAATATCAAACGTCTCTCTATTTAATTTAATAATGAACTTTAATGCAAGACAGGAACCGTTCCGATTGTAACTGGTATATCTTTAAGTAACGTGAAATGAAATTTGAAAATAACTTCCACCTACAACAATAATAAAATGCACAATTTAAAAAAAAGGCCTTAAAAAAAAAACAAAACAATTTGTAATAGTCGTTACCCTTAGCACGTAGGAAATGTCAATCATTGAATTTACTACATTAATACTAGATGGAACCGTTTGTGGCACGTCCATATATATTCGAGAGCTCTCTTTTATATTATTTGACAAATCGTTATGTTCTGTTTCGCATATTTTTTTCTCAGCGTTCGCATACCCCGTAGAGACGCTATATTCAAGTTTCTGAAACGATGTTATCTATAAATTAGCACAATAATATTTATTATATAATATCGATTTCGTTGCCCATTTGTCCTATTGTATAGGTTAGTGTTATAGGTTATAATAACTACGCTATGTACGATGATGTCCTCCTGGCTGATTTTTGACCTCGGTGACAATTTTCAAATAATCGGAATCTATTAACTGCGCAAAAGTTATTGTATTTGTATTGTAAAGTTATTTACACAAATGCTACAAACACAAACATAATGCCACTCACTCATCCTAACTTACCCTTGCTGGTGTAATGCTTATGCGATAAGATTGGCCTACGATGCGAAACACTATACCTATTAATTATGAATATTTAGTTTTATAAGGTACTTAGTGGTAAATTGTGTAAATCATCATCATCATTACAGCCCATCACAAGTCCACTGCTGAACATAGGCCTCCCCCAAGGAATGCCACAAAGCACGGTCCCGAGCCACCTGCATCAATTGACTTCCTGCATGTCTTACCAGGTCGTCACTCCATCTAGTGGGGGGACGCCCTACACTTCGCCTGCCGGTACGAGGCTGCCACTCGAGAACCTTTCTTCCCATCGGTTGTCGGCTCTTCGAGCTATAAGGCAATTGTGTAAATACAACAAGTGGTAAATTTAAAATTTTGTACAAATGTCTTCAATATGAATACAATTTATTGTTGATTTTTAAAATCCTCGACTGGGAAGTAAACCTTTGAAACAAAAAAGAATTTTCCAAATCAGGTCAGGCGTCTTTGAGTAATCGGTGAACATACAGAACCTCCTCCCTTTTTGAAGTCGTTTGATAAATTAGATATGATGTCAATTTTCCCATTATAATCTTTTAACGTACGTATCGTAAAAAATAAAAATATGAAATGAATGAGAAGAGAAACGTGTTTAAAAGAAATTAAAAAAGTAAACCTGAATTAATGTTACAACAATTTTACTTATTTTAACTTTCTTCTCATTAAGAATATCGATTTCAAACGGCAATCTTTGCTTCGAAGCGAATCCTCTATACGTTTTAAAATACATTAAAAACGTTCCCGATGATTTGAATGTTTTACTGATCTCAAATATCATTGGTACCTGAAATTAATTATATGTATAATTAATTATTAAGTAAAAAAATAAAATCACGTGCCGCCTGTGTGCGGCGTAAGAGAATCCATTACGATATTTAGCCTCGTGGGTGTCATAAGAGGCGACTATGGGATATGACTTCTGATAAGTCACGGTATGACCATCTCGTTTACGTCAGACGTAAAATACCCCGACCGGTGACGGGAAGCAGCGTCAAGGGCGCAAATCGTTTGCTACTGCGATGGTCAACCAGCTACCAAGCGTTACTACGAGAGGAGAGGCCTATGTCCAGCAGTAGACTTTCAAGGGCTCAAGAAAAATAATATTAACAATAATAGGGAACAGAAAAGAAACTAAAACAACTTGGGCTCGAACTCCAACAGGCGCCAATGTTTTACAATATCACAAATGTTTGGTTATATTGCATTTGTTGTGGTTTCCCTCGTGTCTCTAACGCTGCATTCGAGATTACAGATTAATCTTATCGTATAGACGTTACATCAGACGTTAGTGAACAAGACGAGTAAGTGAATATGCGTGTACGCATACCCTTTAAAATTGGGTAGCCAAAGTCAAAATATTATATTCAGTTGACGTGGTAGAGCCATGATGCAGCTATATTATTGGTATAGTTGTAGCATGAATGGGTCGGCTCGATCGGGGAAGGACCACGCTCTTACAGAATACCAGCGTAAAATAGCAGCTTAACAATGCTGTGTTTCGTATGATGAGTGTAGAGAACCGGAGACCCTTTTTACTAGAAACAAGGCATTCCATCTTACAAGTGTTAGTCCTCACGGGTAATCACACATCTGTATTTTGATTCGTAATCGGTGATAGATGTAGATGTCTATGGGCCACAGCAACCACTTACCATCAGGTGGACTGTGTGTTCGTTTGTTACTCTTATCCTATAAAAAAAAGTTAAGGCTTTCTTTTCTTTAGACGTGACCTTTGTTTTTCGTAATGGAGTCGAACTTTTGCCAGTATCAAGTAGTAGTAAATTATCCTTTTTAATAATTTGTTCAAAAACTTCCCCACAACATGTTGTTGATGCATGTCATTACGAAGCATTTATGAGATTTCGACGACATTATCTCAAGTCCTTGAAAGGCCTTACCAGACAAAACAACTTGAGGCTTATATCAATATCGGAGCGTAGCACCTGTTTCTTCGTTTCGACTAATAGGGTTCGAAAAGCGAGATCACGAAACTATGAAGATCAAAAATTGTCGCTGTATTGGAAATTGAAATAAACAACACGAGTATCGCTATGTAAATATCAGACTGTGAAAGAGGTTTTGCGGATAGTAGGATTTTCTGTGACAAACCTGTTTCCTCAATATTTACTTACCTTGATATCATCTTGATGGTTAAGGTCCACGCTACTCATAACGACAAATGGAACAATTTTTATCTTATTACGATTAAAAGTTCCTTTGCATTTTATTCTAATGAAATAATACACTTTAGCAATTGAACTTTTGAACGTCGATGGCAAATCACTTGGTAGGTTAAAGTGGAATTGAAAATTTTTCATCCCCGGCTGTATCTTTTTACCTAAAATAATTTGTAACTTATAAGAATCACTAAAACCGTATATTGTATGTTTCATATAGTTTCAAATTTACCATTGATTTCACTGAAAATATTAACGGTTGTATCTAGAACTTTACACTTTCCAGAATAAATCCTCAAATATGGAACTGTAGGCATTACTCTTGACCATCTAGCCTTAGTTATACCTATAACTTTGAACTCAACATCTGAAACGAAATAAATAATTATATTTAATAAGTAAAACTTTAAGGCTACAAAAATAACAACTTGTCATTTAATTAACATTTAATTTTTTGTTCCTTTTTAAATTCTATAATAACAGATCCAGTAACAATATCGCCCGTGTATAAGATTCCGCCGTCACCACTGTTTAAAGTTACATTACAATTTCCCACACCATTTTTTAAAATATTAATTACATAGGTATTTAAATTTTAGAAAAATTTTCTGCACTGCCACTATCTACAGCGATTTTGTTACGTACACACCAGATTATCAACAGATAATGTTTGTAACATTATTGATTACCTTATCAATAGTTTAATTTATAAAATATTTTGATACTTATGTATTTAAAATTAAGGATCACTATTTATAATAAAAACGTGTTCACTATTGTTAAATTTTATGCAGGTACTGTAGTGGGTGTTTTATATTCATAACACAGATCACTTAATTAAGTGGTGTTGATTTTTTATGTAAAGTATGTAAATATAACATTATTGTTGGATTAAGGCACATACAATTAGTCAACCGAATTTTCTGCATTTTATTTTCCCGTGTAATTATTACCTTACACTTTAAGTTCTTCTCTGAGTACCTGGGTCATTCCGTTCGTTTGCATAAATCGGACTGTTCCGCGAGAATTGTTTTTTATTTATTTGGATATTTTTTGATATTTAGCTTAAAATTTGCTAAAATAAAAAAAATACCTTCATAAGGGAAAAGGTTATATTGAATAATTTACAAGAAAAAGAACAAGAAAAGTAATGATGCCATGGAATGTAATGAAATAAGCCTGGAAGGTAATGTCACTGAGGGATGGTAATGAAAACAAGATTTAATAGTTACAATTTATAATCGTATTTTTAACTAATTTAAATGAAAATGACAGAGAATCAATTTTTGACAACAAATCCGCAATATAACTAGTTGCCTTATTGAATTAAATATCTTACCGTCAGACTATATGATTCTACATTATATTATGCTTATCTAAAAGTAAGAAATACGTTAAAAACTTTTCTGAAATCTGGTAGATTTTTAAAGGAACGATGGACTTGATTTGATATTGAAATAATTATCCTTTACAATATTAATTTATCTGCATTCTTTGTCTTATTAGCTGTTTGTGAGTCATTAATAAGGTCATTTATGTCTCCCTTTGGCACCAGGTGATTAACGCTGTTAATATATTTTTTTAATTCTCTCTGATCATTTCGATTCAAGGCTCCAGTTTTAATTTCAGAAAAGCTAAAATGCAATGAGTCAAAAGTTACTACATGTACCTTAGGTGTGGATCTCTATCTTTGATACTTTCATTTGTGAAGTTATTCTGTCACTTAAAAACAAACCTTTGGCAAATTCATTCAAGAGCACATTTTTACTCATATTACTAATATTTTTGCGAACCGTTGGAGAGTCGTGCGTTAATGAATAATTATTTTGTAAGGAATAATTATTAATAGTGTTATATCTTGCTACATTCGAAGCATAATTAATCTTTGATTGTTTTCATTTATCAGGTAGGTACATCGAAAAGTCATAGTATCCAGCTAAATTTTTACTTGGTTGTATAGAACTAGCAACTAATTTACATATTGATTCCAATGCCCATACTCCCAGGTCCTCATCTGCTTGTGTTTTGTCTACATATACTTTATCACGCTATGACTGTATTTAATTCATTGACTCTTTTTTCTATTATACATATATCCGATGAGTGTCTGTTTTAAGTGGTTTGAACTTATGATTAACTTTCTCTTTTTATAATTCACTATTTTTTCTTGCATTTAATTGATTATTTTTAGTAGATACTTATAATGCGGTTTCTCCTTCAACATCAGCCTTTAAAAGTCTACTGCTTGACATGGGACTCTTCCGTGGGAGGAAGGATTTGTTTTATTCATCACGTTTGACAGGCATATTGACAATCGCAGTACTAGAAGTCTCAGACATTTGACGCTGCTCCTCGGTGCTCGCCACCGGTATGGATATTTTTCGTCTTGCGTAAACAAGACTGTAAAACCACCATCGGATCGGTAGAAATAAGATTTTTCTGGCATTTTCATAGCTTCGCTTCTTTTGAAACTCACAGGACGAAATGGTGAGATGAATTTTATTACCGCTACCACACGGCATGTGGTTACAGTTGCAGTTTAAAAACTTTACATTTGTGTTTTCATCCGCCCTGTCCTTCGGTTTTTATATCTAATGGATCTTGGTTCGGCGGAGTTACTGTCTTATTCTCTTATTAAATTATCTATTATTTTTTCAATTCCCTTCTTCTTGTTTTTTTATATACTTTTGATATTTCTTTTATTTACATTTTCTCTGTTATCTTTGTGCTCATGCTCTCGAATTATTTTTAATACAAAGATTTTTCTGTGCTTTAGCAATGTCTCAATCTTTCTTTTATCTTTTGAATAACAAAGACCACCTGGTCCCTTTTGATTTGTTTATAGTTTTTTTCATTTGCGTAATCTATCCTTAGCTACTTTTCCTTTTTTGTTTAAAATAAAAAATGTTTCATTTGTGATATTTTAAAAATATAAAAATTATCTATTATACGACTTTCACTGATATGCTTTTGGACTTTAAAATCATGGCTGGTCTTTAAAAATGCTTTAAATATTCAGACATGAATGATAAAGGTGCTCAATGTTACGTAAAACACAAAAATATAAATTATTTTTACAAAAATGTTAATTAGTATGTGATAAGTGTTTCATTACCTTCCAATTTTGTTCATTACCATCCGTTATAAAAGTGGACGGAAAAGAAGGGAATGAATTGAATATGAATGAACTAGCGGGAGTTTTTTTGCAAGTATTTCTTTTAATTTATCACCATTACTTATCTTATACATATAACAAAAATAAAACCTACAAAAATACACTACAAATCGTATAAAAGAAGTCTCTTGCTTTAATAATCACCGCTTTACTTATCGGATGGCGATGAACGATAAAGCGTGACAAAACAGATTCAACTTCTTAAGAATGTATTTTTTTTATTTCCACGATACACATGATGCTCTTCTGGCAGTATTAGGTGAATTAACCAATGAACGGTGGATTAATTGAACTTCGGCCTCATAGAATTCATTTAAATAATTAAGATTTGTCCAAAATATGTTTGGAGTCGGTAATGGCAAAATTCTGTGACCAAACACATAACCATCAATATTTTCGTTTTTGTAAATATTAATGATTTTAATTTTAATGATAAGAACGTAGATATATAAGCTTTCATTTAGGCGAAGCTTAATTAATACACTTGGACTTATTTACATGCAGTGTATAATTCAACATAAGGATTATAGTTTTATATTGGATGAAGATGAAATTTTAGTGTATTTTTTTATTTACTTTATCATATCCGTAAATCATTCACGTTATTTTATTAAAGTCCCTTATTTCTTACCTTCAGAGTATTGTTATAAAAATACACGGGTTCCATAACTGTATTTCAAAATCAGTTATTATTTCCATACCAATGCGATTTACGCGAACGGACTGAATGACCTAACTATATTACGATTTCTTTTTCAATGACTTACATTAGTAGAAGATTTTTCTATTTATAATATAATATTAGTTTTCTGAAAAAGTATCAGCCCATTGATTAACGATTTGAAAATACATGGCAGAGAGACCACTACATTTATAGTGAGGATTTTTCTTTAGGCTTCCCTCAAGTCCACTGCTGGACATGGGCCTTTTTATGAATGTGCCAGAAAGCATATAATATCTGTATATCACAAATAAACTTAATGAACTTGTTCTTTTCAATTCCATTTAAATTAAATTCAAAATATATTTTTAAACTTGCAACCGCTGATAATAATTAAAAAAAATCTTTCTACAAATATTATTAATTTTTTAGCTAGTATTGACCAACCTATTATATTCCTGGCATACTTCAGGAAAATTATAAGTATATGCAAAGCCACAGTACTCACACTATATTTCCATAACTAAAATAGCCACATAAACCTCCCGACAACCAATCAATCAGTAGATGGATCAACCAAGTCCTGTTAAGGAATTGTGTAAACATCAACATGTTCTACTCTCATAATACGACACACGCATCTACCTCGGCCATGGGACCTACCGGGGCTAGAAGCCTAGAAGCAATCCGTACAGATCCAATTCCTTTGTACTGTTCTTTAAAAGAAACCATCGCAGACGAAGGGGATTTTGGCTGTTTAGACAGTTTATTATCAGCACATAATCAATAATTTAATAGTAATATAATTAATAAAGATGTAATCAATCTTTATTAATTATTGTTTTCTTTTTCATAAGTGTTAATTAACTTATGCCATAAAATCTACAAAATATGTCAAATAAAGAAAGTTTTAAAATGGTTTATTTACATCTCTAACAAATTATAAATTAAACAAAAGAGTGACTTTCAATAAGTATTATTTAAAATCTATATTGAATTAAAAAAAGTTTCTGTTTCGGTTTCTAAAATAAATTAACAACTATCAAGACTTAGTCAATTTTTATTAAACGTACGAAATTACCAAGTAAGTAAAAGTTACTGCCAGGTTAACAAATCATATCTTCGAATGAAACGACTCGTATAATAATGATGATTCCTTAGGAAAATTCACATCGGGACGTTCGTTTGACCGTTGAATTTATTTGCCAATGTCTGAAACAAACAATACTAGTTAACCCATTTTGCTGATTTTTTTATCGAAAGAGTTTAATTTTGAAAGTAGTGCCATATTATAAATTTAATCTAGATCAGCTGATGAAATTTAAAGCTGGATTATGTTTTATTTTTCTTCCGAATTTAAAAAAAAGGCGAGGGGTTCTAAATTTGACTGTAAGTTCTTTTTTGTATGTTTGTTACGCTATTCTTTTTATTAAATGAATTATATTATATTATACTTCGGGGGTGGTCCCATAGAGTATGGAATAATAGAGAATGAAGTTATTAATGTAACGATTTAGACTAAATTCGAGCTTGTGATATTCATTAGTTCACTCAAAAAGGTCAAAAAATTTGCCTTTTACTTTTTATCACAAGTCTGATTTTAATAATACAATTACACTAAGTTAAAGCGACATCATGCATAAAAATTAAAAATTCAATAAAAGATGAAACGTGACCTCAACTGTCGAATAAGCCATTAACCTACTTAGAACCTTAATTAAAGCTATTATTAGTATATTTTATATCCAAAATTATTTACAAGAGTAGGTAATTAAAGTTCTTAAAAAACAGATTTGGAACCCAATTTTAATAAATCCAATACAGTAAATAGGCCAGAATATATTTTTTACATGTCAACTCTTAACTTCATTTCCATATTTAAAATGTAGGGTAGTTGTAATTATTTGAAGGAAAAAGATCTAAGAGCGTTGCCTGCTTCTTGGAACGAATTGCTTTTGCTGGTAGTACACGTGTCAAAGTTTATTGCAATATTTCTTCGAATAATTTTAGTTAAAATGTTACTTTACTCAACAATTTATATATTACTTTTAATAAGCCCAGGTAAGTTTTATTATAGCTTCAACAACGCATTAGTCTTTTAGTTAAAATTCCATCGATAGGCTTTACTTAAAGTAATTTAAGAGTGGGTAAAATATAAGTCATAAACTCATAAAGTTCCATGTACTTTTCATTGTCCTTTTTGGGTTTAATAAACGAAATACCTGTGGTTTCTAATTAGATCATTTCCTAAACTGTAAGATAAGGTAGTTGTTACTGTAGTTAATTTTTTTTGTCAAGTTAATCTCGGACCTTTTAAAGATTAGCATAGTGTCCGAAATTAATGAAGAGACGTTTTATGCCGCTCAACAAGGAATTTATTCGTAAATTAATGCACATAATACGTAGAATCGCGTCATAAACGTATATGAATATATTAATCATCATCGTCGTCATCAGAAATCCACTGCTAAACATAGGTCTTCCCCATTATTCCCCTCAAAGGGGGATTATTTATAGTTGCCACGCTTGGCAGGCGGGTTGGCAACCGTAGTTTTTTTTATTATTATGAGTTCTTATAAGGAAGATGCTGTTGCCCATCTCCTGCTTAATTTCCCTCTGTCGCCTCCTCCATCATCCATCCATCCCTCGGGATATTATAGGGTAGTGGATATTATAACTCCGCCATTACACGTTTATTAATGTTAAGAATTAATTATTAAGATTTGATTTGTATATTGACGGCTCCGTGGCGCAGTGGCTTAGCAATGAGTTGCAGCGCTAAGGGCCGCGGGTTCGAATCCCGCACGGAACACGTATTTGTATGGCCTACAAATAATTTTTCCGGGTCTGGATGTTTGTTCGTGTGAAATTTATGTATGTAAACTGCCCCTACGATACAGGAGAAAATCCTAGTATGGAGGTGACGTTTTTAAAAAGAATTTAAAAAAAACATTACAGTTTTCAACATATTTGATTTATGTTATAGTCTAGCTTTTACCCGCGACTTCGTTCGCGTAGAACGTAAACAAAAAATAACCTACAGATCTATATTAGTGGTCTTTGGGTAAGTATTTCTTTTAATAATCATCATCTTTTAATCATCTAATACCATTTGTTTTATCAGTTTTTCAGATTTTCAAAAAAAAACCTCCACGATTTTCTTATAAAATATAGGCTTAGATCACGGCTGCCAGTGCTCTCCATCTGTTACTTAAGTTTAATCAACAATAATCGGTTCAATATCAGCTATATATAGCTGCAGCACGAATAAGTCGGCTCGATCGCGGTAGAACCACGCTCACACAGTATACCAGCGTGGGACAGCAGAAAAATTCTGCAGTTTATATACAATGCAATAACTTTATTTCAGGCATGAAGGACTTAAAAATTAAGAACATTGGCCCATAGAAGTATATATTTTTTTATAATTTATATATTATTATAGTATGGTGAGGCATTCCATCTTTGTCCTCGGGGTGACAACTTGTGACTGGTGATTCTTAATTGATGATAGATAATGTTGTCTGTGAGCCATAGCAACGAATTTATTAAAACAACAGCATTAAATTTATTAAAAGAAATATAGTTCATTAATTTATCTATTACATCTTTTCAAAAGTCCACAGCTGAACATAAGGCCTCTCCCATAGATTGCCTCATAGAGGAGACACTTGCAACAGTTTGCCACGCCCGGCAGGTGGGTTGCCAACCGCAGCCGCAGTCCTCTATTATTTCGAGTTACTCTATGAATATGCTGCTTCTGCTCTTACTCCGCTATACTTTTTATTATGTTATTATTTTTATTCTATACTTTCTGTAAAGATTACAAACGAACGTGAATTTTTCATTAGATTAGAAACTTCATAACTATTGGTCACTTGACTTCACTGGGATATTTTGCGTTATATTTTAAGGAAATATATATCATTATTGAAATATGTATGCCGTGTAGTGGCGGTGTATGAATATCCACTACCCCATAGCATCCCGTGGGTGTCGTAAGAGGCAACAAAGGGAAACAAACTAGAAGATAGGCAGCAGCGTCTTCCTAATAACGACTAAAAATAAAAAACTAGGTTGCCATCCCGCTTGCCAAGCGTGGCAACTATGGCAAATATCCCCCCCAATCTATGAGGGAGGCCTATGCGCAGCAGTGGACTTTAATAGGCCGTAACGGTAACGGGATGTATCATCATTTGTTAATATTAAAGCAATTAAATATTTAAAAATATCTAATAAATATTCTTACTTTTTAGCCCTGTCAAGGCACTTGCCCCGATACGTAGATATGGATGAAGATGAACAGCAGTTATACCGGGCTGCATATGAAACGCCATCCTACGACAGCGATGAGTACCAAGAGGATGATGATGCCTCCATGGGCAAATTGGACTTGCTCAAAGATTCCTTGTGGGCTATCAAAGCTAAGGTCAAGGAGCTCAAAGTTTTCAACAAAGCTCTAGCGGCCAATTTATTGTCTACGAAGCTCAAGCTTAAGGAACTGATTGCAAGTGGCTTGCTATTTAAGAAGCATGTGCACGGCGAGGTTGCGGAAAAGAAAAAACCTACTTACAACTATCAGGTGATCAAAAAAAGAAATTAATGAGAAGAAATAAAAATTACAGCCTATAGCTGTCGTCCTCACATTTCTGAGAGGTTATTATGGAGCAATTAGTCCGTCCGCTTCGCTGCTCCACTGCGTGTTGGCGGACTTCTGAAGGCCTTGAAATATTTTATACCTCAGGCATCCAGATTTACTCACGATATTTTGATTCACCGCCGAACACGTGTTAAATCAACACTTCAAATTGCAATTAACAATTTCATTGGTGCCGTACTGTGAAATTTACAGTGAGCGCTTAGCTCCTAAGCTACAATGGTTTTTTATTTGTTTTATTTTTTACTAGTCATTATTCCAATTTATATAATGGCTCTTTTCTGCTTAAGCTGTAACTTTACTAAAATTCTACTTAATACTTCATCACCTTTATCATCATCATCATCATCATCATAATCATCATTACTACCCATTAATAATGGATGAAACAAGTCCACTGCTGAACATTCCCCATTAATTGCCTCAAAGGACGGTCCCGAGCCACCTGCATCCATCAACTCCATCGAGTTTTAAAAACTAAAATAAGTAACATAGCCCAGTGACACAATTAACCGGCCATTTGGATCGAAGGACAACCGACAACCGATGAGGATAAAAGGTTATAATGTAGCAGGCTGGTATTGACCTACTACTATGGGGCTACTTGATAAAAAATCCTATTTACTGGAGTACAGTTTCAAAGTATAGTAAGCCTGTTTTTGTAAGTTTGTTTTATTTTTTTATTAACTTCATAAACATGAGTTGTAGTGGCGGTGTTAAAATATCTACAACCCCATATCGAACCGTGGGTGTCGTCAGAGGCGACAGATGGAAACAAACCAGGTAGTAACCAGCAGCGTCTTCCTAATAACAACTAAAATAATAATAAACTGTGATTGCCAACCCGCCTGCAAAATAAAACGTGGCAACTGTGACTCATTTATCCCTTTATGCATTATTTAACCCCTATGAGGCAATCTAAGGAGCAGACCTATGTTGTTGACTTTGGATAGACTGTAACGGTAAACATCCGTTGATTTTTTGAAGACTAAACCGAACTCTCACTTTGATTGTTGCATGTACATCATTGGGAGCTTAAAAAAATCTTTAGTTACAAATTAACCACTAAATGTAATGAAAGTTCATGTGTTTTAACCGTAAGTTAAGACGAAAAAATTGTACTCGAGCATCTTGCATATTTAAATCTTGCTTAATCTTTATTCCAGCCTCCTTCGTATCCGCAGTATGACCCCTACGCAGCACCTCAATACGGGCATGATCCTTACTACGCACATTGAATACGTAAAATACAGGTTAAGTTACGCTGGTCGTTCAATAATTTCTACATTCTTTGTGTATAAAGAAGAAGAGAAGAATTTTATTCGCAAATTTATTTAAAATCATTGTTTAATTCAATTTGCTTTAAGAATAGGAAGTTTTGTAATAAAATTAATAATAAATCTTATAAGCAAAAGCAATGCCTTATTTTCTCCCTTATCCTGAAGTATTTGATTGAGATCAGTACTCCTTGTTGATTGTACTCGCGTGCGTTCGCTACAATGAACACGTCATGAATTCTTAAGAAAGTGCATTACATAAATTTAATTACTAATTGGGAAGGTCAGCACCGGCAGTTGTTTGTTGGCGAACAGCATAGTCAATGTGAGCGCGCGCGCAGGACACACGCGTACTAGAAGTGAACCGCTTATTCCAGTTCGAAGTTCGAAAATTGAATTAGAGGGCATCGCTTAGTTTTACAGTGTGACTGCAGTGCCGCTGAACAAAAACGTATTGATACGATAATGCAACGATAAATATAATCGCGTTATTCGATAGTTCCAACCGGAACAATGTTCTGTACAATCGAATGTGTGGACATGTCCTTATCGATACAGTAAATCAGCTGTTCCTGTGCGGAAATATAGTTCTGTAACGAGATGAGGATCGATTTTATATGGATTTCACTTCTGGTATGACCAAATTAAGATTCGTTATAATTTTTATAATTCAAATATTACCTTAAATATTATGTTGGTTACGAAAAAGGTGGAAGAACGGCCTCTTTTTCCTTCTAGAAGACCACTAATCTTTAACCTACGTTAATGTATAAATTCATTAAATGCATTTCGGCTTACTTCGCAGGTGTTATACTTCCACCGCCCACTGTCCTCGATATATCTCATTCAATGTTCAATGTCAGAATTTGTACTTCGTTAAATGAACATCGAGCTAAGTCGACGAAAAAATACCAAATAGTTGTTTGCACTCCTAACATTCACATTAAAACATATATTTATATGTTGATACGAATTAATTTACATAACACATGTACATTATGGTGGTAGGAATAATATAATTTAAAAAAAATTGTAAATTGTTCACCCATTAATTTGGAAATCCGAAAGAAAAACTATTTTAGTTTTCCAAATTGTTTAAAAATAGTCTCTTTTACTCGTTTATAATTTCATAAGATTTTTCTTAAGGGTATTGAACTTTTATATTAATATTTGTCAATATTACGTTTATTATTATACGAACCGATACCGATAGTTGAACTGAATTTTAAGGCGCCTTTCGCAAACATAATTTTTTTTTACGTCACCTCCACACTAGAATTTTCTCCTGTATCGAGGGGGCAGTTTACATACATAAATTTCACAAGGACAAACATCCAGACCCGGAACAATTATTTGTAGGCCTACACAAATACTTGTTCCGTGCGGGATTTGAACCCGCGGCTCTCAACGCTGCAACTCATTGCTGAGTAACTGCGCCACGGAGCCGTCAACTAAACCCTAGTAACTTCATATTAGATTTTGTACACTATAGTTGGAATAAATTGTGTAGACACGCTGCAAGCTCTCTCAGAATATTGGCGTAAAATAGCAACATAATGCTGCTGTGTTCCGTATGGCGAGTGTGGAAAACCCATTCCATCTTGGTCCTCAGAGGTGACAACGCATTTGCATTTTCTTATTCGAGTATAACTGTAGGTTATATGACATGATAGGTACGAGGATAGGTGTGGGTAGTCTATGGGCCACAGCATTCACTAATCATCAGATGGTCCGTATGCCCGTTTGTCACTCAAATAAAACAAAAACCTAAAATATCTTAAAAGGTTTTGCGTAACTTAATACTTAATTGTAACTTGAACACTTCATTAAATCACGGAAGCATATTTTGTTTAACATACGCTAAGTTTAATTATATTCGTTACAATATAAAATTTATATAAAACGTAATGAGTGACAAACGAGCTATAAATCCACCTCCTAGTAAATGGGTACTGCCCTTTGACATCTGCAACCAACTTCATTCAAATGAGGCTATAAATGAGTTGTAGACTGTGAAAATATAGATGGAATACCTTACAGACTGTAATTGTACAAGCTCTGTTACTCTTCAAACTACGGGCATTGCTGCTTGCCGCAAGAAATTACGTACCCAATAAAGTCTATAAACTTTTATTACTGACACAGAATTCCTCAATGTTTTACCTTAAGAGCTAAGAAAAATACAGCTCTTATACGTGTTAATAAAATTCACTCTTGAATGATCTTGGTAGAATCAGTTAAATTGGACCTCGAAATATATTATAAAAATACTCAGGAATAAACTCTAGTTGCGTTCTAAAAAAAAAAGGCGAGCGTTCAGCCACTCGGCTACTACGGCAAAAAAATCAACAATTTTTATATTTATTTATGTATAATAAATGTCAACGTGATCTTTAAAGAAGTGCACAACAAGATCGAACTAATTTCGATCCATATGAGGGCGAAACAGGTTTAGGCGGATCACTTCCTCATGTTTTTATGAAAGTGCCCACTACTTGTGACGACAATACATATCAATTTATACAATGAGTGGTAATTATCAACTGTTATTGGCAACATAATAAAAAGGTTAGGTAGTAAAACGTTCTTTGTAACCGAGTAAGATTATCTTACCAGAGGTATACATAATCCTGTACAAACTCGTGTAAAATGCACGGATCAGTATAGGATCATGTATGGACAATACACGGAAATTAATTCATGTCAACTATACGCTGTAATAATCTTTGGTCATTAGATTTAGGTAATTCATATTTTAGGTACTCAAGTACTTACAGAATACTAGTGTAAAGTAGTAGAATGGTGTGTAACGAGATCCGGAGACCCTTTTACTGGTAGTGACACATTCCATTCCATCTTAATGAAAATCTAAAAAATCTAATGGAAAAAAACGCATCTGCATTTGACTTTAGATTTTAGTTAGTTCTAGGTTTCTATGGCCACAGCATCCATTTATCATCATAATGATTGTAACGACCGTAAGTTACGCTAACGAATATTAATAGATAACAAGAATCTATCAAGAATCTATTCAAGTAAGTTTAAGATTTTATGTGATATGAGTGACCGATCTGTAAACTAACACTGTGATGTGATTGCATAATTAAAATAATTCCTAAGTTCATTTGAGCTGAACGCGATTTCAGAATCATATTGAATGCCAGCGTACTACATGATCATGTACTGTTTAAACGTATTAATCTTGTTATATTATCATGTTTTAAAACTTTCCAAGCAGAGTCTATCATAGAAACTTTATATCTGAATTGAAACCGAGAAACAACTAAGTATTTTTGCAAATAGTTAAATTTACAAAAGCGTTTTCTTGGTAAATTATAATAACTGCTAACAAATCCTTTGAATGCAAACATTGCCTGGTTTCTATAGGTATTTTTTTAAGTTTATTTTTACTCTTCAAAATATTCTGTAGTGCAAATTGCGCGTAAAAACCTATCCATGAAACAAAATAGTTGTTCAAAAACTTACTTACGTCAGCCCAAACGAATAGTTTGTAACAAAAGCGATTTTTACATGTACTTCGTATAAAATAAATCAGTAGTAACGGAGGATGAAATATTCCATAAATTGAGGAATTGCTCAATTTCTGTGAATATGTCTTTTTTGATGAGTAAACTCTCAAGTAAAAAATAAATAAAGCTTGGAATCCAACAACTCTGAATGAATTTTCAAAAAACCTATTGGACGGTATAAGTCCTTAAAAAGTTTACCCATTAAAATATTCTAATGAATAAAAACTCGAGGCTATTTATAAAATTTTGTATTATGAACATTAACAGATTGATTTTATGTTAAAATTGTGAAATATATGGCATCCATTTTTAAATTGCCCACGTTTCTAGTGCCTTGCAGAATTAATGGCCATAAAAGGACTGGTGTTGTGTTTGATGTCCGAATTTTATTGTTAATTCAGTCTAGATCTATATTAAGCTTTAAATTATTAATTTTTAAACCAATCTACTAAAAAAGAGCTCAAGAAAAAAATTCTAGCAGCCTTATGTACGATTTTGAATTAAATTTTATAAATGAAAGGATATCAAGGTGATGGTGTACCGCCACCCCTCTTCTTTTAGAACTAAGTTGTTTTAGTGTTCCTTGACAAAAGCAGTAGAAGGACCCAGTTACACGCACACATGCAGACCTGACGACTTCCAGCCTCCCAAGCCCGTATCCGAAAGGGATTTATCCTAAAAATACAATCTGTTGCTTTGTCTCGCGTATATGGACTATGAGAAAGCCTTTCATTCAGCGGAAATTTGAGTTATGTCCCGTCAGCAGTCCTTTCAGCGGTGCCAAGTTGATCGAAGTGCTAAAGTGTTTGTAAAGTAGAGCGACGATGGCTATCCGAGTACAGAACCAGAGTACGAAACGCGTTTGTGTCTTCACACATCCCTTGTCCGTATATTAAATTTTTATAAAATGTATCTGTTTTTGCGCAGTAATTACATTTAAGTAGATTTACAGAGCTATAAAAATAAAAAGTATTGCAACGTCGCCCTAAAGGAATACAGTTATTGTTTGTGGAAAATAAAGTGGCATTGCAACTGTTAGGACATTGCAGGAAAATTATATCTGACATGCGACGTGATAGTAATTTTTTTATAAATTATATTTTCAACCCACTTCAAAAAAGGAGGAGGTTCACAATTCCTCGGATTTTTTTTTATGTTCGTTCACCGATTACTCGAAGACGCCTGAACCGATTTGGAAAATTCTTTTCTCTTCCCAGGTAGTTCCATTTAAATTTTATCGAAATCGGTCGAGCGGTTTTAAAAAAATCAACAATAAATTATATTTATATTGAAGTCGGTTGTACAATTTTTTTTATTTTACCACTTGTTAGTAATATAAATTTCATACTTTATAAAACGCAGATCAAAAATGCTGCTACCTTGTAAATAGCAAAGCAACTAAAAGCCTAAAAAAATTCCGGCGTCATATTGTCACCGTTTGACATTTAAAAACAGACACGAGTGTATGTAATTAGGTACTCTAAGCAGAGGACCAAATTGTCCAGGGTCAACGTCATTTTTTCGGATCATTTATTCGCCAAACGACAGGAAGTGTTAGAACATATTAAATTGGTTTTTATTGATAACTGGCTTTTATCTGCAGCTTAACTTTCGTGGATTTTTTATTGCCTAACTTTAGTAGTCACATTGTAGATAATTTTAGTAAACAAGAAAGAAAAGACAGATTGTTGTATTAATAAGGTTCTGCCTTGGATTGAGTCCGAGTTGGTTCCACTGCACTTGCCTATATCTGTTATTACACAGCAGTGTACCCACTGAAATATTGTGGTGTAAAGGGCAAGAACTATTAGGTATTTTACTTCGAATTATCACCTGCGAACCGTGTAGTGGCGGTGTAAGAATATCCACAATCCCATATCGTTCCGTGAAGGTCGTAAGAGGCAACATAGGTAAACTGAAACATGGGGAACAATACCCCCTATGAGGCAATCTATGGAGGAGGTATATGATCAGCAGTGAAACTTTTTTACGCTGCAATGGATTATTACCAGTGGTGAGAAGTGGATCTTACAAGACTTAAGGAAGCACTGAAGGAAATCGCAAGCGTTCATTACAGTAGTTGAATCAAGCTGCACAAGCCAAATGAAAAATCAGCCAGAAGGAGCTTATGGTGAGAATTTAGGTGATCTACTGTTGGTCTTATTCACTTTAGCTTCTTGCCATCTGGTTGCACAGTTACTGTTGGCCGTTTTTGTCAAGAATTGCAAATGATGGTGGAGAAGATGGCACTCAGACAACCCAGATTGGTGAATTGCCATTGCTTCTTCATGACAATGCCCAAACGTTTAAATATATAATATTCAATACTTTTAAATGTAGTTAGGCATTTGTTGGGAATCTAACCGATAAACCTATAATATTTTTAAAACGAATCGATCAAAATATACGAGCCCGTAGGTAATCTGCAGTACGATGCACATGCCTTCGTAAGAAAACTGCCATTGGTACTATACCGAGTCAACTTAATCCTTTTCTATGTATTTTGTCACGTTTTGAGGTCATGTCAAGTCAATGTTCAAGGTCAATCAAGTCAATGTTCAAGATCATGTGGTTTAGTACTTAGATACCCCAGTATCACTCGGTAGATCAGTAACTTAGTCCTCACGGGTGACAACGCATCTGCATTTTGATTCTTTATTGAAGATAGATGTAGATGTCTATGGGTCACAGCAACCACTTACCATCAGGTGGACTGTGTGCTCGTTTGTCACCCTATCCTATAAAAAAAATCCATCATGAAATAAGGGTTAGTAGTCTAAAATAATTAATTCGGGGCTGGATGTTTCCACGTGCAATTTATCTTTGTAAACCGGCCGTAAAACGCCTCCACGATACAAGTGAAAATTCTAGTGTAATGTTTTTCATATAAGAAAAATAAAAACCGGACAAGAGCGAGTAAAACTCGCGCCTTCAGGGTTCCGAATAAACTTAATTATGTATGTAGATAGTTAGTGTGTGTTCGTGGTAAACCACGGGCAACCTGGATTTAATCCCCGCCGGCATCAATGAAATTGTTAATCGCAATTTAAAGTGCTGATTTACCACGTGTTCGACGGTGAAGGAAAACATCGTGAAGCAACTTGCATGTCTGAGAAATTTAAAAATCCGCCAACACGCATTGGGGCAACGCGATTGACACTTCCATGCTTCCTTACCCTTTATCCTTCTCAGAAATGAGAGGAGCTCTATGCGCTATGCTCCGTAGATGGCAAGTCCTAGTTGAGAGTGGCCGCCGTGATCGAAATCTAGAGGACATCATGACCCGCCTTGCACAAAAACCATTCGGTTCTGTGTGTTTTGCGCTAGTCGACTTTTTATTGGTATTGGGTTTTGGCTCATCTTCATAGCACCATAGTTTCGGGATCATAGTTATGCATATATAGCCATATACTCGTATGTTTCATCAACAGTCAGTAAATCGTAACCTTTTGTTTTCTTGCTGGCATTGAATATCTCTAACATGAATTGGCAGATTAGCACCAACTCAACCGTCAGCTTTCGGCGGGGACGGCTACAGCTCTTTGTGTTAGTGCGGAGCTGTTTCATAAATACCGGAGTAGTTCGGATATTTCAATAACGTGATTTAGGCTTCAGTTCGTTTCGCTTGTGTCTCAGAATACTTTGTATATACCAAAAAGTTTGTGGCAACAGCGACGACAGCGCCGCCTCACTGTTTTGATTTTCAAATTAATTAAAAACTTTTGCTCGTGCACTAGCAAACTCATAGTCAAGAGTTCAAAACATTTTTCGGGCTTTGTCTCAAAAGGATATGTTATTTTTCAATCGAACAAAGAACTTTTCACTGTCTCAGAAGAATTTATGTTTTTCACGTATATGTATGTTAGTATGTATGTACTGGCTGTGAAATATGTTTGTTAATAGCCAGACGAATTTTGAAACCCGTGGTGTCGATAGATTCGTCTTTGTATCCATATTGTAAAAGGCTACATTTGCAAATACGACGCTTGTAAATCATAGATCACTGCAGTTAGATCCTTTGTTTATAATAATCACTTTATTTCACAAGGTATCAGACCTAAGCGAACTCTGTTAAGCAATTTAAAGAAATGTGCATATATATAGTTACAGTATTTTCTTTGTGATCTCAAGTTCTCTGTCATCGTTCAATTTATTTGCATTTAAGTTTAAAATACCTCACGATCTGGTAAATCAGAACTGGTTTTCTCGCCTCGCCCTGCTCTATCAATGCTAACCTTATAAAGGTAAGTGCACATATTTTATAAAGACCAAGAATGAATGGTAAAAATAATATTCTTTTTTAAAAGCAAGGTTTTAATTTCGAGTGATATTATCACCTTTGGAAAAGTTTTGACGTAACCTAGACGGTGCATGCCGTTGCTGTTTCTATGTATAATTCGTGACTTAGAGATACGTTTTGAGAGTAATCTACGATCTGCATTCTTTATCGCTCTCCGTCTTAGTTTTAACAATTCTCGAACGACGCCACTTCGTGCATTTCGCATTATTAACACGAGGGTTTTGACATTGTTTTTAAAAACAAATTAATATGGTTACTACATGAAATCGGGTAAAGGTATGGTTTTGGTTTAGAACGTTGTATTACAAATGAAATATGTTTATTATTATATATATCTAACATTAAAATCACTCTTAGTATAATATAAAAACAATTCTTTATATAACATAAAATACATCAACTCAAAACTAGTGCAAATAGAGGTTGTACAGAAGTGATCAAAAATGCGTGAACCCTGTTTCCTAAACTAAGAAAAGCTTGTATTTCAGGGTTGTCACTATTATCTTAATGATGATCTGAAGTGTCAATTTGTTTTTACAACCAATTTTTCCAATCAGAGTTGATGTTTAACCTTGTGTAAATATCATCAAAGAACATAATTATAATCACAACGTATAAAATATCATAATAAAAAATATGTATGTAAGTACATTGAAGACATAGAACATTCATATTTTTTATACCTTATTACTAATAAAGCAAAAATAAAGTGCATTTTTTAAAGCAAAAGCATTTAAGCACGCGGCAGTTATATATGCCTGCAGGTGATGCAGTTGCGTATGCGGTTTTATGCATGCCATGCGGTAATGCGATCACCATGCATGCTTTTAACGTAAAACCCTAAGCCCCTAAACTCCTAAACCCTCTGCCTAACGATACCTATATTCAAATGTCGTACCCAAATTCCACAAACAAGCTATGAGAACAGTATTACCAGTGTCGGTTATGTACTGAACGACCGCCTACTAAAAGTAACAGTGTGGTGCTATTAGGAAATTCTTTCAAAATTTTAGAACCATATTTTGGAGTCTCATATTCTGTAGTGACTGTAAAAGGTAGACAACGAATAACGATATTCTAACAGTTTGCAGGGCCCGATCTAGCTATTTAGCCGCTCCGGGCAAAGATGATTTTCGCCGCCCTTTACATACACAAAACCATGTAAGTCATGAGCTAGTTATGTTGGGGGATGTTAAGTATACAAGTACCTACATAAAATACGTGATATTGTTGGGATTATACCTACCTATAATATTCACGTCAGTCTATTGGATCTTTTGAAGAAGTACCTATACGAAAGTTGATGAGTGTTTTTATGTTAGTAAGTATACAATGTATGTCTTTTAAAGAATTTCACAGAAACTACTGAATGGATTGATATATCTTTTTATCGACATAGTTATGTACCTTTCAACTTTATCATCATCATCAACCTATTGCGACTCACTGCTACGTATGGGCCTCTTTTCCCTTGTGCTATTTTTCCCTGTCTCGGGCTAATCTTGCCTATGTATGATGACCCTTTAACTAAAGGAACAATAAACATTTTTCATCAAAATCATTTCAGAAGTTAAAAAGATTAGGACCAAGCTGTTTAATTGCTTATTATGGTCAATCGGTTCATATGTATTTAAGTTAAGGTTCATACGGTACGTATAAAAAAGACACAGCAAAAGATTTCTTTTAAAATTTAATACTGATAAAAAAACAATTATGTTACTACAAAACAAATCAGTATTTTTTTTTAAATAATGAAATTGTGTAAATTAAACAGTTTTTTGGAGAATATTAATCCTACCTCGTAATTATAGTAATTTTCTTCGCACCTTTTGTTCTGCAAAATCTTATAAATATCTGATAAATTTATACTGTCGCAAACCTTGTGTTCTATTGAAATCATAGCCAATCCAGATAATTTATTCTGTGTCATGGTGGATCGTAGATAAGTTTTTATTATTTTTAATTTAGAAAAGCTTCTTTCACCACTTGCAACTGTTACTGGTAAAGTTAAAAGGATCCTGAGCGCAATACTGATATTTGGACCAAATCTTAAATCTGTTACAAATTTCAAAACATTTTGAGGAGATAAATTACTATTTAAAAACATACAAAGGTTGAGCTTGAGTTCTCATGAGTTAAAATAGCTTCGAGGTTCTTACAATGTTCTAACAATTCATCTTTTGGGAGTTCTCTTAAGGCATATATATTATACAAAAAAGCAAAATGTTCACTGTGCTCAGAAATCTGGGAAAATCTTAATTCTAAGGAGTTTATGGCTGTATCCATAATGTGAAAAAATACTTCAATTTTATATTTTTGACGAGGCTCAATAATAGGTTCGTCAACTCACTCAAAAGTAAATTGCTTTTTCTTGGATGGTGCACGAGGTCTAGCCACATTTTCAAAGTCTAACAGCTCGCAATTAATTTTAATTTCAGAAGCTTTTGAAGGCTTTGGCATCTTCAAGAACTTGAGTAAAATACTCGTCTGAACGTGAGTTGTCAAAGAAATCTTTTGTATTCCTAAGTAATTTAATGACGGAAACTAAGTCAAAATCTTTACTTTGCATTAATTTACTAACAGGGTTTATGCGATTCAAAGTTTCGTACCAAATTATAATAGAACATAAAAATTTAAGCTGTTTAATTTGGTTCAACAAACCCGAAGCTTCGTCTCGTGTGTATAGGAATCCATATCTGTGTTTTGGTAAACACTAAACAATGCATCATAAACTTGTCCTATTTGATGTCTTAGTGCTTTTATTGCTTCGATTCGACTTTCCCATCTCGTGTCACTGAGTGGTTTTAGAATAATACCTTTTACATTCTTCAAAAGAATTGACCACCTTAATGTTGAAGTGGAAAAAACATATATTTTGCACAGTATTAAAAAAATTGTAGCTTCCAGTGAGGACTTTGCCATGTCGTTTACCACTAAGTTTAAAGAATGACTACTGCAAGGAACGTAAAATGCCCGTGGATTGATGTTTTTAATCCTGGCTTGGACGCTACTTTGAATACCTTTCATATTAGATCCATTATCATACCCTTGCCCTCTTATGTTTCTAAAGACAATCCAAGTGCTGATAATTGTTCCACGATAATTTCTGTTAGTGCCAGACCTGTATTTCTATTGGTATAAATCCTAAAAACTTTCATTTATTACAATCTCTGACGTTCTTGAATAGAAATATACCTAATTATCATGGTCATCTGCTCAGTTTTGCTAGCGTCTGGAGTACAATCTAAAATAATAGAATAATATTCCGATGTAATGATAGCTTTCATAATATGTTTTTTTATGCTGTCTGAAATTGTATTAATGAACTCATTTTGAATTGTTTTACTTAAGTACGAGTAGGTTGCTTGTTTCTCCTCTTTTTTCAAAACTCTGCGTACATGTTCCTGCATAACGGGATCAAATTTGGCTAACAACTCTACTAGTTTAAAAAAATTACCATTGTTATGTTGATATAGATTATCAGAAGTACCTTGAAAAGCCAAGCCATTTTTAGCCAACATTTTGATGATTGTGGCTATTCGTAACAATACTCTATTCCAGTGTTCTATTTCTGATTTAATTATTCTCGGTGACTCGGCATCTATCGTACGACACGATTTGAGCCTACGTGAAAGTCCTACCCAAGATTTTACAGCTTCTACGTGGTTTTG
This sequence comes from Parnassius orleans, assembly GCA_029286625.1. Lineage (NCBI taxonomy): Eukaryota > Metazoa > Arthropoda > Insecta > Lepidoptera > Papilionidae > Parnassius > Parnassius orleans. Next base: position 2,577,165 of record JAGSMP010000054.1, on the reverse strand, counting down.
TAATGTCTCATGAGATTTAAGCATATCACCTACGTGCTTCCAATTTTTGTAGCCATCTCCAGATAGACCGGAATTTGTAGTTGTATTGAAGATTTTACAGCAAAAGCAATAGAACGAATTTTTGCCACAGAATATACAAGCCAATCTCCCAAAATTTTTTCACTGTTATTAAGCTTTCTCTTATAGTATCACGAAGTAAACCTCCGACCATTGATATTTTGTGGAAATTCAAATTCAAATTTAATTAATTGATAAAAATAAATCTACTAAATAGTAGGTACCAATCACGAGAAACTATAGAAGGGTAATCCCCTACTCTTACGACCCAAATCTAATTATGTGACTCAAATTTTGTTAAAAGTATCGAGTACTTATAAAAGTATCGATACCTCAAAAATATCGGAATAAAAGTATCGTGTCCAAATATACTTAGTATCGAAATGAAAGTATCTATACTACTCAAGTATCGGTACTTTTTGCGGATCCCTACTTCTTCTTTCTTTCTTTCGAACTAAACTAATTCAGTTAAGTAAAATACTTAAATATTTCCACTATCCAACCTTATGAAGGTTGGAAGGTGGCACATAAAATTCTCAACCTGCCAACTTGGGTGGTGGATGGCTAATGGCTAGGTTGAAAGATAGGAATAAGTCAATTTTGCCGCCCCTCATTTTTTGCCGCTCAATGCCCGGCTTTTAGATCGGGCCCTGACAGTTCGTGTAAACTTTAATAACTTTGCATTTAATAAATCAACATAACTGGCTACATTTTGTTATTAAGTATCTATAAATTTACGAATTACAACTATTCTATCAGACTCGGTTGTGCTTAAAAACGACGAAAATGTGTTCAAGACTAATTGTAATTGATAAAAGGCAGTCGAAGGTCGCCTTGTACGTAAGCAGTAATGTATAATATTACTGAGTAGTTCAATAATTATACTGATCCTATCATGAACACTATATACTCGTAATAACTCAAAGCAAAATTGTTATGACACCACAATACCGCAATATGGATTAAAATGTACACTTTTAACAATTCAAGTAATATTATGTACTAACGTAAGTACAATATACTTCAATGGTTCTAACCTATTTTTACCTATTTTTGTAAACGGACAGCGGAACTAAAGTCATGGTTCACACATAAGTATTCAGAATTACCCCAATCCGTCATCCAACTACCGTCTGAAAAACTTTTAGAGCACGCGGGACGCTTAATTGTAGTTAGACAGGATTACTAGTAAAATAGTTCATTTTATAATAAAAATCTTCATAGCTATATAAAATTTACGGAAAACTTTTTTTCATTTTTAGCTTGTAAATGAAATATTATACCATGCGATGACGGTGCCAGAGAAACGGTCACCTATTTCATCTTTAGGCTGCTGTGTTGGCGTTAAAAATGATTATGAATATTGGATTCCGAAACGTTATATCAGTTTCTTTTGCTAAAAAAAGTCTTTAGATATTTTTATAACTCTCAAAACAAACTTGCATCGCGTTATTTATTATTTATAACCATATCCTAATAGCTTATGTTAACTTAATTAGGATTAACTTAATTAGATTGATTCTGATCGTTTTACGGGCTTAAATGAGGTATAAAAATATTTAATGCATATGTGAATAAAATTATCGTAATATGTATTTGTAGTTATTTACAAAATAAAACGACTAGGTATACTATACCTATGGATTAGCCGTCAACGTAAAGTAGTACACAGTATGGGAATATTAATCCTAGGAGGATAGACAGTAGGCTTTCTTATTTTTATATAAGGAATTGGGGTAAACCCTCTAAACTATGTTTTTTTTTAATATAAAAATCTTGTAAATCTTCTATATTTTCTTGCCTATTTTTATTGGTATGTAAACTCTTTAACCACACCTACTTTCATCAATCTCAACAAAACGAATAAAATATTAATAATAAATCCCCTGGAAAAAGAATCTTGGAGGAATGACAAACAGTGGCAGATTATCCTAAAGGAAAACTAGGCTCGTGCCTAGGGGCGCAAGGTTACAAATGAGCGCGCGGGGAAGTAAATTCCACAGTATGGTCGTTCGAGGCAGAAAATTCTACGTAAATCGCACAGTAGTGGACCACCAGCCATCGAGATGATGAGGATGGAATTTAGAGTTCTGTTGCAGTGTAAGATGGTGGAATTTAGCAGCTGGAATTAATCCGAACAATTCCTCTGAGCATTCCCCGTGGTATCTGCAGTAGAAGATGCATAGAGATGCAACGTCCCTTCGCAAGGCCAGTGGATCAAGCCGATCGGAAAGAACTTGTTCGTGCACGATAACGGGCCGCTCTCCGTTAAATACGGTACTTTACGTCTCTCGAAATGTCGACGACAAGGATTTCGATGCTGGCTGAGGCAACGAGAGGAGTGGCCTGAAATTGAGGAGATACGTCAAAGGGGTTCTTTTTTGCGGTAAATGCGCAATTCTGTGTCTTTTGGGGGTTAAACTGCACTAGATTTAGAAATACTCGACTTCAGACACAAGTTTATTCCGGCACTCGGTTCGGCCGGTGTATAAGGCATCACCAGTGCTGTCACCTGCATAACAATGAATGTTAATGGTATGCAATATATCACTGATATGCAGAAGGAACAAGGTAGGCGATAGCGCGCAGCCTTGTGGATCACCACCAGACTTGGAGTCGAAATATGCACCGTAGGCTACGACCTCAATACTGTAAGAAAACAGAATCTGTAAGAAAACTGGTGACCCAATTGCATAATTTCTCGGGAAGTCCATAAGAGGGAAGCTTTTAAAGAAGCGCTTTGTGCCAAATTTAATCGAAGGTCTTCGCTATGTCCAAATTAACCTTCCATTCCAGTTGGTCTCAACTACCTCCACCCATCGGTGAGTTAGGTAGACAAGAAGATCACCAGCTGAGCGACCTCGACGGAAACCGTACTGACGGTAACTAATCAGCTGATGCTCTTCAAGGTACAACATGATCTGCAGTTAACAATTTATACCATTATTTTGTAGAACAAGGAGGTAATGGCGATAGGCCTGTAGTTGGACGGGTTCGAGCGGTCACATTTTTTTAGGGATCGGGTGCACTAAGGCTGTCTTCCATGAGCTTCGCCTGAGAGCCTAAAGAGTAAGAGAAAGAACCGAAAAAGACGCGTAAGTCTCGGTGCTAACTCTAAAGCTAAGTCTTCAGGACAATTGGGGGAGTTCCATCAGGTCAACTCCACTTATAGACGTCCAGGGAGAGTAGTGCTTTACGTACAGAACGGTGTGAACCGAACATCTGCTTGAAACATTCACACTGCGGGATGGTAGGCCGTAAATTCCCCCTGTCGTCGAGAGTCGAGTTGGACGCAAAAAGAGAACTTAAAAATGGGCCAACAAGTTATCCTCCCTGCGCAGAGATAGTAATGATGGTTTACAGAAATTACCATGAGCAGCCTTGACGAGAGACCAAAATGCACGAGTTTCCGAAGAAAAGCGAACAAGTTTCTCGCCAATTATCTTAATGTGCCCGAGTTTGCCCTAGCGATAATTCTTTAGAAGGACCTGGAGTCAGAGTTGTACTTCTTTTTGATTCTGCTAGTGTTTGCATCCCAGGACACCGATGCGTCGGCCCAAGCCTTGTAACACTGCCGCGATGCAATTTTGCAGGAGCGACCAAACCAAGGCTGGGATCTGCTGCTGATAGGCACTACAAATGACGGGATGAAAATTTACATCCCCTGAAGGACCACATCGGTGACAAACTCAGCAACGATGTTTGGATCATCCAATGAGAAGCAAATGCGTCCCCATGGGTAGTATGCATAAAAAGCCACCATCCCATTCCAATCCGCTGACCTATAGTGCCACAGACAGCGACAGCCTACAGATCAGGCAGTGGTTCAAAGAGCCAAAGGGGCATAAACGGAGACCTCCGGTCCGGAATAGAGGTCAGCAAAAGGTCCAACAGGGAAGGTGCATGCTCCTTCACATCTGGAATCCGCATGGGCGAAGTGACAGTTGTGTCAGACCATAAGACAAGGCAAAGTCGTAAACAGATCTCCCCGAATGATACGAGAACCGAGCCATTCGGCGTGGTGGGCGTTGAAATCGCCGAGGAGCACGATTTCTGCGGATGGGATCAGTTGTAGCAAGGAATCTGTAGCCATTTGGACGTCGTCGATGAGTCGGTCTGTCTCGGCATTACCGCTGTGGAACCCATAAGAGCATCCATAGACGCGGGGGTGGTGATAAATAGCAAGGCAAATAGGTAGCCGTCTCGAGATGGTGGTGGACAGCTTTAAGGTATGAATGAAGTTTATTGGCAAAATACGTAGTTATAATTTATAATATATAGCCAGAGGGGCGCCGATGTGGTGATAGCCTAGGGCGCTGTCGACATTTAATCCGCCTCTGATGACAAATATTGTTCAGTTTCTTGATGGATCCTACTGGAAAATCGAAGTGTTTTGAAACACCCCGAGGGAAATAAAAAACGGAATCGTTGTGGAAAAAATCAACTGATTACTAACTTCATTATATTTAACTGGTTAAAATACTTACAAAAAAGGTTACGTATGGCAAGGATACGCATTGCTTCTAACTACTAGAATAATATATAATAGTTCCCAACCATTACTGCGGGCGAATAATTATATCTTTAGTACGAAATTAAGCGTCGAATTGCCCTCTTCCTATAATTATATACGAGTACATTATGAATTATCAATCTGAAATCAGTTCTTATTATTTAGATTGCGTTTTATTATTGACTTTGATCATAAAGTGAGTGAATATAAAGCCCTCTTCTAGCAGATAGTGAGGTAGGTATTACAAATAAATAATAAGTAAAATCTAAAAGTATCAAATAAAGTTCTTTTGGCTGATTTTACCACGGCCATAGCTCCGAATAATAAAACAAACTAAGTCAAGCCATAATTATAATGTTTATACGATAGGAGATCTTGGATAATCACAAGTCACAACACCGTGACCGTTACCGTTACGTCAAAAGTTCACTGCCACACACAGGCCTTCCCCATAGATTGCCCCATAGAAGGGATATTTGCTATAATTGCCACATGTGGCAGACGCTTCGGCAACCATCGTTTTTTTTTTGTTATAATTAGATGTATTTTGCGTAACACAACGGTGCCCATGTCATGGTTTGTTTCCCTCTGTCACCTCTTACGACCACCACACAACACAACACAACCAGACTTAATGTAAAGTAAAAAAGTAAAATAATAGCTTGCAATAATTTGTATTCCGGCACAAATATTATTTCCGATTAAAACTGGAACTAGCTACATAAATACCATAACTAGGCCTTGTCTCTTATAATTATATCGTATAATCAGGTCGGTATGAACACAGTCACAACATTTGTTCATACTCAAATTCTTTGTAAATACTAATCACAACTTACACTAACAAGACCATCTTTTAAAAATAACACGCCTGGATTCTTATCAATCGTTTTTTTAATTAAGAATACGTTAGGTACCTATTAAGCCGGCAATACATTTTGGCCGAGCCTCAGCCAACGCGAGCGTAGGCAAATTGATACAAGGCGAGTGCTATAGTCTACATGTAAGCCAAGTTTGAATAAGTGAACAAACTGACATGGCCAACTAATGCCGGCAATACATGTTGGCCAAGCCTCAGCCAACGCGAGCGCAGGATAATTGATACAAGGCGAGTGCTACAGTCTACATGTTGGCCAAGTTTGAATGAGTAAACAAACCGACATGGCCAACTAATGCCGGCAATACATGCTGCACTCGGTCAGCTAGACGAGCGTCGACAAGCAATGGCGAGGCTAAGTGAGACGAGTCATGGCGAGCAATCCCGAGTGGTTGCAAGGCACACCATAAAAACCGTATTTACGTTGGCGCTCGCCTGCACTCTGTCACCTAGGCGAGCGACGACGAGCAATGGCGAGGCTGGACAAATGGGCTGTCTATACGTTGGTACTCGCCTTCGCTCGGCCATGTTAACATGTAGACACGAATTGCGGAGTGCTGACTAGCGCCTTTGATTTGTGCAGAAAAACCGACACTGTTCAGAATTGAGGCAAGTCGTGGCGAGCGATCCCGAATGGTGGCAAGGCACGCTAAACGAACCGTACACACGTTGGCTCTCGCCTGCACTCGGCCAGCTAGGCGAGCGACGACGACTAATGGCGAGGCTAAGCAAATGTTCTGTCCATATGTTGATACTCGCCTTCGCTAGTTTCTTGTATAATTTGTAGGCTATACAAATACTTGTTACATGCGGGATTCGAGCCCGCGGCCCACAGCGCCCTAACTCAATACTAAACTATTGCGCCCCGGAGCCACTTTAAAGTTGAAAGGGGGTCGTGATGACAAGTGCCAGATACGCGAGGAGGCACATGTGGAAGTCGTTTAACGTCCCGTTTTTTTTATTTTGACGGGAAAGGTATTCCTATTGACATCACACAATAAGTGAACTTCTTGGTATCGCAGTTTGTCTTTACTTCGTCTCGTATTACGCGATTAGTATTGTATAACCTTCTTCAATAAGCAAGTAGAGCATAGAGTAGAGAGCGCTGCGAGTATGTTGAATTCTATTACAAAATTCTAAATAATATGATTCTTCCGATTTAATTTTATATTTTGTAATTCAATCGCGATGCTGATCTGATCTAGAATCACCAAAATTCACAAATATTTTTGTTTCAATTTCCCAAGTGGAAATTATCATCTCTATCACTTAATAGGAAGCAGCTTTACCGTATGTAGAATGTACATTATACAAGATTGTTCGGTCCAAAAAATAATTTATAATATTTTCATAAATTTTAATTCGAGTAGACGTAGAGTCGTAAATAGCAATCACCATCAGTTTCCGAAATTTAAATAAACTATCCGTTACTTCTATATCTCACGCTTTTATTAATCACAATATTTTACTTAAAATATTTTCTTCGTGTAATTTTATAGCCATATATATATATAATACCGATGGCAAGATATATATATATACTTGCCATCAGTTCACATAATTTACTTTTCAATGTTATTTGTGTCGCAATTTATGCTTTTGTGTATTGTTTCGTCGCTATCATTTAGATTTATCGAATATTATATTCGATGCTTTGATCCGATGAACTTTAAATGCCAATTACAAAAAATACCGATGAAGTTTCAAGTTAAACTCTTGAGTGCAATGACACATAATTAAGTTTAATTATTTCCTGATTTGAGTTTTTTAACCCTTTCATGGGATTCATCACTACACGTTGTATCAGTTTTACATCAGCCAGAATGATTATATCTTTACAACATAATAGCACTTTAAACTGTGATAATACCATACTCATTGGTTAATGTATCATGGCTAAACGGCTATAGTGCTTTGCTATTTAAAGCAGAAAACAGATTCAGTCCTGGACGCAAGTTTTAGCATTTTTTATTAATCAATAAAATAAAGTAATCAACATTAATTTCATTGTACTTGTTACTAACTTTTGAAATTACACTTATACTATAAAAAGTATCCTATGTCTGGTTTTAAAAGTAATTTATTACTTTTTTTATAGGATAAGGGTGACAAAGGAGCACACTCCACCTGATAGTAAGTGGTTGCTGTGAGTTGTGTATCGCCAGCAACGCAAAGTCAGGAATTTGCATTTAGAAAAACCCAAAATTAGGGACTTTTTAGGTGCTAATTAGGTGCCAAGTTTAAAAATTAGGTGCTCTAAAATTTTCACAGCAACGAACTGTTGAAATTTGCGTTGCTGGCAAAACGTATCACTAGCAACGCAGTGACGATAATAGATATACGATAAATATTAATAGCAAGGAATTAAGTGCTAATTAGGTGCTGCAAGTATAAGCAATGAAAAGGCGCCCCTAACAAAAATAAATCTCATCATAACTAACAAAACGACGCACATCTAGTTATACTCTTCGAGGAGTTCCAGTAGCATTTTTCTAAATGCAATTTGATTCTATGCTGATTTACAGAAAACCTGAATTTTGCATCTGCTTTGTTCTGAATAACGACTTTATTTTTATTAGGGGCGCCTTGTCATTGCCTATACTTGCTGCACCTAATTAGCACCTAAAAAGCCCCTAATTTTGGATTTTTCTAAATGCAAATTCCTGACTTTGCGTTGCTGGCGAGACACAGCTGTTGCTGTGGCCCATAGACATCTACATCTATCCTTGATTACGAATCAAAATGCAAATGCGTTGTCACCCGTGAGGACTAAGATGGAATGCCTCGTTTCCAGTAAAAAGGGTTTCCGGTTCTCTACACTCACCATACGAAACACAGCAGCGTTAAGCTGCTATTTTACGCTGGTATTCTGTGAGAGCGTGGTCCTTCCCCGGTCGAGCCGACCCATTCGTGCTACAACTATACTACTAATATAGCTGCAGCATGGCTCTACCACGTAAAAAATAATACAAAAATAATACAGTTTAATATGTTTATAAAAGTATATTCGCATTTAAATGTATAGCCAGAAATTCTTACTACTTTTTCAAATATAAACTAAACTAACCCTATTTTAGGACAGTCCTCCCCGACTTGTGAGAAATTCTAAAATTGAATTAAGTACCTATTTAATATTGTTTCTAAAAACAGGAAAATAGTGTAGGTATAAATTCAGTCAAAAATATATCGGGAATGGTTTGTTTATGGTTCTAAATTCAATTTTTTTTTGTTGTTGTTAGATTGGCACAACTGCCTTCCATTTTGGCGCGGAGTTTGAGTTACATCTGTTATTTAGATTAAATACAGTGCTGTTTTTAGTTATATCATATCTAGAGTATATTGTGAATTATATATTCGGAGTCACTGAAAATGTTACAGAAGGCTTACGGTGAATCGACTTTATCAAAAACACGTGCTTATGATTGTTACAAAGCGTTCAAAAGCGGTCGAGATGTGATGGAAGATTTGCCTCGCTCTGGTAGGCCATCAACGTCTGCAACTGAAGTTAACATCGCAGAAGTGAAGGAAATAGTGACTGAAAATCCTCATTCAAGTTTGAGAAAGATAGCCGCCGAACTTTCTGTGTCTCACGAGTCGATCCGTACCATTTTAAATAATCACTTGGGTATGAAACATGTTGCCGCTCGGCTAGTCCCAAAACACCTGAATTTTCTCCAAAAACTTAATCGCATAAGAATCGCTGACGACATGCTAGAACGAGTCCATTCCGACCCAACATTCATGAAACGCATTGTTACTGGTAACGGGACGTGGGATTACGAGTTTGACATGCAAACTAATCAACAAGCTAGCTTCGGAGTGGCGCCTTCCAACCGAATCGAAACCGAAAATACCACGCCAAAGTCGATCAAAAGTCAAAGTCATGTTGACTGTTTTCTTTGACTATCGCGGTGTTGTGCACTCGGAATTCTTGCCGGGAGGTCAAACGGTAAACAAAGAATATTATTTGAGCGTTATACGGCGTTTAAGAGAGAAAATTAGACGAGAGGCCAGATTTGTGGAAAGAAAATTCTTGGATTTTGCACCACGATAATGCGCCTTCGCACAAGGCCATCATTGTGGACGAATTTTTGACCAAAAACTCAACTAATACCATCAAGCAACCACCTTATTCACCAGATATGGCTCCAGCCGACTTCTTTCTTTTTCCTAAACTCAAATTACCACTTCGTGGCACCCGTTTTCATTCGGTAGAAGACATAAAGGAGAATTCGCAGCGAGAACTGAACTCAATTCCGGAAAAAGCGTTTAAAAAATGTTTTGATGATTGGATTATTCGTTGGAGAAAGTGTATCGTTTCTGAAGGAGCATACTTTGAAGGTGATAAAATAAACTTGGATGAATAACTAACATTTTGTGTATTATTGATCTTTTCCCGGTACTTTCTTGACAGAGTAGTATCGTATTATTTATTCTGTCGTAGTATTTAGTTGTTTGGTTAAATAGTTGATAATAAAGAAATAAAGGTCTTAATTTTAAAATATACAATTTTGACCGGCACCGTAATCGCTTAGTTTTATCACATCGGTGATCTGGATCGGAAAAAAAAAATTTAAAATCAAAAATTGACTGGCCACCTTCATCACCGTCAGTTTTTGCTGATAGCAATATAATATAAGTTAACAAAGTAGCAAAGAATGGTTCGTTCGTAGTCACAATTAAATAACACAACAAATGGGAGCGCAATCGCAAAGCACTCGGCCTTGCTGGTGTTTTCACTGTCACGGCGCGGCGCGGCGCGGCGTGGTGGGGTAGACCTCAAGGCGCAATGGGTATTGGGTACATGCTCACATCGCACTGTTAATGTTACTTTTACAAAGAAAGGTTACAATAAGAATGTAAGCTCTTTGATTTATGAATTATGGACCATTAGCACGGTTAAATAAACATAACCTACCTACGTTTCCAGTTGGTTATTATCATTAATAGGATTCAAATGCAGACTATACATTTTTTTTTTCAAGATAATCCTTAGGAAACGCAGTCAATAAAAACTTTCATTTATTTTGCTCGGCAAGCCAATGTTATTTTGAATTACTTTTAATAACTATAATTTAGTAATTAGATGCTCAATTGTAATATTAGAATAGACGCATTCAGTAGACGAAAATAATTAATTGGGCTGCTAATTAAAAACATTATTCATTCGTGAAGAGAAACAATGAAACATGGAGGACCTACCTACGTTCTTACTTCTTTAAGTAATTATATTAACGTCACAAGCTCCTGTGTTTTAGATCTCAATAGAGGTAGGAGTTCCATATTGCCTATTAGGGCAATATGGAACTTAATAAAATGGAACATACAAACTAAATATTTATGTGGTGTATTTGAAACAAACTTCAAATTAAAAATAATTAAAACTGCGGTTGCCAATCTGCTAGCCAACGGTGTGAACATTTCAAAGAATAATACAGACAAACTAGTACATAATCCACCTGATGGTAAGTGCATGTTATGGCCCATAGACATCAGCATTATTCTGCTGTTACACGATGGAATTCTATGAGAGTGAACCCTGTTCGAACCGACCCATTCATTTTTATAGGATAAGGGTGAGAAGCGAGCACACAGTCCACTTAATGGTAAGTGGTTGCTTTGGCCCATAGAAATCTACATCTATCTTCGATTACGAATCAAAATACAGATGCGTTGTCACCCGTGAGGACTAAGATGGAATGCCTCGTTTCCAGTAAAAGGTTCCCGGTTCTCTACACTCACCATACGAAACACAGCAGCGTTAAGCTGCTATTTTACGCTGGTATTCTGTGAGAGCGTGGTCCTTCCTCGGTCGAGCCGACCCATCCGTGCTACAACTATACTACTAATATAGCTGCAGCATGGCTCTACCACGTAAGAAATGATTCAGCCATGTATACAGAGGGGATTAAATGTCGACATCGCCCTAGGCTAGCACATCATTGGCGCGCGCCAGCTGGCGGCCATATATATATATATAGTTTCGTTGCAAAATAATCAGGACACGTAACAGGTGATAAAATAAGCTTTGATGAATAACTAACATTTTGTGTATTTGTGATCTTTTCCCGGTACTTTCTTGACAGAGTAGTATCGTATTATTTATTCTGTGGTAGTATTTAGTTGTTTGGTTAAATAGTTGATAATAAAGAAATAAAGGTCTTAATTTTAAAATATACAATTTTGACCGGCACCGTAATCGCTTAGTTTTATCACATCGGTGATCTGGATCGGAAAAAAATATTTAAAATCAAAAATTGACTGGCCACCTTCATCACCGTCAGTTTTTGCTGATAGCAATATAATATAAGTTAACAAAGTAGCAAAGAATGGTTCGTTAGTAGTCACAATTAAATAACACAACAAATGGGAGCGCAATCGCAAAGCACTCGGCCTTGCTGGTGTTTTCACTGTCACGGCGCGGCGCGGCGCGGCGTGGTGGGGTAGACCTCAAGGCGCAATGGGTATTGGGTACATGCTCACATCGCACTGTTAATGTTACTTTTACAAAGAAAGGTTACAATAAGAATGTAAGCTCTTTGATTTATGAATTATGGACCATTAGCACGGTTAAATAAACATAACCTACCTACGTTTCCAGTTGGTTATTATCATTAATAGGATTCAAATGCAGACTATACATTTTTTTTCAAGATAATCCTTAGGAAACGCAGTCAATAAAAACTTTCATTTATTTTGCTCGGCAAGCCAATGTTATTTTGAATTACTTTTAATAACTATAATTTAGTAATTAGATGCTCAATTGTAATATTAGAATAGACGCATTCAGTAGACGAAAATAATTAATTGGGCTGCTAATTAAAAACATTATTCATTCGTGAAGAGAAACAATGAAACATGGAGGACCTACCTACGTTCTTACTTCTTTAAGTAATTATATTAACGTCACAAGCTCCTGTGTTTTAGATCTCAATAGAGGTAGGAGTTCCATATTGCCTATTAGGGCAATATGGAACTTAACAAAATGGAACATACAAACTAAATATTTATGTGGTGTATTTGGAAACAAACTTCAAATTAAAAATAATTAAAAACTGCGGTTGCCAATCCGCTAGCCAACGGTGTGAACATTTTTTCAAAGAATAATACAGACAAACGAGTACATAGTCCACCTGATGGTAAGTGCATGTTATGGCCCATAGACATCTACATCTATCATCAATTAAGGAATAATATTCACCAGCATTATTCTGCTGTTACACGCTGGAATTCTATGAGAGTGAACCCTGTTCGAACCAACCCATTCATTTTTTTTATAGGATAAGGGTGACCAGCGAGCACACAGTCCACCTAATGGTAAGTGGTTGCTTTGGCCCATAGAAATCTACATCTATCTTCGATTACGAATCAAAATGCAGATGTGTTGTCACCCGTGAGGACTAAGATGGAATGCCTCGTTTCCAGTAAAAAGGGTCTTCGGTTCTCTACACTCACCATACGAAACACAGCAGCGTTAAGCCGCTATTTTACGCTGGTATTCTGTGAGAGCGTGGTCCTTCCTCGGTCGAGCCGACCCATTCGTGCTACAACTATACTACTAATATAGCTGCAGCATGGCTCTACCACGTAAGAAATGATTCAGTCATGTATACAGAGGGGATTAAATGTCGACAGCGCCCTAGGCTAGCACATCATTGGCGCGGCGCCAGCTGGCGGCCATTTATTAAAAGTTATATCTACTTAGTTAAAAATCTAGTAAACAAAGTTTTAATTTCAGTATTTTGTGCTACTATAACTTAAAATATTTTAGTTACATAGACGAGTTAGGTACTTGGGTAGTGAAGTAAATTTCAACTAAGTTTTGTAATAAAGTACTTAGGTATTACTTCTGTAGTTAAATTATTACTTAATTCTTTTTTCGCTATAAGTACCTATCTAACAAAAAAATTATTTAAATTCACCTTTCATTATCCTTCGGTAACTTAAAAAATGATATATCTGGATCCTTTTAATTGCTCATTTAGCATCCATCCCCGCAACAATTATAGTAGGAACGACGTTTTGCCATTATAATTTATGAAATAGATAGGTAATATACATATATATTATTCTTAAATTACATTAAAACTTTTTCAACTATTTTATCCTACAATTAAATATACTAAACACTAAACAAAACTATTGCGACGAGTATTTCAACAAGTACCTATTTACAAAAACTATTCACGTAAACAGCGTTAAAAAAACTTTAACATTCCATCGGCAGAACGCGCTAGCCCCGACTGCGATCTACCCCTGGGGCGCCTCGCGATTGTAGGTAATTATTTCACGCAGGTAGCAAGAGTCACAGAGGCCTGACGCAACTTAGTGTTGAACAAAGAGGAACCCCTTGGCTGGCCCGCGGTGTAGGGCGAGCCCGAGCTGGCCACTCCCAGTGGGCTTGGCGAGCCCACTTTGGATGTGTGTCGATGGGCTGCGGCGAGAGGGGTGTCCTCTCCCCCTTCCGCTGCAGCCGAGGTGGAGTCGCGGAGGAATAGGAGTATTGGTATGGCGATGCGCCACTCGCCCTATCCTCCGCGACTCAGACGGGGCCGCACCGTTGATGCGGTGGTGGTGGGGCCGCGGGGGGAGAGGAGTGTCGGTATTGCGAGGCGCCGCTCTCCCTACCCTCCGCGGCCGAAACTTGGTTGGCGGCGGAGCCAGAGACCAGATCCGCCGCTGGGGTCGGGAAAGCCGGTGCTACCGAGCGCTTTATTTTCCTGGCCCCATGGCCTCCGCGTATCGGACTCGGGGGTCCGTTACGCAGGTAGAGTTGGAGGCCGTGGAGGGGGCGTGCCTTGTGTTCTTGGTAAACCTTGCCTGAGGAGGGAATGGGAGGAGGTCCTCCCCGAGATGGGGCGGCTGGCGCTAGGGGCCGCGGATGTGTGCGAAAGCGTTCCCGTGGTCCTGCCAATATGCGGCGAAGGTGGAACACCATGGGGTTTTAGTCGGTGCAGGTCCGACATAACCTGTCCTTGCCCCGCAGGCGGGTATGTGAGCATTTCCATGTAAAAAGGCATTTGCCTGGATAATCTGCCACTGCATGTATAGCCTAGCTAACTTAGCCGCACCGTCACAGAATAAATAACAGTACTACGTAGCACCGTGTTCTACCACATATAAATATCTCCCTCCCCCCTCCCCCTATAAGGCAATCTTTGGAAGACGCCTATTTTCACCAGTGGACATTTTTGATTGGCTGCTAATGATGATGATTTTAAAGATTACAGGTAGGCAAGAAAGCAGTCATGAAATGAGAATATTCAACAATATTGACTACCGCAGTAGAAAGTACTTGCCGTAATTACAATCTGAAGCAGCTGTGCAATTGCGTATAGACATTTCGCTTCTTTAATATTGCACCTCTGCTTATTTAAAAAAAATCATATTATACGGAATGTTAATACCGCCAACTGTTGGAGGCTATGATATTTTTCGGACAATTTCTACAACACATCGACTATAACCATAAACTTAGGATAGTAATCAATAGTAATAGACGGCCATAGTGTGCAAGGGAGAAAAATTACGTTACGTTAGTAATTACGTCAGTATATATTCTAAGTCTATGACTATAACTACACATGCAACGAGATTGGGTCTATCTTGCGCTATTAATAGTTTTGAGCCACCACCATATGGCTAAACTAAATAATACTTTTTACTGAATTATAAATATACCGGGTGACTTTTTTACCATGAGAAAAAAAGACTGTAAAAGATAAACGAAATAAAAGCCTATGGCATGGACAGTTTTCAAATCATTTTTAATGATTTTTAATTTTGAAAATATAAAATACATACATACATAAACACTCACGCCTGTCACCCAGAGGGGTAGGCAGAGACTACGGACTTCCATTTGGTGCGATCCTGACACACCTCTATCTCTATCGCCTCCTCCACGTCGATATACCTACGCATAGACGCTCGTCGGTTAAGGGTACTCTTAATTTGGCCCATCTTCAATATATCGCCAATTTGGTCGATAAACTTTCGAAAAAATATAAAAAAGCGATTAAAAATTTCGGCATACAAGATTTAAACATGTGAACATCAAAACATCAATGAATATGTAGCACTCTCGATAAAAGGTTTTCTTCTAATTAGTGTGTAATTGATAAATAATGTAATAAAATCAATAAAAACAAAAAATTTGAAAAATATGTATGCTTATATCATATTATACTTATATTATATTAAATTTATATTACATATTATAATATCACAGGCATCTATCTACTTCTCAATCTTCTTCGATCACCTTTTAGGTATTTATATGTCGCAGGTTTATGGTAAAATCAGGTTTTTGATCAAGAACCGGAAGAAGACAAAATTATTACTTAATCTTATCATTAACCTGAAAATCCAGTTTTTTGATCAAAAACCTGAACTTGTTTAGGTTTATGGTAAATTTAGGCTTAGGTTAGTTTATGTTAGGTTTGGTGGTAAACCTGCGACATATATACTATTTTACACATAGAGTTAGAATAGACATCCTAAGTCTATGATTTTACATAGGTATATTTTTTCCATACAAATTTTATCTCACAATAAAACAGTCAGCCGGTTTAAAGCTGCCTTTATTATGATGCCAACAAAAATAAACAGAAGTCGATGGTTATTTTGTGATTTATGATATATTATACTTTTTGGTTATTTTCATAACGAGTTTACAAAGGTATGTAGAATGATGTTAACAGACACGTTGGTCTATGGTCGTATGCGCGACTGCTGATCAAGTGGTCCCGGTTCGAATCCCAAGTGGGTCAAATTCAGGTAATCAGTATTTCTGTTAAGAAATTCTCAGTAGTAGACCGAAGTCAGGAAGTAAGTTTTACCTCCGTACCTTGGAAAGCACGTAAAGCCCTTGGTCCTGCGCCTGATCACCAGGAGAGAGATCGTGTCGTGTCGGGTTACCGTCGCATCGAACTATGAGAGTGAGGATATAAAGAGGGCACCTGCACACGTGCACTATAAACCTGTCCCGCGCCGATGGCTAATCTAGGCTAGTATTCTGGAGGACATTTTTATTAAGAATAATGTTTACATACTATAATTTTTTTACTATTTACACTATCGCGTTTTCACAAATTAATTCGAAGTTCTTTTATGCTGATGAATGCTTTTTATCATTACTCTATTAGTAACTGCGCTAGAAAATAGAGCAAGGAAGTAAATACCAAAATAATTTAGTCAACGGCATTTTTATATATTTTTTTATCTTTATTTATGTTACATGATTTTGCTCTTGTCGATTCAGTTCCTGATTTAAGCAATCGATTTAAACTACTTCTAAACACAAGTACGCGAGTGCCTACTAACAACATTCATTCCTACGCTGGCTGCTATTATTATGTAGAGGCGCCTACTTTTTGCACCCAAATTCCAAGCAAGCTATTTTTTTACATTCGAATAACATTTCAAATACATTTGCCACTTATTATTCAACAACTAAGTCGTATTTTCTTTAATTAAAAATTTATCATCTTATGGCACTGATCCGCAATCCGCAACATCTTTATCCATTTAAGAATTTTTCTTTATTGCATCTTACACAAAGTATAGGACAAAAGCCGGACTAAATTTTGGATGTATATGAAAATGAAACATCTACGCACTGTTCACACTACGTTTGTACGTTTTACGCTGCAGCTATATTATGGTTGTAGCACGATTGGGTCGGCTCGACCGGGTTGGGACCACGCTCTCACAGAATACCAGCGTAAAATAGCAGCTTAATGCTGCTGTGTTTCGTATGATGAGCGTAGAGAACCGGAGACCCTTTTTACTGGAAACGAGGCATTCCATTTTAGTTCTCATGGGTGACAACGTATCTGCATTTAGAAACTTAAATAAAAAATTGCATCGGAGTCAAGTTCAGGCATTGCTATGTTCCGTCCTGAAGGGAGCCAGTATAATAACAGACTGTGAGGCATACCATCTTAATTCTCAGAGGCAAAGAATATATATTATTACTCAGAGGAGACAACGCATCTGTAGCCTTGTTTGATGTTGCCGGCAGTCCATGGACTGCAGTAGCCACTTACCATCAGGTGGAGTGAGTTCGTTTGTCACTTCAGTTTTATAAGAAATAATATAGTTTGGTATAAAGACAATGTACATTGTATTATTTCATTGTGTAAATTTAAATGCCTGCGTTGAGCTGATTCTACTGATAGAAGTCTTTGGCGATAACAAATTAACTAGACAATGAAATGATATAAAATGCTCTGTGTCAAAAATGCTACAAAATATGTTTCTCTCTGTATGTTTATTGCTTCATGCATACTTGTGATGCTTCATAACAAAACTGCTTGTTGAACTATTCCTATAACCTATTTATTTTTTAAGAAAACGTTAACCCTATAGTAGGCATGAGATGTTTCGCACCTTTTACCTTGATTCCCGTCGCCGTTGTTTTACATCTAACTTGCAATAAATCTATTAGAGGCCATGAGCTTTTTCTGGCATTTCATTAACAAGACGAAAAGAGGCGGGGGATTCTCTCACACGCTTTTGCTTGTTGATCAGTATCTTTAAAATATACAATAGTATATTATTAATATATTTTGTCAGTTAAAATAAGCTTAGTGTCGGGCGCACCCTAGACGCACCCTAGGAGTGACGACATGTTAAAGAGATGCAGGTAGCTCAGGACCGTGGCATTGCTTGGGGAAGACCTATCTTCAGCAGTGGACTTGTAAGGTTGTAATGATGATAACGATAATGTTGACTATAGTCAGGTGCTTGATACATCGCTATGTATATAACTGGATTTTGTCGAATATTATGCAAGAAAAGAGCTAAGTATGGCAAGCCCGACAAGGCCGCGAGCGCGGTCACTCATAGCCGACAACGCGCCATTCCTAGAACCATTTCCGCTCCGTTTATTAACGCTCCGTCGCCCCTCGAACACATATTATCAACAGTTTATCTTATATGAACTTGATACAACATTCCGAGAGTGTTTTTTTTTTAAATTAAAATTAAGCATTAGGTGTCGTAAATTTATAGTGATTTGTTACAGGGACGCTATTAATTACAAATACATTTTAATAAGTTTAAAATAAAATTGCTTCAGTAACTAGGGAATTATAACTATAATATCGTAATTAAGCATATCGTAGATGGCCGCATGCCTTAAATTCAGTTATTTTTGTTCAATGACCCATACTGACTCATAAACTTTGATCACCATGTTGGTCCATGCTATGCCAAAAAGAACAAACTTCCTTCTTTCAAGTCAAATGCTAATTAAAATATGAAACTTGATATTTATGTCGCATGTTTATGGTAACATCAGACACGGAACACAGACACGGAAGAAGACAAAATTACTACTTTATGTTATCATAAACCTGAGAAAATCCATGCAACGATCTAAATTCTAATCCATATTATTATAAAAGCCATTTTTTTGAAGCGGTATCAATTTAAATAAATAAACAGAACTCGCACTTCATCAGTTCATTAACATTCAACATAGGCCTAGCCTATTGTAGGGATGATTTGGCGTAATCGCCATGCTTGGCAGGCGAATTGGAGATAGATCGCTGTATTAGACACTATTTTTTATTTCTATAAAAATACTAACTTTAATTTTTCTTTTACAGCTCTTGGCTTTTGATGTAGTGCACACCAAGCCAATTCAAGCACATCTCAAAGAGAACAACGATGATTATAGGGAAACAAAACGCGGTGCCACGCCCGAAATTCAAAATGAACAAGTTATATCCGTAAGAATTACATCGTCTGTTGCAGTAGGTAGAGGCAAAGAAAAAACGAATAAACTATATGAAAATAAACAACTGCCGAATACCAACATCACAATACCACCGACTCTTAATACACAAATTACAAATACTACAAATCCAACGACAATCGAAGACATTGAAGACGAAAACGTAACTGACGTAATGCTAAAATATGCTGGCGCCAATATAGATTTTATCAAGCAACTACAAGCACGGAAAGAAGCAAGAAACGTAAATAATTTTGAACAGGTGAATCCTTTTGAAACGGATATTAAACAATTTAATTACAACATTTCCGAAGAGTATACAACAGAATTTTCTGATAAAACAGTGACTGATGTAGAAGCTGTAGCAAGTGAAACTGATGAAACAGTTGAAAATGTTCCAATTGGGAGATCTATTTCATCTTTATCTGCAAAAAAATATGTACAAACTTTAACGCATGAATCATTGTTCGAAAGGGACGAAAATACACGATTAACTACAGTTAGTTTTAATATTGTTCATGACGATCCCAAGCATCCTTCTAGTTATGAGCATCCCAATAATAGTTTTGGCCAAAATAAAGCTTTTTATAATGCCCATCCAAAGGTGTATAGTCAACCAGCTCAGGTGTATAGTGAGCCGGCTAAATTTTACAGTGAACCAGCTAAATTCTACAGCGAACCAGCTAAAATTTACAGCGAACCAGCAAAAATTTACAGCGAACCGGCTAAGGTATACAGTGAACCTGCAAAAATTTACAGTGAACCAGCTAAATTTTACAGTCAACCAGCTTCATTACATCTCACACCGGAACCTCTACCGAACCATACGCCCTGGCGACCACGTTCACAAACTACACCTGTAACTAGTTCGACAAATGAGGCAGATATAAGCACAACACCAATTACTACTATAGACTATAAAAGTAATACTGAGGCGTACATAGAACATCAATCTGAAAAAAATTACGAAGTAGATGAAAAAATCAGTGTTATGACAGAAGGCCGTAGTCATGGCGTACAGAAGCCAAACAACGAAAACTGCAAACAGGAAAACTGCAAAGTGGGCTACGTAGTTGAAGGCAGACAGTATAAAAAGTACCGCGTTGAAGAAAGGACTCTGACGGGTTCATTGTCGGGGAGTATGGGGTAGTTAGAAACGAGGATGGAGCGCTTAGAGGCGTTAGATATACAGCAGATAGTGAAGCCAGCCCCCGTCTTATACAAGACGCACTTATGAAGTTCCTGCAGCTTAAATAGGTAATACGCGTATAATTAAATATATAAAATGCTCATTTATTTTTGTAAGACGTACTCAATAAAATTAAGGCAAATGGCACATAATAAATATTTAGAGAGAATTTTGTGTAAATATTAATGAAGACTGAATAATTTGGTACCCTAAAACAATAAATTTTTATAATATCAAAAAATGCTTACTGCATTTTCGTAATTTTTATCTCCCTTATCCTGCTTTTCCTTTTATTTTTTCCAAGTATGAAACAGTTTGTAAAGGTATTCATAGTAAAATATGGCATTTAGGAAGGCTATTAGAAATTTTAAGCATTATTTAAACATTTGCTCAACAATAAGATTACCACCTATAATTACCACCATGCTGGTCTTACAAGAAACATGGTTTATTAACTAAGTATATGAAAAATCCATACTTTGTGCCATCTTTTTTTATAACCCTGCCTACATAATTTTATTTATTTCTCCTTTTTTTCCTTTAATGTATAAGAATTTGTGCCGTAGTTAGCTAATATGTACATAAATCTAGAATATGATAATTAAAGGCTTGCAAACTAAAATGTTTTTTACTCTCTACATACAGCATATAAGGTATGTTTATGAATAAATAAGAATTGTATGAATGAATAGAGTGGTTATTAAGAGGAACAAACTGTATTTATTCAATACTTAACATCATTTAAGCTGTTACAACGCTTATAATAAGTTTTCTAATATTTTCTGTTTTGTACAATCAATATATTTGTTACTGTGATTATATTAAATAAATATAGATAATTTATACCTATATCCAAAAAACGTATAACATACTTCGTCAAAAATATTTAAAAAAATATTTTAATAGACTGAATTAAAATTTTATAATTAGTAGGTAGGTTAAATACAAAAAAAATGTTTTACCCAACAATTATATAAAAAATTAAATATACTAATATAAAAAGATATATTTATTAAATATACTTATGTGAAGTTTAAAGAATGCTAGAAACAATATTTTATATCTATTTTCACACGTCATATTTTTCGTAGAAAATACTAGAACTTCGTAACTATTTATTATTAAAATTTTCTACGCAATACACTTATTTATTATTTATTCATACGCTCAATTATTTTTTAATTTAAAAGTGAATGTGATTGAATCTCAAATTTGTTATAAATATCGATGCAAAATGCAACCAACACATAGGTATTCTTACTCACCTGAGTACTTATTACACAAAACAATTTTTTTGTGTGTAATAAGTACTTAAATAAGTTATAAGACTAAAACACGCTTATGCAGTCGGCGTGTCATGTCTCCAAGAACCACTGCTTTGGATTTATTTGTTGCCAATTATTTTTCCTATACAAATTAACATGCATACTACACTTGCCGACTTCTCTACGCAGCACTCTTAAGTAACAATTATTTTGACGTGGAAGCACTTGTTTTAATCAGGCGACAAAACTTTGATTGGTTTTCTTTAATACATTTAACCAATAATATGACGGTTCAACGTCTTCTAAGAGCTTCACGATAAGTGCAAGCTAAATCTAATATACCTATATTATAAAACCGAAAACGGTTAAATTCCTTTTCTATGCAGAAGTTCAACAGAAGAATGTATACCTACGTTGTTTACTTGTTCTATATTTGAACAAGCTTTCTCTTGTTCGTAAAAGGGTTATTAATCAATATAATATATTATTGATCGATAAATACACGTCTGTTTGTCGTGGTCCATTTTTAACAACTGTAAATATTTGCAGTAATGATAACATAATATTACATGATCATTATAAGAATTAAAATATATTTTACACTATTCATAATATAGTAGTTTAACAAACTTTGAAGTCGGATTTTTTATAAACGATGGACATACCTAATATAAGACAAAGGGAGGCTTACGGCTTTTCTTCCTCAACTTTATTTAAAATTAGGCAACAATTTTCTCTGAAATGTTTTACAAGGCGCTAGTCAGTCCCAAGACGTGAATTTTTCTTTGTTTTAAATTTTTTTTAAAGTTAACCATTATATTTTTTACGGATAAAAGTTTCAAAATGAAAATGTTAAAAAATTTAAAAATGTCATTTTAATAATATTTTATTAATACTAAACTTATGAGTGATTTATATAGGTACTTACTTTTTGATAAATACATATAAAGTAGTGAGAATATTTAGTTTGCATTGTTTGATTTTAATATAAAATATTTAACGGTAGAAAAAGCTAAAGGTTTATAAATCACTATTTTTAACTAAGTCTTATTGTAAAAATAAAATAGCTAACAAATTATTAAACACGTTCCTTTTTATAAGTTACTAGCGATCCGCCCTGGCTTCACACGGGTGAATTCTGGATCTCGACAACAGCGCCACCTACCGGGTCCAATTGTAAACCATCCAAATTTCATCAAAATCGGTCCAGTCATTTAGAAGGAGTTCAGTGACAAACACACGTACAGAATGTATATAAAGATAATATTTTGTAACGAAAAGCTAGATATAAAATTAAACGGAAAATAGTTACATAAATTGATGAAAATGATATAGAATTACGACGATATGTGAGTTCAGTAGGTAGATTAATTAAATGTGGCTATTTATGCTAGATATAACATTATATAATTATATATTAAATAGAATAGTTAAGAGCAAGTTTACATAGATGATATTATATAGATAGGTAGAAAAAATTTTGGTGTATTTCAACAGCGTAGGTACATAGGCGTGATAAACATGTACCTAATAGTTATTGAATGTACTACACATATAAAAGTAGTTAAGTAGAGTTCAGAATGAAATGGACCAAAAAGGGCACAAAAACTGCTTTACGATATTTGAAATTCAATAGTTAATTATAATATTAATATTACTTAAAATCTCAAAGCGCTTCAGGTATACGAGTAATGTTTATAATTTATTTAACTTTCAAATATAGAAAAAAAAACATTGTTTAAACCTATTCGTTGATGATGATTGATATCGAACAACTTTTCTCATTTAATAGTAATAAATTTATAACCAATAATTGTTGGTGCCTTAGGTTATTTCAAACATAGTAAACATTGAATAACAATGATTTCCTTACTTTCATCTAAACTTTTTCATAATACGGATAACATGGAATGCGATTAAGCTATACTACAACTAATGGTTATTAAAGAGTACTTGTACAAATTAAAACCTTTCACAAATAAAATCGAATCTCTTTTGTTTATACTATTAAAATAGCAACAAACTATCTAATGACACACACAACACAATGCTTGGTTTCGATGACTGCTAACATAGACCGTTGTAATGAGTCCGAAGTATATGACTATGCAGTGAATTAGTCGTAATTTTCCGATTCCTGCTGCACCAGTTTGAACCGACGCGGACTTTTGACTGCGATCGAGCCGTGGCCGTCCAACGACAGCCGCCCCTTCATTTGTAAGTATCTAAAGTATAAAATATAAGTGAATATTATTATTACATTGCACAACTTAAATAGCAATAACAGGAAGGCACTAATTAAATGTATCAAGGAAATTTACTATACTCTATGTAAAATACGAGCTTGTAATGTGGAACTTGCGCTCATAGCCCCGGTCTTCAGTATGCCATGAATTTCTTATTCCAATGTTATTGACAAAATATATAGGTATCTTTTTATATTAACAAATGGCCAAAAAAGAGCATGTTTTGGTTCGAAGATCTAATACTAGGTAACAACTTGACCCGTTGATCCGTTGTCAAACGTTTATAATCTCGTATTATGTATATACTGCATAATCTATGGTTTATATTTTTTTATTGATATAAATAGAACAAATTGTGTTGGTACATATGTGAATGAGTGTGAATATTGTTAATTAATAAATAATATTTCATAAATAATAATTTGTTATTGAAATAATAATCTATTTGTTTTTTTCTGTCTCAATTTTCATAAAAAAAATCATAACGTACCTTTTTATGAAACGGCAAACAAGTTTTGTAGGGCGCTGTTGCCATTCATCTAAAACCTCTTTTGGCGCTAAGACCTAAATTGAAAGGAAAGTAAAGAAAAATAAGAAATTTACAACTTCTTTTAGGGTCGATTTTTCAACCATCAGATAAAACTTATTCAACTTTTATTTGACAAAATAAACAAATAAAAAATTTCAGTTGTATGAATAAAATTGTTCAATTTATTAACTTTTGTATTCAGTCAGGATATAATTTATTTTATGGATATCTTTTATCCGACGATTGGATAATCAGCCCTTAGTGGGATGAAAAGATTATCAATTTTTAAGACGAATTGCAAAACCAGAGCGAGAACATTTGAAAACCGTACAAAATGTGTCTTATTTTAGTTTTGAAAAAGGCCTAAAATTAAAGATTTATAACTTAAAAACACATGGGGATATTTTTGAGAATACATAATAACGGGTTTTGTCTAGCAGATAGAGACTATTATGCAAACCACGTTTATTGATTGAAATTAGTATATCCAAAATTTGCCGCAAGCTCTCGGACCAGGACGACCTTTGAGGGTAGCAAAGCTAAATTCATAATGTGGTCGGATAGTTAGAAAATATACAGACAATTACATCGACGGTGTAAAAAGGTATACAAAGTTCTCTAAATGCGAATTTCACTTGTACATGGTGCTACTTGTATATGGTGCTACTTGTATATGCTGCTACTTGTACATGGTGTTAACAGTTGAGATATGCTCAGGTAACTAAGAAATGATAATATTCTCATTCAAATATGCCTCAGACTGATGACGGGCAGTGGCTTTTTCATTAAGAGCGTATCGCCACTGCATTGCCTGGCGTGAAACACTCTGCGCTGCGCTCGCCTGTATAGAATAAAATTATTAACAACTTCGAAATTTAATGTAAAACCTACTTAATTTTGTAAAAATAAAAAATACATCTACTCCATTTTCTGACCTATCTCCATTTAACACAATAATTAAACAATGTAAAAATATGAAATCCTGTTAATTACTAATATTGTTTTATGGCGTTTGATCTATCTATATTGAAGGTACTTTTGTAACGATGTACTATATACGTATTAGCTTTTATTGCATCATACTTATTAGTTTTGTCAAGAATTACAGGCGACATAAGATCTTCAACATATGACATACCTGATCACCTTTAAGCCGATCGAGCAGTGTGACGCATACGACGGCTGCCTTGATGCCGGCATGATGGGTGAGAGCAGCAAATGCCAGTGATTCCATCTCAATGTTTACGACACCCGCCTTGTATATGCTCTCCAAGTACTCCATTTTTTCTGTTTCAGTGAAATCACAGAAAGCACCGTCGAGGCGCCCTTGTCCTATAAAAAGACAATTATATGTATTAGAAAAATTTAAGTAATTTAAAGTAATTTAAAACACACCTTTTTATCCAAAATATGAATATGTGATATATCAGTCAGTAAGATGCATCATGTGCAGGTGAGGCTGGCAGTAGGAGAAAAGAAAATTATAAATAAAAAAAAGTTAATTCACTAGTTATAGAGCGCACCATCCAATAAGCTTGAAAACATAGTTGACTGAGGGCTCTAAACTTTGCTCTCAGCAAAGTTTTCACGCCTTTTATTAAAGTTATAAACAATAAAAATTAAGTCAATAAGAACCTTCATAAAAGTCGTAAGTGCACATGGTCTTTCCGGTGATGGTGTCGTAAGGGTCTTCGGGGTCGGCGAGCGCCTTCAACTCGCGCACCAACCGTCGGTCCAACTTGGCTGGCCGCTGAATTGTCTTGCCAAGAACCGTCTGTAAGCATGTACATATATTACACAAATTACTTGGAATTTATACATGGTTGCAAAAAATCTACTCTAGGAGACCAGCAATAAAATGGTTATCGCTGGTTGATTAAGATTAATTATATCAATTAGATCAAGAGAGCAATTTTCACTTGTCACTGAGATTAAGCACGTGCCCATTTAATACGTGCATAAAACCTAACACCTAACCTCGATTAAGACTAAGATAGAATGCCTCGTTAGCAGTAAAAAGGGTCTCCAGTTCTCTCCATTTACACTACGAAACACAGCAGCATTCTGTGAGAGAGTGGTTCTTTCCCGGTCGAGCCGATCAATTCGTGCTGCAAGCATAAAATAGTGGCTTTACCACATTAATGTCACGAAATGTAAATAGATCTGTAAAAATAATGGGCTACTCAAAAAAACTGCTAAAAATGCTTATGAAAAAAGTATACAATTCAACACTATCAAAACATTGGTCTCCCTTACTAAGTGGCTTAGCTGATCCATTGGGCATTTTTTATCATACTGCGGATATTTTCTTACAGATTTTATTACGAAGCGGAACCCCGACCAACCCTCTCCATTGCTCACTCAACGTAGTGATTTTTATATATATATATATATATATATATATATATATATATACAATATATATATATATATAGATATATATATATATATATATATATATATATATACACAATAATATATATACATATAGATATATATATATATATATATACAATAATATATATATATATATATATATATATATATATATATATATATATATATATATATATATATATATATATACACAATAATATATATACATATAGATATATATATATATATATATATATATAACGGTTTTTTAAGAAATATATATATATTTCTTAAAAAAAACGTTACCCCCACACTAGGAATTTTGTATCGTGGGGGCAATTTACATACATAAATTTCACAAGGACAAACATCCAGGCCCGGAACAATTATTTGTAGGCCATACAAATACTTGTTCCGTGCGGGACCACGAACCCGCGGCCCTCATTGCTATGCGCCACGGAGCCGTATTTATATACCTTTTGTCTACGGTTGGCGGTAAAGGACCACTGAGATATATACATACTCATAATATATCGCAATTTAGCCGAGTTCAATTTTTCAGTAAACTTCTTAGTTGAAGCTGTATTTACTGAGTCGGTAATTTTGGCGAGGTATATACGATAAATTATTCATCAACAACTTCGAAAGTAGTAGGTATTCGGATTTGTACATACATAGGCGAAACATGGTCGTAACTCTTTAGGAATGGCCATGATGTAGGTAGTAGGACAGTAGTACATCAGTGCTAAGTACTTCCAGCGACTGTCATAATGATTATCGTGGGCAAATCGAAAGTGAGTAATGTATTTACGTATTCACCATTGATGTCGATACCGTATCATTTCCAGTTCATTCGCTAGAAACGTTCTTACGGTGCAGCGGTGAAGACGTTCAGAGTACTAGGTCGTAGGACTCTCTTTTCTGTCTAGGAGTCAGTGTGGGTTGGTACCATACGGACTCCTAGACTAAACTCCTAAACTAAACGTGGTAGAGCCATGCTGCAGCTATTATTAATTGTATAATTGTAGCACGAATGGGTCGGCTCGACTGGGGAAGGACCAGGCTCTCACAGAATACCAGCGTAAAATAGCAACTTAATGCTGTTGTGTTTCGTAATGCTGGTGAGTGTAGAGAACCGGAGACCTTTTTTACTGGAAACGAGGCATTCCATCTTAGTCCTCAGGGGTGACAACGCATCTGCATTTTGTATCTTAATTGAGGATAAATGTAGATGTATATGGGCCACAGTACCCACTTACCATCGGGTGGACTGTGTGCTCGTTTGTCACTCTATGCTATAAAAAAAGCTGCAGGTGTCAATGGGCTGCGGTAGCCACTTACCATCAGGTGGACTGCAAGTTCGTTTGTCACTTCAGTCTGGTTCTATACTCCGATGGACATTATAATCTCTCCGTACAATGAAATAGGTACCAAAACACACTTAAAAAGTTACGTCCTTGCTCGTAAAATCGACATCAATTTAAGAAATGCTTAAGGTTTTCTCTCATTTTATTAAACAAAAATATAAAAAAAGAAAAGATATTTTACGTTTTCCTTTTGAAATTTTAGCGAAAAATATAATAAGATAATTAATAAATCCATTATACTAAAGTTGGAAAAATTTACTTTGCCAATATGTAATATGCCGCTAAGCTTAGCGGTCAGCCACCGTAGAGTCTACTACACCTGAAGATGCCTCGTGTAGAGGCGAAACACGTGTCGTATTGTAGTCGGTGGTGTGTCTTTCCTAGTGTAGTGGTGGTGAGAGTAGTGGTGTTGGGATTAGGTGACGGGATAGTGCACTCAATTGAGGGAGGCGGAAGGTGTTTTATTGAGCGGATATTGGCAAGGTAAATTTTTCCAACTTTAGACGAATATAATATCACTTTTAAATATAATTGTATTTAATATAATACAGTATTAGATGTAGTTGCAAAGAGCATCATCAGACAGAAGCATCGTACAGAGAAAATTTATTCAGGGATAAACATTCACATTATAAGGCCACTATTTATGTGTCAAAGATACTCAGCAGTGTTTTGGGGGACTCTGTATTTATTAACTGGGAATCTGAATCCTCTCTTCCCCTGAAGGTCTCCGGACGGAATTCGGAAAAACACCGGCTGTGACCAAGATCAAACTGTAAAATAATAAAAATAAAATAGTAATTTAATGTCATACACCTACCAATTCTAATGCATTTTTCATCGCCCCGTCAACAGCTTCTTCAGAAATGACGACCGTTCCTCCCTCGTAGCCGATTCCACCGCAAGTTCCGATCCGGAAGAACACTGGGTCACGCACCTTTGCATGATACATCAACTTGATCACTTCATGCAGTAAAATCCCTACTGAAGGAATACCCATACCGTGCTGAAAATAAAATCCACATTTTATTTATGTAAAAATAAAGTAGAATAATTAATTTTGCATTAAATGTGTGAAAAATATTTTTTCTAAATTTGGGATGTGTAAGCTGGATTTAGAAAGGGAATGGGATGTCGGATCAAGTCTTTTCCATACGCATGATCGCAGGGAAGTTATTGGCCAAAAACAGAAAGTTTTTTGTGCATTTATAGACTTGGAAAAGGCTTATGACAGAGTGGACAGGAATGTGTTATGGCAAACACTGAATTCATTTGGGTTGAGCGCTGGGTTGTTACAGGCATTAAGGTATCTTTATAGGCACTCTAGTGTTTGGGTCAGGATCAACGGGGCCTACGCAGACTCGTTTGGCATCCATAAAGGTGTCAGACGGGGCTGTGTAGCTTTCCCGTGGCTGTTGAACCTATTTATGGACAGTTGTTTGGAAACTTTGAAAGTTGAAGAATGTGGGTTAACTCACCCAAGTTAACCGTGAAATGCCTTTGTACGCCGATGATCAAGTCATATTTGCGTCGTCGGCGACCGAGTTGCAAATGATGGTTACATTAATGTACAGGTCATTAAAAGAAAGGGGAATGAAAGTGAACGCAATTAAGACGAAAGTGATGGTTTTTGAAAGAGAAAAAAGTAAAACGATATGTGAGATAAGAATAGAAGAGTAGTTGGTTTAGCAAGTGGATGAGTTTGTGTATTTGGGATGTGTATTTAGCTGGGATGGTAGATATGATAAGGATAAAGAACGACGAGTGAACGCAGGAAATAGAATAAATGGGGCTCTACACTCTATTGTGGGAAGTCAGAATGTGTCAAGAAAGGCACGTATGGCAATTCTCAATGCTGTGTTAGTGAAAGTTGGGTGTGGCAGAAGAAGCACGAGAGTAGAATAAATGCTGTAGAAATGCGGTCATTAACGAGTATGTTAGGGATGAATCTGAATGACAGGTTGAGAAATTGTGTGATAAGAGAAAAGTGTGGTTTGCAAGATGATGTTGTGACCAGAATTAAGAAAGGAATGCTTCCGTGGTTTGGTCATGTAGAAAGAATGAACGAGGAAAGAGTGACGAAGCAAATTTATAATGCAGATGTGAACGTCAGAGGAAGGGAGGAGGCGATAGAGATGTGTCAGAATCGTGCCAAACGGAAGTCCGTAGACTCTGCCTACCCCTCTGCGTGACAAGCGTGATTGTTTATGTATTATATATATGTATTTAGAAAGTACAATAGGCGGTCTTATCGCTCTGGAAGCGATTTATTCCAGACAACTTTTTCATGACGAATAGGGGAGGTGTACATAAATTAGGCAATTAAATTTTTGAAGGAAAAAGTGACTGAGTACGACGAATATATAAAGGCAAGTTTCTATTCCGTTAAGTTCTATTATCTCTACTCTATTATACATACGTACATATTAAAAATGAAAATAAAAGATTAGAAACATTTTCATTTTCGATGAAAAAGTTTCGACCCCACTACATTGTTAGAATTATAGGATAAAGGTACATTGGAAAAGTTACACATTGGGACCTGTAACCTAACAGACTATAAATATTTAAATAATGGAATATATTAAAATATTTATTAACGTTCAAAGTAATCCCAACAGTATCATACAAAAAAAATATTTCTAATAATTTCTGCTGAATTTAAAATAATTATTTTGTGTACTGAATATTTTCCGTTTTTTTTTTTGTTGACGTACTTTATTTAAATGCAGTCACGAAGCAGATAAATCATATTTATCAACCATCACAAGATCACAACCTGGTGATATAACGTATAATTTGTCCATTTGTCTCAATTGAAGATACGTCGCATCGAGATGCGCTAACGAGCGCTCCAATTTATATGAATAAAGTCGTCTCATTCAGGCAGGTCTTAAATTAATACTACTATTATAGTCATAACTAGCGAGCCGTCCCGTCTTCGCCTGGGTAGCATCTAATAATGTGACGTCATTAAGACTTTTTTTAAATAATCATCAATGACCATTTATTTTATCAGTTTTTCGATTTCACAAAAACAAATACTCCAAGTTTTTCGGATGAAATATAGCCTAGATGACGCCTGGCATTGCTCTCTGTCTGTTAATGAAGTTTCATCGCAATCCGTTAGGACATTCCGAAGATTAGCCCGGACAGACGGACAGACAGACAGACAAAAATTTTAAATTTTTTCATTATCATATGAGCATTATGAGTCGTGCACTTTTGCATTTTCCAAACTTTTTAAATTGAAGTTTGACATAAAATTATCGGAAAATTGGAAGTATAGTAATAAGGTTATTAGTGAAAACTTGTGTGTATTTAAACTACTTTAAAAATTTAGGTATAATCATCGGTAGCGAAGCCTCCGTAGAAGCCGAGAAGCCAGGCTTGCCCTATCAAACTGCTCAATCAATAATATCAACTAATAAAATAACTCGTAAACTGTTTCAAACTATTTCAAATTTCGCGCGCTCCTCTGTTATACAATATTTACAGGTCGTGACCTAGAACGTCAACACGCGGCAAAACTGTGCGATACTGCTGTCGATTAGTCGTCTCTCTCGCACGCGTGGGCTTTTACCGGGCTTCCGAAAGACGATCGCTCCCTTTCTAACCTGTGGCAAAATGTTCTATAATGAAATATAACCACGATTATTTATATAGCAATTAATATGGAACGCAGAAGCCAGGCTTTTAGTGTGAAGTTAGTCGAGAGTGGGGGCGTCGGGCGATACATTTGCAGTGCACTTCACATTTCAATGTTTACTGTGTGTGTTTACTTTAGCGAATGAAACTCGCAATATTGAGTTGAAAATTTATACTTTTTAAAGATTTTTAGTGAACATGGAGAATAATAGTGTTCCTTGTGATGAATTGAAGTGTGTTAAAGTGCTAATCGGCGAGGAAAAGGTAAAACTTTAAACTTTGTTGAGAAAAACAGCTCATATCCACGCCGAAACCAACGCCTGATCTGTGTATTTTGATCACATTTATGAAAACACATTGCAAAATAACTCTGCTCCTCGTTTGAGACGCAATGTGCGCTGTGCTCAGACAGAATACAAACAACTTTTGTTGAAATAATTGATAACATATCTTCAGAAATTAATGGCCGATATTCTGAAATTTACAAATTAAAATTTTACAATTGTTCAACAACAAACTATTCGAAAATATCGTTCAGATTTTCCTTTAGAGGCATTAGATTCATTATTTGAAAATTACGCAAACCATTTTGATAAACAAACATTGAAAACCAATTGATTTCATTGTATTCTCCTGAAAAGACCGCAATGTTTTCGAACTCATTGACTTTATAAACGAAAATACTCTTGAAGAGGCCTTTCCCCAGCCTTTAAAGTTAGCTTATCTTGTCGTAACTATTCCAGTCACAAGTTCCTCCGGAATGTGCTTTCTCATCTCTGAAGCGCATCCATACGTATTTGAGAAATACACAAGGTCAAGAGCGTCTTTCAGACTTATCAATTATCGCAATTGAAAAACAGTTATTGGTACAATTAAAACGTTCACCAACATTTTAGACGATTCGACGAAGAGAGACGATTCGATTTAGAATATAATTTTTTTTAATTTGGTACATAGTTTGTTTGTACTTTGTTCATGCTTTTCTTTTGTTCATGTATTGTATTGTATGTAAATATCTTTTTTTTTCGCTCAAGCAAACCCAAACGGCTTTTTTCAAAGCCCCCGAAGGTATGCAATTGCTGATATGTCATACAATCTATCTAGCAGTAGTATGCCCTCTGTGTGCTTTGTTAAACACGTTCTCGACAGCACTGAATATGAAACTGAAGAGTGGAGACAGATCAAGATTGGTGTATTTTTATAAAACTGCTAAAAACAACAAAACCATATCTTGGGCTTGCCCTAGTTTGGAGCCGTAGCTTCGCCACTGATAATCATGTTATACGTAATTTTCTTTATGCGCTTTTTTATAAAATAAGTGTGATAAACGAGCACACAGTCCACCTGATGGTAAGTGGTTGCTGTGGCTCAGACATCTACATCTATCTTCGTTTGCGAATTTAAATGCAGATAGATGCGTTGTCAGCCGTGAGGACTAAAGCCTCTTTTCCAGTAAAAGGGTCTCCGGTTCTCTACACTCACCATACGAAACACAGCAGCATTAAGCTGCTATTTTATTTAATATAGCTGCAGCTTGGCTCTACCACGTAAAAAAGTTTGGAAAATCCAAAAGTTAAGACATGCACAATTGGATTTACCAATAGTTTTATACTGCCTGCGCGCACTACCTACTCATTCCCTCTCGGTTCTCGGTCATTCGTGAAGCGCGGGAATCGAGGAAAGGACTGTTTGATATGAATTGGTTTATTGTGGTTTATTTTGATTTTTTAAATTTAATAATTGACGATTTTTCGCCCCCCTTTGAATGCCGCCCGGGGCATGTGCCCTACCTATCTAGGTACATTTTACATCCCTTACATTATTAATAATGTAAGGGATGTAAAAGATTGTGTAATAATGTAAAAAAGATTGCCGCATAAAAACTTATCATTGCGTTTTATTGCGTTATTTCGTAATTATCTGCCTAAAATGTTCAATGTTTTTTTTATAACTTTCACAAAGGCTTATTTCGTTTGTAATCAAAAACATATATCGTACACCGTTCATTTAAGTGACCATTACCGTTCCGTACCGTACCATAAGATTTATAAATAAATAAGTCGGTACCTTACATTTTTAAACGTCGAATGAGAGCTTTGAAAAACGCGATATACGCGTCTCTTTAGGTCTCTATAGACAAGGGTTGAAGAATGGTGACCCTCCTTATAGGTAGGGTACGTTATATCCTCAAAAAATGCTTAAAACGTTTAGGTTTTCAAATTACTATGAAGTTTTGAAGTCTGCAGTCCGCGACCATCTTTTAGATCACCCATATACCCACATATTCGGAAGCATATAAATTAAAATTAGTGGCTTTATTGAGTTCATAAAATTGCTCATTTTTTAAATTTATGTATGTATTGAATGAAAAGGGGAAAGCAGATCAGAGGACAAATAAAAATAGATAGATTGCAAGGGTACTTGCTTATAGAAGATTTTAGTTCGTTCATCGTAATACCTCGTATATAGTAAGCAAGTGGTAAAATTAAACATTTTGTACAACCGACTTCAATATAAATAAAATGAGAACATCATCAATGTAGTCGAAGTCAATTAAATACGCATTATTACGTATACCTCAAAAACTACATGAGAAGCACCACATCAAAATCGGTTCATCTATAAAAAAGTTCTGAGGTAACACACATAAAAAATACAGTCGAATTGAGAACCTCCTCCTTTTTTTGAAGTCGATTAAAAATATCCTATGACATGGAATTTATTTTTACAATGTTACATAATATATGTACTTACACTTATAGATAGCACTGGCCCAACTTTATACATGGAGTATCGGTATGAAAACTGACTGATGTCCTGTAACGTGGTGCCACATGGCAGTTTGTGACCGATTTCCGCCATAATCGTGTAGGCGAACTGCTCCATGCGCTTCGGTGTGCCGCCCATGCACACGAACTAAACAAAAAATAAAGGTTATATACGTAATGAACTACTCTGCAGAAACACACTAATTAGTATTAGTTAGAACTACATAAAAGTAAAGTAACAGCTAAAGAGGTTATCGCACTGTGTTAGCATACTCCACAAGTCCTCAAAATATTTTTAATTTCCCAGATATGCAGGTTCCGCCGAGTGCGTGCAAGTAGCACTTTTTTTTTAAAACACTAGGATTTTCCCCCGTATCGTTGTCAGTATACATACATAAATTTCACAAGGACAAACATCCAGACCCGGAACAATTATTATTTGTAGGCCATAGGAGAATAGGAGAATTTCTTGACAGAAGACCCCATTAACTGATTTTAAACCTGTCTCGGAATTCAAACCAGTGTGTACCAACCAACCAAAACCAACGAGGTAGTCATGCACCTACGCGCGCACTATACGCGGAGAGTAGGCCTATATTTGCCCCTCTCCTATAAAAAATATTATGATATATTATTTTATTGTAATAAATATTGTATATTATTATGTTGTATAAATAAAAAGATTTATAATATTAAGTGTATAACAATAAAATTTTATTCAATTTTATCGATAACGGTAAAATAATATATTTCGCTTACTTTGACATCACCGAACATTTCGACGAGGTCGTGCGAGCCGCTGCCGAGAGCCAGGTGATATAGAATATCTTGGTCCATAAGCTCGATGTTCGGGTTGCGCAGCCGTACGGTGCCATCTGGATATCTGACCAAGAAGATATTATTTTAAAATAATAGCCAATAACACCGACGACGGGAGGAGTGAACAAGAGGGTGCACTTGCATCCCTCTTTCGTGAAGAAAATACACAGGAAAAATTAAGAAATATTATTATTTTTTAGTTTTACGTCTTTTCCTGAGTAAAGAAAGACACGTTCAAGAGATGCATAATTCCATTATCATCATCATCATCATCACCATTACAGCCCATAACAAGTCACTGCGGCCTTTGTGCCTTATGGAATACCACAAAGCAAGGGTGCCTTGTCATTGGTCCTTTTGACGTACGGGATATCACTAGAATATTGTCTAATGAGTCTTTTGAATGTTCAGGTTGTTATACTTAGGTGTGGTTTCAATTATTGTATTCCAGAGACGTTTAATACGTGCCGTTAGTGGTGGCGTAAGAATACCCACTACCCTATATCTTCCCGTGGGTGTCGTAAGAGGCGAGCGAGGGAAACCGAAACAAGAGATGAGCAGCAACATCTTCCTGATTATAACTTAAAATTATTAAAAACTGCGGTTGCCCACCCGCCTGCTAAGCGTGACAACTATTACAAAATACCCCCATGATGAAATCAATTGGGGGGCCTATGTTCAGCAGTTGACTATTATAGGCTGTAATGGATGGATGAAATAAAAATTTGCCGTGTGATGGCGTCGTAAATCCACCACCCTAATTCGTCCCGTAGGTGTCGTAAAGGCTACTATGGAATATGCCAGAGAAGCGACGTTTGCAACCACAGATTTTTTTTATTATTATTAAGTAGTTACAAGGAAGATGCTGCTGCCCATCTCCTGTTAATTTCGCTCAGTCGGCTTACAATAATATATACTAACGTTATACCACATACAGTCCCATGGATGTATGAGGCGACCAAGTCTAACTAGGATATGGGCGGCAGGCAGCAGAGTCTTTCTAATAACTACTAAAAATAAAAAACTGCGATTGCCAACCCGCCTGCCGACCATAGCAACTATGGCAAATATCCCTTTAATAATGCAATATAAAGGGGAGACGTATTTTCAGCGGTGGACTTTTGATAGGCGGTAACGGTACTAATGACCATAATTTGCAGTTACTGACTGAAGGCAACTGCTCCTTGTGTAGTAAGTATAATGATTTATGCTACACAAGCTATGTTAATGTTTCAGATATAGCTACGATAAGGATAAAATCGATCATAGCGATAATAATATTCTATTACTTACCGCTTACGGCATTTAAATTACAATAAGCGGTTAAAACACATAAAGCAATATTTATGTTGTGAAAATATTTTTATAACTTCTTCTTGTCCTACATTAGTTCGTAAAAATCTACTACCGAGCATAGGCTCTACCAATGTAGAGAGTATTTGCATTAATCCTCCCGCACTTTTGACGCTGCTTCACATTAGTCTATGTATTTTAAGGCGTAAACGAGATGGTTATAGCGCCATCCATCGGAAGACATGAAATCTTTGTGTCATTTTCCCATAGTCATCTTTTATTACACCAAAGGGTCGGAATGTGGTGATGGACTTTCTTACGCCGCTACAGCACGGCCAATTTTTAAGACGCTTGTGTCAAAAAAGTACAGTAAGAAACTATAGTAATTTTACTCAAATTTTATTATGGAATAAAAGTAGTATACATACAGCATATACAGCAATATTTTAATTACTAGAAAGTTTTTAAGGACTTATAAAGTACCGTTTATCTATCACTATATCATGTGAGATCAAAAATTTATTTTAATTAAATAATCGCTTATATTTTATTCGAAAGATTCGACTAAAATGGACATACATAGTTCAAAATATCTGTATTTTTTACTAGATTGTCATTGCAATAAACGTTTAACTACAACCACTAACCATTCCACTTATTGTCAGTGAAATTCATCCAAATGCATAGAAAATTTTGATAGTTCTATTATATTCTACTTATTTCACTTCATATTCCCTTAACACTGAAAATCCACACTGAATATTCCCTTAAAATTTTGTGGTAATAAAAAATTGCATAATACTCTCTTGTAGTAGGACAAAATAGCACAAAGGCCGTGATTTTTCTGCGACTAAGTATATGTTTTTTATTGTTTCGTTTTTCAAGTTCTTGGCAGTATGTCTATTTATGGATATAAAATTTTGGATAATTAAATAATGGGCCTCTTGATCGGACTTAGTAGGAAGCGAGATATGGCAACCAATGGAATATTTAATAATTACCTTGTCCCTTTGTTCGGTGGAAAGTTTTAATTTGCTGTACTTTTTATTTTATATAAAAGTAATAAATACAAGTAGATACTAAGTATTTTATAGAAAAAATTAAGGATCGGTGATCACCTACTAGGGAAAATGCACACTGAGTCTAGAAGTAGGTACGTGTACGCATAAATACTGGTTCCAAAATTCAGGTCCAGGTGCGTTTTCTTATCTACCGAATTAAAATCAAGTCCATCGATTAATTAGGAGTATTTTCGGTTAAATTAATATTGACGTCTAAATAGACACAAGTAAATACTTAATATTTAATCTTATTGAAAACATCCCTTCATGTTTTGCGGACTTAGGTTTGTGTGCTAATTATTCATTCATTCATTCATTACAGGC
This sequence comes from Parnassius orleans, assembly GCA_029286625.1. Classification (NCBI taxonomy): domain Eukaryota; kingdom Metazoa; phylum Arthropoda; class Insecta; order Lepidoptera; family Papilionidae; genus Parnassius; species Parnassius orleans. Next base: position 2,539,089 of record JAGSMP010000054.1, on the reverse strand, counting down.
AATCAAAAGTTCACAAGTGGACTTGTGGAGAGGCTATTAAAATGATAGGTAATGCTAACCGATTATAGAAAGAAAAAAGATTAAGTTCGTAGGTATATGTAGAAAAAAGCTAAAGTATTTAGAATTTTCCAGTTCATTTCATTACAGAATCGACTCTACATGATATATTTACTTCATTGTGTTACGAATAAAACTAACTTAATAGATTTTATCACGTTTAATTTTGGCATCTGTGGTTTGCGTAGATCGGACCAAATATAAATATTATATATTATATGATATAAATGCTGCAGGTAGCCCAGGTTAACTATGATTACAGGACATCAAACACCTCAGCCCCCTGCGACAATGAGTACTGTAAAGCGTTTCAAAACGTTGGGATTTAAAAAGGTTCAAATTAAATTAAAGTTAGCTTTGTTCAATGTGTGTTATTCGCGTCAATTTAAGAAATTATTATAATTGTGTTTTTTTTTACTTTACATTTTTATTAATTTTAACAGACTTAAAATAACAGCGTAGTTTGAATCTGGTTTCATTTCTTATTTGCTACTGCTATAGGGTACCTAGCATTTTACATTGAAGTGATCGCGCTGTTGCAAATGCGTATTAGTACTTATTCCTTGATTTGACGTGAAAGTAATGCGATCCAAGCGATCGGATCACAAGCATGGAGTGCCAATGGCAAACCAAACGTCTGTGCGGCCGTACAGTTATACAGTACGCGTACTGCCATACATACTGACAACGCACTTCTTCCGTATTATATACCGTATATTACGCCTCTCATTTCTAGTTAACAGACTAAATTATTGTTCAATACTGATGAAACGATATAAAATTTCTCGGCAAGTTAGTAAGTCGGTGCTAAGGCATAGTGCAAAGAATTAAGGCCCTGACGTCAGAACCCGGGTTTATTTTATTTATTAAAAAATTATTTAATTCATATTTATTTTAACTATAAGTAACGCATATTTCAAATTATTTACGAATTCTTTAATAATAACCTAACTGTGTTAGGATCCACTTCTTCCATTAATGTGCTTCCGTTATCATACATTCTATGGTGGTAACCATATTGTAATTCTCCAGAAATTCGGTCCACCCTCTGCTGACATCCATTTTGATGCTCCAATTGTCCATTATCATTTTCACAATTGCACGGCATTTTTCAACGGCTTGATTTTTACAACAAAAATAGAACTAAAACAAAATACAAAAATAATCGTGAAAATACATATTTATACTTGTAAAAATTGTCTGTAGCTACAAAGTTCATTACTTTGGTTTTGGCTTAAAAATAATAATCAATACTATATTTTATATAAAGTATGTTATATTTACTAATTTATTCGCTTACATTTGACAGAATTACAAAATCATCTATACGAAAAGTAATTAAAATATCAGACCTTTATGTAACTTTTGCACATTTTTTTATGTTCTAGATAGATAATACTTATCACAAAAGAATAAGGCTAGTTAGTTGCGTGTTTATAAGTTTATTAAAGTTTAAAACAAATTTATACACATCCAAGTTGAGATTATTAGTTTTTAATAATCCCAACTTGGATGTTTTCATAGATATGCATTGAAAATGTTTATTTTGCAAACATTCATTGAAGGTCGTGCGTATAAGCTACATTCCCTAAGGCGCTGGAACGATTGTTGCTGAACAAACATAATTATGAAGTTGAAGACTATTCTTGCACCAGTTGACTTTATTAAACTTGATATAATATGTTTACATGTTCTAGTTAGGTATCTTATTTAATTAGATGACACTGAATATGTAAAGCATTCGCCGTAAATTTCACAGTAAGCGAGCAATCCAAGTTCAATCCCCGCAGGCACCGATGTAATTGTTAATTACAATTTTAATTGCTGATAATTTACCATGTGATATAAGGGTAAACATTGTGTTAACTATGTAAAGTCCGCTTACACGCACCAGAGCAGTGGCGGACCAATATTGTTTCGTAACCCTCTCAGAAATGAGAGGAGATCTGTGCACATTAGTGGTACGTATCTAGAGGCTGTAATTTTAACCTTATGTAATTATTTCGTATATCATAATTAAAATTTGATAAACAGAACAATTATACATATTATTCAAACACAACATATTAATATATACTATGAGCACTATTAATAAAAATATTTATAAAAATCTCACCTGACATAAATGCCTTAACGATCACAGAACACAGACCATATAATAAAAAACGAATACTCAAACGAACACAGCAATGCTGCAACTGCAACGTAGAGTCACGACAACGTTTCACAATCAAGCACAATCAAGTAATAACCATTCAACCGAACCCCTACCCGCTGCTCTTTCCGTAGTTTCTTTGTCGCGCTCACGTTACGTAGAACAAGTGTGAATGGAGTAAAATTTTATGTTGATCATGACTTAAGTTCATTATTAAACAGAACTACTCGTAAGAGATGAAGATAACGTAAATAAGTATTTAACGGTCGTTTAAATTTCTCACAAACACAATCACTATTGCGATTGCGTTTCTTTTGCGATTTTATTATTGTAGTCGTTTGATAAAAATCTTGATGGTTGTTATTCAACACACCTTGACCTTAACAATTGATAAAATGAAGTATTTGTAAATAATTTCGATAGAGAATAAATTTTAGATTATTCTTTTATTAGTAAATCGAAATAATTTTTTTCTGTTTTAGCGCTGCGTACATTTCAAGTAATACCAAAACCATGCTCGACTTCTAGACACGCACTCACGTATCTACCCCATCTCTTTTATTTATTTCTTTAACAACCCTTAAAAGTTTACTGCTGGACCCATATATTCCCCTAAAACCATGTTACAAAAGTTGAGTATGATATTGGCTTATTTTTGCGTCACATGAAATGTTCGCAGTGCTAAGTCTTTATTTCTGTATTGATCTAAAGTTTCATACAATACCAGTTTGTATTTAAATTGACATGCACTGTGATTGGAGTAATGTGACGTATTTGTGTTTGTTTTTGCGTGATCATAATATGATAGTACTTTATCTTTTTAGTAAACATAAATGATGATCACATCATTTATATTTACTAAAAAGATAAAGTACTATCATGATAAAACATATTCATATGTACCTCCATCCACGTTCGACCTTCGTTACTTCTTACTCTTGCCATATGGTGTTTTTAATAAAGGTTGGATAAATAAATAAATATCCGATGTCCAAAGCTTAATAAAAACTATAAGCAAAGTAACTTCCATCTTAGAACTTTGGAACTTAAGAATCTGTTTGTATAATTAATATATCGTTAGCATTACCATTACCGCCTATAAAAAGTTCAGTGCCGAACATAGGCCTCCCTCATTATATATTCATAATAAGGATATTTGCTATAGTGGCCACGCTTGGCAAGCGGGTTGGCAACCGCAGTTTTTTATTTTTATTCAGCTGTTATCAGGAAGACGCTGCTGCCTATCTCTTGATTCGCCTCTTACGACACCTACGGGATGACATGGGGTAGTGGATATTCGTACACCGCCACGTCCCGGTATTGCTCATTCGTAGCGTTTTATTCAGTCGTAAAGGTACCTAGAGATTTAGAGTTTAGTACAACACAAAAATATCTGTAAAACATAAATCCATTAACTTTATAAACTTACATTAGATACTGTGGCTACGTTTAATTATTAATAGTCTAGCTGTCTAGCTCTTAAATATCAGATTGTACCAAAATAAGCACTTAAATTCCGTAGGGAAATCGCCATAACAGATAAGAACTTCCTACTAAACATTTCAAATTTCTATCGCACAAAAACAAAAATACCTCTCCATTCTGTAGACTTTGACTTGCTTAGGTAGGGTCTGTGGGCTGCGCAAAAAACAGTAGAGTACCTCCGCTACCCGCAGCTTATGCTGAGCGTAAACCATTGTGTTGCGTCATATTACAACACAACTTATGAATGTTACTATGCTCTTTTCGTTATCAGTAAAATTTGGGTTCGCTGGTAACGAACAAAATAAATATTAAATGAAACTTTTACGGATTTTATCGCGTTTAATTTAACTTTTTAATTTCCGACGTGATATGGTCACGGGCGGACCACGTGTGCTGTAAAGCACCTGAAACGTCGGAAATTAAAAAGTTAAATTAAACGCGATAAAATCCGTAAAATTAGTTTCATTTAATGTGTAGTGTTCGCGTAAATATAAGAAATCATTAAAATAAATATTTTGGAAATATGAAATGTATTAAATTTATATTATAATTTATCATACGACTATCTTAAATAAAATCTTTAAAAAAAAAAAAAAATATGCGCAAAGTCCCAAATATGTACTTACATCAAAAGATCTTTTCTACTACAAATTTGCAGGTATACTTAAATTTCTCTCCTGACGTTTGTATACTCAGAAGAGAAATTTAAGTAAACCTTTGCTATCCATCATGCTTTATTTATATATTCAACTTATATATATATAAAACATGAATCTGGATCTGGATTCTGTGGATCTGGAATCTCACAGAATACCAGTGTGAAGTAGAAGTTTACTTCTGCGTTTCGCTTGGTGTGTGCATGTGGCCGGAGGCCCCCCCTTTAACATGGTAGCGGAGTAAAATAAGACACTACCACAGGAGGGTACCAGCACCTTTGGTGTTTTCGACGCCTTGGCAGTCTTGAAGGTACGGACCTGTCCATCCTATGACTGCGCGTAGACAGCGACGACCACTACGGTCCCGTAGCGGAAATCGACCACATCCAAATGGCTGCAGACTCCGTGCTACACCAAGTCCCATCCGCAGAGATCGTTATCCTCGGTGACTTGCTGACGCCCACCACGCTGAATGGCTTGGTTCCCGTTTAACCGGTCATGCGGGTAGATCTGTTTATAACTTTGCCTTGGCATATAGTCTAACACAACTGGTTACTTCGCCTCCGCAGATCCCACATGTGGAAGATCATGCACCTTCCCTGTTGGACCTTGTGCTCTCTCATCAGGACAAATATCAGGCCTCCGTCGATGCCCCTCTTGGCTCTTCGGACCATTGTCTGATCCGAAGTACGGTACCACTCACGCCCCATCGCGGTTGCGTTCTGCAGGTTGACGCCGTGTTTGGCACTATCTGTCGGCCGATTGGGATAGGATGCGGTCTTTTTTTGCATCCCACTCTTTGCCTCTCGCCGGATGATCCCAACATTGTTGCTGATTCTGTCGCCGATGTGGTGCTTCAGGAATGGAACTTTTTTATTTACTCCATCATCTGGGGTACCTATCGGAGGCAGAACTCACCTATGGTTTGGTCGCTCCTGCAAAATTGCATCACGCTATAAGCAGGAATGCTATCGGGCCTGGGCTGACGCATCGACATCTCGGAATGCAAATACCAGCGCTCTTATAAAGAAGTATAATTCCGCCTCCAGGTCCTTTAAAAATGTCATTGGCAAGGCGAAGTCAGAGCACATCAGCAAATTGGCCAGAAACTAGTTCGACTTCCTTCGGTAACACATGCATTCTGGTAACTCACCAAGGCTGTCCAAGGGAACTTCTGTCAGCCATCTCTCCCATATCTGCACGAGGAAGACGACTCACTGGCCCATGCCGCAAAGGAGAAAGCTGATCTGCTAGGCTCTCCTTTTGCGTCCAACTCGACTCTTGATGACTGTGTGTTCCCCCACCGACCATCCCTCGGTGTGAGTGCTCCATGAATGATGTGCATTTTCGTGGTCACTTGGAAGAGAAGGCCAAATTGGCCTCTAAAAAGCTAGGCGTGCTCAGCAGAGCGGGACAGTATTAGATGCCGGCACACCGCTTGCAATTTTACAAGGCGCAGGTTCATCCCCACATGGAATACTGTTCAAATCTCTGGGCTGGGGCTCCCCAATGCCAGCTCCTTCCACTTGACCGCATCCATCGCAGAGCAGCTCGAATTGTCGACGACCGAGTTCTTTCCGATCGGCTCGACTCACTGGCGCTGCGAAGAGATGTCGCATCCCTTTGCATTTTTTATCGTATTTACCACGGGGAGTGTTCTGAGGAATTTTTCCATCCAAATTTCGTCAACACACATCGCCACAAAACTTATGTAACCATCCACATCATCTGGATGCTTGGTGGTCCACTACTGTACGATTTACTAGAAGTTTTCTTCCTCGCACGACTACTTTGTGGAATCGCTCACCACCGGCGATTTTTCCGTACCGATATGGCTTAGTGATCTTCAAGAAAAGAGCTTACTCCTTATTAAAAGGCCGGCAACGTACCTGCAATTCCATTGGTGTTGCAGTTGTTCATGGGCGGCGGTCGACACTTTCCATTAGGTGAGCCGCATGCTCGTTTGCCGCCTCTGCTATAAAAAAAAAATTCTCTCACCATCGGAGACTACTCGTTATAGAGTCGACAAAGATGCACCGAACGTTCTTAACTGTATATCGCTTCTCCGTCTTCTAGCATTGCTTGGTACATTATTCAGAGATTAATAGTGTTCTGTGTTCAGGAGTGTGACACTATTTTTTTTAATAATCTCAGAGTAAGTTGCGTGCTCTAGGTTCTAATAAACTTTTCCCATCCTTAGGCTACCATTCATATTTTCCATGATAGGTTTCAATTTCTGACACCTTTTCATAATTCACGTTCAATTTTATGATTCCCTCTCAATAATATTAAGTATATAGGTACAAAAGGTATAATATAATATCATTTTTCCGTCTACAGATTCATGTCATTAAATTTTTTAATAAAAATAAATATTTCACAATTTTCTTTTTGTAAACATAAAAATTCATATAGCCAATAAAAAGTATTTCGATGGCTTTTTTTCTCTTCATTCAGTTGATTGAATATAAAGTGAGAAAAACTGATTCGCTTCGAGCGAATTATTAAGAGGGCGTAGCGTAACCTCATTTGTACGGTTCTCAATAGTTCAGCTATTCTGTTCAGCTTAACAGATTTTTTCTTGTATAAACAGGTACAAGGTCTTCCTTTTTTTCTGAAAATTTACTAAAAAAGTCCACACTGTGCTGCCATACCAAGTTTGCGGACTTCTCTTAATCTCGAAATATATTTTATTGTTCAGTCTTGCAGGCTTTTTTACAATATTTTCTAGTATCGCTGTAAACATTTTTAACCATCACTTCAAATTACTTTTAGCATTTTATTTAATGCCAGAGTCGGGATCTTAAAGACTATCAGGGCATCCTGCCCATAGCTACTATAGATTTATTTAAATAAATAATAGTTAATTACTACAAATAATATGCATATTCACATAATATGTTCAAAAGAAATTTGTGGCAAAAGAAAAAACTATAATAATACTATGTACTATAAACTTAAAAGTGACAAATGAATATACTTACTGCCCTTTTGATGGCAAGAGGCTACTTGCAGTGTGTATCCACTTCCAAATAACTTCAGACTCACCTACCTTACCCAGATACTGAGTAAATTCAATAACCGTACCAAAACAAGATTATATAAACAATTTCACTACATACTTTAACGGAGGCATAAAAATACAAAATAAGTAAAATAAAAACCTACATACATCCTCACATGTCCTCGAAATAATTTTTGTAATTTCTCAGACAATGAAGCACGCAGTTCATCAATCAGTACCCACTTAAAATAGCGATTATAATTTAAGTGCGGAATTTCATTGGCGGAAATCGAACTTGGGTAGTCTCAAACTGTAAAATTTGAAACGGGCCTCACTTCCTGAATTACCACAGTTCATAAATGATATTTTGAATTTTGATACTTGGATATATAGTATGATCCTAAAAATTATTTTTTATAGGAGAGTGGGGGGGCAAACGAGCATGCGGTTCACCTGATGTTAAGTGACTACCGCCGCCCATGAACAACTGCAACACCAGGGGAATTGTAGATGCGTTGCCGACCTTTTAAAAAGGACTAGGCTCTTTTTTTGAAGGTCCCTAAGTCGTATCGGTCCGGAAAAATCGCTGGTGGTAATCGGTTCCACAAGGAAGTTGTGCGAGGAAGAAAACATCTTCTAAATCGCACAGTGGTGGACCGCCAATCATCCAGATGGTATGGATGGTATCCCGAGTTTTGTCGCGATGTGCGATGGTGAAATTGAGTGGCTGGAATTAGTCCGAACAATTCCTCAGAGCACTCCCCGTGGTACATGCGATAAAATACGCAAAGAGGTGCAACATCTCTACGCAGTGCTAGTGAGTCAAGCCGATCGGAAAGAACTCGGTCGTTGACGATTCGATCCGCCTGAATGCGGTCAAGTGGAAGGAGCTGGCACTGGGGAGCCCCTGCCCAGAGATGGGAACAGTATTCCATGTGAGGCCGAACCTGCGCCTTGTAAAGTTGCAGGCGATGTGCCGGCATGAAATACTGCCCCACTCTACTGAGCACGCCAAGCTTTTTAGAGGCCAATTTGGCCTTCTCTTCCAAGTGACCACGAAACTGCACGTCACTCGATATGTCTGTGGCGGCGCTGTCGTCGCGCCACAAACGAAAATACATCGAAGACTAAATCGCGCTATCAAAGTTCCGAAGCAAAAACAGTATATATAGAATAGCTCCGAACTACCACTCGGAGCGATGGCCGCTCCCCGGGCAGAACACGTTACCCGGCGGGAGATCTCCCCTTTTCCTTCCACCCGCCACAGTAGTGACTAACCGCCGTGATATGAACACGCAACCAATAACCTTCGGAAAACTACAACTTCAAACCTTCGTCATTATCCTCAAGAACTCCTACCATTCACTCCCAAGAACCGTCTTCTGGAGTCTTCAGCTCCTGCAAGCCAGTCAAACTTGTCTTCATCTCGACTCACCGCAGATTTATAAGGCAGACTTCTGGCACTTGCTCCGGCACATCGTTCTCACCGGCATCACTTGCCAGTGCGTAGTATGGCATGCATTATACACCGGCATATCGTTCGCACTGGCGTCACTTGCCCTTACGCACACAGCATGCATTCCCCACCGGCATTAAGGACGCACCGGCAATCGGACTGCACCATCGACCTCCGGTCTGAGCAGGGCGGTGATGTGGCGGCGCTGTCGTCGCGCCACAAGCGAAATTACATCGAAGCCTAAATCGCGCTATCAAAGTTCCGAAGCAAAAACTGTATATATAGAATAGCTCCGAACTACCACTCGGAGCGATGGCCGCTCCACGGGCAGAACACCTTACCCGGCGGGAGATCTCCCCTTTTCCTTTCTCGGCAACATGTCAACGCCGAGGATTCCAATACTGGCTGAGGCAACAAGGGGAGTGCCTTGAAACTGAGGAGATACGACAAAGGGGTTCCTTTTAGCGGTAAACGCGCAAACTTGTGTCTTCTGGGGATTGAACTGGACTAGATTTAGTCGCCCCCAATCCGAGACTTTGTTCAACAAAATCTCGACTTCAGACACAAGTTTGTTCCGGTACTCGGCGTCGTTTTCCCGAGAAATATTGGCACGGCTGGTGTATAGAGCATCACCAGTGCTGTCATCCGCATAGCAATGAATGTTACCGGTTTGTAACATATCATTGATATGCAGAAGCAACAACGCTGGGATCATCCGGCGAGAAGCAAACCCGCCCCCATGGGTAGGATGCAAAGAAAGACCGCATTCCATCCCAATCCGCCGACCTGTAATGCCAAACACGACGGCAACCTGCAGAACGCAACCGCGAGGAGAGCGTGAGTGGCACCACACTCCGGATCAGACAATGGTCCGAAAAGCCAAGAGAGGCATCGACGGAAACCTGATATCCGTCCGGATGAGAGGTCAGCAGAAGGTCCAACAGGGAAGGTGTATGATCCTCCACATCTGGAATCCGCGTAAGCGAAGTAACCAGTTGTGTCAGACCATATGCCAAGGCAAAGTCATAAACAGATCTCCCCGCATGATCGGTTAAACGTGAACCGAGCCATTCAGCGTGGTGGGCGTTAAAATCGCCAAGTATCACGATCTCTACGGATGGGATCTGTTGTAGCAAGAAATCTGTAGCCATTTGCACGTGGTCGATGAGTCGGTCTGTCTCGGCATTACCGCTATGGGACCTATACAGGCACCCGTAGACGTGGGGATGGTCGTCGCTGTCTACACGCAGTCATATAATGGACAGGTCCGTACCTTCAAGACTGCCGAGGCGTCGAGAACAGATATCCTCTCTGACGTATACGCAAACTCCAGCCCGGGGCACAAAGAAGTGTTCTAATTTGTACCCCGGGTAGGAGAGGTACGAAGTATCAGCCGGAGAGGACACCTGCGTCTCGCTCAAAAAGAGCAAGGCCGGCTTCGCCGTCTCTAGATGTTAATGTAGTGGACGGCGTTAAGGTTCGAGTGAAGTCCCCTGATGTTGCAGAAGTTCACGGATAGCGTGGCAGGGGTCGCCATGGTTTTATTGCTCTGTTTGCCCCGTGCTGTGTTGTGTTAGTATAGAGCGGGATTATATTTTGCCCCCCCCCCTCCCCCCCAGAATACGCGGGGCAGCCTGAGCACCCACGCTCAGGAAGAGGGAAATAATTATATTTGTCTATTTTTGTGAGTATCAAAATCACGACAACAGCAGTGATCTGTGAATTAATTAATGCCTGCTATGAAACTACGAATATGTATACTTTTATATTGAATATTGAGTTATGAGTTATTATACTACTACATAGTACATGATTGACAATAACACCTGGAAATGAGGTGATCGCTACCATGCTGTTTCTAAATGTTTTCATACCAATTTTATAAAATATTATATTGTAAATTATGCTTTTTTTTAAAGTCCCGCTGGGTTTCTTGCTGGTTCTTTTCAGGACAGAGGTTTTTTCCGAACCAGTGGTAAAGCTTAAATGACTTTCAATATGTATTCTTGTAATCTATATTGAACAAAAATGATTCTATTGTATTCTGTTCTAATCGAAATCCCTATCGTTTTTCTAATTTAATTTTATGGTACCTTCTCATAAATGTACTCAAGGTATGGGTTACTACGCAAACAATACGACATAAAATCAATAGTACCGTAACAAAAAGTATCGAACGGCTACAACAACAGCAAGGTCTGCGCCTATTGGAAACCTTGTTCATCTCCTACTCTATCTTCATAATTCTTTTACGCTCCATTCTTTACCATTTTCATTAAAACATATTTAGGTTTATTACTTTTTCTGATTCTAACAACAATATAAAATAACCATAGGCATTATAGAGAGCTTTACCTAAAACTTTCCTTCAATATGTATGCGATTTCAACAATATAATAACATATTGTTTTGTTATATTATAAGTTACTGCAATAGAAATTGTGGTAAGACAAACACGCACTTGTATTAGAATTATATACCGTTATACAAGATCGAGTTGTTATCATGCACGACGAACATCCCGCCTTCTCAGTCAGTTTCTAGACTAATTAAATGGGGTATTTATTTAGACTTCTGGGGTTATTCTATATAATTAATATTTATAACTAGTGACCCGCCCGGCTTCATCTGAGTAGATCCATCTGCAAAAACATACACCTCCGTTGCCTTGTGGCTAGCGAAACTTCTTCGAGCAGAAATGGCAGTTCGTCTCATAATAAAGTTAAAAAAACGTTCGGAGTTTAATGTAGTGGGTAGGTAATTTATTATATATTAAATTATATTATTATTTATTTATTAAATTAATGTGGCGTTATTTAGATATAAAATAATCAAAGAACATTTATTTCAAATTTCTTTCATTTTCTCAAATAAATCTAGCAAGTTTTTCGGATAAAATATAGCCTACATCACTCTCGGAATTGCTTTCTACCTGTTCGTGAAGTTTCATCACAATTGGCTCAGACATTCCGAAGATTAGCCCGTACAGACAGACAGATAGACAACAATTTTAAGTCTACTGTAGAGCAAAAAAAATTAGGCTTTTTTAAAAAAAGGCCAAATTCAAAGAACAAACAAGATTAAATTACATACATACACATAAATAAAATTGAAGTGTTCGTCTGTAAAATCAATATAAGCTAAGGGGATTACCTGCATGTTAATAAGACATGAATAAACATTTTAAACTTTTGTCTGTCTGTCTGTCCTGGCTTTTCTTCGGAATGTATAAAATGATAGCCATGAAACTCTAGGAACAGATAAACAGCACTGCGAGTAGTGATCTTTAAAAAGTTATTTTGTGAACTCAAAAAACTGTAAAAATAAATGTTTTTTTGTGGTTTACTCTTAAACAATAATAGATATAAAAAAAATAAAGACAAACTTTTTTTGGTTTAGAATTTTACACAAAAAAGGACCTAACACTTTTTCTTTGTCTTATGTTTCGTTTATTAACTTTTTTATTTTAACACCTTTTTACGATAAAACTGTATGTTACAAGATAAGTTAAACATATCGTGTGATTATTATTTTAGGCTCATGGTTTAAATATGCTGTGTTTAAATTATAATACCTATGTATATGCATAATATTATGACGTAAGCTCTATTATGAAGAGAAACCGGCTTTTCTCAAAATGTCTACCTTACACTATATGTCATCTCGATAGTTAGACGAGGTTATGGTGACCGACATTATTTCTAATAAAACTGAAGTGACAAGCAAACCTACAGTCCGCCTGATAGTAAGTGGCTGCTGTCAATGGACAGCTGCAGTCAACTTCAAACGAAGAAGGCTACGGAAGCGTTGTCACCTCTGAGGACAAAGATGGAATGCCTTACAGCCTGTAATTGTACTAGCTCCCTATACACTTCAGACCGAAACACAACAGTGCAAGCACTGCTATTTAAAGGTAAAAATAGGTAAGAATATAGTACCTACCCAAAAACTAGCAGTAAAAGTATATAAAGTAACGATAACAAACGAACACACAATCCATATTTTTACCTTTCTTTTTTTCTTTTCTTTCGTTATTGTTTTCTTGGATTTAGCGAAACGGGACCCAAACTTTAGCTTGTTGAAGTAGGTAGGTACTGCTAAAAGATATGGAATATTTTTGTGGAGTTTGAGACACCAATTTTTTTGCAGAATTTCTGGGGACCTAGGTGCTACACCTAAGCTTTTATTAGATCTATTCTAATAAAAGCTTTTTAAGTCTAAAGTAATATAATGATTTTTATTCAATATAGATTATTACACAATTTTATTGAAAGTATTTTTTTTATTTACCACTGGTTCGGTCCTCTGTCCTGGGAAGAACCAGAAACCCAGTTTTTTTTTATTCATTTCATGAGGTACCTTAGCAACAGAGTGGCTTGTCATAATTCACGCTATAGCAGTTCCGAAATGCCTCTCTACATTCACTTCACTCAAATGTTGAATATTAGCTGTAATCATATTTGAAGGCGCACTTGTGTCCGATACACTTTAATTGTTGCGATCACAAATAAACGTCTGGACGCCTTGGACCGTAGTAGTCCCTGTTTTCCGTCACTAGTATAAACAGCTAAATATTGAACGTATTTTTAGATTTTAATCACAAAGTGAAATGCACCGTAAATTCTCCCTCTAATAATAGTGATGCCCATGTCAAATATTGGAATGTACCGGCTGATAAACATAATAGTTAAAAATTTAAGTTAAAGTTACAGCCTATATACGTCCCACTGCTGAGCACAGGCCTCTTCTCATTTCTGAGAGGGATTTAGAGCAAGGAAATGTCCGCCACGCTTTCCCAGAGCGTGTTCGCGAACTTCACATGTCTTCGAAATATTTTTTTTCTTATTTCTCAGACATGCAGGTTTCCTCACGATGTTTTCCTTCACCGCCGAGCACGTGGTAAATCAGCACTTAAAATTGCAATTAACAAGCCGTGGTAGCACAGATGGTTAGCGCTCGCTGTAAATGTTTATAAGTGGTAGAGCCATGCTGCAGCTATATTAGTAGTATAGTAATTTAGTTTACGTGGTAGAGCCATGCTGCTATATTATGTTTGTAGCACAAATAGGTCGGCTTGACCGGGGTAGGATTACGCTCTTACAGAATACCAGCGTAAAATAGCAATTTAATGCTGCTGTGTTTCGCATAGTGAGTGTAGAGAACCGGAGACCCATTTTATTGGAAATGAGGCATTCCATCTAAGTCCTCAGGGGTGACAACGCATCTGCATTTTGAATCTTAATCGAGGATAAATATAGATGTCCATGGGCTTCAGCATCCACTTACCATCAGGTGGACTGTGTGCTCGTTTGTCACCCGTATACTATGAAAACATACATCTTTAAGATTTTTTACTTTTTATGTAGGTACATAAAATACACATTGCCTCAAATGTATATTGTACTTATATTTGTATACGTAAAAATTAAATACTTAGATGTATTGTATAAAACCCCGATTTCAGAAGTTACTATGTAGAAATTATTGTATTAAGTTTTTTTAACCCTTTTCTGTGAACTAAGGCATACCACAAGCTTATGAAAACAACAAGAACATCGTCTAAATAATAACATTAAAAATTCACGCCTCATTTTTCCACCCTTATGTGATGGACATTTTTCACCATATTTATATGGGACTCCCGTGAAATATAACCTATTTAATAAAAAAGAATCATTGAAACCAGTTCACAAATGACGAAGATATTGCGTAGGTAACATAGATAAAAAAACATACAGTCAAATTCAGTAGTATTATTGTACTAGCGACCAGCCTTTCTTCACCTAGATAGGATCTAGTAATGAGGCGTTATTTACATTTAAGACAAACAAAAACCTAAAAACTTCCTTTTTTTGAAAAACCTAAAAATCTTCCTTTTTTTAATAGGTTTTTGTTTTTTGTAGTTTTCGGATAAAATATAGCCTAGATCCCTCCTGGCACTGCTCTCTATCTGTTCGTAGAGTTTCATCACAATCGGTTCAACTATTCCGAACATTAGCCCGAGCAGACAGATAGACATACAGACAAAAATTTAAAAATGCTTAATTATGTCTTAATATCATGCAAATAACGCCCTGAGCTTAATAGAAATTAGTTATTTTAATTGTACCGACAGACACTTCAATTTTATTTATATGCCTTCACATAATCCTTATCGAACCAATCACAGCGTTCATCTTCTAATGTATCACCATAATTTACCATAAATAATTGGTGTCTAATTTCACGTACTACTAAAAGATCAATCAATTTACTTGCATATGCACTGTACAAAACTTTATTATGAAAAATGTACTTGACTAAGTATTCATAATTTGATATGCACTTTTAACTCGAAATCTTTATTACTGAAATGTATATTAAAAGGCCACGCGTTCTTTACGTAAAAGAAAAATTATCAACGTATTTTATCAACAATACAAATGCAAATACTTACTCATCACGGAGTTCATCTTTATCGAAAGACATCGCTGTAAACACTAACGCTATCTACACGCAGAATAAATTAGATAATGTAACAAATTTAAGAAATAAATCGATGGTAAGCAAGGACTAGTGCTTCACGAATATCCAAACTCTACTAAGTACTAAGGTTTTCCGCCCAGCGACGGCAGGGCGCGGACGATGCGCATCAAAAGCTTGCGCAGTAGCTTTGTGAAATCGTGCCATCTTACCAACCTTTACCACAAAATATTCAATACGCAAAATACTTATATCAAGAAATAAAACGAAAGAAAGTGCAGATAAGAAGTGGATTATATAATTATATAATTAGATTAAGCAGTATAACGGACTGCTATTATTATAGGCATGTAATTTCTACTGTGTGATAAATAATTTTCGTGACCTATTTGGAAACCATCGCAACAAAGTTTATTTGTAAATTAATTATTATTTATATTATACCATAACTGTAATTAAAATAATTATCTTATTTAAAAAAAACTTTTATTGACAACGAAAAAATAAGACTCATAATATACTTATTCGAATGTTTTACGCATGAGCACACATATGAATCAAACTTAAATTATTTTGTACAGTCAATATGTAGCAACTTTAGAAACATATCATTTATACCATTATCTGATCACTTGTATAATAAAGAAGCTGTAAATCCAACTATTGCCGCTCAACTTATTTTGAGAGAAATATTAAGAATGCATAATAAGAATAATTATACAGATTTCATGACAAAATTACGTGGCAAGAACTAACTTAAAAACATTTCATATATTAACTGTTCCTCCACACAGCATCAAAAATGTTCAATTAGTACACACACAGAATGTGATCAGTATGAGAATGATACAAGAATTTTTTCGAGCGCAATAGAAATAATGTACATGACGTTTGTTCAGTGGATAAAAATAAAAACTTTACATCTTCTATCAAAATTTATGTGGTTTAAATAACAAAAAAACTTGAGTTAGAACTATACATAAATTCCATAGTGATGACCTTCATTATATCTGTGTTAGTGAACATTTTCTGAACAAAAACCAGATATCTTTATTTGAATTGACTAATTATAAGTGGGTAGCAAATAGTACAAGAGTTAGTAAAAAGAGAGGTGGAACATTGATCCTTTGTAGTAGTAAAAATAGAAATATTTTGGAGCTTTCAATAATAAAAAACTTGAATAAAATGGACAGTTTTGAAGTGTAGTTAAAGACTCAGAAACAGATATTTGTATTTGTTGTTGCTAACGAATTCCAAATGATAAAAACTTTGATGATTTTCTTCATAAACTGGAAAAACTATTAGAGTATTTTTTTAACAAAAAATTGTTATTTTTGGTCATTACAATGTAGACTTCATGACAGAAAATAAGAATAAAATTTATATAATGATAAATCTCTTGACTTGCTTTAACTTTAGACCACTTATTTTTGACGCTATCTTCATTAGAAATAACTCTAGCTCTAGTATCTATACAAATAAATAAAATTGAAGTGTCTGTTTGTAATGTCAAAATTACAGCTTTTTACTAAATACATGTGAAAGTATATACGGTACTTATAACAAAAATACAATTTTAAAATTTTTGTCTGTCTGTCTGTTTGTTCCGGCTAATCTCCGAAACGGCTGGACCGATTTTGACGGGACTTTCACTGGCAGATAGCTGATGTCATAAGGAGTACCTTAGGCTACTTTTATTTTAGAAAAAGAATTAGGGTTCCGTGCAAAAAAATTAAAACCCCAAATAACACGCGGGCGAAGTCGCGTGGAACAGCTAGTTGATAATACTTTTACTAATATATCCTTGGAGAATCTGACAAACTCTAGCATTGATCATAATGGATTGTCTGATGGACATGCCGGACTGTTACGTAATGTTGCAATTCCTCAAAATAAAAATAACTCAATAAATCATACTGTTCGTAGGACTATAAGAGCATTGCTAATAAAAAAAAAAACTACAAGCAAAAGTTAATCAAATACGACTGGAACTCGATGGGATAAATAATTTTATAAATAAATTAAATGCCTTGTTCCTTGAGTGTTTTAACAAAAAACGGCAGCTAGTGAAAAAATGTAGAAATTTGGAATTGCGCTGGATATCTAAAGGCATTAAAGTCTCAAGCCAAATGAAGCGCTTTTTATGTTCTGGTAAAGGAGCTCATAATGATGAGTCGGTAATTAGGTATAGGAATAAATGTATTATTCTCTATAGAAAAATAATAAGGCAGACAAAAAAAATGGAATCACTACTTGTTCTGGAAAAATAAAGCTATTGCGGAATTCGTGAGCTGTATCTCGCCAGCAACGCAAAGTCAGGAATTTGCATTTAGAAAAACCCAAAATTGCTAATTAGGTGCCAAGTTTAAAAATTAGGTGCTCTAAAATTTTCACCGCAACGAACTGTTAAAATTTGCGTTGCTAGCAAAACGTATCGCTAGCAACGCAATGAAGTTATTACATATACGATAAATATTAATAGCAAGGAATTAAGTGCTAATTAGGTGCTGCAAGTATAGGCAATGACAAGGCGCCCCTAATAAAAATAAAGTCGTTATTCAGAACAAAGCAGATGCAAAATTCAGGTTTTCTGAAAATCAGAATAGAATCAAAATTGCTTTTAGAAAAAGCCCAAATTAGGGGCTTTTTAGGTGCTAATTAGGTACCAAGTTTAAAAATTAGTTGCTCTAAAATTATCACCGCAACGAACTCTTGAAATTTGCGTTGCAGGAATATTGACATAGTTACTTCTGCAACGGCTTCGGCGCTGCGGGAAGTGCAGCCCCTTCGCCCTTGCGTAGCAAATCACAGGCACCCATGCTCACCTCCGCAGCTTCGGCTTATTAATCGCCTTCGGCGAACAGCCTCAGCCTCTACGGCTCGCGCAGATGCCTGCGATTTGTCACACTTGTAATTCCCAGAATATTACCGTCATCTACATCCGACCTCCGATCTTTCAGCACTTAATTAGCACTTAATTCCTTGCTATTAATATTTATTGTATATCTATTATCGTCACTGCGTTGCTAGCGATACGTTTTGCTAGCAACGCAAATTTTAACAGGTCGTTGCGGTGATAATTTTAGAGCACCTAATTTTTAAACTTGGCACCTAAAAGCCTCTAATTTTGGGTTTTTCTAAATGCAAATTCCTGACTTTGCGTTGCTGGCGATACACAACTGAATTCGTGGACGAGCTCTTCAACTTTTTCAATCATACTTCCAAAATAGAAATATGTCTGTAGAGATGAAAAGTGTAAATAACAGTATGACTGAAATTGTAACAAAGTCGAGACTTGCAAAGGTTCAAGTTGGCGTACCTCAGGGCTCTGTTTTGGGAATTATCTTATTTATTATTTTTTAAATGATTTGCATCAATTTGTCAGTAATTCTATTAAGACAACTAAACTAGTCCTGTTTGCTGATGACACTAATGCAGTTGTTTCGGCTACTGAAACTGATAATCTAGAAACAAATATAAACTTGTTTCTATAAACTATGAGAAATTGGTTTGTTGCTAATGGCCTAGTTATCAACACTGGTAAAACAAATATCATGATATTTAGAAACAATGTTAAGAATAGCACTTGCTTGAATACGTTTCTAGATGATAAAAGGGTTCAACAAGTAGAAGTTGCGAAATTTTTGGGAGTTAAAATTAATAGTCATTTGAATTGAAAGCATGAACTAGAAGACATTGAAAGCAAAATTAGCTCAGCTTGCTACGTGCTGAGAAGCTTACGAGATGAAGTAGACATAAATCATCTAAAGCTGGTATACTATGCATTGGTTGAATCTAGGCTTCGTTATAGCATACTATTCTGGGGAATGAATTTTAAATATAATGTTCAAAAGGCCTTTGTCCAGCAAATAGAGAACAATGGTCCGTATACGACAACAGGAATCCTGTCGTGAGTACTTTAGAAAACTTAGGATTATGACTATACCATGTCTTTATATACACGTCTTACTCACAAATTTTTCAAAATGTGTAAGGGATTACGAGACTGCGGATGAAAGAAGTATTAGGGAAAATACAAGAAGACAAGACTTTAAGGGTGCTTTTCCACTAGAGATGTGCTAAGCTACGTTGCTATGGATGCGTTTGATATCCACCAATCATATTCATTGGTCCATATAGCTTAGCACTGGTGGAAACAGGTTCAACTAAGCTATGTTTTTTATATGGATGGATGCGTGCTCTGGATGCGTGCTATGGATGCGTGCTATGGATGGTCGCGAGTGGTGTAGCTATGTGCAGAGCAGAGCTCCCCGTGCCTTCCCTACTGTCAAGACAGCTGCGCATCTTCCTCGCACAGCCACAACGCGGCGGTGCATCTTCATAGCACATCTTACTCGCCCCGCTACATAGCTTAGCATCAGTGGAAACGGTCACATAGTTTCATAGCTTAGCTTTCACATCCTCACAGCTGATGGAAAAGCACCCTAAGAATAAAGTTATTCCTCGTCTAGTTATATCCAAGCACTGCTCACAATATCCGTAGGTTCATTTATTTAATAGATTCCCAGTCGACCTAAAAAGTTATCTGTACAAGAGTGGATTCAAAACTAAGTTGAAAAAATGTTTGTGGGAAAATTGCTTTTTTAGTGTTGATGACTGATAGTGTTCGATCATCTTGATATTATTGTACCATAATCTCAAATCTATTATGACCAGGGTGATTCAACTCTGTATGACGCCCGAGAAACTTGCACACAATCATAATTTGATCTATGTGTGGGGTGGGCGTGTAAAATTAAAGCGAGAAAAAGATATCGCCATTTCATTCTTTCGCGTTGTTTCAGATTGACATTTTAAAAATTAGATACAAATATACATAATGATTATATCGGAAGAAACTGAAAATTTTAATTCTATGCTATATTTTTTCTTTTGTTTGCACCTTACAGTAATAATATACATATTACTTTGAGGTTTGCATAATTAATTGACCTACTAATTGATTAAAATTAAATTATTAAATATTAGCAGAATTCTATCAAGAGAAGCCAAGAATTAAAAGAAGAAAAAAATGACATTTGTTTGTCAACGTCTTTCATAATGAAAATATTTTCTGAAATTGATTCAAATTTATTTAATGATTAAGATTTTAATATTTGTTATTGCGTTTTGCTTTAATTCAGTTATTATCGGTTCAGAATACTTCATTTTCGTTTGTAGGCAATTCGCGATTGTATGTGTAAAGATTTTTTGTGAGATGCTGACTCTTTATGGGATATTGACTATAAATTAATTATTTAAATTAAAATTATTATTTAAAAAAATATGCAAACAAAAAGCACAAAATCATCCGATCACTTTCTGCAGGTTTCCTACAATAAAAGAAGAAAAACTTTTGATAATATTGTGGTCTATTCGTTTATTTTGAATTTATTCATCGTTATTTGTAGGGATTATTACTGTATTAACTCGAATTTTATCTGTTTCAGATCATGTATTTGGGCTGAGTTAAGTTTTCGACATGAGAATTTTGCTGATTTAAATTTACGTTAATGTTCTGTGAAGAATAGCTCTCACGATAACATATGTTATAAATCAATATTACGCGTGGAAATATTATCTGCAAAAGCAATAAAAAAACATAAATAATAATATATAGTGTATAAAACAATATCTTCCAAAAAATAAAATTACATAACTATACCTATTTTAGTTTTATTTTATCCACATACTCTTCTAGTAAATTGAGTAATTTTGGTGCAACCTCTCAAATGTATGGGAATTCACCCAACAGGTTTGGAGGCTCGAGCCAAAATTACTCAAATTTGCCTTAAATAAACGTGTTTAAAAGTTATAGAATACAAGGTTTGAAATTCCTCACAAAAGTTTTATATGGGCACCACCGTATGCTTTCGTGTACATTCATAAACACGTGTTTCCTTTTTTTAGTATGAAGTTGGCGTTCTTCTCTTGGTAGAGAGTAATTGTGTTCTGTGATTATGACGGTTTTGACATTAATAATTCCATTACTTGACATTGCTTGATTTGTATTGTATGATATTACCATAGTTAAAAAGGAAATATAATTTTGTTTTGCTTATGTATAAATTGATTATAATTCTTGATGTACTCTACACAATGTATATTATTCTGAATAAATTGATTTGATTTGACAAGCTTATGTATTTCATATAGGTATATAATTTATTGTTTTAACAAACTGGCCCGCGACTTCGTCCGCGTGGAATTAGTACTTTTGTTATTTATTTGTACTTTTAATCGCGAAGATCTAGAAAGACATTAATCTGGATAAAACATGCAGTTAATCACTCAATCAGAGAAATTAACGAACGAAAAATAGACAGGCCCACAAACGAACTAATGGACTGACCCGCGAAAGAATTGATTTTATAATGAAAATAAACAACAAAATATCCGCAATAACGTAATTTACAATTTGCTCCCGAATTTCTCTAGCCAACACTTGGTTCCCACACAACAGATAAGTTATTAAGTGATTGCCTTATATAAGGCAATCACTAATTGTTAGTACTATGGTATGAGGCAACATATTGCCATTAATATTAAAAATGGACCCAGTCGCATGCCCAGAAGCAATCAGGAAATGTCTCGCTATGATCGTACTGATCACGTAGTTGAGTATGAAAATTTACAAAGCCGTTGCACAATTTCTAAAAAGAAAACTAATTTTTATATCGTAAATGTCTTATATATTAGGTCCTTAATATGAAATTAGCGTTTTGTCGTAATGTCCACTTTGATCTGAAATATCTCCTCTTTGGTTAAGAATTCCAAATTCAAATTTATAAATTCATTTAGCTGGTACATTTGAGTTTTGAAAACAGTCATTTATTTGTTTTTTCTTCATTATTTTTTCTTTGGCGTCGCTTATTACCGCACAATGGAAAACATGAAATATCGGTATATTTACGAGTACGAATTCTACCGTGGCACCAGTGCTGCAGAAACAGCTCGAAGGATTAGGCTGGCTTTTCACTATGGGATATAATATATATCCCGAAATATAAATTATATCCCGCGATTGGCTTTCACACTGTGAGATATATCTTTTAACCAGTGTGTGTTCGTCATTGATTATTTCGTACCCCGCTCACGGTTCTGCGGCAGTGCGGAACGGTGTGCGGGGTACAGGGGGCGAAATATAACATGAAAATATCGCTCGGTCGATCGAAAAAATATTTATAGTTTGAGATGTAATATATATTATAGCTCAGTGCAAACGGTTCCATTTAAAAGTATGGCGCTGGTGTCGCAAAAGACAGCACGGTACGTTTTTGGTTTCAACGTTTTCGTTCTGGAAATTTCGACCTTCAGAACCAACCCCGTGGACGGCCGGAGACCAAAGTGGAAAATGAAGAATTAAAGGCTATTGTGGAAGCGGATCCATCACAAAGCACTTCAGAGATAGCTGCAGGCTTCGGGGTAAGTGATAAAACTGTATTAATCCACTTGAAGCAAATCGGAAAAGTAAAAGAACTCGAACGATGGATACCTCATGAATTGAGTGAATCGAACTTGCAAACACGCGTCGACTGCTGTGTTACTTTGCTCAACCGACACAATAATGAAGGGATTTTAAATCGAATCATTACTTGTGATGAAAAGTAGATACTGTACGATAATCGGAAGCGCTCGTCGCAATGGCTGAACCCTGTAGACCCAGCCAAATCCTGCCCTAAACGAAAATTGACTCAGAAAACGTTACTTGTGAGTGTTTGGTGGACTAGCGCCGGTGTCGTTCACTACAGCTTTCTAAAATCTGGCCAAACGATTACGGCAGATATCTATTGTCAGCAACTGCAAACCATGAAGAAAGAACCAGCTGCTAAACAACAGAGATTAGTCAATCGCTCTAGGCCACTGCTGCTTCACGACAACGCAAGACCACACTGCACAACAAACAACCACTCAGTTAGATGAGCTACAATTGGAATGTCTGTGACTTCCACCGTACTCCCGGACCTTGCTCGAACAGATTACCATTTTTCCGGAATTTGGACAACTCTTACAAGGAAAAAATTCAACTCCGATGCGGCAGTCCAAACCGCCTTCAAAGAGTTTATTGATTCTCGCCCCATGGTTTTTTAGTAAAGGGATCAATGAACTACCTATGAGATGGCAAAAGTGCATAGATAACAACGGTGCATACCTTGATTAATTAAATATATTTTACAAAAAAAATTGACTTTATATTCCTCCCGTACAAAACGCTAATTTCATATGTAAGGACCTAATATTTACATCCAAAATTATGTTTTATTGCATATCGCACATGTTATTACTGATTTACTACTTTACATTACCTAATTAAAATTATTAGATGTATCTACTATCATTTCTGTTTTATCAAATACTAAATCGCCTGCAAGCAAACTAGTTAATAGTCCGGCCGTTATAACGCCACTCATTTTCCGAATTTTCCGGGAAACACCACTCAGTACTGCTCAGTACAGTTTTGTGGCATTCATTGGGGAAGGCCTTTTTTTTACATGGGGAAATGCCTATGCGTTCCCGCCTCGCGGGGGAAGGATGGATTATGTCGGACTTGCACCGACTAAGACCCCCATGGTGTTTCATCTTCGCCGCATATTGTCAGGGCCACGCTTCCGAACACATCCACCAGCGCCAGCCACCCCTCTTCGGGGGAGGATTACTCCTCCCCTTTTGATTCTCAGGTAAGGAGCACCAGGAATACAAGGCGCGCCTTCCTCCGCGGTCTCAACTCCACCTGCGCAACGGATCCCCACGAGCCCGATATCATTTTTTATTCATTTTATCAATGGAGAAGGCCCATGTTAAGCTGTAATGATAATGTATTGATGAATGATGATCATCAATATGAATAAATAAAACACCGCTCTTCAGTAGTGTATTTCACGATACCGTTACAGCCTATTAAAGCCCACCGCTGAACATAGGCCTCCCCCATAGATTGCCTCATATGGGGATATTTGCCCACAGTTGCCACACTTGACAAGCGGCTTGGAAACCGCAGTTTTGTTATTTTTAGTCGTTCTTAAGGAGACGCTGCAGCCCATCTCTTAATTTGTTTCCGTCTGTCGCCTCTTACAACACCCATGGGACGATAAAGGATAGTGGTTATTCTTACACCGCCACTACACGGCATTTCACGATGCTCATAGCAATTTATCATCAAATTGAAGTCCATTTAACTTACTCAATAGGCATTAATTTTAAACTGTCGATACGAAAACTCCTTTCAAAACTGCTAAAATATACATACGGTGGATATCGGTGCTCATGATGTCATTTTTGATAATCACCGAAGTCAATACAAAAAAGTTATTCGATCAAAATTTTGATTAGTGATCCCTTGAATTAACGTTATAACGCTACTGGTCTTTATGACTAGCATGCGAGGTATGTTAAACTTTAAACATTACATGAATATGCGGTAATAACGTTGGTCACTTACCATCAGATAAGTCACGCATGCTTGTTTGCCCGTGCCTTTTATAGATTTAAACAGTACACTATGTGGAAGTTTCAAATAAAACGATGCAATATTAAAATGCTTTACACACTTTATTTCTGAAATAGAAAGTACTTAAGTAAATATATACGAATATTACCTACATGTAATGCCAAGACAAACGGCAATTTTAAGTTTAAGTAATTAAGCTAATGTTGTAATTAGGGCAACATTTAAAGCAAAAATAAAGTTTTTTTTATCTATTTGTATTTATTCATTTTTATTGTTTATAAACGCATTTTGTAGCAAACGTAGGTTTCGAAAATCATAGTAATTATGCAAAAATATATTTCACTAAATTCACCACTGCTAGGAGACACGCGGCCACAGTCTAACTACTACTAAAGCCGGCTATACATGTTGGCCGAGCAAAGGCGAGCACCAACGTATAGACAGCCCATTTGTCTAGCCTCGCCATTGCTCGTCGTCGCTCGCCTAGCTGGCCGAGTG
Organism: Parnassius orleans; assembly: GCA_029286625.1. Lineage (NCBI taxonomy): Eukaryota > Metazoa > Arthropoda > Insecta > Lepidoptera > Papilionidae > Parnassius > Parnassius orleans. Next base: position 2,513,868 of record JAGSMP010000054.1, on the reverse strand, counting down.
CAGGCGAGCGCCAACGTGTATACGGTTTGTTTGGCGTGCCTTGCCACCACTCGGGATCGCTCGCTACGACTCGTCCACTTCGGAACAGTGTCGGTTTTTCCGCACAAATCAAAGGTGTTCGCCTGCACTCGGCAAGTCGCGTCCACATTTTAGTCGGCCATGTCAGTTACAGCTTGGCGTCCGTCCCGGTGAGATATTGTTTTAATTAAGTTGCAACTTCATAATAATTTTGACAATGTCACTGCCTCTTCTTTTTACAATTTTACTGCGGAGTACACTGACATAATAATTATATGCACTCATTAAATAAATAGCAGAAGCTACAATAACTTCCACGTCGTCCATATCGTTCCAATTCTCATTGAGATCAGATCTGTTTTCTCAATCAAAATTACGACTTATGCGATTAGTTATTTTCAAGTTAAAGGTATTTTGATTTTAATAAAGTAGATTTAAAAAAAGATTAGAGCTTTTGTTCTTTCTATAAAAATAAGAAAAACCTAAAAGTACCTTAAAAACCGGTTTTTCTTAACGTAATCGGTTTAAACCGGTGCTGAAAATTGTAATCGGTTAACATCACTAATTCTCAATGAAAACTAATTGGCATTGGTCTCTTTCGAACTTGATCAACGTGTAGACCAACCACTTGACCAACATGTATTGCCGGGGTAACAGTCGGTCATCGAAGGCGTCTAAGACGGGGCAATCATGCGGTGCGATGAGGGGCGAGACGGGGGCTGAGCACTGAAAACTGTCTGCTAGGGTTGTCCTGTCACGCAAATAAATTATAATGGTTCACACTACAAGTGCGGTAAAAAACTGTGGGTCGTCCTCAATTAAAGATAAGGAATTAGTTTCATCTGTTTCCACATACACATTAATTTTTTTAAACGTGAAATAAAATAAAATCAGTTTTTTTTTATTACTTCCCGTTCTGATAACCCTAGCAATTTATTGCTTATGTCGGCTTTTCCGACAACATCAAACGCGATGACTGACTGTATGTTCTTCTTAGCCTGTGACGCGGCTATAATAAACTAATTAAAGCTATGTTTATAGTGAAGTTTGTATTGTGATCAGCATGGTAAAAAAAAAACATAATGCACCACCAGATCAGAATATTTTTAGTAAATTTCATTTAAATTCTTGTAACTGTAGAAATTAATAAAAAGTATGAAAAAATGCATAATAAAAAAGAAATGTTCTAGCTTATAATAAATTATGACTAGCAGATAAAAATTTGCAACACACCTTATATTGATATTTCAGCTTCTTTAGTGATGTCATTTAACGTAACGATAACATCTTTGACAGATTAATTGAATATTAGAAAAAATTGTTTTACCAATTCACAGAATTAAGCCAAATATCATCACAAGTCGCATTTAATTTATTATAGTAAGTATTTCATAAGAACAAATTATACAATATTATATAGGTTAGGTATAGTATTGATCAAAAATGATAAAGCAAAATGTATAAAAATAAATCACGCAATGACATTATTACACTTAATTTTTCCGCCATTATCCTATCATGGTACAGAAACTACATTAAGGAACACAATTAATACATAGGCCGTCAATACTTCGACGATCTTTAATTTATTTGCAAGTAAAAAGAGGAATCTCAAACCAATAAGGACAGTATGCAATAATTATTATATTTTAAAATTCAATGACGTACTATTGTATGGCTTTTTGTTATCACGTGAGAATGTTTGGATTATACAAAAACACTGGTGACGACCTCATTATTTCATCAATAACATTATGCTAAAGCAATTATTAAATACAATTGGGTATTTGACACGATCATTAATAAATTACAACATTAAATAATGGGAATTAGCTACATTTATTTATGTTTCAAAATTTGGTCGATTTTCTATTTTATGTTAAATAAAAGTTTTAGCATTCAAAAATATAGCAGTAATATAATTCTTTGACTGTAAAAACAATAACGTCATTACATTTCCATACAATTTTATAGAATTTTTAAAGTGAAAACTTCTTTAGAATCGTTGTAATTTGTAACTAGATGAAACGAAACAGCGACACTAAAATGAGAAATATATACATCTATAGGATTTAGCCTGCGAGAGAATAAGACAGAATACAATTTAAACCGCCAACTCAAAAGGTTGTGGGTTCGAATTTGCCATTCGACTCCTGTCTTTTTTTTTGTCTTTTCAAAAAAAAATTGAATTTATTTTTTATATTATCTAACAAATTAACTAATTTATTAAGTAAATAAAATTAACCATATTGAATAATTATACCAATCCACGATTTCATAACTTCAGGCCATCTAGCATCTATTTACGTACCACCTTGAGAGTAAATCAATTTTTGTTCGATAAAATGACTTTACCGATAGAATGAAGTAGATGGCGCTATTACAAATCAATTTCAATCGAAAGAAAATATTCTTTTGATTTATTACACTAAAATTTAGTCTAAAAATAAGGATTGAAACATTTATTTGTTATAAGATTAAACTTTTATCTTATATTTTATGCCGCACTTGTGGCTGAATGTGATCATATTAAATAAATCATTTGCCGTGAAATATTTTTATTTTTATTCATTTGAAGGTTTCACTTCTACCGCATTTTTGGACAGCTCTTAAAAGGTATTTCAACCTTAGAGTAATTACTAGCATAGAGGGAATCCTAAAATAAAGAACAAAATTCTTGTAGTTGAACTCTTTATGCATATGAAATTTTACGTGGTACAAAATAAGGATTTTGATTAATCCGGTTCGTTTATAACTTATTTATATCAATGAACGTTATTTGAAGCTTCATCTGACATCTTAATACAAAAACGTAGGCAAATAATGCAGAATTTCGCACTATCGTGGTAAGTTAAATATATCGTTGAAATCTAATTAAATTCTGCCGGTATATTTCTGTTAAAATATTTCTAGCGTTATTATAGGTTTCAGAGGAAATATTAATTGTACCTCTTTAAAATATTTTATTTATTTATTTTTGTCTAATCGACACCGGGTTTTCATCACGGAACGTACACAGAAGGCAATGCTACGATAGTGTAAATACCGCACCACGACCGCGGTCTACCTATTCTTTTCTCGCTCCACCACAACTACCAATAAATCGATTACGAACGTATAACCCGTTTTCCTCTCTGCTCCCTCAAGATATTATCCATCACCATCATTCATTCATTCATTACAGCCTATCAAAAATCCACAGCTGACTTTTGATAGGCTGTAATAAATTAATGAATTAGTACATAGGCCTTCCCGATTGATTGCTTTATAGGGAGAATATTTGCCATAGTTCCCTCTCTTAGCAGGTGGATTAGCAATTGGAATTTTTTATTATATTGGGTTGTTATTAGGAAGATACTGCTGCATATCTCTTGTTTCATTTGCTTCTGTCGCCTTCTACGATACTCACGGGATGATATGGGGTCTTAGAACTTCTAAGTATGAGGTAGTGGATTCTCTTACCGCTACACGGTACACACACTGCCGATACACGGTATTATCAAGAGCCTGTGTTCACATCATGATTTCAAAATATTTTCATCCCAGCCATAGCTTTCTCGATGGATCTCTTTTCCTTTAATGAAATGGTAAATCAGCATATAAAATGTACCGTGTGACTGCCAAGACTTAGTATTCATACTTAAGTTAACTATTACATTATTCTAATTATCTACTACTCTATATATAAAAATCAATTGCTGTCCGTTAGTCTCGCCAAAACTCAAAAACGGCTCGACCGATTTTGATGAATTTTGTGTGTTTGTTGTCGAGATCCCGAAATCACCCGTGCGAAGCCGGGACGGATCGCTAGTATAATATAATCATCATCCCTTGATTTCGAAAACAATTCACTTGATCGCTCGAATAATAATAATTCTAGTACCTAAGACATAATAAAGAAATAAAAATAAATAAACAAACAAAAATGAGTACCTATATCGGATGTCAATTGTTGCTAACATTAATCTGTCAAGTCTTTGACGTATGCATGAGGTAGTCCAAGGTCACCTTTGTAGAAAGCTCCAAAGGGTATGTTAATATTTAGAAAGGACCCATCAGAACCAAAGAGTATATAATCACTACGTTTAGTCAGAACCATAGTTGAGTGCTCAGAACAATACTTTTTTAAATGTTATTTATAACAATTATACAACTAAAATTTTATTAGAATTAGATTCGTTACTAAATTACGCTTCTCTAAATTAAAAGAATTTACTTTAAATGCCGAGATTCCGCTTTTAGCTACGCGTCGCGTTTACTTCACATACTTTAATCTATTTCCTTCGCCGCGTGAGTGTAAGAGGCAAATATAAATTTAAAAAAAATTAAGTGGGTACAAAATCGACCGGGGAAAGACCACGCTCTCACAGAATACCAGCGTAAAATAGCAGCTTAATGCTGCTGTGTTTCGTATGGTGAGTGTAGAGAACCGGAGACCCTTTTTACTGGAAAAGAGGCATTCCATCTTAGTCCTCACGGGTGACAACGCATCTGCATTTTGATTCTTTATTGAAGATAGATGTAGATGTCTATGGGTCACAGCAACCACTTACCATCAGGTGGACTGTGTGCCCGTTTGTCACCCTATCCTATAAAAAAAAAAACACTGTTCTTAAAAGTTATTTGCTTATATTTTGCTTCGTAACAATTTTATACAATTTTATACACTTTATGAAATTTCCATTTCAAATACTGTGTCGTTCACGTATCACTTTATATTTAATAGTCAGACTTAATTGAAAATTAAATATAAAGTGTGAGTTATCACTATAAATCATGTAAAAAACGCAAATTGTCATATTCCACAAAGTCAAATATGCGAAAATTACGTTTTATGTTATAATTTCGATATATAGTGAACATTATGGCGAAGATGTTTTCAACAATAATTTAAAATTAAACATTTTGTACAACCGACTTCAATATAAATTATTAAGAATAACTCAAAAACTATTAGTTAGACTTCGATCAAATTTATATGGGACCACATGTAAAGCACCAGAAATCGGTTCACCCAGAAATAAGTTAGGAGGTAACACACATAAAAAAAAACATACATGCAAATTGAGTACCTCCGTAGAAAAATGGCGTCGGTCAAAGATAGCGTAATAAAGTATATGCCTATGATTTAATTTTTTTATTTTTATTTTTTAGAAGCTCCTACTGAGTATATCGATATATGTATTCGAGTGTTTCTATGTCCTTTTTCCTTCTTCATAGTTATTTGATTTTAACATATAGATATTGAATTTTAACATATGTGGATTCGTCAGATTTGCCTTAGTTGTAGAAGTGACATATAATATTTGAATTTTTTTTCTTTTCAGTAAACTTGTTTGGTTTTGTTATTTATTACCATTGAACTTGTTTACGCAACTTTTGCTTAATAAATTGTTTGATGTTGATGTTTGATAAGCTTTTTACACAAAAATATTTTTTCAAATAATAAAACTACCCCTTCCCTCTCCTTACACTTTCCTTCCACTGCTGGTCATGAGCCATGGAAATAAAGGGGAGCAAAAAGTTTTACTGCTACAAATATCAACCACATTTGCAACGCTGCCCTAAACATCGCACGGAGCATCCGCGTTCCACCGAGATTAAATTTAGTAAAAATGTTCGTCTGTTTTTCCTCCCACATTTTTTTCTTATCACTATTACAACAAACACCGTTAAAGCCTATAAAAACCCCCGCTGAACATAGGCCTCCACTATATGCCTCATAGAGGGTATATTTGTCATAGTTGCCACGCTTGGCAAGCGGGTTGGCAACCACAGATTTTTTATGTTTAGTCGTTATTAGGAAGACGCTGCTGCCCATCTCATTTATTTCCCTCTGTCGCCTCTAGACATGAGTGATAAATAACATCACGGTGAAAAAGTTCCAAAATAACGTTGTTCCTTCGCGCCGCCACCGTACTATTTTCTCCGTTACTCCTGTCACTGATATAACCAAACAAAATGAATTACGCCTCTACACGATAATTGATGATTTTTCAAAATATTTCATTTATCGACAAATCGTCTGCAATCGTCGTTACTCTAGCGCTCACTTGACCTTCATGCAAATAATTCGATATTTTAATTGTTGATAATTTTTTTTATTTTTGGATAAGAACATAGTATTGACTCTAAGTTATATTTACCATCACTTAAAAAAAATGTCTTTGGCTTGACCATAGTTTGTCCAATAAAATGTCAAGGTCTGATAGGTTAAGATCGAAATCACTATAGATTGAAAGGACCACTTGTCAACATCATACCCTACGCATGAATTACATGCGACATATTTCAATAGGTTTGTCTCATTTTGCCTCATTTGAAATTTAAGTTCGAAAAAGCGAGACAAGTATATTGAGTTTAGTATATACTTATGTTGTTATGTAGAATTTTAGATTCCCTCTATGCATGCATAAGTACTTAAGTATGTAATAACTCTAAGATTTAAGACTAGTGTCAAATACCCAATTGAGAAACAAAGTTTACGTATGTCATTAGCCCAGCACGTTCATATGTTTTCAGTAGCAAACAGTAATATAGCACTCTATTAGAGGTCAAAATTTCTGTCACTGCATTTCCAATTCCCTAATATGTTCAGAAATAACAAGTCTACAAAACTCATAGAGACCAAGTCAGTCATCAAGTATGCTCAGAAGCACACAATGTTATCACAAATTAATCTTAAAACCAGTCACATGATGATAAGAATTATTCTAGACTCTAAACGTAGGTCAATATAGGTAGTTATTCCTAGGGAAGATAGCATGCGGTTCCTTATAATTAGGGTCCGGTTGGTTGCGGTAACGTCTAGCGAGCCAAACAGCGAATAACTGAAAAAAAAATAGAATATCAATTAATTATTTTTATACTAAAGATCAATATCCTTATCCTTCTTTTAAACGTACTTTCCAAATTATTTTTAAAAGGGTTATCAGTTATTCACACAATTATTTCTTATGACGTGAAATTTGTATTAAAAGTTATAAAATTCTTTGAAAATACCAAAAAACAATTACGCATCAGAACACAAAAACATAAACTACAACAATTGACAATTATAATGACAAATTTTTCTTTACCATTTTTGTTACAGACATGACAGACATGCTATAAATAAAAATCTTCATGCACGCACACAATATCTTACCTCGCGTGATCTTACTTATTTATTCATGTTAGATAGGTTAGACACGTAAAAATAAGAAAGCATTGCATTTGCGTGCTATAAAATATGAGATGATATAAGATTTCGTCACATACTACGAAATTAATAATTTCAAAGAAAGAATAGAATAAAGTCAATTCTCGATTTACGATTGGTTCGGAAAATACCTCTGTCCTGGAAAGAACCAGCAAAAGAACACAACGGAATTTTATTTTTTAGATAAAATTGTACAAGTTATACAATTATTTAGATGAATTATAATGAAACCAGCATGGAAGCGATCACCTCATCCCCAGGGGTTATTTTTATTCATAGAATATATGAATTTTATAATATACCTAATATTTCAAAATAAATATATTAAATATATTATAAAAATCAATTGCTGTCCGTTAGTCTCGCTAAAACTCGAAAACGGCTCGAACGATTTTGACGAACTTTTTTTGTGTGCGTTTGAGTGGGTCCCTGGATGGTTTAGATTCACAATTGGACCCGGTAGGGGGCGCTGTTGTCGAGATCCAGAAATCCCGTGCGAAGCCAGGACGGATCGCTAGTTATATCATAATAAAATTTAATATTATATTAATCCTTTTTATACAGTTTTTGTTTAATAAAATTTTTAAACATATTGATTGATAAACATTGAAAATTTTCTTTGTTGTATAAGGTTATACATTGCCTAAACATATATTATGAATGGAGTCTAGTAACTGGCGTATGGTTCGTTCGAATTTCGAATTGTGTTTTATATCATAGATATTTTACGTTATTATAATTTCGTCGTGTACGATGTCAGATGTTCTATAAAGTGACGCTGTACTGCAGCTATTGATTGATTGCAGATATTGAACCGATATATAGATATTGTATCTATATACGATTTGTATCGCTCGCTCCTATTACGACTATAGTCAAATTTTATGCTTGCGGTGTATGTGGTTTGCGGCTACCGCTGTACCGGCGGGTATCTAGTGGGTGCCCGCGTCTTTCGCAGTTTACAAGCTGCGGTGCCCGTAAACTACTTAAGATGCGGGATTGCAAACAACCCGTATTGCGATCATCTCCCGCTAAGACTGAAAGCGCTACTTCTGCTTTCGCGGCAGGATTCCACACAAAACTGCGGTTTTGTGTGTCTTGAAATAAAATCGAATTCTTCTAGCAGTGCGGGCGCGGGTAAATATCGCTACGTGAGTTCTAAGCAAGACTATTTTTGGTGTACAAACACAAAATATGGAACGAATTGATAACCTCTCGACTTCATTTACACAATTATAAAGATAAAACAACAAACTATGGAAAACACAGATCACATCAAACGACAAATTATGGAAAACACAGATCACAACAGCAGCTAGTACAACGAATACAATATCATTAAGTTAAAAAATAAAATTGAGATTAAATTAATTCGAAAGGGGACGGTTACGATAAAAGTAAGACATATTTTATACCCACTAAATAAAATACCTATCAAAATTATAATATAGCGTCTGACAGAACGCTGATTAGCCATCTCACTCAATAATATTTAGGCATTTGTTTCCCAAACGTTTGACATTTGACCCATTGGCATCTATATAAAATATATTACTTAGTAGATACCCAGCCGGTTATTTCAAATGTGCGTGACGACCGGGACTACGATTACCAACCCGCTTGCGTATTTAAATGAATTTGGTAAATCCCGCTAACTATGGAGAAGTCGTGTCTAGCCATACAGCAACACAGGCCACCGGTAGATCGGAGGTTAGTAGCCATACGCAGGCATTATTAGCGACTGATCCGTGTCTGTATCCGAGTAGTTGCTGTCACCGAGCGATACTGTTATAATGTATCCATGTGTGTGTGAAATTGTTAGTTTATTGTTGTAATTGTTATGTGTGAGTTTCGTAGTGACAGACGATTGTTTGTGTGCGCAGATTTCCCCCCGCAAAAAATGACAGATAATTCTTTATCGGGAAAAAAACGCTATGGCTACTCCCCTCCGGGCCGCCGCCGGTGGCCCGTGTTGCTCCATGTGTCTAGCAGAAAACTATAGATTTGAGGAGAAGGGAAATCAAATATATGAAACACCTACACGGTTTCCTAGTTTACATGACCGTCGATAGCGATCATTTTTTTGTGTTTTTGTGTTGTGTTGTTGAAGTTCCTTATCGCACGGTACGAATTTGACGGATGGGGGCTAGGTGAGAAAAAGTGTAAGATTTTTCCGTCACGACCCCCTTTCTATAGTGCGTGTGAGATCGAATAATATCCATCTCCCTCGCACTTTTTCTTATCTTGCCATGAAAGAAATATTATTTTAAATGACGCTTCATTTTAATAGACGCTAGTAATTCATATATTTGTATTTGTTAATCAATAATATAATACGTTTATCAATAATAATATACTACGAAAGGAACTTCGTTCCAACCGAGTGTTCCACGACACTCACGCATGTTTTTTTTTTCAATGAGCTCAATGAAAAATCGATTATTTATGGTTAAAGCTTAAATACTGGTTTAAAGGAGCAAAAGAGCGTTATATGGGATGGGAGTCAGCAGTTAAGCGTTAAAAAACTACTGAAGATATATAACAAACAGAATTACTTTATCAAGGCAAGATGTTCGAGCAAGTTCGCCAATCTTGCATGGGTACAGCGATATCGCTTACAAGTACTATATTTTATAGCATTTATGGGAGAAATAATTTTATTTTTAAAAACAGGTATATGATTATATTATTTTTCTGTCATGAAGCTGTTAATTTATCAATCAATTTTATCAATGCTTTTTCTTATGTTTTCACTAGTTGTTTGGTTCTACAGTCATTAGCATTGTACAAGTCAGTAGCGTAATGGGGGAATTTACAATGAATAATTCACTTTAATAGCAATGCCAATATAATTGATGACATGTAACCTAGCGTCAATGCATGCATTCATCATGCGGCAATCCAAACAATACAACAGACAAAGCGTTAAAAAGCACACCAATATGCAATCCACCTTATAATGCATATCTCCGTTTAGCCAATATTATTCACAGAAATGCACTTGGGTTAGCTCTCGGATCCTTTTGATTACGATATCTTACAGTCAACCACACACCCAGAAACTGCAAAACAATTGCGGAACCGTTAGTCACAATATTATGCAAAACCATTTTTTGCTTTTCATCGTTAAATTACATTATACCCAAATACTCAAACGCTGCTCAATTCTAAGATGCCGTTAAGTCCGTGCTGTTTCTATCACTAAGTCAAAGTGACTGTGATACCACGAGACTTAACGACATCTTAAAATTGAGTAGCGTTTGAGTATTTGGCCATTAGTGATATGTTAGTTTTAATAATAAACATTGAAAGTGTCACAATTAGTTGGTAGAAAATAAAAAGAGATATATAGTAAAGAAGGTAGAACTCGAAACCTCCACCTGTTAAAGCAGTATAAAGTTCTAGTAAGTAGATTCAATACGGTTCGTATTGAAGAAGCGATTGAGCGGAGCCGAGGCTCCAGTGTTTGCGAGAGATCTTTCTGCTAAAAAGTAACCTTTGAAGACCGTATGTGGCAGCGTGTGGCGTTATTTCGAGGACACCTGAGATTTTTTAATGAAATTAAAAGGTTTTACGGACAGCCACATCGTCGTTAGAGCCACACACAAGTGTGAGGAACAATCCAGCGACCTGGTAAGACATGCAGAAAATCGATGATGCAGGTGGCTCAGCACCGTGTTTTGGGGAGCTCTATGTCCAACAGTAGACTTGTGAATGGCTGTATTGATAATAATGATTAATGATAAATTCAAAATCTTCCGCTTCTATAGACCGGAAATTTTATAGTACTACCGTAAGTACGCAAACAAAGAGATGTGTAGGATTTTATTTCGGTTATGGAATCGCGTTCACATGGTCATAGTAAAATGGGCGCTATAAAACGAGATGACGAAAAATAAACGAACAAATGACGATTTTATAAAGTCAAATTTTATATTTTACTTCAGTCTATCTTTAATTTTTCGAAATCTACTCAGGACACCGACTTAGCTATTGTGAGCAATAGCTAAAATTATTATAAATTGTAACTTTAGAATAAAAAGGTATTTCCAATTTTCTCTTCTCATTTTTTACACTTGCAGTGAGACTACGTTTTTTGTCGTATGTAAAATACAGTAAAATTATTATTTACCAGTGAAAAAAAATTAAAATAATCCAACAAAATAATCTAGTGATTTTAATAATTATTAGATTTGAAAAACATTCCATTCAAGTTTGGATTAAAACTACAGCAGAAATTAAATGAATACACATAACATACATAAATTGTAAGTCAAAGCGTTAAATAACTACGTTAAATAATTTTCAAATCCACATACCTCAGTAAAACTGAAGAATAATCCAATGCCACCACAAAGTTTAAATGCATAATCAATAGTTTCCTTCAACTTCTCCATGCAGGGTTGACATTGACAATTTTGTGAAATTTCCATATTCTTGCAGCAAATCCTCTGCAAAAAATTTAAAAGCAAAAAAATGATATGATAACGAGAAACAATACAAACGTGGTGTTTCTCTTCTGGTCGCATGAGTAAGCTCAGCTTGGCGAGCTATAGATAGGCTATGCTCAGAGTTTCTGCGTGATAGACTTGATAGAATCTGATATCCGCAGTAAAACATAGTAAATAGCAAGGTGCCGCCCTTAAAGCTCTAGGAACCGGCAACTTTTTTTTCCAACAATTTCCATCCGATTACAATGTGGGTGTCTTCAAGGCAAGAGTGAATAGGCTTTTGTTAAGTCAGTGCGCTTCACCATCTTAGCCTACATCACCACTTACCTACTTACTTAGGGATTGTAGTTAGTATAATTAATTCTCGAGTGGTAAAGTCATACCGGTAAGCGAAGTGTAGGGCAGCCCCAGACTGGATTAAGTGACGACCTAGTAAGAGATGCAGGACATCGATGGATGTAGGTGGCACAGGACCGTGCTTTGTGGCATTCCCTGGGGGAGGCCTTTGTTCAGCAGTGGACTCGTGATGAAATTAAAATGCAACTGCCGTTAATATGCCGTTCTGCCGCCGACTAATATAATAGCGTGCCACGATAAGACGCACAACGAATTCACGACGAGAATATTATTGGCAGGTACCGATAAGCTCTGTGCATGGCACGTGGCAGTATCAAACCTGTGTGCAGGCGACCAAACGCGTTCTATATGCTCACCGTTGCCCGAAATAACAGCAATCATTGCTAGTTCCTTTACAGGTAAACTAATAGCCACTGTATAGGTAGTTATGCATCCCGGTATTCCCGGTATTGCAACGGAGACCATCACAGTTCATGCGTAAGCGTGAGCATAGATTGTTGAATTGCGTCTGGAAGACGGGTGGTCTTCCGTAGGCATACTGATAACAGTTCTTTAACTTAATATTCTAGAGTAAGAATTCGGATAGTTTTAGTTAGGCTCCCACATGTATCGGACATGTAGTTTTAAGTAGTATTAATTAATGTATCGCACATTATTAGTCTTAAGTTTTAAATAAAGTCTTTTTTAAAACGTCTTTGGGCAATTGAGAATCTTGACTAAGTATTTCAAGTTTCCAAGTATAAATAATTTACACAACAACAACACTGAGCTTCTCCTGATGCGTCATTTGGAACAAAATTTACCACAACCGATAGAACGGCTATCATAGTCGTATACATTGAACGGGGACATTACAATTCGATGTCGCTAAAGCACGGTCGCGAGCAGGAATTTTTAACTTAATTCCCATCATAAAAAGTTTTATTTCTATTGCAACTAAGATAGTTTTAGGACCTTTTGAACAGTATTTGTGATTCGAAAACCGAGTTTATTCTCAAGTTATTAAAGTTTACATTTGTATGAATTGCAATAATTTGAAATTCTTCACGCTCCGCGACCATACATTATCGGAGTTCATTATTGCCTTGCTGGAATTTAACGGTTCGTATAAGAGTACTCGTTCAAACTTCACGCGGAAATCATAAAGAGTCTTAGCCAATTTTATATAATATTAAATCGCGTTATGAACATATAAGTCGGGAATAATAATAAACAACTGCATAGACACTGAAAACTATAAATAGTTACATTTTATTTGAATACCCGTCCTTCATCACAAGATACAGTACTAATTATCGAATTTGATATTGTAAGGAAAATATAAGTAATAAGTTATAAATAGTATGTTGCAGCTTTAGAACTAGGAAGACAGTGTTAATGTTTTACATAATGGATATTCTTACACTGTCACTACACAGTTAATACATAATATCTGTTTACATTAAATAAAATTCATAAAGTACCACCCAAAACTGTACAGATACACATTTTGAACATAACACTTTGGGCTGTTAGTTTAAATAGTTACAATAACAAAGTTCTATCATTATTTGCAATCAGTTTAAATATAATACCTTAAGGCAATCTTTTGTTTACATAAGTTAAAAACATAAAAGAACAAAAATATGCAATAATTTTTTACAATACTATAAATATAAGTAAAGAAATAAAAGTATCAGTTTTGTTTAGAAATGATAAGATAATATCTCACTTACATCAACAAGGTCACATGATGGGTAGTCTGCTGAACCATTTACAGGAATAAATCTATTCTGAAAACCACAGCACTGAAATCTCTGCTGAACTTGCTCTTTTACATCCATGTTTACTTTATTCCAACCCTATAAAACAATGTCACAATTAACATACTTACATATAAAAATATTATCTTTGTATATTTAATAGCTGGTGCATTTGTTAATTATGGTTATATTCAAACAAATGTATTTGTTTTGGCGACACAATGGTTCATAGGCATGCTAGGATCCGACAGGTGACACTGTAGTCAAGTTACATTAATAAATTCTATATTTATGGACCAAAATGACTCAGAAAATTTGGAACTGATAGGTGGTGCTGTGGTCAAATTAATAATAAATTTGATGTTGATACTGTAAAAAGTCCAGAGGAAACTTTTCACGCCACCTTCTCCCCATTTTACGGTAGCAATTTTTACATGCCTTTGTATGTTAATATTTATACTACATATTATTTGTTAAAGAAATGATAAATATGCAGTACTTACCAAGTTATCATCATTTGAGTGTTAAAAGAGGGAAGGGAAATATTCATATCATCATTTTTATACAAACATTTACTCACCTGTTGAGCTAACATCTCTTGTTGATCAGAATTTACAGCAAGGCAAGCGCAGGCAACCGAAAATTGCACAAAAAATAAAAGAAACAGTATCACCATGTACTGAATAAAATGAGTTAAAGAGTTACTGACAAATGAATAGTGTTTTATAAAATATCACAAAAAAGATTGAACAGAAAACATCTAGAAACAACACAAAACCAAAAAAGTAAATGATTCTCATTTGAATGTTTTCCTATTTTTATTTAATAGAATAAGGATGATAAACGAGCACACAGTTCACCTGATTTTTTTTCTAAAGGAATTCTGGGTTTAGAAAAAAGATGAACTAAATGCATTGACTTGATATGAGACTATGTAGAAAAATATATTTTTTTAACTATAATCACCATGTTTAATATTCTTTATCATTACTTTGAGATCACACTTCGTAGTTACCACATTATACACATATTATCAAGGGTCTAAAAATGAAGACCAATAATCAGAATGCCTTAAGTAGAAGAAATGAAGAGCCCATTTCCAACCCTTTGTTAATAGTAAGTCTTAACAACAAAACGGTTTTATGTAATTTGGTTTTTAAAATGTATTTTGTTTATTGTGTTCTTAAATATTTGTCATTCATTATTGAACTTTATTCAAGCAATACATATTTTTATTTGCATGCGGTATTTACGATCCAATAGTTTTATCCATTATTTGAAACTTTTTATTTTTTAAATAAACAGTCAATAAACTAAAGATATTACAAATTAATTTGATAAGATCCACATAATACAATAAAATGATGTGTCTTAACTAGTTTGAAGAGCACCTACAGAAATCACTTATACCAGCACCACTACACCAGGAAAACACACTACTGTCGATAATACGACATGTGTTTCGCCTCTACATGAGGCATCATCAGGTGAAGTAGACTCTGCGGTGGGTGACTGCTGAGTGAGGCGGTGAGCTAAAACAACTGCTACTTATACAACTTGTTGACACAATCTCTCCCCACTTAAGTAGTGACTATATCATGAAATAAGACATGCTACCAATCACCAACTGACGTACACAGACGTTTGCTGTAAAAGTAATACCAAACCACTACGCAAATGCTCGCCTGCCCTCCAATCACGCAACTAATTGCTGGTCACCGTGAGGGTGACAAACAACCATATTGAAAGGATTTTTACTGAAAGGAGGCATTCCATCTTAGTCCTCAGGGATGACAACGCATCTGCAATTTGATTCTTAATCGAGGATAAATGTAGTCTATGAGCCACAGCTTCTACTTACCATCAGGTGAACTGTGTGCTCGTTAGTCACCCTTATTCCATTAAATAAATATGTATATTCATGAAATTGTGTAGATAATTTGATAAACTAATTACTTTATCTCGATATTATTCATAATAGCTAGTTGGATGTTGTTTTATATGAAGTTACTCACATGAAAATGTTAATTTATGATTAATATTTTTATTTTAGACCACATACTGTACACATGCTATTTAATGCGTAACACCATCCCTATGAAATGTTTATTTGATAAAATTAAAATTTATTTAATAAAAAACAATCTACTTACACGTGGGAAGTAATCCCAACAGTTTTATTATGCACAATGGAATTATTCTTACATTTCACAACACAGGATGGCATTTTCCTGAATAGTTAGCAAAACTACTCCTGCTTCAGAAGACCGTCACGTAGAAGTAATACTGACCAAGTCTTAGTTTTGATGCCCTGCCGACTGAATCTCAGTTTTTTGATTGGCTAATTTGGAGCGTCAACGAGCTTCTATGTGTTATCCGTCCGTTCGCAAATAAAAACAATCTCACACAGAGAAAGTAAGTATTTCAATATTTTACTAACACACACAAGATAAGATTCGTAAATAAATTAAAAAGGATACAAAGAATAGCATAACTTGATGATGTTTGACTGCCCCAGCTAAACCCAATAATGATATTAAGATTAGAAACACTCCACACGCAAGGATTCCACCTACTATGGGCAAATTAGTGACCAGGGAAGAAGTTTCTCCATACACGGCCACGGATATAAGAATAGAAGCTACCACCTTAAATTTTACCAATAATTTTAAATAACATCATATGCAAATAAAATATTGTTAAAGCTTAAAAAAAGGGTACCTTACCACATAAAGAATATTTAATGCAATTAAAGCATTTTTAGAACACGTAAATCCACCACACATTTTGATTTTGTTCTTTTGTGTACAATTATGATCCAGAGACTAAAATAAAAAATATTAATCATAAATTAACATTTTCATGTGAGTAACTTCATATAAAACAACATCCAACTAGCTATTATGAATAATATCGAGATAAAGTAATTAGTTTATCAAATTATCTACACAATTTCATCAATATACATATTTATTTAATAGAATAAGGGTGACTAACGAGCACACAGTACACCTGATGGTAAGTAGAAGCTGTGGCCTGATGGTTAGTAGAAGCTATCGCTGGATTGAAATAATAACATGTAATCGCAGACAGGATTGGTGTAAGCCAAGTAAATATACAAAGATATGCTCCGCGCATTTCTGTACCAATGATATGTATGAAACTAAACAAGGGTTGCGAAGAATTCGCCGTGGTGCTGTGCCAACAAAGGTAACTTATATTATAATTAAATACATTATTGTGTAGTTAATAGCTGCGTATATTTTTTTACGCATTAGCTCACGCAATATCAACTATTCATACTACCTTAGTCAGCTAAGCCTAACAGTATTTTTTACTGTGATACAACTTTTTATTATTATTATACTTACTTTTATGTTGTAGCTTTTTCTTATTTTCAAATATTTTAAAACTCCATTTCAGCGTCTTTTCCTATCTATATCGGACTCTGACAGCGAGAAAGAAGACGCTGTGATACATAAAGTTTCTAGTAAGATAATATGTGATGAGAGAATCAATACAGATCTATCTTCTGATTCCCGTCCCGTAAGTAAAAATGAATATATGTTAATACTAAAGACATACATGAAATCTAATTTTGTACATTTTTTTTGGCAGGGTACATCCACGGGCCTTGCAATGATAGCAAGCGCTAACATAGCGGACGAGAATGCTAAAGTCAATGAAAAAACATTGAATATAGAATCTGAGCCTGTACGTATACAGTCTACCCAATTCACTAAAAATAAGTTTTTACTACTTTTTACGTTACTCTTTACGCATTACGTTTTACTATAACCTACTAAGAAATGAGAGGAAGCCTGTGCTCAGCTGTGAGACGTATATAGGCTGTAACTTTAACTTTAAGTTTTACTACAATTGATATCGTAATAAGTACTTACATATTTTATGCTTTTATTTTCAGAAAATAGATTCGTCGGATTTAGATTCCGTATTAAATACACCTCGAAAGGCCAAATTACACCGGGAGTTAAGAAGAAAATCCACCCTACAAGTTAAATATGTAAAAATGATCAAAACCTTAAAACAAAAAAACCGTAGGTTAATAAAAATTAATTCATCTCTTAACGAAATTTAGGTCAATTTAAAAAAGCAGAGATATATTGACAATGATGTAGCCAACATATTGTCAAAGAATGTTTTTGCAGCAGAGCTATATAATAACCTTTGTAAGAAAATTGGCAAAAACAAAAAAAGACCCATGCCTAAGTACACACCCGAATTCAGGAAATTCTGTTTGACTTTAAATTTTTATTCACCACGGGCATACTCTTATGTAAAGTCAAAATTCAACACTTGCCTCCCACACCCAAAAACTTTGTCAAATTGGTATCGGACTATTAATGGGGCTCCAGGCTTCACAAGTGAAGCATTTGACGTACTTAACCTCCTGAGGCCTACCGGGTCAAATACGGTACGTCAAAAAATAAAAAATGTGGAGCATGTCTTGACAAGCAACTTTAAAATAATCGTACGTGAAACGAAACCTTATATCATTGCCAACATAATAAATAAAAGAAATGACACTTCTTGTCATTTGTCGTTTGTCAAGATGGCGGAGACAAGCAAACATGTGCGTGCACCGGCCAACAAACGTAAGTAATCTGTTAATATCAGTTCAATCTTCAATAGTATTATGAATTGTAATTACTTATTTGAAAAATGACTCAATAACCTAATAATATTGAAATTCTATTTGATGCAAAAGCAAAAAACAATAACCTGGCATGCCGTTTTTCGTCGATGTTCCGCCAATGGAACATTCGGTCCTAATTATTATTATCGATGTTGCCTATTTGACTCATTCGTTCCGTATAGCAAATGTGTTTTTTTTTTACAGCTATGAATGAAAGTGAAATTTTTGAAATTTTGAATGCATCAGATGGAGATTTTAGTGCTGATTCGGATAACGATCCATCATATCACCCATACTTAGAGAGAAATCGACAAAATAGGTTGATATCCAGTAGTTCTGATTCAGATAATGAAGATGATATATTATCTGATCATTTTGACCACTCACAATCTCCAGCACTGTCTATTGCCAGTAGTATCACAGAACCTAGAGCTACACAGCGGGTTTCAAGAAGACTAATAAGAGGACGAGCAAGAAACAGCAGAGGGACAAGAGGCAGATTACTAAGGGTACAAGAAACTCGTGAATCTGAAGGCGAAGCGTCTGTTCTGTCAGCAATAAATTCCGTAGCAGATTTTAATCCATTTATGACACATTTGCAAAGTCCAAATTATATTCATAGAGAACTAGAAGAGTGGGAATGGTTTAAGTTTTTAGACGATTATTTAGATGATGAAATTTTTGATCAAATGATTAGGGCCACAAATCAAACATCTGTTTTACTTACCCAAAAAAATATAGATTTAACGGTTCGTGAGCTAAAAGTATTTATTGGGATAAATATGGTCATGTACTGGGAAAGCTCATGGCGTATTCCACTAATTGCTAATTCGAAGACTCGAGATAGATTTTTCCTAATACGTACACGTTTAAAGATTGCATATGACGATGATGTAACAGAAGAACAGCGGCTCAAGACCGCATATGGAAGTAAGACCACTATTTGATCGAATTGTCAAGGGTTGTCACATTCAGAAAAGGCAGAA
Source organism: Parnassius orleans (assembly GCA_029286625.1). NCBI lineage: Eukaryota > Metazoa > Arthropoda > Insecta > Lepidoptera > Papilionidae > Parnassius > Parnassius orleans. Next base: position 2,494,456 of record JAGSMP010000054.1, on the reverse strand, counting down.
AAGCTATTAATTGATGAGATGATTGTGCCTTTTCGGGACATTGCGGTATTAGACAATACTGTCCCAATAAACCTAATCCCGTCGGTTTAAAAATATTTGTTCTCGCGAATCCATGTGGCCTTATTTGTGATATGACCGTATATGAAGGTGAGATAACATTTAGAAGCTACAGAGAACAAGGTTTCAGCTTAGGAGAAGCTGCTGTTCTGAAAATGACGGAATCATTGGTTCCTGGACACTATCTTTTTTTTGACAGATACTTCTCTTCTATTAAGCTGATGGAAGAATTACTAAAAAGAGGATTTAACGCAACAGGAACTATTATGAAAAATCGTTTTCAAAGACATATATCATTTACACCTGACAATAGTTTCATTAAAAAAAATCGTGGCTCATCTGAAGTTGCTTGTCTAAATAATAATCGAATTGCCATTACAAGATGGCTAGATAATAAACCTGTAGTGATGATATCCACATGTTATGCAAACAGTAAAACGGATATATGCAAACGATGGGATAAACGACAGAAACGTTATATAAATGTGTCAAGACCGGAAGTGATAAAAGAATATAATCAGAATATGGGTGGTGTCGATCTTGCAGATCGAATGATCTCTGTTTGTCCATCAAGATCTCGTACCCGAAAATGGACTATAAGGTTTATATGTCACATGATTGACATCAGTGTTGTAAATGCATGGCTTCTCTTCCGAGGGGTCCAAATAAAGAAAAATATGCCATCTCACAAAATTCCCCAACTACGTGAGTATAAATTACGACTTGGAACAAAATTGATCGAGGAAAACGTATTGCCTCCACAAGAACCTTTTCTTGACGAAGAGGAAGGCATAATAAAATCCAACACTTGAAGAGGAGTGTTCCTATTACACCGCTGCCTACAATGCACAAAAGAATAAATAGGGCTGATCATATGCCAAAGATAGTAGATAAAAGACAACGATGTCGAAATAATGCATGTGGTCTTAAGACGGACGTTATTTGCAATAATTGTAAAATATACCTTTGTTTGACAAAGCTAAGGAATTGTTTTGCTACATTCCATGGACATGAAATGTAGTAGAAAAATTTCTTAATTATTGACAAAAATATTAAGATAGATCTCAGAATTACCTCAGAAGTTCCTATTTTAATGTGATGAATAAAAATTTTATTAATAATATTAGAGAAGTTATTTTTTTGTTCGTGTTCACAATAAGTGGTTTATGTTTTATTGTTATTAAAATATATTTCTTTCTAAATGAACGAAATTTTATTTTACGATTTACCAAATCAAGTCTCATGAACTAAAGCACGAATGTGCCAAATATGCCACATCGACATTATAAGTACAGACTGAACGTTCCACATTTGACACGTCGAATAACTAATATATTAATAATAAGAGATTTTTTTATTTATTTTTCTCATGGTCCTGGGTCACATAAGAGCTCGAAAAATTATCACTTGTTTAAGAATAATGAAATTCTTATGTCTCGTCCTCAGGAGGTTAAGTTAAAAGTCAAAAACTCAAAAAAAAAACTTATTGGTGCTTTGATTTCTGACGAGATGGAAATAAGGCAACAGAGTATTTGGGATGGCAGTCAGAATCATGGGTATGTGGATATGGGTACAGGTACACAGGATAGTGATATAAAGGCTTCCGAGGCTTACGTGTTTTTACTTGTTTGTCTTAACGAACCTTAAGTACATTTTTGGGACAATTGTAGTGGAAAAAAATGAAATGGATTATATAACAAAACCAGAATGCTCGCCAATTTAAGGGTATATATAGAAAACTAATGTGCAACATGGAATTGAAAGCAGGTGAAACTGGGAACTGCATCCCATTAGAGGATATTTCTATTTTAACATGTTCGTCAGCACTTACGTGCATAAATGGAACTACATCTTCCCAGAGGTTTGACGACAATGATTTAGAGTTATCTGAAACTGCAATACCAGTAACTGAAGAATATTTCCTTCGATCCGTTCTTGATGTTCCGGACAACCAAGTAATAACAAATCACATAGTTGGATATATTGCCAGCTTTGTAGTCCTCAAGTTAAAAAATAAAATAAAATATTTGTTTGTGTTGCTGCCCATACAACAACAAATTTACAATGGTTCCACAAACCAATACAATTAAGAGACAAAGGAGGTTTAAGCTATGCTTCAAAGGAAGTGTTTACTATATGTTGTGCTGCTGAGTCAGTTGTTAAGTTTTTTAAAAGAAAAAAAAGTATACAAAATCCTCAAGAGTTTGAACGACTGTTGCTCGTTATTATGAAAAAAATTATAGGTACTCCCTGTTTTCCCACTTCAGATGAACATACTAACGGTAATTTACACAATACAAATTTGTACGCCTTGTTGTAGAAAAATATGTTAATATTAGATTTTTTTATATTTCTAAAAGGGAAAATACTCTAAGAGACGTTCAGTCAAAGCGAAAGCTTTTTAGGAAGCAGTTACTTACAACTGCAAGGTTGATCATGTCACACTATAGTTGTTTTAATTTTATGACATTAAAACAACTATAGTAGATCAGGCGCAGGACCAACGGCTTTACGTGCTTTCCGTGGGACCTCCGTCCCATATGGAGATAAGACACCACCAACTTCCTGATTCAATGCAAATTATAATTTTAAAATATTTAGGTATATTATAACAATATTAATAATTATTTAAATTAAAAAAATCTTAATAATTATCAAAAAAAAAATATTTTAAGTCATAAGAGCCGTGGTAGCTCAGATAGTTAGCGCTCTGCTGGATTTCAATCTTTTATACTTCGTTCTTGCTTCCTTTATCTCGTCATCCGTTGCCTTTTGTACTTTTTGGTTAGCTTTAGTTGCTAACAAATCCAACCACCTTTCTTCTTTCTTGCACAACCCTTTGTACATCTTTATCCATCCACATTATAGTTCTTTCTTCCTTTCCTTCTTTTAGCTACCCACATACTTCAATAGCAACATTCATGACCTCTTTCTTAAATGTCTCCCCAAATCAATCACACCTATCTCTTCTATGCCTTTAAAACTTTCTTTCAGTTTCTACATACTCGTCTTTCTTTTCTTTTCTTGTAGATTTTCCACTTTTACTCTGTCCAAAACACTCGTAGGCTCAGCCCTCAGTGTCGCCACCGTTTAAAGAGGACATTCGGGCTATAACCAAGTTGTCTGTGTCGAGGCCTACCCGCGTATGCCCAGTGTCTAGCGCTTTCTTCCTCAGTCTTTCATCACAATTACAAAATCAATCATACTTCTAGACTCACCCTCATCTCTTGTATACAAATGGATCTTTTGTGGTCAAACATTGTGTGGCCACAGATTCCATTCAAGCATAATTCAAGCAGGCTTCTCCCATTGTCATTCACTCTCTCGTCTAAACGTACCCAGAACTCCTTCATACCCATCACGCTTTTTCCAACCCACCCATTAAGTCCCTAACATCACGATCCGTTCATTTTCTCACATTTATTCAAGACCTCTCACATGCTATCCCAAAATTCCTCTCTCTTGTTGGGCTCAATACCCACCTCGCGCAGATCCGTCGGTGCATAGACCCCAAGGATAAACAAGCGAGTGAGTCCGACTTTAACCTAATCCAGAGGTCTTGAAACACACATTCCTGCTCCATCACACATTCCACTATTCGAGATGAAAGAATCACACCAACTCCTGACTACCTCGGCTGGTTTGGGGACTCCCGACCAGTATGCCGTGTAGGGGCCATGAAACGTGGTGTCACATCCTTTCCTCTTGGTTTCGTTCACGCACAAAATATCTATGCATCGTTCATCCATCATATGACATACTTCATCTATCTTACCATCCATTCCTCTTACATTCAACGTATGCATAGCCTAGCCATGCATCCATCCGCGCGGCAGACGTTGGATTGGCGGAGAGGTAGGAATAGGAAAGGAAGGATAGGTGGTGTGACAAGGAAGATTGGTGATTAGAGTGGGAAATAGGAAATGTAGGATATTACCGTCCAGGAGGGCAAGGGATAGGACAGTAATAGCTAGGGAAGCCGGGGTCGCATACCCGTATACTATACCACAACTACCGGACAGGTAGATTGGAATGAGTATTAATAATTATTTAAATTAAAAAAATCTTAATAATTATCAAAAAAAAAATTTAAGTCATAAGAGCCGTGGTAGCTCAGATGGTTAGCGCTGGCTGTAAGTTTCACAGTACGCGGGCAACCCGGGTTCGATCCCCGCCGGCACCAATGAAATTATTAATTACAATTTTAAGTGCTGGTTTACCACGTGCTCAGCGGTAAAGGAAAACATCGTGAGGAAACCTGCATGTCTGAGAAATCAAAAAAAAAATCGAAAACATGTGAAGTTCGCCAACACGTATTGGGCCAGCGCGGCGGACATTTCCTTGCCCTAAAACCTCTCAGAAATGAGAGGAAGCCGGTGCCCAGCAGTGCGACGTATGTAGGCTGTAACTTTACTTTTTTTTACCTTTTATAAAAGCATTCAATTTTTAACAAAATTTCAGCGTGTATATGGGATCAATCTGTGTGTGTATCCTTTCAAATAAAAAAATCTAAATCGGTTTAGAAATAACAGAATTCTGAGGTAAAAGACATTAAAAAAATACACCGAATTGAGAAATTCCTCCTTTTTTGAAGTCGGATAAAATTAAACATTACACGATGTGCTTATTGTATTCGAGCAAATTAATTGTGTTTAATAATATTCTTAAATTTTATTACGTCTGCATTTTTGTACCATTAAAATATGTATAATAAAGTTATATTAGTACCATCATTATCGTATTTATTTTATTCCATTTTATATTCTCATAAAATACGTCTTCTTACGAAATATGTAATCTTTATTATATCGATTATTTAAAATTAATTAATAAAATAGTGATTTGCACAATTTGATTGCAAACACCAGAAACTGGTATCACTGAATGGCGTGTATGTGTGCGTGTGACGAGCGTAGGCACATTCGACTCGCACCCACTAACATAATGACTTTGCGTCACTTTAACGCTCGTGTTTTGTACTAGACTGCGTTTCTACTGGGTAATAATTCTATGGTTGTGACCATAGTAATTTGTAGTGGTCGCGCCTTACAAATTCACGTAAGTGGTCGTGTGGATTGCATATTATGTAGTCCAATTTAGAATAAGAAGAAAACTGTAAAATATCAAATAAATAGTACTTTTACTTTAAATAAAACTGGGTAACACTTAGTAATCATATTTAATATACAAAAAACAGCCATACCTCCATCTTTATTAAAAAGAAATAATGAAAAAAAATATTTATACATGAAAATGGCATATTAATTTGCGATCACAAACCAGTTTACATATTTATTACTAATCTAATCATTAAACAATGGGAACGTAATATGTACTAGGAATTATCTGGACTAACGAATTTACCACGATCGGTGCGTACTTTTATTGCGCGATCTTCCGCAGTCGTAGCAGCGACCCACTCTACTAGTTTGCGATGATGCTGAGGTACATGGCTGTAGGTTTCATCCATGCCAAGTAGAGGAAATATGAAAGTCGCGGCAAATTATTTTTTCAAAATCTTTGTTTTCTGTGTAATAAACATAATGCATACAATGCCCTCCTTTAGATCTAGGAGACACAAAAACAATATTGTGTCGCGGACACAATATTGTTCCTTCCTCTATTCGTTGGTAGAGACCAGCGAGTATTATTAACACCAGCATGATATTCGTTACAATGGTGTTCCAAAGTTTTATCCTTTGCTAATGTGGATTTAAATACCTCATTTGGAACCTATTCTTCATGCTTTAATTTACATTGATGGTCCTGTTCCTCAAGAATGTCTTTTTCATCGTTTGAGCTTGCATCATCTTCAAAAATTTCGTCATTGTCGCCTTCTTCGTGAAGCCAAGCTTCGATTCAAGCCGTACTTCTTTCACTTTCATCCATGTTTTATTTGAAAATATACTTACATATATTAATGAAAAGTTATTATTTAAAGAAGAAACCATAAATAAATGAATATGAGGCGCTAATCTTTATTAAAAATAAATTATATGTAATAGCTAAAAATAAAGAAAACAATAAAATATTTTTAAATTTTTTCAATATCTCAAGAGAAGATTTCTCGCCATGCGCTGCAACGCCGCGTTTCTGGCATCCTTGTTCTTGTATTCTGTGAGCCTCACGTCCCAAAGAACTACTTTTGCCTCATATAATTCTACGAATTTGAGAGTATACCGCTCACTCCACTTTCTTTTATTGCGAGATGCCATTGTTTTTACATTTGACGCCATTTTGTTTCGCTTTTTGACATCAAAGTTGGCTTGAAAAGTAGAACACAGTCCAAGTCCACTTTGTGTGTGAACAAAGTAGCGTCAAAGAAGTCATCAAAACCACTTTGTCAAAGCAGACTTTGATCGTGTCAACGCGGCTTTAAGTAATAAGTAATGTACTATGAAACCACAGAGTACATTTATATATACTGAAATATGTAACCACTGACATATATATACATAACCAAATGTGCAATTAGTTTGTGGCACAGAGTACTTTTTATAAACCGGAAGCAAACCGGAAATTTGTGGGCAACTGGGGAATGAATAAAAAGTATTAATAATAAGTTTGTTATGTTAGTATGATTACATATTTACCTATTGTATAATTACCAATGTATATGGAGGGTAAAGGTACCTTAACTTACCTTCCATACATTGTACTTAAGTATCTTTTGTCTATAATAAATAATAAAATTGAGATTTCCGTATTACTCTTTGCTGGTTTTCTATTTTAATTTAATAAGTGAGACGTTTATAGGTTAACTTCTTACACATCTATCTATATAAATAAAATGATAGAGGTTTGCAGTTGTGCGGGCATCACGGAAAAACTACTGGATAGATTTTAATTAGTATTTCTAAGTTTTATTTCTTAGACACTTGACCCTTACCTAAAAAAATATTGCGATATCTTCATTTAATTTAAAATTATTAAAGTTTTGAGAACGCGGACGAAGTCGTGGGTATCAGCTAGTTTTCCAATGAAAAAATGATCTGCGTCAACTTGCTACTAATGAGGCCAATAAAGAAAACCTCGGAAGATAAAAACCCTGTACTATACATTTCTACGCCGCGCATGCGCCAATGCCCCGAGTGCATTCGACACTTATCATTTTTATTAACTATTTGCACTTAATATTGCATTTTATGCGTTTATAACAGTGGTAGTTATATTTAAGCAGGGTACAGTTTTATTCGTATCGTAAAAAGTACCCAATTATCATTATTTGAAGTAATATTGACGTTATAAGGTGAGCGATCTTTAACTATTTTTTATTTCTAAACTACATGAGTGCAGTTTAAATAATTAATATTTTTGAGATGTGCTATTTGAACTACGTCTGTCAGTATTTTTTTTTATATATATACTCAAAATTCGTAGGCTGGGGTAGGGGGTGGTGCGTTCGACACTTAACAAATTTGGTCTTATTTACTTTTTGCACTTAATATCGCATTTTATGCATTTTTAACGATGGTGCAATTATATTCAATCAAGGTGCAGTTTTTTTATATAGCGGAAAGTACCCAATTCTAATTATTTGAAGAAATATCGACGTTATAAGGTGAGCGATCTTTAACTATTTTTTATTTGGGTGCAGTTTAAATAATTAATATTTTTGAGATGTGCTATTTGAACTACGTCTGTCAGTATTTTTTTTTATATATATACTCAAAATTCGTAGGCTGGGGTGGAGGGGCAGTAATTATATCACTCAGTGACACAATAATTACGGACAAAACAAACAATATGGCTGCCACGGCTTACAACGGAGCTTAGAAGGGATGTCGAGAGGCGAGGGGGATGTTAGCTGTCATATATCATTTTGCTAAAACTTTTCCTATGTCCAATATTTTCTCTATGAAGATTAGGTAGGTACTGCCCGTGATTTTACAATTTACAATTTCTAAAATAGGTACCAAATATACAAATACAACCACAGACTAACTAGTTTTTTTTATAACTGGATTATATCTTCTCTGGATGTATAATTATTCTTCATAGTACACTGCTTCACAATATGTTGATGCGTTACATTGTACAGCCCTTAGGAGATTTTGACGGCAACTTGAGCCGGCAGACAGCTAACAGTTGGCGATGGTATCTCAAGGCGCCTAAGCAGACAGACACCTTATCTTGAGAATCATATCACCATCATAGCACTTGTTTCACCGTTTCCACTAATAGTTCATATGCGCAGACACTTAACACAAAATCGTACCACTTTTACATATCAAAATCCACTTCAAAGCATTATTTAAACAATAATACAGGAGCAGCAAACCGCCGCCTGTCAAGTTCCCGCCAAAACTCCGACTATCTAGTACGTCTAGATATTACATACAACCACAGACAACAGAAACGAGCCAATGACGAAAAACCACGAAAAATGTACCAATTTATTTTTAATTAAGATTTTTGGCTTGAATGCTTGGCGTTTAAGCCATGTCCTCAATTGTCTCAGTATCAAGTGATAATAATCCTTTATGTCTGATTCACATATAAAAGTGAAGTCACAGTTCTGGCACAGTACCGCCACCGTGATAATTATTCTTTCATACATTCTCTATGAACGCGTCCACACCTATCAGTGTCAGTGACGACACAGTGTTCTCACTTCTCAGTAGGGATGGACATTTAATATATACATCGATGTTTTTTGCGATGTAATGCATCGATCGGTTGCATCGTAGTTAGTACGATGTATTGAGAAATACATCGATGTTTCCAATACATCGATTTTTTTTCGCCATGGACATGTTTAGGCCCTAAATGTGAAATATTCCCTACCCATATACGATTTTCTAACAACAACACAATGTGGCAGTATTATTAGTAAACTTTCAAAACCATTATCACTAAATTATTATTCTATTACCTGTTCTTAAATCGAAGTTCTTTTTACGTCTCAAACAAGGCAAACAAGCTGTGTCTCGCCAGCAACGCAAAGTCAGGGATTTGGCCTCTGCCAACATAGGCCTCCCCAAAGGAATGCAACAAAGCACAGTCACGAGCCACCTGCATCCATTAACTTCCTGCATGTCTTACTAGGTCGTCAATCCATCTAGTGGGGGGACGCCCTAAACTTCGCTTGCCGGTACGTAAAAGTATATTTATATATAAATCCTACGTACTTTTAGCGACAAAACATTATAATAAAAATCTGTGATTATAAAAACAATAACCTTGGTCAAATATGTATCAAATTTGGTTTTTGGAATATTATGTATTTCTAAAGCGATCGATATTTTTGCTGACTATTACCGCTGCTGTAAGCAAACGATACAGCAATCCACTCACGACGGCGCGGTACGCCGCGGCGGCCGAACGTAACTGTCCTATACAGGCGCGTAGTAAGGCAGAGCAAAGTGTATTTAGTAAAATAAATTTATACAAGGCTGCTATAACACCGAAAATTTCGAGATTTCGCAGCCAAAAAACATTAATTATAACTAATTAAAAGAAAATTAAACTGCCATTCACATTCCATGGCTTCCCACATGATAGATGAAGAGATTAAAAATAGATTGAGTTAAACAATTGATATTTTCAAAAGTTATCGTGTTTACGCCTCCATGCGGACTTGATAAATCTAGGGGAAGGCGGGGCAGATTGATGCAAGGGGCAGATTGATTCACCTAACATATATCATAATCAGTTAGATGTAATCGTGTCCTGACAACACTATAACTTGTCTATGCCTGCCTTAGCGCATCACTTGTGGCCGCGCTGCCATCCAGTCCAGTTAGCTTGCTACATATTTATTTATCTACGCAGTTAGCCGATGGCGTTAGACGAGATAGTTTGTGTTTTGTATTCGACCTACTAAAAAAACACGTGGAATATAAAAGAGATTCACTCACTTTCTACAATTTCTTTGAAGTATTTATACATACTGAAGGTGAGCTATTCCATCCATAAATAGAAGTTTAATGCTTTTAGCTCAATAAATCAACATAAATAAATATGATGTTAACGTTTTACAAAAACTTCTGTTGGGGCATAATGATACGGTAAATTGTGGGGCACTTTGATGCGTATCATTCTGCCCCAATTAAAATTTTATTACTATTTATTAATTTAGCGATTCTTTTTTTTTGAAAACGGTGCGAACCTATAAACCAAAGACTGAACGATGCAATATAAATGAAGAAAATATGAAGGCTGCCATATCCGACGTTATATCGAGGAAATTATCTATACGAGTAACATCGTATCGAGAAATTTCGAAAATCTTTTGAAGATAATCAAGCATCATCGTCTAAATCAGTGTTTCTAAACATTGTTCTGCCATGGCCCGGTAATTTTCACACTGCCCCTTTGTGACCCACTTAATACTTTTAAACCCAAGCTGGTTCCATTAAGTAAAATAATACACATTTATTAATAGTAATTTTTTTATTAACATTATATATTTTGGTATCGCCTATTTAGTTACTAAATTTTAGTGCGAAGTACTTACGTAGCTTACTTTTCACTAAAGAATCTAAGTTCGCGGAAAATGACGAAAGTTTTATCCTAAGGTCTGGTTCCACATCAAGTCGGTTTCTATACTTATTTTTAAGGTAAACTAGTGTTGAAAACCCAGCTTCACATTTATAAGTTGTGACAAAAGGCATTAAAAAAGTTATTGCTTGATGAGCTAATTTTGTGTATTCTTGACGACAAGATAACCAAAAATCTATCAATGGTCTTGTGTCAAATATATCCTTAAGTGCTGTGTCAGTTGACAGTTCAATTAACGAGTCGACATCTGAATCTGGCAAATTAGTTTCGAAATCTAACTTGAATGTAAATGGGTTTCTTATCCAAGCTTTGTTGCTGTCGATTGGAGGAAAATATTCTTGGAGATTCCTCTCCAGTCCTAATAAATGTTCTTTAATTTGAGTTAAGATGTCTTGTGGCAAGGCAATAATGTTGTACTCTTTTTGTATTTCACTTAAATTACTAAATGCTTTGAAGTTCCCTGTTTCCGCGCGTTGTGCCCACACATTAAGCTTTTTTCTTGTAGCTTCCACCTTGTCTTGCACTTTAAATATTGTTACATTGTTACCTTGCAGTGCCATATTTGGATTATTTATAAATTCAAAAATATCAGATATGTAAGCCACTTTTGCCAACCAGTTAACATCATGAAATCTGTCCTTGAATTCAAATATTACATCTCTGGCTGTTGGGGAATGTTGTTCTAAAAAAACTTTTACTTCTTCTTTTAATTCAATAAGCCTTTTTAAGACATTGCCTTTTGAGAGCCATCGCACCTCACAGTGTAAAAGAAGATGCTCGTGATCACTTCCCATTTCTTTGCAGAAAACAGAGAATAATCTTGAGTTCAGTGGACGAGATTTTATAAAATTTATGAACTTGACACACTCTTGCATCGTTGCTGTCAAGGGTAAGGGCATTTTCTTGACAGCCAATGCCTCTCTATGAATGCAACAGTGCGTCCATACACATTCCTGCGCTACAACTTTTACCCTTGGATAAAGCCCAGTACGAATGCCTGACATTGCTCGTGCGCAATCACTACTCAATCCCACACACTTCTTCCATTCAATGTTATTTTTGTTGATATAATCATTAATCAAGTTAAATATTTCTTCGACTGTTGTTCGTGTTGGCAAAGATTTACAAAACAAAAACTCTTCATAAATAGTATTCTCAAAATCATATCGTACAAAGCATATCAGATTGGCATTATCGGATATGTCTGTACTTTCATCGATTTGCAAGAAAAAAGAATGACATGATTTCAGATGGCTTACGACTGTATTTTCAATGTCATCTGCTATATCCACAATCCTACGCTTTACCGTGTTATTCGATAACGCTAACTGACTTTACTTGGCTTTGCTGTTTTTTTTTTCGAACAATCGAGATGCTGCAATTTTTTGCGACGGAAGTATTACTTCTCACCAATCACATGTGGATAGCCGGACTTAGCAATTAATTGTGAAATAAGAATCCAGGACAAGATTATGAGCTTGAGTTCCTTGTGAAAAAATAGACTCCATATTTTTTTTCCTATTGTTTAACTCTCTCTTCTTATTTGCGAAGAACTCTTTTGTTTTTTTTTGTAGTCAGGATGTTTTAGTTCCAAATGCCGCTGCAACTTCGAAGGTTTCATTGATTCGTTTGATAGTTCGACATTGCAAATTACACACAATGGTTTGTTGTCTGTGCCCTCCATAAATCCGAATTGAATGTAATCTTCAAGATATTGTCGGATCCATGAACCCTTTTTCTTTTTTGAAGATTCATTTACCTGTTCATCGTGCGCCCGTTTGTTGGAATCAATATTAGAACTTGTACTTGGCTGTACTAACTCACTATAACTCAACTGTTTACTTGTGCTACTCCCGGAACTGGTACTTTGTTTAATTACCCATTTATCCTTTGTTATTATTGTGAATAATCGTTTTAATAAGTCAAATACGTAATTCATATCACACTGCAAAAACCCGTTTAAACTGTCCGAGCGGAATGTCTGTGATTGGCGGAGCGGCGACGTTGCGAGGTGAGAGCGGCAGCGGGCAGCACGAGGGGAGGGGCAGCGCGGGAGCTTGCACCTCGCTCTCGCGCTCTTTTGTTATTATTAGTCAGCGCGTGCCGGCACGCGCCGCTCACCGCACGAATACTTACGATGCGTCGATCGATAGTAGGTATTATTTTTAAAACAAGGCGGGAATGTTGCGACCCGGTATTTTATTTTGATGGCCCGGTACCGGGTCGCGACCCGGCAAATGGGAAACAGTGGCTCTAAATCATACAGCTCTAAATACACTGTTGCTCAAGTATTCTCGAAGCAAGAAGAGAAGATACTTACAGAATATTTGTTTAACTGTAGCAAAATGCACTACGGGTTGTCCTTACAGCAACTTTTGGTTTTGGCCATTCAACAGACTAACTTTTGGGGATGACGATTTTGCTCCAATAGAAGTTTTTGATGCGAGATTTCAGAACGAAGGTGATGAGGGCGGGCTGGATTTGTACAGATTAGAAGTTGATATTGTGGGAATCGAGACAAGTTAAGATAGAGTTAATGAAAACTGTGCAGGAGACGAGATTTTAGCTAATGAAGCCGATCCTCTCAATTACCAGTCGGACATTGCTGCACCTCCAAACTTTGCTTCATCATCTTCCAGCGTTAATCCATCTCCAAATGTCTGTCCATCGACTTCTGCGACTGTTTTGTCCCCTGAAGCTGTAAGGCCATACCTAAAAATAGTTACGAATAAAAAACCTCTCGAAAAGGAAGAGGAAAAGGGAAATTTAGGGTTTATACTGAAACACCGGATAAGAACAGATTGGAGATCTTACAAGATCAAAAAGAACGAATGCGACAACTGAAAATGATGAAGGAGAAATCTAAAGCTTTGAAAACTGCAAAAAAATTATTGGGGCTAACGGAAACTAAGAAATCTAGAAAGAAAAGAGTCTGTTTACAATCGCAGTCTGATTCTGAATAAGTCGATGAAATTATATGATGATTGCGACAATGATCTGGATGAGCTACTTGACGAGGAAGCTAAAGAACATAGTTATGCCCCTGATCCCAAAAATATAAACATTGGAGATTTTTTGCTTTAATAAGCAAAAAATCTCCAATGTTTATATTTTTGGGATCTTCTTATCAAATTTAATAATTTGATAAGAAGAAATCAACAGTCTATTAAGTGCCCAAAGTCTTGTCCAAATACAATTTGACCGAGTACCAAGTGTCCTACCTCAGAAAGATACCAGGATCATGCGTTTTTGTTTTTCCGAATATTGAAGACCAAGCTAGCGTTGATTTCCGAGATGTAGTTTTACATCTGCCTGAACCAAATTTTACAAAAGGCACATGTCGAACATCATCTCACTATACTTTTTCAGTTAATTTAAGTGCCTATAAGGTGCAGTAGAGAAATTTAAAATGTGTTGTTGTTGTTACGTTTGGTGTTTTTATTATTTAGATTGATTTATATCAAATGAAAACTAAGTTTTTTTTGTGTTTAATTATAGAAAGTTTCTATGAAGAAGATATATGGTTAAAATGACGTGTTAGAATAAGAAATGTGCTTTTTATTCATAAAACTGTAAGACTGATTGTGATCTCTGAACAATAAAAGTATTATTAGCTTATTAGACTTTCAAATTAATAATGTTTCCATACAACTTTTAGTTTGTATCAAAGTGTCCCATGTAGTGTATCTAAGTGCCCCGTACGTGGGGCACAATGATACAAATCTCTTTTTTTACTAAAAGCTTTATATATTTTTTAAACATTAATTCGACAGTTTCTTTTGCTTACTTTTATTATATTTATAGATGTAGCAATGCAGAAAACATTACAAATATAAATTTTAACGTTATTTAAGCACTTAAGTGACCTTAAATTTTTATGCATCAATCTGCCCCACTTCCCCCTACACCATAAGCCACTAAAACCACTTTTTTTTATGTAAAAATAGCATTTAATCGATTTAAAAAAAAATATAAGTTCAACAATCATTTATCTTTCTGCACATTGTCATTGTCAATCTTTTTATATCATTTACATTTATATGTTCAATATGATTGTTAAATACGATTTCATGCGACAAAACGTTGGAATCTTGATTTTTAGGCGCTAGTAGAACATACCTACGCGAGTTGCGTTTAAGGCTTAAAGCATGCAATAATCTCCTCCCCTTTTTTTAGCTCCGAGTTCGTTGAAGCCATAGACTTAGGATATACTAGCGTATAGACCAACATAGTGTGCAAGGGAGAAAAAAATTCCTTATGGCAAAAATGCAAGATAGAAAAGGATACCAAATCTCATGACTCTGTAACCGATTTTGAATGACAGGTCGCAAAAGTATAGTAATTGTCGGATCCATGAACCCTTTTTCTTTTTTGAAGATTCATTTACCTGTTCATCGTGCGCCCGTTTGTTGGAATCAATATTAGAACTTGTACTTGGCTGTACTAACCACTGACTTAGAAGTATATGGACTGGGCATACCAACAGAATTAACGTGACTACCTACAATACACTGGCGCATAAAATGGCCGCCTTTTATAGGGTTGTAACTCAGCAATATGGGCAGCTGACATCGATATTTTTACTAATATGAATTTGTTCTCATTTGATATAATTGAATTTGTTGCTTTATTTATTTTATTCCGTAGGTATTTATATAGGTACAGGGCTATATTTTCAATCGTCAAATAACTTATCTTAGGAATAAATAATGTGTCTGGAAGTTTTATGACTTTTGTGTAGATAGAAATTAAATCCGTAGCCTAATTGTGTAACACACCAAAATGATAAACCATACCAATTTGACAGTTTAACAATATCCATTGCGTTGTTTTTGTTGTCGAGCAAACGAATTTTTCAATCACATGAAGCAATGGATATTGTTGGGTTGTCAAATTAGATTTGGATTGCTATCCCTTAAGTTACGCAGTGCATACTCTGCTACAGATTTTTGTATTAGGTATAGTCAAACAAAGAGTTAAGTATGCAGACAGCTAACTTGCAATTTGTTTTAAACAATGTTCTGAGTGTGCTAAGTACTTACTCAAGTTTTTACATCATTTATATAATTGTAAACAAAGTTAAAAAGTTATAACGCACACAATAAAAATGAATATTGACAGATTAGTGGGAAGATTCTTGAGAAGATTTTTTGCTTGTATACCAAATTTGCTTACTGTACAATATTACTGGGATGGAGATCCATATTATAGTATTTTAATATATATATATATATATATATATATATATATATATATATATATATATATATATATATATATATATATATATATATATATATATATATATATATATATATATATATATATATATATATATATATATATATATATATATATATATATATATATTCAGATTTTACATGAAAAATATTATTTTTCGCAGGCAGGTACATTAAGTTTGTTTATTTGAAATTCGAAAATCTGGCATGATCATGAAACATGATATCCGGGAATTATAAACTATTAATATTATTTATTCATTTCTGAACAAAATTAATCTATTAAAATAATTTCTAGTACAACACTGTCACTGCTTTTGACAGTTTGACAGCTGATCTACCACAAAACTTGGCGCTAATGACGTCACACGAAAGTGTTACGAAAATAAGCACTTGACAAAGTGTAATTGTCTCTCTTTTCTATTGCAGCTACTGCTTTGTTAAAAAGAGACAAAACTGTTTTTGACAAGTGTGTGTCGATATTATAGATATTTGTATAACTATTATTTCTATAGTAAAATATGCCGCCTCCATAGGTATATCTCTATGGTACTAACTCACTATAACTCAACTGTTTACTTGTGCTACTCCCGGAACTGGTACTTTGTTTAATTACCCATTTATCCTTTGTTATTATTGTGAATAATCGTTTTAATAAGTAAAATACGTAATTCATATCACACTGCAAAAACCCGTTTAAACTGTCCGAGCGGAATGTATGTGATTGGCGGAGCGGCGACGTTGCGAGGTGAGAGCGGCAGCGGGCAGCACGAGGGGAGGGGCAGCGCGGGAGCTTGCATCTCGCTCTCGCGCTCTTTTGTTATTGTTCGTCAGCGCGCGCCGGCACGCGCCGCTCACCGCACGAATACTTACGATGCGTCGATCGATAGTAGGTATTATTTTTAAAACAAGGCGGGAATGTTGCGACCCGGTATTTTATTTTGATGGCCCGGTACCGGGTCGCGACCCGGCAAATGGGAAACTGTGGTCTAAATCATACAGCTCTAAATACACTGTTGCTCAAGTATTCTCGAAGCAAGAAGAGAAGATACTTACAGAATATTTGTTGAACTGTAGCAAAATGCACTACGGGTTGTCCTTACAGCAACTTTTGGTTTTGGCCATTCAACAGCTTTTGGGGATGACGATTTTGCTCCAATAGAAGTTTTTGATGCGAGATTTCAGAACGAAGGTGATGAGGGCGGGCTGGATTTGTACAGATTAGAAGTTGATATTGTGGGAATCGAGACAAGTCAAGATAGAGTTAATGAAAACTGTGCAGGAGACGAGATTTTAGCTAATGAAGCCGATCCTCTCAATTACCAGTCGGACATTGCTGCACATCCAAACTTTGCTTCATCATCTTCCAGCGTTACACCATCTCCAAATGTTTGTCCATCGACTTCTGCGACTGTTTTGTCCCCTGAAGCTATAAGGCCATACCTAAAAATAGTTACGAATAAAAAACCTTTCGAAAAGGAAGAGCAAAAGGGAAATTTAGGGTTTATACTGAAACACCGGAAAAGAACAGATTGGAGATCTTACAAGATCAAAAAGAACGAATGCGACAACTGAAAATGATGAAGGAGAAATCTAAAGCTTTGAAAACTGAAAAAAAATTATTGGGGCTAACGGAAACTAAGAAATCTAGAAAGAAAAGAGTCTTTACAATCGCAGTCTGATTCTGAATGAGTCGATGAAATTATATGATGATTGCGACAATGATCTGGATGAGCTACTTGACGAGGAAGCTAAAGAACATAGTTATGCCCCTGATCCCAAAAATATAAACATTGGAGATTTTTTGCTTATTAAATTTAATAAGAAGAAATCAACAGTCTATTACGTGCCCAAAGTCTTGTCCAAATACAATTTGACCGAGTACCAAGTGTCCTACCTCAGAAAGAAACCAGGATTATGCGTTTTTGTTTTTCCGAATATAGAAGATCAAGCTAGCGTTGATTTCCGAGATGTAGTTTTACATCTGCCTGAACCAAATTTTACAAAAGGCACATGTCGAACATCATCTCACTATACTTTTTCAGTTAATTTAAGTGCTTATAAGGTGCAGTAGAGAAATTTAAAATGTATTGTTGTTGTTACGTTTGGTGTTTTTATTATTTAGGTTGATTTATATCAAAAGAAAACTAAGTTTTTTTGTGTTTAGTTATAGAAAGTTTCTATGAAGAAGATATATGGTTAAAATGACGTGTTAGAATAAGAAATGTGCTTTTTATTCATAAAACTGTAAGACTGATTGTGATCTCTGAACAATAAAAGTATTATTAGCATATTAGACTTTCAAATTAATAATGTTTCCATACAACTTTTAGTTTGTATCAAAGTGTCCCATGTAGTGTATCTAAGTGCCCCGTACGTGGGGCACAATGATACAAATCTCTTTTCTTACTAAAAGCTTTATATATTTTTTAAACATTAATTCGACAGTTTCTTTTGCTTACTTTTATTATATTTATAGATGTAGCAATGCAGAAAACATAACAAATATAAATTTTAACGTTATTTAAGCACTTAAAAGTGACCTTAAATTTTTATGCATCAATCTGCCCCACTTCCCCCTACACCATAAGCCAATAAAACCACTTTTTTTTTAATGTAAAAATAGCATTTAATCGATTTTAAAAAAAATATATAAGTTCAACAATCATTTATCTTTCTGCACATTGTCATTGTCAATCTTTTTATATCATTTACATTTATATGTTCAATATGATTGTTAAATACGATTTCATGCGACAAAACGTTGGAATCTTGATTTTTAGGCGCTAGTAGAACATACCTACGCGAGTTGCGCTTAAGGCTTAAAGCATGCAATAATCTCCTCCCCTTTTTTAGCTCCGAGTTCGTTGAAGCTGTAACAGCCGCATTGACTTACATCACAGAAACTAGACTCTAGTCATTTGACATTTGAACGTTCCTGATTATCGATTTCACATAAGTTACAATGAACGCTTTTTTGGAAAGCAATATTAAACGTGTTGGAACAAATATTCAACCTCAAGCGCGCATAGTTATTAACAATGTGCTAACGTTTTTACGGAAGTTAAAGATCCCGAAAAATTTATCGATGATTGACTTTCCCTTACTTTGATGAGGATGAATCCAGTGTATTCGTTTGCGTCTCTTTTTTATTACTAAAAGCTAAAATGAGTGCGATGAGTATTAATTCCTCTTCCATATCCGAGACTTCCATATCGTTTGCCTAAGCGGAGAAACACGAGACTACTGATTTATCTGAATTTTTAAGATATGTGTGAGGCAGCTTGCCGGAATTAAAATTATGAATTCCGACTCTGAATTTAGAGGCATTTCGGATGTGTGGAGTCCAGCCTATGAATGACATTGACTAGCGTTCTGATTCCGGATCGGAATTTTTTATAGGAGAGGGGGCAAACGAGCATACGGCTCACCTGATGGTAAGTGACTATCGCCGCCTATGAACAACTGCAACATCAGGGGAGGCCTTTTAAAAGGAGTAGGCTCTTTTCTTGAAGGTCTCAAGTCGTATGGGTCGGAAAAATCGCCGGTGGTAAATTATTCCACAGAGAGGTCGTACGCGGAAGAAAACTCCTAGAGAAACGTACGGTGGTGAAGCATCCAGATGGTGTGGATGGTATCGGGAGTTTTGCCGCGATGTGCGTTCGTGAAATTTGGCGGCTGGGATTAATCCGAACAGTTCGTCAGAGCACTCCCCGTGGTAAATGCGAAAGAAAATGCAAAGGGATGCAACATCTTTTCGCAGCGCCAGTGAATCGAGCCGATCGGAAAGGACTCGGTCGTCGATGATTCGAGCCGCTCTGCGCTGGATGCGGTCAAGTGGAAGGAGCTGGCACTGGGGAGCCCCAGCCCAGAGATGGGAACAGTATTCCATGTAAGGCCGAACCTGCACCTTGTAAAGTTGCAGGCGGTGTGCCGGCATGAAATACTGTCCCGCTCTGCTGAGCACGCCAAGCTTTTTAGAGGCCAATTTGGCCTTCTCTTCCAAGTGACCACGAAACTGCACGTCACTCGATATGTCGACACCGAGGATTCCGATACTGGCTGAGGCAACAAGGGGAGTGCCTTGAAACTGAAGAGATACGACAAAGGGGTTCTTTTAACGGTAAATGCGCAAACTTGTGTCATCTGAGGATTAAACTGGACTAGATTTAGTCGCCCCCAATCAGAGACTTTGTTCAGCAAAGACTCGACTTCAGACACAAGTTTGTTCCGGTACTCGGCGAAGTTTTCCCGAGAAATATTGGCACGGCCGGTGTATACGAGGGGTGATCCAAAAGTAATGATAATGAAAATAAAACACGGTAATTAAAGTTAAAATAATTATTTATTTTTCTACATAGTCTCCTAACAAATCAATACATTTAGTCCATCTTTTTTCTAAACCCAGGATTCCCTTTGAAAAAATTCTTTGTCTTGACCCTCCCAAAACGCTTCAACAGCGGCCATTACTTCGCTATCGTCTTCAATTTCTTGCCTCGGAGGCGTTCCTTGAGCCGAGGAAAGAGGTGAAATCACTAGGAGCTAGATCTGGCGAATAGGGAGGTGTTCGAGCAGTTCAATCCCGTTTCTTGAAGGCAGCCATCGCAACTGCGGCTTTGTGAGCCAGTGCGTTGTCTTGGTGAAACAGCACTCCAGCTCGCAGTTTGCCGCCTTTTTCATAATGGCCTCCCGTAATCTTCTTATTTGGTCTGCGTAGTAAGAGCCCGTAATAGTTGCTCCTTTTCCAAATATTCCACCATAATTATGCCTTGAGCGTCCCAAAAACAGATGCTATAACCTTTCCCGCCGAACTTGAAACTTTGAATTTCTTTGGCGTCGGTGAGGCTCGCTTCCAAGTCATCGATTGTTGTTTCGTTTCAGGATCAAAATGGTGGATCCAGGTCTCGTCCATAGTCACAAAACGGAACAAAAAATTTTCTTGATCTGCTTGGAACTTTTCGAGATTGACCCTCGAAATGTCAACTCGATTTTTCTTTTGCTCGTCGGTTAACATTCTGGGTACCCAACGCGCAGAGACCTTTTTCATATGCAACTCGTTCGCAAGATTCTTTGAACGCTGCCATATGAGATCCCTGTGACCTCAGCTACATGCCTGATGGTCACTCTTCGATCTGCCAACACAACATCTTCGACTTTTTTCACGTTGTCTTCAGTGAGGGACGTGGATGGGCGTCCTTCGCGATGTTCATCTTCAGTGGATGTTCTGCCCAGTTTAAACTCCTTGGCCCAGCGTGCAACTGTAGAATATGGAGGAGCAGAGTCCCCCAATGTTTCCACTAAGTCACTGTGTATGTCTTTTGAAGACATTTTTTTCAAACAGAGGTACTTGATGACAGCTCTAATTTCGTTTTTCTCTATGTTGATGTTATCTCTTTGACAGTTCGTATTCAAATGAATGTATCTCCCGTTTTCTTTTTTTTTTTTTTTTTTTTGCGCCCAATGCAAATGCACCCTCCGGAAGCGGGGGAGGGAGGTGGTGAATGCTCTAAGCATACCACGCAGCCGGCTGCGTGGTTATGTGGGACTCACTGACTAACCTAACTAACCTAAGTGCCTACCCACTAAACACCACCTTGGGGACGGTATTGGCCATAGTGGCCTTACTGCCGAGATTTGATGCGACCCTCTTTAGGGAAAAGAGGGCGCAGGCGGCGAGTGGCCGCTGAGAGACGTGCCTACTAAGGCATATTAAGTATTGGAAGAAGAGGCTGCCTGAGCCGCCAGAGGCAGTCCAGGTCGGCCGAAAGCTTGTTGGGGGTCCGAGAGAGTTTCTCGGTCTGCGGACTCGATAGCGAGAGGAAGTGGGGCTGCATAGGAGCTGCCTCACGAATGAAATGATTGGAGTGGGACTCTGAAGCTTTGAAGAAGTTTTCAGAGTTTTTAAGTGCTGGACTGTGGGGAGCTCTAAGTCTCGGTGGAGGTCGGCGTTACGGACGTACCAAGGTGCGTTCGTAGCCCGACGACAAAGGTTTTGAACAACGAAGTTTGTTCAGGGTTTTGGGCTTAGCGTGAGCAAAAATGGGGCCGCGTAAGACATTACGGGTCGTATACAGACCTTATAAAGGTACGTTTATTACGGAGGACATTTTACTGTGTCGGCCCAACATACTGTTGAGCCTACCCAGATAAAATCGTGCGTTACGAGTTACTCTCTTGACATGGGGCTCAAAGTGAGCCTCGTGTCAAGGGTGACCTAAGTATTTAGCGGACGTATGCCAGGGACCGGGGTCCCTAACATACGGATTGGCGGAATAGTAGTGGAGCAGCGTCGTTTATGTTCGAAGTGAACGGCGGGCTCTTCTCCGGGTTCACATCGATACGCCATTTTGGAACCAAGCTCCTAAGTCATTAACTGACTTTTGGATCTTGTTCCGTATAAAGGTAGGGACGTGCCTTTGCAGTAGAGGCAGTGTCGTCTGCAAAGAGGAGATCTGAACACCATTCGACGGTATGGGAATGTCGTTGGTGTACAGGATATAAAGAAGAGGGCAAGTACCGAGCCCTGAGGACACCGGCTTTGATTGGACGCGAAGAGGAGAGCGTGCCTTCGTGTCTGTAACGGAAGGTACGGTCTTTCAAGTAGGAGGCCACGAGACGAACAAGACGATCAGGGAGACCTATAAAATGTAGTTTGTAGATAAGGCCTTCGTGCCAGACTCTATCAAACGCTTTCGCTATGTCAAAGAAGACCGCGATGGTCTTATGACGGCGAGGATAAAAACCGCTGAGGATGTATTCCACAATACGGTGAACTTGTTGGGGACAAGAGTGTTTCGCTCGGAAACCAAATTGGTGGGGGATGACAAGAGGGTCACCGTCTGTGGGAAACAGATGGCGCCTCATGCGAGTTTGGATAACTCGTTCAAATAGTTTGCCCATGGCCTTGAGGAGGCTGATGGGACGATAACTGGAGGGGAGATTGTGAGGCTTTCCTGGCTTGGGGATACCAATGACAGTTGCCTCTTTCCACGTGGTGGGAAAGTAACTAAGGTTGAAGCAGGCGTTGAAGATAATAGCTAAAAGGGTTAACACCTGCTCAGGAAAATGTTTAAGGGCTTGGTTGGAATGCCATCCGCGCCCGGAGCCTTTGGGCTTCAGTCCTTTGATGAGGATGAGATCTCATCATTGGACACAGTGAATTAATGTCGATATTTATCTTGAATGTTTATAATGTATCGATAGACTTGCCTACACAACAAGAAAATAAATCCTCGGTTTGCGTTCTAAATGTAATTTTATTTTACCGTTGTTCAAACAGATTCCTCCGGATTCTATAATTAGAAAAAGTGGTTAAGGTTCATTGGACGGGTTGGTTGGAATGCAAAGAAGAACTCAACAATTTGCAGCAAACATTTTCTTGAGAAGTATAAAAGAAAAGTAGAATAAAACAATTTTATTAAAAGGAGTCATTTCTACATTATTTGTACCAGTTAGTAAAATATTGTTATAATAAGACTTCAAAATATAACTTTCAAAACTTTAGATAAATATAGAGACAGATTTTCATACATTATAAAACTGTAGTACATTAAAGACAAAAAATTTTGAGATTATCCTCTTTAAGCCATTATGAACCCAACTAAGTATCTATTTATCAACCAAAATAAATGTATAACCGAGCTTAATCAACCGCACAGCCTCACAGTCACACTAGTACAATATTCATAGCGTCATGCTATTTTCCCCAAGGGGTTGAGCGGAGCTTCGGAACTTCGGATTATATTCCCAAATCATAACGATAAAACTTTTAGCGTAGTTAGGTATAGATATTTAGTAATGCTCCTCAAGCGCTACTAGACGACCGCGCATGAGACGTGATAGTATAAATTCCATAGTATTTGATACTCACAACGGTCAATGTCCGATTCATGCTTGATGGCCGACGACATTGTCGCGAGGGTTTAAATAGCGTGGTTTATCACCCACAGCGTTATTCGCAGAGAAGAGGAACTCGTGGTTAAGTAATAGCTGCGCAGATCAATAGATCTGTGAAATTAAGTTGCACTTGCCGCGGTCAGTCCATGAATGAGTGACCATTTTCTTAACATACCGAGATTGAGAGAATAGAGAGTGCATCTGTATCCTCAGACACTTAGTGCACTTTACTGTGTTAAGATCATTATGTTTTTAAAATTCATGCAGCTAAAATGATAATAAGTTTATTATTACTTTATACTTTTCAGGGACAGATGAAAGCATATAAACATAAAGCATGATGAAGCCTCATAAACATATTGGCCTTTAAACAGAGCAATCTTATTTAACTGATTCCTACAAGTTACCTTCCTTAAATTATTAAGTTTACATTCATACTTAAGTCGAATGTTAAAATAAACTTCTATAATCTATTTAATTATTAATTATTAAATGTTTGTAATTATCACAAGTAATACTCATATGAAAATAAAGCAGCCATTATGTTGTACTCCGTGTCCCTGTTTTGTTTTCCCATCAAAACATTTTATAAAATATATAAAATATAAATAGGTATATACTTAGTTAAGTATCTACCTATTTATATTAACAATATGTTAAAAAATAAATTCCTGGGAAACTGCCCACGGCAGTAAATATTTTTCTCCAAAGATCATAGCTCGAAAATACAACATTCTGATCTGATTATTGGGGAGTTTTTTTAGGTTTTTCGGTAAAGTCACCTGGGATTTTATACATTTGAATTAAAATCCAACAAAAGGCAGGTAGGTTCAGCTTATTCCCAGGAACATGTTATATGAATATTTTTTAATTATTTTAGAACTATCATGGTAAAATTCAGTTAATTTTTGAAGTTATTCAACTTCATGCACTAAACAATTTTTTATAATCTTTTTACCGCTTCCTTAACAATCATTTTCGATAGTCCTTTTAAGTAAAATATACATCACTAGCTAACGCACACAATGACAAATCAAAATTGGTCACGCGTTTTCGGGCTATCAGGTGGTCTATACGCTAGTATATTCTAAGTCTATGGTTGAAGCTGTAACAGCCGCATTGGCTTACATCACAGAAACTAGACTCTAGTCATTTGACATTTGAACGTTCCTGGTTATCGATTTCACATAAGTTACAATGAACGCTTTTTTGGAAAGCAATATTAAACGTGTTGGAACAAATATTCAACCTCAAGCGCGCATAGTTATTAACAATGTGCTAACGTTTTTACGGAAGTTAAAGATCCCGAAAAATTTATCGATGATTGACTTTCCCTTACTTTGATGAGGATGAATCCAGTGTATTCGTTTGCGTCTCTTTTTTATTACTAAAAGCTAAAATGAGTGCGATGAGTATTAATTCCTCTTCCATATCCGAGACTTCCATATCGTTTGCCTAAGCGGAGAAACACGA
Organism: Parnassius orleans; assembly: GCA_029286625.1. Lineage (NCBI taxonomy): Eukaryota > Metazoa > Arthropoda > Insecta > Lepidoptera > Papilionidae > Parnassius > Parnassius orleans. The sequence goes on along the minus strand of JAGSMP010000054.1, from coordinate 2,469,287 downwards.
GACTACTGATTTATCTGAATTTTTAAGATATGTGTGAGGCAGCTTGCCGGAATTAAAATTATGAATTCCGACTCTGAATTCAGAGGCATTTCGGATGTGTGGAGTCCAGCCTATGAATGACATTGACTAGCGTTCTGATTCCGAATCAGAATTTTTTATAGGAGAGGGGGCAAACGAGCATACGGCTCACCTGATGGTAAGTGACTACCGCCGCCCATGAACAACTGCAACATCAGGGAAGGCCTTTTAAAAAGGAGTAGGCTCTTTTCTTGAAGGTCCCTAAGTCGTATGGGTCCGGAAAAATCGCCGGTGGTAAATTATTCCACAGAGAGGTCGTACGCGGAAGAAAACTCCTAGAGAAACGTACGGTGGTGAAGCATCCAGATGGTGTGGATGGTATCGGGAGTTTTGCCGCGATGTGCGTTCGTAAAATTTGGCGGCTGGGATTAATCCGAACAGTTCCTCAGAGCACTCCCCGTGGTAAATGCGAAAGAAAATGCAAAGGGATGCAACATCTCTTCGCAGCGCCAGTGAATCGAGCCGATCGGAAAGGACTCGGTCGTTGATGATTCGAGCCGCTCTGCGCTGGATGCGGTCAAGTGGAAGGAGCTGGCACTGGGGAGCCCCAGCCCAGAGATGGGAACAGTATTCCATGTAAGGCCGAACCTGCACCTTGTAAAGTTGCAGGCGGTGTTCCGGCATGAAATACTGTCCCGCTCTGCTGAGCACGCCAAGCTTTTTAGAGGCCAATTTGGCCTTCTCTTCCAAGTGACCACGAAACTGCACGTCACTCGATATGTCGACACCGAGGATTCCGATACTGGCTGAGGCAACAAGGGGAGTGCCTTGAAACTGAAGAGATACGACAAAGGGGTTCTTTTAGCGGTAAATGCGCAAACTTGTGTCATCTGAAAAGAACAAGTGACGTGACTTTCAGAAACAGTAATACACAGTATAACAACAATAACAGTAAAAAATAACAATAAAAATAACAAATAACAAGTAACAACGAGTAACAAAAATAAGCGGTCAAAACCTCCCTGCCAGGCGGCAGGGGCAAAAGCAATAAGTGGTGGCAAGCAAACTCACCGAGCGACTGCGCTGCACAGCGTGGGCAGGATAGCGTAGGCGCGAGAGCGAGAGGCACTCAACGTACGGGGACGAGAGCGCTGACTACTTAGCACGACCGCTCGAGAGCGGTGCGGTAAGCGGAATGTGATTTTTGTGTATCTCCCGGAAATCGTGATCTATTTATATGATTTTTTTAGGCTGACGTAGTGAGTATATAAGCAAGCAAAAAATATTTTTTTTGGATTTTTATGCGGACCTGAAGTAACCGATTATCATTACTTTTGGATCACCCCTCGTAGAGCATCAACTGCTGCTGCTGTGCTGTCATCCGCATAGCAATGAATGTTACCGCTTCGCAACATATCATTGATATGCAGAAGAAACAGCGTTGGTGATAGCACGCAGCCTTGTGGAATACCAGCATTAATAGGCTTGTACTCGGAGCATGCACCGTCTACAACGACCTTGATGCTCCGATCTGCAAGAAAGCTGGTGATCCAATTGCACAATTTCTCGGGAAGCCCATAGGAAGGGAGCTTCGAAAGAAGCGCTTTGTGCCAAGCCCGATCGAAGGTCTTCGCAATGTCCAAACTAACGGCCAGTGCCTCCCCCTTGGAATCTACTGCCTCCGCCCATCTATGAGTCAGGTAGACCAGAAGATCACCAGCTGATCGACCACGACGAAAACCGTATTGGCGTTCACTAATCAGCTGATGATCCTCAAAGTACCGCATGAGCTGGCAGTTTATAATGGATTCCATTATTTTGGAGAACATGGTGATAGCGATAGGCCTGTAGTTAGATGGGTCTGAGCGGTCGCCTTTTTTAGGGATCGGGTGGACAAAAGCAGTCTTCCATGATTTCGGGACTACGCCTAGGGAGTAGGAGTACCGGAAAAGACGCGTTAGAACCAGTGCCAACTCCGGAGCACACGTCGTCAGCACCATTGGGGGGATTCCGTTAGGCCCACTCGACTTGTGGATGTCCAGAGAGAGGAGTGCTTTGCGAACCGAGCACTGTGTAAACAGGACATCCGGCATGGAGCACTCACACCGCGGGATGGTCGGCGGTGTGTTCCCCCCGTCATCGAGAGTCGAGTTGGACGCAAAGAAAAAGCCTAGCAGATCAGCTTTCTCCTTTGCGGCATGGGCCAGTGATTCGTCCTCCCTGTGCAGAGATGGAAGAGATGGCTGCCAGAAGTTCCCTTGGACAGCCTTGGCGAGAGACCAGAATGCACGGGTTCCCGAAGGAAGGCGAACTAGTTTCTCGCCAATTCTGCCTATGTGCTGTGACTTTGCCTTGGAAATTACTCTTTTGAAGGACCTGGAGGCGTAATTATACTTTTTTTAAGGGCGCTGGTGTTTACATCCCGATGGGCACCACAGAGGAAGGAATAAAAGTTCCATACCCTGAAGTACCACATCAGCAACAGAATTAGCAACAACGTTGGGATCGTCCGGCGAGAAGCAAACCCGCCCCCAAGGATAGGATGCAAAGAAAGACCGCATCCCATCCACGAACACAGACACGGACACGGCGGCAGCCTGCAGAAAGCAACCGTGCTGTCAGCGTGAGTGGCACCACACTCCGGACTAGACAATGGTCCGAAGAGCCAAGAGGGGCATCGACGGATGCCTGATATTCGCCGGATGAGAGGTCAGCAGAAGGTCCAACAGGGAAGGTGCATGATCTTCCACATGTGGGATCTGGGTAGGCGAAGTAACCAGTTGTGTTAGACTATATGCCAAGGCAAAGTCATAAACAGATCTACCCGTATGATCGGTTAAACGGGAACCAAGCCATTCAGCGTGGTGGGCGGAAAAGTCACCGAGGATAACGATCTCTGCGGATGGGACTTGTTATAGCACGGAGTCTGCAGCCATTTGGACGTGGTCGATTTCCGCTATGGGACCTATAAAGGCACACGTAGACGCGCGGATGGTCGTCGCTGTCTACACGTAGCCAAACGATGGACAGGTCCGAACCTTCAAAACTGCTGAGGCGTCGAGAACAGATGTCCTCTCTGACGTATACGCAAACTCCATATCGAGCAAAGGAGTGTTCCAATTTGTAACCCGGGTAGGAGAGATACGAAGTATCAGCCGGAGAGGACACCTGCGTCTCGGTCAGAAAGAGCAAGGCCGACTTCGCCGTCTCAAGATGGTAGTGGAGGGCGTTTAGGTTCGAGTGAAGTTCCCTGATATTGCAGAAATTCACGGATAGCGTGGCCAGTGGTCGCCTTGGTCTTGTTGCTCAGTTTGCCACGAGCAGTTAGTTCAAATTTAAGATTATGATTTCATAACGCGTTTTTCTATACATTTGAACACTCGAGCGCAAACACACAGGAATCAGATTAGGAATTATTTCAGTTTTAGTTGACACTGCGAGCGGTAACAGCTAGACTAGACGTGTTAAGACTTTTGAAGTTGTAATGTAGAACTGACTTTCCCTTATACTCTGTTCGCATTAAGAGGATGAATCCAGTGTATTCGTTTGCGTCTCTTTTTATATTATTTAAAGCTAATATGAGTATTAATTACTCTTCTATATCAGAGACGTTTGCCTGAGCCGGGAAACACGAGACTACCGATTTATCTGAATTTTTAAGACATGTGTGAGATAGCTTGCCGGAATCCAAATTATAAATTACGACTCTGAATTCAGAGGCATTCCGGATGTGCGAGTCCAGCCTAAAACTGTGCCGTGTCCGTCCGTTCCGGAATCAAATGCAGAACGAGGTGCTCCTCTATACCTCCCGCATCACCTCTATACCGTCCATCCCTTTCCCCTTACTCCCGGCTGTTTGGTTTCTCCTGCTATGTTTCTATCTGATTGGGTTTTTATTTATTTAACTAGGTATATTTATCATTTCAAATTATAAATAGGTATAGTGAAATAAACTAAAATTTGGGATTCTAGGTATTTACAGGATTTTATTAGGTGTGGTATTATCATTTAGGGTGTTTAATGCTGCTGTATTTCGTATGGTAAGTGCAGAGAACCAGAGACCCTTTTGACTGGAAACATGGCATTCCATCTTAGTCCGTAGGGGTAGCAACGCATCTGCATTTTGATTTTTAATCGAGGATAGATATACGAGTAGATGTCTATGGGCCACAGCAACCACTTAGCATCAGGTGGGATGTGTGATCGGCAGTGAACATTGTGACAAAACTTTCTAAGAAATAAATAATATTTTGAAGACATGTGAAGTTCGCCAATACGCTTTGGGGCAGCGCGGCGGACAATTACCTTGCCCTAAAACCCTCACAGAAATGAGAGGAGGCCTGTTCCCAGCAGTGGGACATATGTCCATAGGCTGTTACTTTAACACCATAATTTGACATAAAGCAATCAACTCAAGCTTTTTTATTGACTTTGTTGAGTAATTTAAAAAATGGAATTTTAGCCACTTTTGCATATGTGTAATCCCATAATATCTAGCTAGCAATTTTAAGTGTGGTTAAGCTACTTTTTCCAGAGCTTAGGTGGCAACAATATATTGGAACAAAGAATGTACTCCCCTGCTATCACAACATTCATGGAGATTCCTTGTTGCTCCATAGTTAGCAAAGCTACTGAGAATGCACATAGGAGTTGAATTACTTTTGCAACAATATTTTTTTTATATTTATTTCTGTACACTTTATTTATAGTAAAATGAGTTCTAATGCTAAAGACTAGGTATTTAATCCATATACCCCCCACACAATGTTTTCAGTTTTCAATATTTTCTAAGTCCTCTGAATTTGAACTTTCCTTCAACTTTTCCTCAAAAAACTGTTTTCTATGAATTAGTGCTAAGTGAGGTTGTCTAATACCATAATTCTCATTACCCATTTTGGTGTACTTTCTTGCACCTTCATTACCCATTAATTCTCTTAGGGCTTGGTTTCGTTGCAAGAGTTTTTCATAAAATATGAGACCACTTTTAATATATTCTGGGCCAAGTTCACAAAGTTTCCTATCAACCTCTGTCTCATAATATACTTCTGTTAGATCTTTCATGAGAAAGTAGCTTCCCATTCCAAATAATCCAACAATAGAATACATTGTTACTCGGACTACTGGGTGTGCTAAATACAAATTAAGTTTTCTGTTTAAATAATGACAGAGATTGTAAACAAAAAATATGCACATAAATGGATAGGTTGATTCGAACAGCACTTTGCTATTATTGGTCATCAAAATTTCTCTACAAATTGCAAATTCTTGTACTTTTTCTGGCAGGATAAGAGCTTCAGCTAATTTCTTACCAACATCAGTATTTAAATCAACTCTTTTTTGATTAACCTAAAAATTGAATAATAATTGATTAAAATATATTAATTATACACCAAACATATTTTTATTTCTACTTAGAATACCTGTATATTATCTTTCTCAATATCATCAAGTATCTTGTATGTGAAGTTAACTGGAATTCCAATAACAACACCAAATTTTGAGTTAGTGCTACCTGTAAAATAGAATAAATAGCAAACTTATAAACAATGATATACATTGGAGATTTTACTATTACATAATATATACCATACCAGCATGAAATAAATCAAAACCAAATACACTAAATGGTTGAATTAATTTTCTGTGGACATCTGTAAGTTTAAGAAGGTCAAGACATCTTTCATATCGTGTAGAAAGCTCTTTAGGAAATTCAGCAGGCTGACCATCTCTACAAAAATGAAACGTCCTTGAATTTTATGTATAGAACTTCCAAAAAAGGTACATTTGTTGTAATTATTAAAATATCATAATAAACTTGTTTTAGACCTGTAGTAATGTACAAAACTTTTATATTTTTCTAAAAAGAAAGTATGAGGCATGAATCTTGCAGCTGTTAACGCAATTCCTGTGCCGGTAACAATAGCAAATGAAAATCTACGTCCTTTTTCTGTTAAAAACCATGTAATGGGCCTTCTGGTTGCCATTTTCACTTATGTATACTAGACAAAATACAAACATTAAACTTTCACAATATGCAACATTGGAAATCTCTGCTAGGAGTAATAGCCAATAGTGTTCTGTTTCTGTGGTAGAAAATTTAATTAGCGTTCCAGAGAAAGCAATGTATGAATTATCTAAATTTTTATCAAAAGTTATAAATAAATCACTACGTTTATTATGGATTCCGGTATATATTATTTGTTAGTCACAAATAATACAAAGACAAATCAAATTGAAAATGAAAATTTTCATTGAAAACATAACCTATGCCCAAGCCTGTGCCCCACATAGATAAATAGATATGTAGCAAGTTAGTTTCTCTATCTAGTCTGTGGTAGCAAGGTGCCCCACAGAACACTAGTACCCATCCATAGATTACTGTATACCAAAGAATATAGTAACTGTCCTATACCCTTAGGCTGTGCCCCACATAGATAAATAGATATGTAGCAAGCCATAGAGATATACCTATGGAGGCGGCATATTCTACTATAGAAATAATTGTTATACAAATATCTATAATATCGACACACACTTGTCAAAAACAGTTTTGTCTCTTTTTAACAAAGCAGTAGCTGCAATAGAAAAGAGAGACAACTACACTGTCAAGTGCTTATTTTCGTAACGCTTTCGTGTGACGTCATTAGCTTATCCATGCGTGACTGCGCCGCCATGTTAAGCGCCAAGTTTTGTGGTAGATCTGCTGTCAAACTGTCAAAAAGCAGTGCCAAAGTGTTGTACTAGAAATTATTTTAATATATTAATTTTGTTCACAAATGAATAAATAATATTAATATATTATAATTCCCGGATATCATGTTTCATGATCATGCCAGATTTTCGAATTCAAATAAACAAAATTAATGTACCTACCTGCGAAAAATAATATTTTTCATTTAAAATCTGATTTTATATATATTATTTTATATTAAAAATACTATAATATGGGATCAGGGATCTCCATCCCAGTAATATTGTACAGTAAATAAATTTGGTATACAAGCAAAAGTCTTCTCAAGAATCTTCCCTACTCTGTCAATATTCATTTTTATTGTGTGCGTTATAACTTTTTAACTTTGTTCACAATTATATAAATGATGTAAAAACTTGAGTAAGTACTTAGCACACTCAGAACATTGTTTAAAACAAGTTGCCATTTAGCTGCCTGCATACTTAACTCTTTGTTTGACTGTACCTAATACAAGAAATCTGTAGCAGAGTATGCACTGCGTAAGTGTACATATGCGGTGAAGCCTGGTGAAGCAGCTCAAGCGAAACTTAACGGATAGCAATCCAAATCTAATTTGACAACCCAAAAATATCCATTGCTTCATGTGATTGAAAAATTCGTTTGCTCGACAACAAAAACAACGCAATGGATATTGTTAAACTGTCAAATTGGTATGGTTTGTCATTTTGGTGTGTTACACAATTAGGCTACGGATTTAATTTTTATCTACACAAAAGCCATAAAACTGCCAGACACATTATTTATTCCTCAGATAAGTTATTTGACGATTGAAAATATAGCCCTGTACCTATATAAATACCTACGGATTAAAATAAATAAAGCAACAAATTCAATTATATGAAATGAGAACAAATTCATATTAGCAAAAATATCGATATCAGCTGCCCATATTGCTGAGTTACAACCTATAAAAGGCGGCCATTTTATGCGCCAGTGTATTGTAGGTAGTCACGCTAATTCTGTAGGTATGCCCAGTCCATATACTTCTAAGTTTGTGTATATATTAGCTTGCACTGGAAAGTCAGGGCTTAAACGAAGAATTTAAATACAATTTATCGCAGGCAGTTGCGCACCTGAAGTATGATCCTATACTGTACTGGCAAGAACAAAAAACTCTATTTATCACGAACTTCACTCAATAGTGTAGTGTGATGTATATCAGTATCGTGGGATCATCTGTTCTTTCTGAGCGCCTTTTTTCAATTGCCCGCAACATCGCAAGTGATAAGCGGATCCGCTTGGATGCCAATAGACTTGACAGACTATTGTTTTTAAAAAGTTTAGATATGAAGCATTGGGACCTTTAACTTTTTCACGTAATAAATACATTTTGAAAATAAATGTCTTCTTTCATATCTGATCTGACTTTGATATGGTAATAAAAATAATTGTTATTATCGAATTCCCTGAACTAAAAGAAAACTGATTTTACTGATAAGAGATCATTTATTATGGCATCTCTCTTGTTTTTCATAAAATGGATTTATATTTACATTATAAATGCAAACATGAAAAAAAATCGATTTCTTAGAAATCGATCTTTTAGACCTCGATTTTTTTGTGAATCGATACATCAGCTTACGATTTGAATCGATTTAAAAATCGATCTTTTTCAGAAAGAATCGACATCCCTAGCTGTGCCCAATGGTGCCCAAAGAGTATAGTTAAACGCAGTGATGATATTCTCTTTGAGTATAGTAACCGAATCCGAATATAGTAACCAAAGAGAATATAATCACTACTGTCCTATACAGGAAATCCTATGCCCATAGATATAGTATAGGAAAACGAGACTGGAGTTCATTGGAGTCGTAGACAGAAAATCTACGACTGGAGTTTAAAGTTTAATACTATATCTTTGCCTGTGTCTGTATCCCAATTTTTTTACTAAAATTTTTGGCTTGGATGCTTGTCTTTTAAGCCATGTCTTATCTTAGTATCAAGTGTTAATCCTTTGTAGTAAACTTCACATGATTCACAATATGTTGATGCGTCACATTGCATAGTTTTGGGAGATTTTGACGGCAACTTGAAACAGCAGACATTTGGTGATAGTATTTCAAGGCGCCGAAACAGAGGGACACATTATCTTGAGATTCACATCACCATCGCAGCACTTGTTTCACCGTTTCCATTAATAGTTTCACATGCGTAGACATTCAATACACAAAGTTGCACCACTTTTACATATCAAAATCTACTTCAAACCATTGTGTAAACAATAACACTGGAAAAGTAATTCGACGGTCAAATTCCCGCCACAACTCCTTATGTCCCAACCATAGACTTAGAATATACGCCAGCATAGACTTAGAATATACTGGCGTATAGACCACCTGACAGCCCGAAAACGCGTGACCAATTTTGATTTGTCATTGTGTGCGTTAGCTAGTGATGTACATTTTACTTACAAGAACTATCGAAAAATGATTGTTAAGAAGCGGTAAAAAGATTTAAAAAAAATGTTTCGTCCATGAAGTTGAATAACTTGAAAAATTAACTGAATTTTACCATGATAGTTCTAAAATAATTAAAAATATTCATATAACATGTTCCTGGGAATAAGCTGAACCTACCTGCCTTTTGTTGGATTTTAATTCAAATGGTTAAAATCCCAGGTGAATTTATCGATAAACTTAAAAACTCCCTAATAATCAGATCGGAATTGTATTTTCGAGCTACGATCTTTGGAGAAAAATATTTACTGCTGTGGGTAGTTTCCCCGGAATTTCTTTTCTAAAATATTGTTAATATAAATAGGTAGACACTTAACTAATTATATACGTATTTATATTTTATATATTTTATAAAATGTTTTGATGGGGAAATAAACACGGGGACATGGAGTACATAATGGCTGCTTTATTTTTCATATAAGTATTACTTGTGATAATTACAAACATTTAATAATTAATAATTAAATACATTATAGAAGTTTATTTTAACATTCGACTTAATTATGAATGTAAACTTAATAATTTAAGGAAGAAAACTTGTAGGAATCAGTAAAATAAGATTGTTGTGTTTAAAAGCCAATATGTTTATGAGGCTTCATCATGCTTCATGTTTATATTCTTTCGTCTGTCCCTGAAAAGTATAAAGTAATCAATAAAATTATTATCATTTTAGCTGTATGAGTTTTAAAAAGATAATGATCTTAACAGAGTAAAGTGCACCAAGTGTCTGAGGATACAGATGCACTCTCTGTTCTCTCAATCTCGGTATGTTAAGAAAATAGTCACTCATTCGTGGAGTGACCGCGGCAAGTGCAACTTAATCTCGCAGATCTATTGATCTGCGCAGCTATTACTTAACCACGAGTTCCTCTTCTCTACGACTAACGCTTCTCTACGATGAACCATCAAGCAATCAAATCGCCGGCCATCAAGCATGAATCGGTCATCGACCGTTGTGAGTATCAAATACTATGGAACGTCTAGTAGCGCTTCTGGAGCATTACTAAATATCTATACCTAACTACGCTAATAGTTTTATCATTGTGACTTAGGAATATAATCCGAAGTTCCGAAGCTCCGCTCAACCCCTTGGGGAAAATAGCGTGATGCTATGAATATTGTACTTGTGTGACCGTGAGGCTGTGCGGTTGGTTAAGTAAGGTTATACATTTATTTTGGTTGATAAATAGATACTTAGTTGGGTTCATAATGGCTTAAAGAGGATAATTTCAAGATTTTTTTTTGTCTTTAATGTACTATAGTTTTATAATGTATTAAAATTTGTCTCTATATTTATCTAAAGTTTTGAAAGTTAAATTTTTGAAGTCTTATTGTAACAATATGTTACTTACTGGTACAAATAATGTAGAAATGACTCCTTTTAATAAAACTGTTTCACTTTTTCTTTTATACTTCTCAAGAAAATGTTTGCTGCAAATTGTTGAGTTCTTCTTTGCATTCCAACCAACCCGTCCAATTAACCTTAACCATTTTTTTTAATTATAGAATCCGGAGGGAATCTGTTTGACAAACGGCAAAATAAAATTACATTTTAGAACGCAAATCGAGGATTTATTTTCTTGTTTTGTGGGCAAGTCTATCGATTCATTATAAGCATTCAAGATAAATATCGACATTAATTTTGATATAGTTGAGTCAATCCCTAGCGTAAATGTAAAATATTTTGTATAAAAATGTATTTACCAAATTCATGCAAATTATCAACAACGTGACTATTTTCTTTGCAAAATATCAAAATTAACAAAATAATTGAATACGATCTGTATTTTAAACAGTATATAACATAAATTTTAACCAAAAATAAACGCTTCATAACATTGACGACGTCTTGAGAATTTATCTGTGAAATATGCAATTATCAGGATTATTTCTATTATTAACCAATTTTGAATGACAGGTCGGCACAAATCGGCACGCAAGAAATAAGCTGCTACATATTTTGTAATTTTTTAGATTATAACAGTGTTAATGTTTATAATTCATAGTCTTCCAAAATGGTTACATGTTCCGTAAGTGACTGTGGTGTCAATAATAGAAATAATCCTGATGGTTGCACATTTCACAGGTAAATTCGCAAGCGTAATCAATAATAAGACGCGTCTATTTATGGTTAAAATTTATGTTATATACTGTTTAAAATACAGAATATTTTCAATAATTTTATTAATTTTGATATTTTGCAAAGGAAAAAGTCACGTTGTTGATAATTTGTATGATTTTGGTGAATTAATTTTTAAACAAAATATTTTACATGTACGCTAGGGAGAAACTTCTACAGCTATTATTTACTCCATGTCCCCGCTTTTTATTTCAACAGCAAACATTTTATAAAATATACAAAGTATAAATAGGTATATCCTTAATTAAGTATTTACCTATTTATAGTTGATTAACGTTATGTTAAAAAAATCCGGGAATACGATCCATGGCAGTAAAGTTTTTTTCAAAGGTCATAGCTCGAAAGTACAACTTTCCGATCTGATTCATGGGGGAAATTGTTTAAGTTTATCGGTAGACTCACCTCTTCAGAGATTATTGGGACTTTGTACATTTTGAACTAAAATCCAACAACAGGCAGGTAGGTGCAGCTTATTCCCGGGAACATAACATCTTATTTGAATATTTTTTAATTATTTTAGAACTATCAAGGTAAAAATTCAGTTTCGTGCACTAAACCATTTTTTAATCTTTTTAACGCTTCCTTAATACTATGCACATCACTATCCAACGCACACAATAACAAATCAAAATTGGTTACACATTTTCGGGCTGTCAGGTCCCAACCATAGATAAATAAATATGTAGCAAGCTATATATATTTATTTATCTATGTATTTATTATAGTCCCAACATATGATGGCTTGCAGTTTTGCACGCTATTCAAGGGAAGTTAAAATAACCCTATTCAGAGCTTTCGGCACGTCATTATACACGTGCTGCCTGTGGGCTAAATGTACTCAAAAATCTTACAACACCCTCCGTGTATAATATAACAACACGTTAAGGTTGCCTCGCTTCTGTAGTGCATCAGGGATGTTCGCGGAACCACGAGTGCACTGCTTTTACGTGACTATTCGCAAGAGGTGCGCGTCTCTGGTGCGCAGAGTGCGGGGAAGCAACAATAGCATCCTGAAAATGATGCGCAGACTGGACTGCTTACGCATATGCATAAAATTTTTTTTGCTCAATATATTGTAATAAATAATATAATATACTTACGTGCGGGGTGAGTAAAATGCCGATTAGAATGAAAAATTATGTATTTTTCCACATATACACACAGTAAGTTTATGATTACGTCGTCCAAAATCGCTAAGCTTCTTCGTTGAGGTCCTTAATAATCACAGATGTCGTAGGTTGAATTCTCGTAGTCGCTTCCCGGAGTAGAGTTCACTTTTGCGGCCCCGAAATACCTAACTCTCCTTTTTTTTCTGAAAGTGTATGCTGTTGGCCCTGCGGCCTTCACAGCTTCATCGAAATAGGCTCGTAAGTGAGGAATTCCGAGCTATTGAGTGCAACGATTCTGCCGACTGTAGTCCCGAGGCATCCTGTCCCCTGCTTTCGGAGTGAGGCTTCTCTTGCTGGGGGGAGGGCTCGAAGTGATTCCAGGACTCCTCAGAAGGAGGTATTGACTTGCACTGATCTCCATATATACTAGTACACTGGACTGGTTATACATTACAAAACGTTTGTGCGCTGCCATTGAGTGTACCGGTAACTAAATCTGACATAATTTGCAAATAGCAGTTGTTTTGCTCAAAATGTCTTACGCAATAACGTTAGTAATTTCAACGTTATTTATAAGTTGACTTTTTAGTTCGTCTAAAGAAAGCTATTTTTGTGTGGCAGATTTCACAGACTGACTTTTATTTACAGGTTTCTGTACAAGAGAAGCAGGACGACTCTGATCAACATTAGTTTTATTTACAAGAGCTGAAAAATCATTGTCATATTTTGTTATCTTTTATATTGGCAACAGTGCTTGTATAAGTAATTTTAGACTTCTTTTCTTGACTTTTCTTAATTTTAAGTGGACATGAATTAGATGCACTGCAATCACGCAACTGAGTTCATTGGGTTTATCACAAACTTTATTATGATGATCTCCTGAACAGAGACTGCAGTGTTGTTTGCCAGTATACACCTTGGCCAAATGGTTAATTTAAAACAAATTTAACCATTTGGCCAAGGCCAATAAAGCAAATGGATTTATAATTTTCTGACTAACATAACCCTATACGTTTTTAACAATATTCTTCATGAATCTAGAACTGCGTCAAAAATACAATTCAAGGCGCCACATTGTCTTCCTTGCTAAACAACATTTACACATCTCTTTGAAAATATGTAAATAATGTAAATATCCTTCAATTTGCTGATGACTTAATTTTTTACAGTGTAAATTATAATGTAGATTCTGCAATTGATAATGTAAATTTAGCTCTCTGTAATTTAGAAAAAATATTATGACAATCTTAAACTAAAACTTAATCCACAAAAGAGCAGATTTATGATATTTTATAAAGATTTTCCTTCTACTGTACTGCAGTAGAATGAAAATTGAAACATTACTGATGCATAATGATTACGCTATTCCTATGGTAAATGAACATAAATTTCTAGGTGTTGTTATAGATAAAGAAATATCTTTTAAGCCCCATATTACCAACATTTTACACATATCATTAAAAAGTTTGAACATTCTTAAATGCTTAGTTGGTGTCAAATGAGGTGAAGATCCTCTGACACTTTCTATTTTAAGCCGACTTCATAAAAAGAAGAAGGTTCTCAATTCGACTGTATTTTTCAGTCATAATGCCACTTTAACTTAGACGGCAATTTCTATTAGAAAGGTCCTGTAAAAATTGCTATCAAGTAATAATCAACAGATCATTAAAAAAGTCTTACCATTTCATTTCATTGTTCAAGCTCCCTTGGTTTCTGCATCGTATTTGCTTTGTAATAAGTTTCCAACATTATCCCCAATTCTTGTAAAATATACTTAAACAATGCTTGTGGCCTTTATACTCAAAACAATTTTTAGTGATAATAAATAAGGTAAACATAATTAAAACAAAAATTGAGATTTACAAGTATTTTCAAACGTAAATTTCAAAAAAGGAGGAGGTTCTCAATTTGTCGGAATCTTTTTTTTTACGTATGTTCACCGATTACTCAAAGAAGCCTGAACCGATTTGGAAAAATTGGAAAAATGGAAATATTCCCAGGTGGTCCCGTTTAAATTTTATCCAAATCGGTCGAGGGGTTTAAAAAATCAACAATAAATTATATTCATATTGAAGTCGTTTGTACAAAATTTTAAATTTACCACTTGTTGGATGATAATAATTACTTAAGTTGAAAGATGCAAGTCGTCAGCCATCATAAAACTCCTGCACTCCTTGCTCGACTTAAAATATTGTCCTCGAACTCGTGCCCACATTGTGATCAAGTTGGAACTACTCATCACCTGTTGTTTGAATGCGGCCAATTTTAACTTTCAACGGCTTTTATTACCTATACTAGAATTATTTTGTCCATGCAGTTTGGGTCATAAATCATCGAAGTATTTCGCTCTCTCTCCCACTCACGGGCCTTAGGGGCGAACATAGTGATGCGCAATATTGTTGTCGATAAGCGTTATCGATAGTGTATTTAGTTTTATCATTATGTGGGTTAGTGATAAAAATGAAAAAAAAATTGATAAAACAACGTATTTTTTGTTAAAATAAGAATAATAATGATTTAAAATATATTATTAATTAGGTATCTATGTATTAAAAAAACTATAAGTACAAATGTTTGGAATGTAACAAGTTATATTAAAAATAAATATAAATATAAAGATAATAACTTATATCTAAAACTATTTACATTAAAATTCTACATCAGAATCATCAGAGTCATCGTCATCCACATGAATTACGATATCTTCTGCCAGATAAGATTTCTTCAAGTCTTCCTCTTGGAGTTTTTCTGCATGCTTCATACAATCTTCCCAGTTCTTACTACTACTTACTACCGCCGCCGTGTACCTGCCTTCGATGATTCATTTGTTGTTATCGATAATGGCGATGCGCCCGCGCAACATGCTCACCACCCTAGCCGGGCTGAAGCCGAGCTATGATTTATGACCCCAACTGCACGGACAAAATAATTTTACTATAGTGAAGTGCGTGACAGTGACAGTGAAAGTGAACCCATTGCAAATAATGACCCTCGCCGCTTGACTGTGTTTTTGAAGAATATGAAATATTTTCTGCCTTTTTACAAATACATTAAATCACAATAGAAAATCTATAAAAGCTAAGATCCCGAATGAAATAAAGCTATAGCTTAAGACAACCATCCAAGCCGAAACTTTATTTAAAAAATCTTTGTAAGGAATGTAGGGATGGGCACGGGAAAAAAATATATCGATATATATGAAATCGATATTTATATACAGTATCAATATATATGATAAATATCGATATATCGTCATCATTTGTATGATGTAAGGATAAGGCCTAAAATTTTATATTACTGACGGTTGAACGACGAAAAAAAATGACAACCACGCATGCCCATTAATACAACATTATAAAATATATCGAAATTGATACGAATAAGACTGAAATTAAAAGAACCTTAACAAATTATATAATTTCCATCTATTACAACCTTTAAACTATATACTATACTTGGTTACTGGTTATTCGACCTATTCCTCCTAGGAGGTTGTGGGGGAGGTTATTACTGATGAATTAGACCATAAAGACTTTGAGCAAAAGTGAACCAGTTATGAGAAAAATACATTTAAGTTTTTTTTAGATTTATCGAGGTAAGGCGTTTTAAAAATGAATAAAAAATAGTAATGGCTGCAATCAAATTTTTATTTTTTTCTCAATTAAAAGACGTAACAAGCATTCATTATCAACACCAAAACTAGAATTGTCTATCTACATTAAAAATACCAGATGGAAACATCATACATTTTAATTAAAGAGTTCCAAAAGAATGACAAATTAAAAACAAACGCTGAAACATTCGGCTTGCAGAATATTCTAAAAACATCTACATATTGTTAGTGTAAACTTGGGATCGATTTTATGGTTAAAGAAAAAAAACTCATTTTAAATAGTAAAGGTATCGAATTTCTGGGAAACAATCTTTTTATTGTCGACAAACACAAAATTAGTAATCTTAAACACATGTTCCTACGTTTAATGTTCAGTCTGCCGCCTGTGATGGTTTACAAACGATAAATTCTCAGAAGAGTTACTTGGATCACAGCTAAAAAAATTTGGAACTTAATGAATGTTAGTCAGTTTATACTGTTTGTATCATTCAGATGCTGTCAGGAACGTATTTTGCGAACCATTTAATAACTCTGCTTCCGGACTGTGATTTCTCATCTTGTGACTTGGCTGGTGAAACAGTTTCGTGATCGACGGCATGTAAAGGACTTGTGGTATTGCTAACACTGTAACAAAGCTATGAACGTTATCATGTCAGCAGAAAGTAATCAAAATCGCCGTCATGGCAATATTCTAACTATGAATATAGTACATGCATATTAGTTAAAAAAAATAGGATGAAAAATGGATGTATTCTTCATTATACATATAAGAAATGTACAATCATGTCCAAAATCGCTAAGCTTCTTCAGTGAGGTCCTTATTAATCGCACACATTTTATTATCTTTTGCAAGGGTCATTGAACCTAATTATTCAGACTTAGACTGATTTGTGCAACTGACTGTCGTAACTTTATTCTTAAAGAAATGATTAATTTATTAACTATACCTATATTTTCAGACAGAGCAGAATTGGCAAAGGTATCTGGTTGTATATATGAAATGATTGACTTATTAATTTGCGACTCCAGTGGGTGTCCTAGTCCTGAAGCAATTCAACTTGTCTTCAAGTGCCTTCTTCCAAAACTTGTTGCAGCTTCAATTGATAGTAGAAATGCTAATGTAAGTGATTTTAATTAATAATTATATTAATTTAATTATTACATAATTATACTTACTAATCCTTGTTAGAGTCCACTATATAAAACCTAAAATCGATTTAAAGGTTCAAACTTTTATTATAAAAGTAAAGTATAGTTTACTTACATACCACTGCTGGCTATATGCCTCCTCACATTACTGACGGACTTTTATTTTTAATCGAAATTTCTTACCTGAAGTGGGAGATGACAAAGAGCAGAATTGGTATGCACGAAATTAATAAGGAAAGAGAACTGGCAGAGGGGAATAATAATGCGAGGCGAGTCAATTGGGTTGAATGGTCGATCGTTTGTAGCGACAATTTTAAAATTGTTGATCTTACCTGAAGCCGCGAGTCAATCGCGCGCTCCGCCGCTAGTTCGACGTGAACACACACAAACAACTTCATACGTTTGGTATTGCCGCGAGCGCGCCGCGCGGCATAGTCGACAGCTTGCCCGCTACTTCCACCGCACCTGCGTTTTGTACGCGAACACTTACATATAATGCTATGTGTTTGATATTTTGTGACCGCGCTCGCCACCACGCCCTCGAGTTAACGTGAACAAGCACTGAGAGGGTTTTGGGGCAAGGAAATGTACGCTGCCAATGCGTGTTGCCGATTTTACATGTCTTCGAAATATTTTTTTAATTTCTCAGATCATTCAACACCCAGCATGTGGTAAATCAGCACTTAAAATTTGCAATTAACAAATTCATATGTGTTTGTACATTTTTCACAATTTACAGCGTACGCTTAACCCCTGAGCTACCAGGGCTCTTATATGTCAAAAAAAGTTTCATTAAATATGTCGTAAAGAATAAATAAGCAACAAAATGTTATAAAGTGTAATAAGTAGCTTTTCAGACCACTCTATTAAAAAATAGAATCAGGCGTTACTTTGCGGAAATCCATTATTAAAGATGAGATCTGCGTAATAAAATAAAATGATGTTTTACCTAGTTTGAAGAGCACCATTTGCCCTGCCTTAATTGCGTGCACTATCCCCGTCACTACTAATGCCAGCACCACTACAGTGCTTTTTCATCATGATAATGCCCCTGCCAATCGACCTGATTGACTGATTGAGTTGCTGTCATCCAAACTGTTGCGTTTATGCAGGACCCATCATATTCTCCGGACCTAGCTCCGAGTGATTTTCACCTCTTTACTCACCTGAAATAGCATTTGCGAGGTATAAAATTCGGCGGCAAATTAACCAACTTGCAAAACGCTATTCAAGGTGTATTAGCTAACCTAGTAAATAAAAAAATGTCTTATTTTTATTTTCAAAACAATGGGGTATCATATACCTACTTTAAAGGGTTCATACAAACCCCCCCTCCAGCACGCCTCTCTCTAAATCGATTGTAGGTTTTATACATCCTTCCAAAGGAAAGCTGAGACAGTTGCAATATATTATATTAAATTTAGTTACTCATCAAATCTTGAGCCACTATTTTAAGTTGTGTATCGCCAGCAACGCAAAGTCAGGAATTTGCATTTAGAAAAACCCAAAATTAGGGGCTTTTTAGGTGCTAATTAGGTGCTATATTTAAAAACTAGGTGCTCTAAAATTTTCACCGCAACAAACTGTTAAAATTTGCATTGCTAGCAAAACGTATCGCTAGCAATGCAGTGACGATAATAGATATACGATAAATATTAATAGCAAGGAATTGCTGCAAGTATAGGCAATGACAAGGCGCCCCTAATAAAAATAAAGTCGTTATTCAGAACAAAGCAGATGCTAAATTCAGGTATTCTTCTGAAAACTATAGACATCCGGTACTTGCATACGGGGGTGGAAAGGGGGTGGGAGGAGGGGTAGGGTTCTTGGGAAGACCCCCTACCCTTCCCCCCTTGCGGAAATGTACAGTTTATGAGTAATAATTTTTTTTGTAAAATCAACCTCACTTTTTTACTCAGGAATATTGACATAGTTACTTCTGCAACGGCTTCGGCGCTGCGGGAAGTGCAGCTCCTTCACCCTTGTGTAGCAAATCACAGGCACCCATGCTCACCTCCGCAGCTTCGCCCTTCGCCCTTACATAGCAAATCACAGGCTCTCCTCCGCGCCTACCGCTTTACATAAACACTCTAGGGGTAGGGCAGACAAGACTACGTGAGTCGGGGCGTTCTGATTCGATTTTAGTACAGATTCGACCTATCTTATCTATAATATATAACTGATAAAGAACAAAAATGATGTTTATACCTTGTAGTAAGGTAATGGTGATCTTGGACCGGATAATTCCCAGGATATTACCGTCATCTACATCCGACCTCAATAATCTTTCAGCACTTAATTAACACTTATTTCCTTGCTATTAATATTTATCGTATATCTATTATCGTCACTGCGTTGCTAGTGATATGTTTTGCCAGCAACGCAAATTTCAACAGATTGTTGCTGTGAAAATTTTAGAGCACCTAATTTTTAACCACCTAAAAACCTCTAATTTTGGGTTTTTCTAAATGCAAATTCCTGACTTTGCGTTGCTGGTGAGACACAGCTACTATTTTAATTAAAAGTTTTTTTTTTAGAATATTGTGAGAGCATCCTACGTTACCTATTCAGGATTACTACTTAGTAAATATGGCAGAGCAGCTCTATCAAGTTATATCATACTACTGCAACATCTTTGTTATACGCTCGATGGATTGGTATGTCATGCATTCGAATTTTGTAAGCTTTTGTCTTGTGGGTGTTGAAAGAAGTGACTACCGAAAGTGCCGGAAAAATCAAATGGCTTCAGTTAGATAGAGGCCTAACCACCCCATTTACGTCAAAGTTGCGTTGCGAGACGTCTGGTAATGCGATTATTAATCCGCCAGCCAAGTGCGAACAGAAAGGGCCCATGTTCATGTGACTTGTGGACTTTAACAGGCTGAAGAAGAATTTTTTGTGTTATATTTTATCTAGAATAAAGCTGACAAATGATAACAGAGTCTGCTTGTTGTCTGTGTCCTCATTTGATTTGATTTTATGTTAATTGTGTGCTAAAGTATAAAATTTGCCAAAAGCAAATATAAATGTGAAATAAACTAGAAGATCTTAACTCTTCTTTTCTGTTTTAACTTTTTTAAAGAGATTTATGAAAAGTCAATAGTTTTATTGTTATTCTTCCGTCATAAACTGATCTTCCTGTATTTTATTTTGCAGGAACGTGCTGAAATCCGTACAGCCCGCATGTCATTAGTTGTTGGTCTTATGAGTCTTCTGCCTAAAAAATCATACAAAGATACAATAAAATGGCTTCTGAAATTGTCTACAACGGCAAAAATCTCACACAGACAAATTGCTTTAGTAAGTCAAACCCCTTTATGTGTACGTACCTGCGTGTGAGTGCGTGCGTGCCCGTGTGCTTGTGTGTGTGTCACAATCCCGAGCGGCACCTATGAATGTGTACTGTTTGTACTTTGAAGAGCTGATTCACCATGCGATCGGACAGCGCGGCGGACTTATTGCACCATAACCCTGTGCCCAACTGTTAGACATAATATATTTCTTCTTCTTCTTGTAAGATTTGTGATTATTCGTCCCACTTACATTTGTAAAAAATAATAATCACTTAGCATGTTGTGTTGCCGTATAGAATGAACAAATAGAACATTTTCATTACCTTTCACTCTTTCAATTCTATCAACTAAGCAACAAAATGCTTTTTATCTTCTTGGATAAAGTATATTTTACTTATTTGCTGTTTTCAAGCTGTGATGGGTAGTAACCAAGGTAACCAGGGTTGAATGACAGAAATTGCCACATGGCATTAAGTTCGTCCAATATACCCTTAGCTTTACGGTGTTTCATTCAAGTATTTAAATAAAAAAAATAACCAATGAGTGTAATACGACTAGATCATCAGGAGTGACAATAACAAATTGGTGGTGCGTTACAAATCAGTTTGTGACTTGTGACAGGTTGTGAAATATACTGCTGTGATGCTCTAGCCACTCATTTTAACTTTGTCATAAAAATTAATTTATATTAATTATATTAATTATTATATATTAATTATTCAAAATACTTATTGCAGGAAATATTAAGTAAGTTTTTATCCAATGAGCAAGAAGAGTTAAAATCGAGCGAAACACCTTTGGAAAGACGAAATGAACAAGAATCAGGTACTTTCCAATTTGCATTTTTATGTATGCTTAATCTTTAAAAAAATTAACTTTTATTAAAAAGTAAAAACATCTTCAAAATTAAAAAGAATAAAATAATTTCCATAAAGTTGGTGTTCATTATGTGGAAAAAGCTATTATGTGGAAATTATTAACAACAAAAAATTTTGAAGTCTGATTTTACCTTAATAATGAAAGTTGTTTTATTTTTTATCTTTTGAGCGGACTAAGATATAAAAATTTAAATTCAAGGTAACGACTAAGTAGAATGTCTTCTAAATAGTTAATATTATAATTTCTTCCCCTGTTTTTCCACCCTTAGGGGTAATTTTTTTCTTCATATTTATATGGGAATACCCCTGAAGTATAACCTGTTTCAGAGAAATCGGTGAAACATAAAGGAACACGCGTCGAATAAAGTACTTCCATGTTTAAAAAAAAAATATTAAGATTTTTGGCTTGGATGCTTGTCCTTTAAGCCATGTCTTCATTTATCTCAGTATCGAGTGAATAATCCTTTATAGTAGTCTGCTTCACAATATGTTAATGCGTCACATTGCGCAGCCCTTGGAGATTTTGACGGCAACTTGAGCCAACCGACAGTTGGCGATAGTATATCAAGGCGCCTAACCAGATAGACACCTTATCTTGAGATTCACATCACCATCGGAGCACTTGTTTCACCGTTTCCACTAATAGTTCACCTGCGTAGACATTTAATACACAAAATCGCACCACTTTCAAAATCCACTTAAAACCATGGTTTATTTAAATGAATGAAAGAATGAATGCAAGAACACCAAATAGTTTGTGGTATTATTGTTTTATTAATATGTTTTAGAATTAGCACCTTCCAGCAGGGTGCATGATACACCAACCCACAATAAGGTTCAAGAATCAGATGCGGCAGAGGAAGACCAAACTACATCTAATGATAATGATTCCACAGAAGACGAAAACAGTCAAGATCTGCCAATAGAAATAAGAAATGTTGGTAAAATATACACAATAACATGCACGTCTCATTACTAGGTATTATAATATTC
Organism: Parnassius orleans; assembly: GCA_029286625.1. Taxonomy (NCBI): domain Eukaryota; kingdom Metazoa; phylum Arthropoda; class Insecta; order Lepidoptera; family Papilionidae; genus Parnassius; species Parnassius orleans. The sequence goes on along the minus strand of JAGSMP010000054.1, from coordinate 2,446,887 downwards.
TCCTTGCCTGTTTCGACCACCAACTCTCACTTATTGAACCAAAAAATTAGCAACTGTTACTCAGTAAGCACTGTAGTGCCTTTATATACCTATGTAGCAGCTGTCACTTGTCGTCACTATTCTGTGATATCAAATTGGCATTAGATATATTTATTTCAGTTTAAGTTCATAAATTACACAATTGGTTTTAAATTATAGACTAAAGCAATGAAAAATGTATGTATGTATATACAGGGTATTTTTGAAACGCTCCCGAAAACGAAGACAGATGATAGTACTAAGGATACCTATGATGATGAGTCACAAAAAAATTCGATCCCGAGGACAAAAAAATCATCTTTTCACAACGTTTTATTAACTTTATTCACGCTCCATCATGTTATTACAGTTACTTGAAACGATATTACACAAAAAAAATCATGAAAATACTGAAACATAAAACCAGCAGTGGAATTACTAAATTACAATTAGCTGACTAGGGGTCAATGTACGCGCGAACGCCGAATTCGCGCGGCCCGCAACTAGCGATGGCACCACAATACCTAATAATTTACAACACTTATACTATAAATAATAAAAATTAATACTATTAATAATAATTAATACCTAACTTATATACTTAACCTACTATTTTGCCACTGTGCTTGTCTCCACGTAGCCACTTTAATTCGAATTCACAGGTAAAATAAACCAAATAACTGGTTCGATTCCCCGCTAATGAAAAAAATACTTAAATAAAATGTTAACAAGGTTAGAGTCATGCTTTTTTATCCATTGTGTAGGTATGATATGTATAGATCACTTCAGTACTAAGTTATTTAAAAAAATTAGGTATGAAACAGCTTACCGATCCTCCGTGACCTTATGAGATTCTTCAAGGCACATTAACATGTTGCCGTATTCACGAGCACTATAAACGTACCTACGCGTTAGACATTATTAAAACAAAACAAAAACACACAAAACGTAACAACAAGAAAAATATCATTAATTAATAAATAACAAGTAATAACGACAATAATTTAATAAACAAAACAATTGAACTATCGCTCGTGATAGTCAACATGGAACTGTCTCAAAAACTAAAATTATTAATCAATCCCGCCAAAACTGCGCACATTGTAACGTCCTTGAAGCATGTGTAAAATGTAAATTCTACAGCGCGAGGCGACACGAAGCAGCGTGTGTGTGAAAGGGAGGGGTAGAGTGAGTAGTATACCTAATGCATTGTTTCGTACCGATCTTTCGTAGTTCGACGCCCGCGAGGATGTTGACCCTATTGTCAGCTGATTTTCTTTTTTAAGTTTCACTGCTGGTTTTATGTTTCAGTATTTTCATGATTTTTTTGTGAAATATCGTTTCAATTAACTGTAACAACATCATAGAGCGTGAATAAAGTTAATAAAACGTTGTGAAAAGATGATTTTTTTTCCTCGGGATCGAATTTCTTTGTGACCCATCATCATAGGTATCCTTAGTACTATCATCTGTCTTCGTTTTCGGGAGCGTTTCAAAAATACCCTGTATATATTATATAGCCATTTTAAGTTTCAACCTTGAAAGATTTGCCTTCACTCGTCACATTGTGCAGGCGGGTTGGTAAACGCAGAGCCGATGACCTCGTAGGTACTGATAACGCTGATACACCAGTCTTTGGAATGTGGGTTCGACACTTTCGAAAGGATATATCGCCATTTGTCGATCGCCTGTGTTAATACGCACTATGTGCAGATGAGGTTGTTATTTGGTAAATCCCCCTTACACTTCATAAAGTATCCTTATGAACAGAAAGACAATACAGAAATGCTTTATCGCAATAATAACTCAAGTAAGCGTACATAAGGAAAACAATAGTACACAAACAATGTAAAAATGGCACATCAAATAACACTGCTGAACAGTCCTGCTCTTTCACTTAATTTTTTTTTTGCTCAAACGCCAACTATATGACCTTAGCTTAAAATAAATGTAGCGTATATGAATTGTCAAAAAGATGCAAACTTAAATACAATAAAATGCAGACTGACTTATCGTATCACATGAAGGATATTAATGAGTACATTTCAAATACATCTTATATTAATTGTTAATGTTAGTTCACGGCAATTAAGTTTTTGTGTGACAAACGAGCACAGAGTCCGCCTGATGATTAGCGGATGGTGTGGCCCATAGACGCCTACTTTTATCCTCGATTTAGAACGAAAATGCAGATGCGTTATCACCCCTAAGGACCAAGATGGAATGCCTCGTTATCAGTAAAGGGTCGCCGGTCATCACCATATGAAACACAGCACCATTTTTACGCTGGATTATGCTGCTGTTTTACACTGGTATTCTGAGAGAGTGTGGTCCTTCCCCGGTAGAGCCGACCCGTCACCAATGGGCCCGACCCATCGTGAATACGTCAGCTAGACCGGGGAAGGACGCTGCAGCCATAATATATCATATATGCAGCGTGGCTCCACCACGTAAATTCTTTGTTTTAAATAATATTTTTACATTTTATACTTTTATACTGTTAAATGTAGGCAGAGCAGGAGCTGACAGAGAAAGAGATCGCGAATGTTCTACGGAAGCGTGCGCATACAGCTCCGCACGCAGAGATCGTACGTGCAGTGTACGAGCGGGTGAACGACGCGTCGAGTGCTTTGCGAATGCGCGCGCTTACCATACTTACCGAATGTTTTGAAAGCACACATGCCCCATTGCAACAAGCCATCAAGGTTAGTTATAAACTGACTTTTTGTTATTGTTGATATAATATTAACTAGTCTTATTGAAGGAATAAAAATGATCCTTTATTGAATAATTTTGTTGCCGTCATAATTGAATTTTTTCTTTTGACTACCTTATTGGTCTAATTGTCGTGAGCATGGCTGTTGATCATGTGTTTCCGGGTTGGGCCTAAATCGTTTATGTAGTTTTTCTGTCAAGAAATTATCCATACCAGCCTAAAGTCAGGAAGTTTGTGGCGTTTCACTTCCGTGCCTCGTAATTTCGCAAGTTCGCGGAAAGCATGTAAAGCCGCTGGTCTTGCGCCTAATCTCTATCCGGCCGTGTCGGATTGCCGTCCCATCGGATTATGAGATTGAATACGCACATTTTCCAAAAATAAAACCTTTAAAGGCAAAATCTGTTAGGTTATAAATGACATAATTATCAAAAAAGTCATGTCTCATCAAATACGCGTACGCGTACCTTCTCGGGGCACCTTTCCGCGTGCTTGACCTTGACTCTCTGATACTTTACTAGATGGTAAGACTCTTTTTCTGCCGAGGACTCAGTTTGGGTTGGTACCAGCCTTTTGTCTATTTCTGTCGCCAAGCAGCAGTGTTGTTTTCCGGTCTAAAGGCTATAATAGAGAGCAAGTATAATTACAGGTTCAGAGATATTCCATCGTAATCCTCAGAGGTACAACGCAGCTCCTTTCGTAGTATATTATTATTGATAAACGTATTATATTATTGATTAACAAATACTAATAAATGAATTACTAGCGTCTATTAAAATTAAGCGTCATTTAAAATAATATTTCTTTCATGGCAAGATAAGAAAAAGTGCGAGGGAGATGGATATTATTCCATCTCGCTCGCACTATAGAAAGCGTCGTGACGGAAAAATCTTACACTTTTTCTCGCCTAGCCCCCATCCGCCAAATTCGTACCGTGCGATAAGGAACTTCGTTCCCAAAAATATTACACTATAGTCTTTGCGTTATAGCATGGTGCGGGTGACAGGTTGACAGGTCACTAGAACGTAACTTGTGTGCGTTTGCAAGATTACGACAAAATTTTTAACTATGAGAAAACAACACTGAATTTGTTTTTATTATTTTTTTCTGTTTAGTTATATATTATGCATACTAACGGTATTTTTTTTAATTACTAGAGATGTGCCTCATAATCGGAGTTAAAAAACTGACAAGCCAATATAATCGCTAAAAATAAGTAAGATAATTCTGTTTAATATGGTGCAATACCGTCATAATCATGTAAAGTAAAGAATAATGGCCAAATTTCTATAGGAGCTGGACTTGACTTTTATTTTTCATGTCCTAAAACAAACTATAGCTAGACTGGTTTGTTTTTATGTTGTACACACCATCCCGTTTGAAAATCATATCTAAATAGCCACGACTTTTTATAACAACGTCAACAATACTTTTGAGGTTAGAATCAACAACTACCTTTTACCCGACTGCGACGTAGCCTAAAAGTGTAGTTAGCGATAAGCGAGGAGGGTAATTAGCGATTTCGTTTCCATTTATTTCGATTTCTCTCAGATAATTACCCATAAAATAGGACATCTCTCAAAGCGCATCCCTTGTCTGTCCATCAGACTCCTAGAGCTCGATGTCAAAAAGGGCCGTCTGTCAAAGCCGTCTCGTGGAGTCTGGCCCGCTTCGACGACAGATTTTGACCAACAATTCAATGAAAACTTTACCTATTTTGCTCCTAATTTGCACTAAGTGTAGTGTAGAAAACAAGGATGGCATAATTATCATCACACGTGAAGTCATTCCTGAAAGACTTCAAGGCTTTTTTGTGGATTGACCACTTCTATTCTGGCTGAAGAGAGTTAATCGCTAGATACCTACTATCTTTCAGTCTTCAATACTCAAGTTGCATAATATGTAATGACAAATCGAGTAATGGTAGGTTACAGGAGTAAATGAAGTGTAGTGGTAGGATTTAGGAGTACTTAAATGAAAGAAATAGGCTTGTCAAAAATACTTTTTATTCATCATCCTCTCTTACAACTACAGCATCGAGGAATGCTGCTGGCGCTGATATTGTCGGCTGATGCCTGACCCACCCAAGGTACCACACAAGCGTCATAACATGTACAAAACACCCAACCGTTCTTCTACCAACTAAACAATTACAGCAATACTCTATTATAGCTTTCCTTCCAGACACATTATTTTCAATTAATATATAAACATAATATACTTTTCTCGAAATGTGTCTGGATTTGATTTTGCCTTTAGTGAATTATTTCCATACTTATTTCAATTCAATACCCTCCGTGAAACCTGACATGTTCACTATAATAGGACCTTGCCTGTCGGATCTGATATGTTCCTCTGGCAAATAATATAACTTCACTATATTCTAGACGGGGGAATATAATATTGTATTGGAATGAGATTATACTAGTAAAATGAGATAAATTATTATTTAAAGGAAATCGTTCCACATAACATAACATAACATAAACACTCACGCCTGTCACCCAGAGGGGTAGGCAGAGACGACGGACTTCCATTTGGCACGATCCTGGCACACCTCTCTCGCCTCCTTTACATCCATATATCTACGCATAGACGCTCGTCGGTTAAGGGTATTCCTAATCTGGCATTTTCAATATATCGCCAATTTGGTCGATAAACCTTCGTCTAGGGCGTCATATATTTTTGCACTATTCTAAGAAAATCTCCTTCAACAACAAAGCTTCTCGGTATCTTATTTTTTGTATTCGGAATCTTGATTAGTAGCATTTTTCCATGGACTTCAATATCTTTTATAGTAGTATTGGCTAACTCCTCTCTGCGGCAAGCTCCAACTACGCCAAAAATCAGCGCAATCTACAGAAAAAGGGATTTGATTAATATTTTTTTAAATAATATATTGACTGTATTTTGCGATTTCGTAAACTGAATACTAAAGAAAAATATAAGTATTTATTAATAAATTACCTTTGTGGCTAAATAATCAATGGCTCGATCATCGGGAGCTTCGTTCAAAAACCTTTCCACTTCATTCGATGTTAATATTTTCGACTTTTTAGTTGTAAAACCGTCCGATTGTCGTTTTAAGAAAGCATTTAGTTTTGGGTATTCACTTATATCCACGTTGTTCCTTATTTTCAGCATACTTTTTATCATCGAAAACCTCGGCCATAACGTAGGTTTTAATTTTGCTGAGAGTTCGGAGAAGTATGCCAACATAACATTTTCTGAAAAACTATTTGCTTTTTTCTCTTCTCTCCACGCAATAAATTCGTCGTATGTAGATATGTAGCGACTTTTTGACTTTTCCGGTAAAATGTTTTCCGAAGCATTTTGTGCAATTATACTGAGTTCCGGTGGTGTTAATTCAAATAAAATATCGTCAAAATTACTCATTTTGTGCAACAAACAACTAAACTCGCAAAGAACATTTTTGGAAATTTTTTTTTTTGGAGTTTATGGCCTGGTATCTAGACCTTTAGGCCAAGTTTTAGGTATTTTTATTCGGTTTATTATAATTTTCTTCATAGTACGCTGCTTCACAATATGTTGATGCGTCACATTGTGCAGCCCTTGGTAGATTTTGACGGCAACTTGAGTCAGCAGACAGCTGACAGTTGGCGATGGTATCTCAAGGCGCCTAAGCAGAGAGACACCTTATCTTGAGAATCACATCACCATCAGAGCACTTGTATTACCGTTTCCACTAAGAGTTCACATGCGCAGACACTTAATACACAAATTCGCACCACTTTTACATATCAAAATCCACTTCAAACCATTATTCAAACAATAATACAGGAGCAGCAAACCGCCGCCGATCAATTTCCCGCCGAAACTCCCATTTTTAGAAAATGGCGCTAACCGTAAAAGAATATAAGCAGAATTTTTTTTTGTTTTCTTCACCCATTCTGGGTAGGCAAAGGGAACTATGTCCATACAGCCAAGTCTTCAGTAGATTTTTTTTATTGATATGAAAATGAAATTTAATGAGATGAAATGAAATGAAACCTAACCTAACTCATTGAATCAAACCATTAAATCTGATATTGAAACAAATTAGTAGCTTCTTTTTAGAAATATTTGCATGAATCATAAAAACTTCTATGAATTTTTTTTTAGTAAAAACTTCGTGGTTGGTTTTTTCTTTTTAATAGACATTATTTTGACAGTTGGGAAAGAGAACGCACGAGTTCGGAAAAGGTAAAGAAAAAGCTCGAGTATGGAATAGCCCACATCCCGAACGCTATACGTCCCTGCAATACGCCACTTTTTCAGCAACTGTATTAAAAATATATATTCCGGTTATAATTTTTTTATCGATAGCTAATCGATAATTTTTGCTTTGCTTTGTGTATCGTTAATCGTCTTTTTTAAATGGATTTATAATTGTTCCATCTCTAGACACGCTAAACTGTAAGCTGTCACCCACACCATGCTATAACGCAAAGATATAGCTACGCTACTACTACCACGACTACTATTACGCACACAACTTACTCGCCTTCATTTTTATCCTGACTTGTATGTATTTATGTTTGCTTGTAATGAAATTTTATTTCAGTTTTCATGTAATTTGGACGTCTGTATAATCTAAAATTTTGGTGACATATTAAAAACTGATGACTATACAATAATTTCATGAATATGATCTATCTAGGTGGCTGAGGACTGTGCTTTGTGATATTCGTTGGGGGCCTATGTTCAGTAGAGGACTTGTAAGGGCTGTAATGTTAATGATTATTATTCTAACATTAGTGTTTAAATATTAATTATTTTACTAACTTATTATGCGAAATCTGAAATAAAAGATTGATTGTTTACAACGTGTACAAGTTAAGGCAAGGAGTAAGTAATGTGTGTGAATTTGGAACTGAAGGAGTTGAACGGGACGGGTGAGGTGTCGCGGCTGCTGGTGGTGGCGGCGCGGTGCGCGTGCGACGAGCGCGCGGTGGTGCGGCGCGCGGCCGCCGCGCTCGTGCAGCGCCTGCTGGCCGCCGCGCCACTGCCCCAACTCAACGACCTGGCGGTACGTACCAACGTACCAACGTACCAACTGCACACCATCACATCACCCCCCTTCGGCTTTTGGGAGGACCATTAATTCAATTTAACTCAATTTCAGCCATGGTTGGTTGGCCAATGTTAATTTCCAGTACGCGAGCAACCCGGCTCGATCTCTGCCGGCACCAATAAAATTGTTAAATGCAATTTTAAGTGCTGATTTACTACGTCTTCGGCGGTGAAGGAAACATCGTGAGGAAACCTTCATATCTGAGAAATAAGAAAAAAATATATTTCGTAGACATGTGAAGTTCGCCAACACGCATTGGGGCAGCGCGGCGGATACTTCCTTGCCCTAAAAATCCCTCTCAGAAATGACAGGAGGCCTGTGACAAGCAGTGGGACGTATATAGGCCGTAACTTTTTTTTACAACTTACGGGCTAGTTCACAGTAGCAATGTAGTAAGGACCTAGCGTTGTGAGAGACTGGAGCTTATTATAAGTTTTATAATAAAAACCTAAGTTACAGGTCACCAGCCCCTGATAGGTTACATATTTTAACCAATTGTTTTACTAACCCAGTATGTATAGAGTATTAGATCATCATAATATACACAGGGTAATAACATCATAAAAAAGAAAGAGATTCAAGCTCTGTTAACTCCCTGGTTAATGATATTAGAACAAAGATTTTTAGGCTACAATCTGTATCTACCGCTGTCATGCTCCTAAGTTTGGTTTCTTGCATGAACTAATTAGTTTAAAAACTAGAAACCTTTTAAAATTCCTAAACTTGCCCAGTCATTCCGCCGGTATTTACACATCCAGAAGACAATGAACGTAAAAAATAGCAGAAAAACACATATAGACGTAGTCACAATCTTTATTAATGTATTAGTTTTGAAAAAAAGAAGGGTCTTATTATGAATATGATTTCTTCAATTTCTGAGATGTCAGTTGTCCGAGTTTATTAATAATCTAGGTGTGCGAGTAAGACAACCAGATTGTGCCGCACAACGCTACCGTAATAGATTTTTAAAAAACAAAATGGTGACGATCACCTCATTCCCAGGGGCTATTATCAATCATGTACTCTTTAGTGGTATAAAAAGCCTTACTAAACAATTTTTGCTTAATAGGATTGTGAAGTGGGCGATACGCAGCGCGAGTAGGTATTTTCAAAAATGCTATCTGTTTCGCCATATCGTGAGATAGCGAGAGTTGCAAGTCTTGGAAGCAATTGCCTACATTTCCCTTTTGAAATATTGTTTCGGACGATAACTTTTTCAACTCCCTAAACCTTTACGAAATGAGACAATTTTGGTCTCATTAGATTCAGTACACCTTCATCTAGGTCGGTACCATTTTCTTTTTGAGTAATTCAGTTTAGTTTAATAAAAAAAAACGCTCGAAGAAGTTTTTAAGTCAAAAATATAGATATTTAGATGCTAATAACTTATCGTACGCAATATTTATTTGAAATAAAAACGTACGGGACTAGTTTTTCATTATATTAACAACATTTCTAAAAAATATGAAACTAGACTATGTTTACGGAGGGAAAACGTTATCGCATTTTGTATGAAAATTTATAGCTTCACCATCCTCTTAATAAAATTTTTAAACTTTTTGATAGTAAGGCCTGCATATTTTCTGGGACATTGTTGTAAAAGCGTATACATTGACCCATGAAGGAATTACTGACTCTTTGGAGTCGAGTAACTGGTATAACTAACGTGTGCTTGTTCCTAGTATTTACAGAATGTACATATTCGAGTAACTGGTAACTTGTGCTAACTTGTGCTTGTTCTTAGTATTTATAGAATGTACATCACTATTTTTAATGAAACTATTTTTGTTTTTGTGTACACAAACATGCAAAATGCAAAAATTTTTTCCCACATATTGATAACAAATTAATTTTGTTCACTAGCACAATATAAACACGCAGCGAATGCAAAATGGCGATATTCTGTCACTTATACAGATTTCAGTTGTACTATGGCTGTTATTTATTATTTTAGTTTTATATCACTCTCATAGACAGAAGTCATAAAACTACTGTATTTACAAAAGTGTACAATGACACCATAAGAATAAGTTTTAGAAGAGAGTTTGCATACACCATTGTCCAGAAATAAGATTTTAGTGATACTATAATAACACTTAGAGTTGTATAAGCAAGGAACAGCATGCAAAAAAACAGCTTCTTTAAAACTTTAATGATAAAATCAGATTGAAGTGTTACAAAATACTTAAAGCTGTATACTAGAGATTTCATATTCTGATTAAGAACCCTAAGCTTACTTAGATCCCATAATACAGACTTTATACAGCTTGAGCTGTATAATAACTCATAAACCACTCTTATAAGGATATAACCCCTTTTCAACACTCTTTTACGCTTTTAAAAGAACTAAGTTCTATGTGGGCTGGTGTATTGATGTTCATAACGCTTGTGTGCTGCTTGGGAATGATACCAACTGTCCACAGCGATCAGAAATTAAATTTTGAATAATTAGTTTAAGTAAGAGCTCATCATCATCATCATCATCATTACTGCCCTTCACAAGTCCACTGCTGAACATAGGCCTCCCCCAAGGAATGCCACAAAGCACGGTCCTGAGCCACCTGCCTCCATCGACTTCCTGCATGTTTTACCAGGTCGTCACTCTATCTAGTGAGGGGTCGACCTACACTTCGCCTATCGGTACGAGGCTGCTACTCGACAACCTTTTTTCCCCATCGGTTGTCGGTTCTTCGAGCTATATGGCCGGCCTATTGCCACTTCAACTTACTAATCCGTTGGCCTATGTCGGTCGCTCTAGTTCTACTGCAGATATCCTCATTTCTAAGTTTATCACGCAGTGAAATCCTGAGCATAGCCCTCTCCATAGCTCGCTGAGCGACCTTGAGCGTCCTCATACGGCCAGCAGTGAAGGACCACGTCTCAGATCCATAAGTCATACTGGCAACACGCGCCGATTGTACAATCTCGTTTTCAGGTTTTGAGGTATATCTGACGAGAAGATGTGTCGTAATTTCCCGTACGCTGCCCAGCCGAGTTGAATCCGTCGATTGACCTCTCGGTCGAAGTTGGACTTACCTAGTCGGACTATTTGTCCCAGGTAAACATACTCGTCAATAACTTTGAGCTTAGTGCTCCCAACAACTACCGGCATAGGTGTGACATGGACGTTACACGTTCTTTGTTTTGTCCATGTTCATCTTAAGACCTATCCGTTGGGAGACACTATCGAGGTCATTGAGCATAGTGCTTAGGTCCTCCAGCGATTCTGCCATAAAGACTATATCGTCAGCAAATCGAAGGTTAGTGATGTACTCGCCATTGATGTTAATACCGTATCCTTTCCAGTCCAGTGAACGCTTGAAAACGTCTTCCAATGCAGCGGTGAGGAGTTTCGGGGATATAAAGTCACCCTGTCTTACACCTTTCTGCAGTTGGATAGGTTTCGTACTCTGATTCTGTACTCGGATAACCATTGTAGCCCTACTGAACAAACACTTCAGCACTTCGATATACCGAAAGTCAACTTGGCACTGCTGAAGGGACTGTAGCACCGCCCAAATTTCGACGGAATCAAAGGCTTTCTCATAGTCCACATACGCAAGACAAAGTACTCTTTGGTCTACTGTACAATTTGCCTAGGGTATGTATGTGATCTATGGTACTAAAGCCTTTTCGGAAACCGGCTTGTTCGGGAGGCTGGAAGTCGTCGAGTCTGCGTGCGAGACGATTCGTAATGACTCTCGAAAACAGCACGTAGACGCAGCTCAGAAGGGGAAATCGGTCTGTAGTTCTTCAAGAGAGCGTTATCGCCTTTCTTGAAGAACAAGACCACCGCACTTCTGCTCCACGCCTCCGGAGTAACCCCACCATGGAGGACGGAATTAAAGAGCTTCTAAAAGAGTTAAAGTACTGGTTTTCCACCCGCTTTCAGAAGCTCTGCTGTAATTCCATCCTCGCCTGGGGCCTTGCCGTTTTTAAGGTGCCGGAGAGCTATTCTAATCTCGCTCAGACTGACGTCCGGGATATCATCGGAATAGTGTCGGATAAGATTTTCTCTTGGCCATAGAACCTCTCAATCTCACTCAAAATCTCAGGTGTCCCGGTCTTCAGCTTTGACAGTTGGCTCTTTCTGGCAGACAGATCTCTGGAGAAGACTTTGGAGCCTTCTTTCCGCTCGATATCTTCTTCAATACGAGCTGTATTGAAGTCGCGTAAGTCCCGCCGCATGCATTTGGAGATCTGTCTGTTCAGTTGCCTGTATGCTGTCAAATCTGTTGAAGATTGAAGCTTCATTTCTCGTCTAACAGCCATGAGATAAGGAGTGTGATCAGAGAGTTTTTGTGTTTTCCTGCGGAGGGTCTTCTATTCGGTGACCGGTACCAGTTATCACCCTCGCGATCACTGAGACATCACTGAACAGTTGCCGTCTAGGCGTCATAACGAAGTCAATCTCATTTTTTGTCGAACCGTCGGGGCTCGACCAGTTCTACTTCCTGTGGGGCCGCTTCTGGAAGAAAGAGTTAATCATAAAGAGTCCCTCTTTCTACATGAAGTCGGCCAGCTGCTAGCCCCTTGGGTTCTGTTACTCTATTCCGAATTTCCCTACCTTCAGCTCACCGTTCTCTCTTGTGCCTAGTTTTGCGTTGAAGTCTCCCATTAACACCGTATAGTGGGTTTTTAAGTAATGCATGGCTTTAAAGATATCCTCATACATTTCCTCCACCTCCTCATCGGGATGTGCCGAGGTTGGTGCGTAAACCTGTATGACCTTCAACGAATACCGTTTGGTAATTCTGAGTATAAGGTACGCAACCTTTGTTGACACACTCACAATCTTTACAACGTTTTTAACGAGAGACTTGTGGACGATAAATCCGACTTCTCCTTAGGACTCATATTCGCCCTACCAGTGATAGAACAAGTTGCGGATTCGAGGATTACCGTGTTATCCCCTCTCTTCGGACCTCGGATAATCCTATAATATGCCAGCGTAACTTGTCTTCCTCTTCTTCCAGCTCCAGGATCTTCTCGTCAGTCCTCAGGGTGCGCGCGTTGTATGTTGCCAGGTCGAGACGTCTTAGGTGGCAACCGAATCTCCACCGGAGATTATTAGCACCCCTGCCCCGCCGTTACCATGGTCGCCACCGTAGTTAAGAATAGCAGAGCCGCCGGGGACTGGGGCCGTCTCTTCGTAACTTTCATCATGGGGATGATTGCCATAGTTGCCACTTTGACGAGCGGATTGGCAATCCACTCGTCAAAGCACTTTTTTAAAGTGCTATTGCTGTTATCAGGAAGATGCTGCTGCCCATCTCCTGCCTGTTTCCCACTGTCGCCTCTTACGACACCCACGGGAAGATATGGAGTAGTGAATATTATTAACCGCCACTACATGGCCGAGTAAGAGCTCAGTATCAGTAAAAATATTATCTATATAAGTTGCACTAGGCCCTGCAATATGTGTTGGCTCTAAGAACAAATTAAAAAGGTTGTATGATTTGAGCAATGATCTAAACTTAATACTCATGGAAGAAGTTTCAATGAGATTGATATTAAAGTCTCACTTATCATATCACATATAACAACAGATATATTTTGTTTATTAAGCTTAAGTAAAACTTCCTTCATATTCTTTTCAAAATAATCATACATAGAATGTGGGGGTCTGTAAACATTAACAACAATGAGAGGTGCTCGAACTCAACACATGCCATTTCTACAGTTCGCTCAACAGAGAGGCTCACAATATCCTTACGTTCTTTACATAATAACAGTTTGTTGGCTTATATTAGGTCCTTACATATGAAATTAGCGTTTTGTACGGGAGGAATATAAAGTCAATTTTTTTTTTGTAAAATGTATTTAATTAATCAAAGTATGCACCGTTGTTATCTATGCACTTTAGCCATCTCATAGGTAGTTCATTGATCCCTTTACTAAAAAAACCACGGGGGCGAGAATCAATAAACTCTTTGAAGGCGGTTTGGACTGCCGCATCGGAGTTGAATTTTTCCTTGTGAAGTTGTCCAAATTCCGGAAAAAATGGTAATCTGTTGGAGCAAGGTTCGGGGAGTACGGTGGAAGTCACAGACATTGCAGTTGTAGCTCATCTAACTTAGTGGTTGTTTGTTGTGCAGTGTGTGGTCTTGCGTTGTCGTGAAGCAGCAGTGGCCTAGAACGATTGACCAATCTCGGTTGGTTAGCAGCTAGTCCTTCCTTCATGGTTTGCAGTTGCTGACAATAGATATCTGCCGTAATCGTTTGGCCAGATTTTAGAAAGCTGTAGTGAACGACACCGGCGCTAGTCCACCAAACACTCACAAGTAACTTTTTCTAGTCAATTTTCGTTTAAGGCAGGATTTGGCTGGGTCCCCAGGGTTCAGCCATTGCGACGAGCGCTTCCGATTATCGTACAGTATCCATTTTTCATCGCAAGTAATGATTCGATTTAAAATCCCTTCATTATTTTGTCGGTTGAGCAAAGTAACACAGCAGTCGACGCGTGTTTGCAAGTTCTATTCACTCAATTCATGAGGTACCCATCGTTCAAGTTTTTTTACTTTCCAGATTTGCTTCAAGTGGATTAATACAGTTTTATCACTTACCCCGAAGCCTGCAGCTATCTCTGAAGTGCTTTGTGATGGATCCGCTTCCACAATAGCTTTTAATTCTTCATTTTCCACTTTGGTCTACGGCCGTCCACGGGGTTGGTTCTGAAGGTCGAAATTTCCAGAACAAAAACGTTGAAACCAAAAACATACCGTGCCGTACACATCATCAATTCTTCGAGCTGTTTCTGCAGCACTGGTGCCACGGTAGAACTCGTACTCGCAAAGAAAAAAATAATGAGGAAAAAACAAATGAATGACTGTTTTCAAAACTCAAATGTACCAGCTAAATGAATTTATAAATTTGAATTTGGAATTCTTAACCAAAGAGGAGCTATTTCAGATCAAAGTGGTCAGTACGACAAAACGCTAATTTCATATGTAAGGACCTAATATTAAGTAGCCACCACGAAAATGTTTTTCTTTGTGATATTATGCAAAATACTATAATTTGAGCCTGACAAAGTATATTATAAATGAGCTATATTTTCTTGGACATGAAGATAGATGAGCAAAAACCTGAAAGGGATTTATTTTCCAGATTCTAGTGGGACTGTGTCGCGATGCTAGTATTCTGGTGCGCACAACGGCTATCACAGGTCTAAGCGAGCTTGTGCTGCAACAGCCCAGTGAGATGATGCTAGATGCTTTTCTTACAGGACCTATGCATCAGCTTTCCGATCCTGAGGCTAAGGTGAGTCTTGAACACTTCAATATTAATCTCAAATAAATCAGGATTAATTTATCATTAATGCCGCAGAATGAATGAAAGACTGTTAAACTTGATTAACTTGCTTATCTTAAAACGTCTAAAGTCTAGACAGTAGCACCACAGTGAATATACAACATGTAACAAAAACCCTGTGGCTCTCGTTAAGTGCGTTATTAGAATCAGTATTCAAACGTATAGAAATATTTTTAAAAATATTGTATATTATGTTTACTGTGATAGCACTTTGGAAACCCTCTATCTTGTGATTCTGATATTATTACAGCCAAGTCCACTGCTGAATAAAGGCCTTCTTCATAATCTGCCACAAAATATAGTCCTAAGGCAATCTAATTCATCAACTCTCTGCATGCATTTTGTACGTGGTAGAGCTACGCTGCAGCTATATTATGGTTGTAGCACGAATGGGTCGGCCCGACCGAGGTAGGACTACGCTCTCACAGAATAACAGCGTCAAATAGCAGCTTAATGCTGCTGTGTTTCGTATGGTGAGTGTAGAGAACTGGATACCCTTTTTACTGGAATCGAGCCATTCCATCTTAGTTCTCAGGGGTGACAACGCATCTGCATTTTGATTCTTAATTGAGGTTAAATGTAGATGTCTAAGGGCCACAGCATCCACTTACCATCAGGTGAACTGTGCACTTCTTTGTCAACCTTATTCTACAAAAAAAAATGCAACTTTAGTTTAAGAATACAATAAAAGAATTAATTACAAAAAAATCTAGTTATCATGGGTAAAGAAAACAGATATTTCATTTATTAGTACAATTGTTTTTGTCATGAATTTGTAATATCCCATTGCTGGGTATAGTCTTTTTCTAGTCTTGTTTTTTTTTTCATGATTACTACGTTAGGCAGGCACATTATCGAATTGTATATGGCGATTTCTTTGCAATCATACCTGCATAATGCAATACCCATCCTCTTACCGATGGCATTAGCAACAGGGTACTGAAATCTCCCTCTGCGCCGCTCGTATGCCTCCTAGTAGGCATATTCAACGCTCTTCTTTCCAGCTGCTCCCTCCCGGATGCATGGAAAGAGGCAGACGTAATAGGAATCCCGAAACCTGGTAAACCGCGTAACTTAGCCTCTAGATAGAGACCAATTAGTCTCCTCAGCACACTGGGGAAAGTTTAAGTTTCATCTGTGCTCTTTGTTTCCATCTGGGTTTTTGCGATAGTTATTCTTAATCTGCCGGAAGACTTATTATTGTGGATGATCATTTCCGCAGAATGTCGACAAATTTTTTGAGTCAATTACAATTATTTTCTTAAACTAATTTTAAACATTTAAAGTTAATTTCAAATTTTGGCAATGTTTCGAGTATGTTATGAAATAAAGGACAGTAGCGATTGTGTTGATCAGCACAAAAATGGTAACTGCATTGGCAAGGTTAATCATGCTAATATAATTTTCATATTTATTTCTAATATACCATCCTATCCCATCTACATACATATTCACCATATGGGGTGTCTTGTAAACAATTTAACGTAATTTATTTAAAAATTTAAAGGTTCAAGAACAAGTGGTAACGCAAATTCAGCAAATACTATTCGAACGAATACGTAAGCATACTGCGACGGAACAAGCAGACCGGCTTCCTTGGTTGTTCCTTGACGGGATCATCCGGCATAACATGCGAAGATACCTGCAGAAGGCTTGCGCGCTCCTCGATAAGTCTTCCAAATGTATAAAGTAAGTTTTAAAATCAAGTGCACTTTTTTGTTCCAGTCAACCATGATAATATAATTTTTTTTACAAAACTAGCGATCTGCCCCGGCTTCGCAAGGGTGATTTTTGGATATTGACAATAGCGCCACCTACCGGGTCTAACTGTGAATCTAAACCATCCAGGAACCCACTCAAACGCACACAAAAAAAATTCATCAAAATCGTTCGAACCGAAACCTGTAGTAACTTTAAATCTATAGCTCCACTGCCCTTTGTGGGTGGAATTTCATAAAATCCGTTCTTGGGAATTTTTAACATGCCAAAAAGAATATTCTGGCCAAGTTTTATACCTATAAGAGCTATAGTTTGAAAATGTGTTTTTTTTAAATTACCGCCACGCAACCCCCCTTGCGGGTGGAATTTCGTAAAATCTGTTCTTAGCTGACCTCTATTTGGCGAAAGGAATACTCCTACCAAATTTCAAGTCTAGGCCTTATGGTTCCAGAGATATCGTGATGAGTCAGTAAATAGGTGGAAATCTCTTATATACATATACATATATAGATTAACTGTTCAAGACAATTTTTAATGTGCTGGCGACTGATTGTTGGCGAAAAATCCATCCAAGTATGCCTAACCCAAATTCTACATACTGGTGATGTGTCGTGTTCTTAAAAAAATATACACAATAGAATTCAAAAGGCTTGTAAGAAAAATGAGTATTATCGCAGACATAAAGACATTCATTTGATACGCTAATGTGATAAGATCGAAGGAAGGTGCTATGTGAAAATCGTTTTGTGTGGAGTACTATAGTTACTTGTGTTCTCCCATATTCGACTCCAGAATCAGCAACTACAAGGCAATGCAATGACCTACTAATTCACGTGTCATCATTTAAAACTATTTATTTGGAGTATTATAGCAATATGGGGAGGAGCTATCCTTTTTTTTATAAAATTGAAGTGACCAACAAACTTACAGGCCATTGTTAATTAAGTGTCTACTGCAGTCCATGGATACCTACAGCCAACTTCAAAAAAGAAGGCTACAGATGCGTTGTCAGCTCTGAAGACCAAGATGGAATGTCTAACAGCCTGTAATCATACTGGTTCTCTATACCCTTTAAAAAGGAACACAGCAGTACAAGCTCTGCTATTTGGCGGCAGAAATAAGAAAGAGGATGTTATCTGCCCAGACGGACTTCTAGGCTGAAAAGAAGTCCTACTACCTATTTACTTGGACCTAGACCTACAATCTAATAGTTTGCCTTTATTTAGGAATAGCTTAATGCAATTTTACAAAATTTATTTAATTATAAATAGTACACACTCGTTTTCAGCCGCATAATGGTTTTCGACGTTATTAAAGAATTCAAATTATATTAGCTTGGGATTCAAAGAGTGAATCACATGTTGGTGATGTTAGCGAATGCATCAATTATTTCGTGGACACAAAAGTAATGCCAGCCACCATAACTATTTGATAAATGAATATGATGGTGCTGATAATGGTGATACCCTGGCTAGTTTCGACTGAAAATTAACATTACTAGGGATATTGTAGGACTGCAAGTGTACGGGCTAATACAGAGGCACTCACTTGTCCTAACTTACCCGTGTCCCATGTAACTTTTATACGATAATATCGAAGGTTAGCTAGCTAGCTTCAGATGCAGAGTCAATGAGATGACTGTCATCTAACAACTTGTTTCTTTGCATAAATGTTGCCCCGGGTTGAGATTGAACCTGCAACTTTTGATGTAGAAACAATGTACTACGATCGTTATAGGGCACGCGGTTTTCTAATGTAGATTAATGAACTGTTGGCAGTCATCGCATTGTGGACGCAGTGAGTACGCACTTAGGCGCAGTGGATGAGCTTCGTGACCTGCAGTGCCTGGTGCTACTCACTAGCGTGGCGCGACACGTTGAATACTCCGACCTCGCCTTCCTCCTCGAATACTACTACAAACTGGACAGCGATGCCCAGGTATCTAGCAATCGTATTTAAAAACAAACGTTCTGTGTTTAATTTTAGTCTATATTCACTTTTTATGTATGTTTAAAAAAAATCTTGAAAATATTTATAGCCTGTTCGCTAATATAGTGTCGGTACACCGGAGGCGCACTAATTATTTTGCTTTTATTTTATTACTTTTTACTATGTTTGTTAAATAAATGCTTTTCTATTCTAAGAATAAAAAATAGAATACTATTTTATTCTTATGGTTATTCTAATAAAATATAAATAATAAACACTTTAAAGCTTAGTTTTAAAATGTCAAATTCTCCTGCGGGTGTACGCATCTTTGATGTCGCGGCGGCGCCTTTGACAAGATGCGGCATGTGCCAAGACGACGTGACATAAAGGCGACAGTATCTAAGTGAACAGACTTTACTTTAGACGTTTACTTTTTTATTTTCTGTTTTTATTTAAAAAAAAAGACATTATTTCGCACCACCAATAAATAAGCTCAGTCTTGTCAGATGGTCATTAAGATTTTTAATTTTCACTTTCAACTATTCTTTAAATTCCTTGCATTTTATATTGTATTTAATTAATAAAAATAAATGACACTTTACTTTTTTATTGGTTCTGGTGTTCATAGTTGTTATTGCATATAACTACCCTATAGTGGCGGCGTAAGATAACCCTCTATCCTATTCTATCGTCCCGTGGGTGTTGTTAGAGGCGCCAGAGGGAAATGAAACTGGAGATGAGTAACAGCACCTTAAGAATAACATAATAATAATAATAAAAGAATTGAGGTTGCAAACCCGCCTGCCTTAAGTGACAATTAAGGCATGTTAATTATTGCGAGAATTAGTAATTATCTATGAGGCAATCTATAGGGGAAACCTATTGTCATCTGTGCACTTTGATAGGCTGTATTGGATAAATTAATTAATGAACAATGAACTGTTGGTTGTTGCATATCTTTTATGCTAGGGCCACACTAACGTTAGTGTCTAATGTCCATTAACGCAATATTTAACGACGTTCAGTGTTATTATGGCCAGAGCATTATTATCTATTTGGGTAAAGGTACAAGATATTCGAATACTGGCTTTACTGCTGGAGCTGCTGACCGCGTGGTCAAGATGGCTGACTGCGTCTGACAGGGAGGCGCTCAGAGCACACCTAGTGCAAAGACTTGCCACCGCTACAAATGCCGCCGATGATGGTAACACTACCTCTACTATTTTAAGTTCCTTCATGATAATTTATTCCCAATTATTATTATTAAGACAATGCTAATAAAATATTAAAAAAAGAGCTGAGGTAGCTTCCGCCATGTAATGGCGGTGTTACTACCCCGTGTCATCCCGTGGGTGTCTTAAGAGGCGACAGAGAGAAATTAAATAGGAGATGGATAGCAATACCTTCCTAGTTTTTCAAACCGCATGCTAAGTGTGGCAACTATCCCCTTGCTATCTATATAGCGGTATATAGCTTAGGCCTATATTTAGCAATGGACTTTTGATATTCTGTGATGAATGAATAAATGAACGATGTAACTCATGGGCTAAATGCTGGTCTTATATTATTTGTCTTTAGCCGCCGGCACAGTGTGTTTGTTTGTTGATTATTTATTTCTGTTAAAATTCAACGTGTACTTTAAGGTTGCAGAGCCGCATGCGCTACTCTAGCGGCTCACTTAGACCCAGAAAATTTACAGTGGGCGACAGAACTCATGCAAATTGGTAAGTTTTGTTTGTAATTTTTACCTTTTAAGCAAAATCCGTATATAAATTAATTACAATATCCAAGAAGTTTTCGTTCTATTATTTTCACAGAAATGGTAAAAAATGAAATTTGGGTAGAAAGTGCAGTTCTTTTTATAGATTTTTTGTATTAATAAATTACGTTATAAATCTACCGTTTAAAATAAAGTTCCTCGGACCGGATAAAACGACAAAAGGAATCTACAAGTATCCTCATTTGTGTACTTCTTTTTTAAACTTATTATAACTTCAGGTTTATTTTTTTGTGTATTTGTTTATTAGTTTGGCTGGTATATTGTATGCCGTTAATAATTACAAGTGTTTTAGTTGTTTGCACATTACACAACGCAAAAGAAGTTAGAGCGATATGCGAAACGCTATGTCAGTTTGACAATCCTAGTCTTGTCGTGCGGATATAGTGCAAACCGTAAAGCGTAGATGCACAGACCGCAGCCCGCGGGCCGCATGCGGCCCGCCGGTCGAATACTGGTGGCCCGCCGACAGCAAAAATAATACTCTCGTACATTCGAAAAATATTGAATTATATTCCAGAATAAAACCAAAAAAAATATGTTCGAAAAGTAATTTGAATCTCGCGCGCGCGCTCTTAAGTGCGCTTATCGGTGCGCCGTGCATGCGTCGGTAACAGCGGTCGGTAATGTTCGTGCTGATCTCGGTTAAATTCGTTTTCTTGAGGAACCGCCGCGGCCGGCGGCGCGGCGACGACGGCAGCGCGGTAGCGGCTTATCCACGGGTTATATTGTTAGAGCAAGCGAGATAGCAATAGTCCCGAATTCCCGATTGCTCGCGTAGGTAGATACACGAAGCTTCCAGAGTCGGTTTCGTGATTTCTCTAGACAGTTTTCGACTCTATACGCGCGGTATAAAAGCCACGCTAACCGCAGCGACCGACAGTTCGGTTTTAATTTGAGTGAAGTGTAAATAGTTCTAGTGTAGATTTTAACTCGACTAGCCGGTGTCATATATTTTGATTCACATTTAACGTAGATTTCCGTCAAGTGCCGTGTATAATTGTGTTGTGAAATCGTTAGTAAAACTCTGTTATTAATAAGTGTTTCCTACCTATTTAATCAATTATTTTTGGTAATTTAAAAAAGGATGGGTAATTTAAGTAGGTACTGTAATTGTTTTTAGGTGCTGTGTTAATCCTAGCCAGGATTAGAACGCAACGTAAGGTTAAAGATGAAAATCGGCAGTTTCAAGAAATTTGGACTGATAAATACTTTTTTGTATGGTCGCATAACAAAATCGTTTGTTTAATTTGCAAGAATTCTGTTGCGATTGCAAAGGAATATAATGTAAAAAGGCACTATGAAACGCAGCATCCTACTTTTACCAAGTTTACAGGCGAATTAAGGAAGCAAAAAATGTTGTCTTTAAAACGGGAGCTTATTGGTCAGCAAGCTATGTTCACAAAACCCATTCAAGATTCAGAAACAGCTACAGAAGTTAGTTATGAAATTTCTCGAATGATAGCAAAGCGTAGTCGCCCCTTCAATGATGGGAATTTTGTAAAAGAATGCATAGAAATTGCCGTTAAGAAAATGTGTCCAGAAGCAGCAAAAAAGTTTGAGAAAATTCAACTGAATCGTATGACTATCCAAAGACGAATTATGTCTTTGTCAGGTAATATTGCGGAACAATTAAATGAAAAATTATTTTTTCATTAGCACTCGACGAATCCACTGATATTAGTTCCACAGCTCAACAATCAATTCTGATATATATACGAGGTGTTACTCAAGATTTTGAAGTCTTAGAAGAGTTATTAGGAATGTGTTCATTGAAAGGTCAAACCAGAGGAGTTGATATACTCAATGTACTTTTGGATGAGTGTTCAAAAACTGATTTGGACTTATCAAAATTATCGGGAGTTGCGACTGACGGTGCTCCTTCGATGATTGGTGTCAATTCTGGGCTAGTTACTTTGCTGAAAAAGCATCTGCAAGAAAAAAACATAAACGCTGAAGATCTCATGCAGTTTCACTGCATTATACACCAAGAAGCCCTCTGTTCTAAAAAAATTGAATTTCAAAATGTCATGAAAGTTGTAGTTTCGACTGTAAATTTCATAAAATCACGAGGACTCAATCACAGGCAATTCAAACAATTCCTTGATGACATCGAAAGCGAATATGGAAATTTACTGTATTATACAGAAGTAAGGTGGCTAAGTCGTGGATTGACACTGGAACGATTTCTAAATTTAATAGAAGAAATTGGAATATTTCTGGCGGAAAAGCAAAGGGATGTCCCGGAACTTAAAAATCCTGATTGGTTGTGTGATTTGGCTTTTTTAGTTGATATTACAAATCATTTGAATGTCTTGAACACACGGCTTCAAGGCAAAAATCAACTGATATACCAGCTCTACGCTCATGTATCATCCTTTCAATGTAAGCTGACACTTTTCAGATCGCAATTGAAAACCCGGAAATTACAATCATTTTCCGAATTATAAGAAAATGGCTGAAAAATTCAACAAAACTGCGATTAATTTCAGTTATGTAGAAAAGCTAGATATTTTGATTCAATCTTTTCAAGACAGATTTTCGGAGTTTAAAAAAGTGAAATCTCTGTTGGACATATTCAGCAATCCTTTCACGATTTCAGTTGAAAATGCGCCAGAGTCATTGCAGTTAGAAATTATCGACATTCAAAACGACCTGAACTTTTACCACTGCATTGATAAAAATACGTACAAAGAGTTGCGCATAAACGCTCTGAAATGTGCCAGCTTATTTGGTTCTACCTATATATGTGAACAAACCTTTTCAATACTAAATAATAATAAAACAAAAAATCGAAACCGCCTTGCAAATGAAAGTTTGGAAGCAGTTTTACGTGTTGCTACAAGTAAATTTGAGCCAAATATAAAAAAGATTGTAAGCACTATGCGGTGCCACGCTTCAAATTAATAAATTGTTTTTCAATTTTAATACATTATTATCAATTCTTTATTGTCTTTTATTACCTATACTTCTGGCGGCCCGTCATCAGTTCATAATTTGCCCGAGTGGCCCCTAGTCTTAATAAGTGTGTGCAACACTGCCGTAAAGGCAAGGTGCAAATCGGATGTGTATGCAACACATGGGGATCACGTTGGCGTTACGACAATACTAGTCATGTATGAAAATCTATGGGGGACATCAAACCCAGGTTGTAATTAATGCTACACTTTGCGACCGTTGTCGTTTGACGCTATTTCTACATTTTCATACGCGTGTTTTGAAAGAGGAGAGGAGGAGAAAGGTGCCTCTCTTTCTATCGTTACTCTCAACACTTCTGACGCTCCACGTGCATTGTTAGGGTTGTCTTCTTGTAAAGAATAATTCTTAGGTCGCGAGCAAGTAACAGAATAACTTAGGCGATGACACGACGTGGCGCATGAGTAGCTCTGGTGTGGCAACCCACAGAATGGGCGCCTGGCCTAGTATTGTTAAATTTTTACTCTTCTCACTGTATTCACAAATGAATAAATTTGAATTTGTAGATTTTTGTTAGCCACATACGTAACGATATATATGCACAAGTTTAGACTTGCACAAGTATATTGTTAAGTGTGTTGGAAGAAGTATATTGCACAAATCTAAACTTCTTCGAATAAAATAGTTTCAGTTTTTGTTACCAAACTTGGGCAAATTTGCGTATGCCTAAGTTTATTATAGAACATGTGTGACATAGTGTGTTCTAGACATGCGCAAAATATATCACTGAGAAAAAAAATTGTAATATTATATAATATACCTTTCGAATCAAGAGTTATATTTCAATCTTTGATATCTTTAATTCCCTAGCTCAGTTGATAATCGATGACTATAAACGAAAATTGAGTTGAGATGATATTAGGAGCGAGTTTAACTTTTGTAAAACATCAGATCGGTTAGTTCATTGTGGCGGCCAAGGAATTTGACATCCGGTGGATTGCTGCTTCTGTTTTATCGATTGAATAATAGCTTGAAGTGGGTTTTAATATGTAAATGTTGTGCGATTTTGTATATCAAATGTCAGCGCATGTGAACTATTAGTGGGGACGATGAAACAAGTGCTCCGGTGGTGATGTGAGTCTCAAGTTATTATGTCAATGGCGCCGTGAGATTATATCGTCATCGACTCTGCTGCTCAAGCTAACGTCAAATTTCCCAAAAACCTCGCAGTGTGAAATTTTGAAACAAAATATTATATAGGATATTTTCTTATTACTTGACATTGGCAAAAGTATAATCGTACGAGTCCATAAGCAAAGCAAAAAAAAAAATGGAATATAGCGCATGCAGAGAAGATGGTGCACTATACAATTTGATTCCGCACAAGAAATAACTCCGTTCCATTGGCATAAAGTCCAATTTTTAATACAACCCTGCTAAACGGAAAATACTTGAGAGGCTCATAGACAGGATTGCGTCTGTGTTTGATGGATTGCAAGCATAAAAAAATATTTTTATCTTGGGAGTTCTGATGTAGCTCATACAATTCTAAAATATTGTTTATATAATTACTACCAATAAAATTGTTGCATTTTTTCGTTTCTACAGTGTATTTCATATAGTTATTTTATTTTCTTAAGTTCTTAAATATAATTTACTTTGAAAGTTAGCGTTAAGGTTTTTAATTTTTTTTTAGATTAAAACACTGCGACGTCATCAAAATGCAATATGGCGTAAATTATGTTTACGATCTGCTTAAAAATCTTGTCGTTAAAGTTATGTCTGAATTTATTTTGTAACTTCTACGGGTAAAATAGTGCTAACTTGTTGTGTGGAATGATATAAGAGTGAATCTTAACTTGGAAGTCGTATATCTTTTCATATGTAAGTAATAAAGTTTGTTGTTAAAGTTTTATTGAGTAAGGTGACTACAATTTTATTAAATAATGGAATTGTTTTTCTCTCGATTTCCTAAAAATGAAGAGTTAAATAAAAATGGCTAATAAAAAATGGATTTATGCTGTTCCCGAAAATCTTACAAAATATTCAGCAGTTTGCGGCAATCCGCAAGCGTAGGATTTTGTGAATGATGCCAATACGCTGAAGAAGATATTGAAAAAAAAATGCTATACCATGTATTTTTCCCAAAGTAAGTGCTTATTCCCTTTTTACCCGATATATTTATTTATTTGATATGACACACAAGACAAAACAAAGTATAATTATGATCAGGTAATAAGTGCTAATAATCTTACACTCACAAGATGTCGCTAGTTGGGACTAAGGTGAACTTATTTGTCACGCAGATGGTCACATCATTGGATGGAGAAATTGCGTTTTAAATAAAAGTTTTTCGGTTTGAAGTGCATGTATATACCTAAAAGAATCTCACCTCAGTGGGGTGTTCATTAATTTTTTACACATTTTAAATTCTTCTAGTTTTATAATTACCCGTAGTTTGGTTTATCCATTTCTAATTTCATTAATATAATATTTCTTAAAGAAACATTATTAATCTTTACACTTTTCTAACAATTTAATTTCCCCATCATGGGATCTGTCAAATATTTTACCTCATTCGAAAATAGCGTCGCCCTGGTGGCAGAAAAGGTTGTGGATGCCTTCATTAACAACGGCTTACAGTTATGAGTTAAAATTCCTAAACATATTACACAAATGATTAACAGACAATCAAATCGCTAAAAAAGCAATACGCTAAAGTGATGTCAAAATATAAGTATAAAGGAGAGTTAATATATTTATACTCTATACTGATATTATAAACAGGTAAAATTTGTTAGTTTGTGAGTTTGTATGTAGGAGGTAATTAACTACTGAACTGATTCCAAAATTCTTTCACTAATAGACTACATTGTCCCTGCGTGATGTAAACTATATTTCATGTGCATATACTTTGGGTAGAATCTATTATCGATAAAGATAAAATGATAATTAAATTATAATTGACATAATATCATGTCTAACGTTAGTCTTAGATTGGATAAGTTGAATTTAAATATATTATCTATCCTGATGTTCCAGTAGCAATTGATTATATGAATGACACATGCTCACTATGCAATTATAAATTGAAGTTTAATGTAGATATGTGTAATTAGTGGAAAGCAATAAGTTTGAGATAACAATGTAAACAAACATATTAAGTAAGCTATTGGGTGTTTGATGTTCATTGAGTAAAAAATATCAACTTGTTTTTAATTTCAGTTAGTACTTGAGAGTAAAAAAGTTAATGTACTGAGCCTTATTACGCTACAAAAATAGCAGCCTGATGCTCCTTCTGGAACATCATCGGAACCACCACCTAAGAAGATTAAAGTGCAACAAAGTGCATGCTCACAAACGACTGAACCGATTTTGACGAGACTTTCTTTATATAATGAGGCTTAAAACTTAAGAAATTATGTCACGCGAAGTTAACAAATAAAATTAAATGTATCAAAGTTTCTTCTGCCTTTTATTTCTTAATCTGTGAACGAATAAACGAAGTTTTCGTCTACTACATCGCATGCATGTTATAGATCCTATACATATTTTAGATACTAAATATTGCAGTTTTTATCATAGAATTTTTTTTATAAATATTACACATTCTAAAAAATATTCATCGTCCCACACAAGTCTGTCAAAAGTACAACAATACCAAATCGTATGGTCACTTGAGTAGAAAGGGACGCAATCCTGTTTACCACTATTTCACGCGAGCTCGGCTCACGCCTCAGTGCACAATCTTGTTAAATATCTAATATCTTTGAGCGCATGTGATATGGCTGTGGTGACGAGTCGTGCTGTGTGTGTGACTGCTATTACCAGTGTGTGGTTGTTAGAGATGAAACGTATATACTAGAACAGATCCAGGCACTAGGTATTAAACGAGACTAGGTTGCACCAGTTTCAACTTTTAAAACACTTGATCCACCTAGTCTCACTGTGCCTACGCATCGCACGGCACCCGCGGCCCGCTTGAATCGAAGAAGTACCGGCGCGGAGAAGCGAGATAACATTTTGTTGCCGTAGAATTACTGGTCTGCTTTGCCGCTCACTCGTGTTTGCCTAGATCATTCTTGTGTCAGTCATTGAAATTTTGAATATGAACTACATTTCTGTCCTTTTTTAACAACACTATTCCGCAGTCTTTCTATCATTGTCTGTCAATACTCGAAACTAGTCGGGACTTCAACCAGATACTAGGCAGATTTTATACACTAGGTACTTGTAAATACTCGATGCGAATGGAGAATATATGATGCAGTCGAGTGTCTAGTACGGACTCATGCGAACGTGATCTCGGCACCGTATTGATACCTACTCGACTTATTTAGCAATAGGTTTTCGTAACGAAGTTTTGATATGTGGTTAAAGAACTTTCGATTTTTTTTTATTAAGACATTAAAGTGTTTATTGTTTTAAAAAATGGCTTCCAAAGGAAGCAGTGACGTTTGGGATCATTTTACGAACAAAGGCTAACAAATGGCTAAGTGTAACATTTGTGAAATACAATTTGATTTTAAAAATTCTTAAGCCTAATTTTTTTATGCGTATATAAAAAAACAATGATTGTAGGTAGGTAATTAAAAATAACAAAACAAAAATAATTAAAAAATAAACGAAAAAAGATAAAAATCTGATTACTCTGAAAAAAAAATTGAAACTTTTTAAATACGCTAACAATCTAGAATGTAGATAAATCTTAACGTTGACAGTCCTAAGCATGTGTAAAGTATGAAGGGATTATTACTATTCATTACCTTCACGTATCGGCTGTACGTAAACACTAAACATAAAGTGTTACCTATTCCAACGATACCAAACTTTATGCGTACTTCTTGGACTAGATGGAACAGGTATTAGGATCGAGTATTTCCACGGAATTGGACTAAGTGCACCTAGTACAAAATTTACCTAGTACGACTCATCTCTAGTGGTTGTGCAGCGGAGCGCGGCGGGCCGCTGGAGCAGTGGGTGCGCGCGGCGGACCTGTCGCTGGTGGCGCGCGAGCCGCCCGCGCCCGACCTGCTGCGCCGCTTCCTCGCGCCCCTCGCACACCCGCCGCCAGGTACCAATAATTACTACGTACATTCTATTTACGTTATTCATTCTAAATTATATTGATATATTATTTCACAAACCTTTACAGAGGTACATAAAACTACATAGTTGCACACAAGATTTTGTATTAGATTTATAGCCACATTGTTGCAGTAATTAATTATTATGTTTAGGCGAGTTCGTAATTGTCGTTTATGCTCATGTTCTTTGATGCTTGATTAGTATACAGAGAAACTATACTTAGGTCTATTTGGATTTTTTTTCTGTTCATGTTTATTAGAGACTGTTTGATTCTTTAATAAATAAAAAATAAATTATTTACATTTTATTTATTTATTGAAGAATACGACATCTACGGGCTTATGAAGAAAGGTCCAAAGGTCCCCTGCGGATGGAATTTAAAGTTCTGTTATAGTGTACGATGGTGAAATTTAACAGCTTTAGTCCATAAAAAAAATATTAAAAGGAGTGCTTGTGAAATTTCATTTATTCCATAAGTGAAATTAATAGAACTATTTTGGAGGGTTTTCACATCTTTTAAGAAGTAAAGATGAAAGGATATATTGCAGATTACTTTCAATCCTGATATTTTGAAAACAAAGTGAAATTGTTTTTTTTTTTACTAATGTATCTAAATGTACCAGTGGTATCTAAATGTACCATTACATATAGAAAGTTGGACAATTGAAAATATTCTTTTATTCCTCCTTTTTAAAAAAGGGAATAAAATTGAAAATTATGAGTACATCTAAATATAAATATAATAATAAATATAAACAAATAAATAAAATATAATACTCCAACTTTTCATTTCATTCGTTTTAAACCTTCAGAAGTTATGAAACAATAACGTTTAGGTGCACAAAGTTAATTTCAAGCTTATTGAGGAAATTATGTGATATAATTTCATGCAATTTTATTTTAAAACGATTTTCGATAAACTTTTAAAAAGTTGGCAGCTACGTGAGCGAACTTGGTCGCAAAAATTCTTTGATACCTACGCCATATTAATCGGCGGACTGCGTGAAGAAAAACTTTGTACCACTCCTTAAGCATATTGTGCGCTCGGAGAAGTGCTAGATTTTGCATAGTTATAGTTTATATGGATATTTAAATATTTACTTCGAATAGCGTATTTTTTTTCTCCGAGCTTTTATATAATTAAATAAAACTGGTCAATGTTTTTGATGTGAAAAGATAAGTATCAAAATGTAAGTAAATAGGTACATAGGACAGTGAATGAGATGTAATTATTTATAACTGTAGGTAATAATTTAATTCAGCATATTTTTGTAAGGTACATTTTTCGTTTTCCTTTGCTAAAACATGAACATTTTGTGGGCTCGAGACTCGTGAGCCCATTGCCCACGGGAAAAACGTTTTTTTTTTCTAAATGGACAACTGCTACTTTAAGTCTTTGTCATTGCAAATGCTGCTTTCAGGGGAAATTAGACTCTTGAACTGGCAAATCGGTCGGGATTACGGGGATTGGAATACGGGGAATCAATACAACTTCTCTCCTTGCTCTTCCTGTCATAATTATTGCTCTTACAATATTGCATCCCAGGTCCATCTGATGGTAAGCGGTAAACAATTTGTAAATCAAAGATGCGTTGTCACCTTTGAGTGATGGAATGCCTCACAGCTTGAATCACCGCAGGCTCACCGCAGACTCGTATGCAGAACTGAACTGAAAAGAAGTACTACGACCCTAGTGGTGGCAAGCGAACAGTTTTCGAATTGCGATGATGTGAATCGTAGTTGTGTGGTGCAGAGTGGAGCGGCGCGCAGGTGGGCGCGTGCGCGGCGGGCGCGGGGCGGCTGTGCGTGCGGTCGCGCGCCGCCGCCGCCGCCGCCGCGCCGCCGCTGGCCGCGCTGCTGCGCGACGCCGCCGCGCCGCTGCCCGCGCGCCTCAACGCGCTGCTCGCGCTCGCCGACATCTGCGTCAGGTGACCACGCCCCCTCGCTGCCACCATACTCTTTCTAAATCTTTTCATACTTAACCATTTCACTGTCCCATGAGTCATATATGAACATTTTGTTTAACTATTGTGTCTATTTCTCGGACAGGGAAGTTGTTAATTGTATAAAATATTATAATGTGAATTAATGTTTGATAAAAAGTCCCACTGAGTTTCCTGCTGGGTACTTCCCAGAACAGAGGCTTTTTTCCGAACCAATGGTAAAACTTAAATGTCTTTCAATAAGTATTCTTGTTATCTATATTGAATAAAAACTATTCTATTCTATGCTATTATTTTCTATTCACCTGTGCCCGAGCGCATTTCCTCTGTACGGTGATAAACGAGCACACAGTCCACCTGATGGTAAGTGCATGCTGTGGTCCATCTACATCTATCCTCGATTAACAATCAAAATATAATTCTGATCCAACAATTACTGTAAAGATATACAGCCAAGAAATGCAAACGATGTTGATCAATCTCGCTATCAAACAACCGATACTAAATGCCAATTTGTCTAGTACTTTCACGACAGTGCTAGTCAACACGGTCCTCAACACTGTTTAAAAATTACAAGTGCTTCGAAACCTTACTTAACTTACTTTTTTTTTACAGGATAGGGTGACAAATGAGCATACAATTCACCTGATGGTAAGTGGTTGCTGCGACCCATAGACATCTATCCTCAATAAAGAATCAAAATGCAGATACGTTGTCACCCCTGAGGACTAAGATAGAATGCCTCTTTTCCAGTAAAAAGGGTATCCGGTTCCTCTACACTCACCATACGAAACACAGCAGTGTTAAACTGCTATTTTACGCTGGTATTCTGTGAGAGCGTGGTCCTTCCCCGGTCGAGGCGACCCATTCGTGCTATAACTGTACTACTAATATAGCTGCAGCATGGGTCTACCACGTATAGAAGTGTATAGGTTTTTAGTATTCTGTGCCAAATTTATACCAAAACCATTGGTTTGGCTGGCTGACTGATACAGGTTTTGTTTACCTATCTATCTTCGGTTAAGAATTAAAATGCAAATGCGCAAATACATTGTCACCCCTGAAGACAATATGAAATGCCTTGTTTCCAATAAAAAGGGTCTCCGGTACACTACACTCACCATACGAAACAGCACCATTTAGCTGCTATATCAGGCAGGTATTTTGTGAAAGCGTGATCATTCCCCAGTCGAGTCGACTACTTCGTGCTACAACTGTAAAATTATAGCTGCAGCGTGGCTCTACCATGTAGTGCGAACATAAAACAAAGAAGGCTTCGGATGCGTTGTCACCTTTGAAGAGTAAGAAAGAATGCTTTACAGACTGTTATTATACTGGCTCTCTATTTCCTTCAGGCTGAAACACGACAGTACACGTACTGCTATTTGGCGGCAGAAATAATTCAATATTAATTACAAGTAATTCTTATTGAAAGTAATTTTTTTTACTTTACCACTGGAGTATAAGAGGGATGTACCTACCAGACGGACTCCTAGTGCATCCTACTAGTAGTTTATACTTTTTCTATAGTCTTATTGCAATACTGCAGGTATACGTGTATCGTGGAGCCGCTGCTGGACTCCGTGTGCGAGTGTGTGAACACGGAGACGGTGGCGCCACTGCGACGCGCAGGCGCGCGCGCGCTCACCCGCCTGCTGCTGGCCGGCTACCTGCGCCTGCGCACGCCGCTCTACTACCGGTGCGTACGTGCGCACGTACACTGCACTAGTGCCTAGATACTGCTATAACTAATCCACCAGCCAAGCGTGGTAATTATAGATTGGCCGTGGAAGAAAAAAATGGGAGATCACTTGCCGAGCTTGAACAGTCCGGAGAGCGGCCAACGTTCCGTGTAGTAGCACACAACTATTCTATTTCCACTCAGTACTTCGGAACTTTGATAGTGTGATTTTGGCTTCGGTATATTCCACTTGTGGGCTTGTGGCGCGACGACTGCGCTGCCACAATGGCAAACCTTCTCTTTTTTTTATAGGATTAGGGTGACAAACGAGCACATAGTCCGCCTGATGGTAAGTAATTGCTGTGCCCATATACATCTACTTCTATCCTCGACTACGAATCAAAATACAAATGCGTTGTCACCCGTGAGGACAAAGATGGAATGCCTTGTTTCCAGTAAAAGGGATCTTTCATTCTCTACGAGTGTGGCTTATATACTGTAAGAGCGTAGGAGTAGGATTGTATGCCGTTATACTTAGCAATTAAATTACTGCAGACCACTGATAACTATATTTATTAACACGCAAGTACAAGTTAGACAAGAGTACAAAAAGTAATTCATTGCATTGAAAACATTGCTTATATAGCTAAAAATAATTAATAATAATTAACATCACAATATGCTGTTTGTCTTACACTACACTTCGATTGGTCATATTCACAACGAACACAATACCTGCGCAGGTGACCATTGAACTCCGCCCACGCATCGATGAGAACAATAGGTACACAGGCGGCCATTGAACTCTGCTAGCGCTGCGACCAATGGGAACGCATGGGCCTAATGAGCGGGCGTTGCGACGTAGGACATCATCCGATGTATGACGTAGTGGTGACGTGATTTTTAGGTCCGTTCTAGCTACTAATTTACTCGCCACAATACAGCTCCATATTTTAACGGGTTCATGAAGAAGTTGATTTGGAAAATATTATCTGTTAGAAAATGCCATGACCTTAAACAAACCAATCGGTGATGACATCTAAGCAAGAAATTTAATATTTTATGATCTAAATTCAGAAGTTTGTTTCGGTACTTTAGTGGGGTGTGCATATTAATTTTAATACTTATATTGTTTTAGAATAGGCGTGAAAAATATTTTGTTATATCTAACTGTAGCTAAAATAATTGTAATATTTCATTTCAAAATGTATATATATATATCGTTTTTCAGGTACTGTGCTCTTCTAGCGGATGATGACCACGACGTCCGTGAACCAGCTGAGTACTACGTGAGCAGCTGCCTCACAACCGACGCTATTTACCATCATTTCGTTGACTGCATCTTACATTATAATGGTGATGGAGGTATGCTTATCTTCATATTGCCTTAATTTTGTTATAAAATGTTCCGTTTTAAAAGTTATTATAGTACTTTTTTATATTATCGATTTTACAGATTCTCCCTACCGCCCGCTTCCCTAGACTTCTTTAAGTATTTTCAAAGAAGTGTTACATCTTACTTGTATTAGCACGTACACTTTTGGCACTATAATATCTTGTGTGTAACAGTTTCTGACACCATTCAAAAACTGAAGCCTCGGTCGAAATCATTATCATAAAATATGTTGTATGTAGTCCCTAGTTTCGCACCATGAGGCAACGAAAAAAAGAAATGACCCCGAGTTCCCGGAGCCCTTTTAATGGGGCAGAGTTACTAAGAGTCTCCGGGAGGAAAACCGGCGACGAGGTTCGCCACCCGTCACGTTCTGTTTCCCGGAGAGGCGAAAAGTGGATTGCGAAGGCCTGTCTGGCTACGCTGAATGTATGTGGAGCAATTAATGATAAGATGGATGAAGTATGCGATATGATGTATTATAGAGGAATAGATGTGTTATGTGTAGATGAGACGAAACGGAAGGGAAAGGATGCTACTACACATGGCATGTATAAAGCGTACTAGTCTGGTGTAGACGAGACCGAGCGGGCATGCCAGGGAGTCAGTATCATTGTTTCAGAAAGAATGGGTCAATGTGTGAGAGAGTATGAATGTGTAAGCCTGAGACTGCTATTAATACGAATGAAAGTGGGCTTAAAGAAGGTGTTTGTTCTAGAGGTCTACTCAGACATGTCTAAGCCCACTTATATCCGAGAGCAGTTTTGGGAGGTGGTAAGGATGGTGTTAATGAAATGTAAGGGAAATTAAAATATTGTTATATTAGGAGATTTTAATGGAGGGGTTGGGGTGAAGAGGCTTGGTTATGAAAGGATATTGGGTACGTTTGGTATTGAAAGTAAATGAAAAAGTGTATGTAAAATAAATGAGAATGGTGAAAGCCTCCTCACCGTATGTGTGGAAAAGAATATTTTTGTGACGAACACTTTCTTCCGTCATAAGAAGATTCACATGTATACATGGGAAAGAGGTGGTGATAGAAGTATGATAGATTTCATAATTGTGGATGTTTACCGGGGGTCCAACGTAGGGACGGATCATTACTTGGTCTTATGCCGAATTAATGGTCTATTCAGACGTTGGCGGCATCGGACATCTGTGTCTACCACTGCATTACAGCGTATAAGAACAGAGAGGTTACAACAGTGATGCACAGACTTATTAAGACTAGGGGCCACTCGGGCAAATTATGAACTGATGGCGGGCCGCCAGAAGTATAGGTAATAAAAGACAATAAAGAATTGATAATAATGTATTAAAATTGAAAAAGAATTTATTAATTTGAAGCGTGGCACTGCAGGTCATTGTAGAAGCGTGCACGTCGCGACCCTGCCAGCCCTTTTCAGGGCTGCAATTCTACAGCTGCGCACCCATGCTAACGAGGTTAGGGCGTCCCCCAAGGCGACGCACACCAGCTGGTCCCCGTTGGTGTGGAATGCAGCGCGCAAAGCGGCGATGGGGACCGCCACCGTCACGCACAGCCCGACACGGCGGAAGGTGGAGGACAGAGTGCAGAGTTGGCACGTGGAATATTAGAGGAAACATGAAAGATAAGACGAATGAGTTGATTGAAATAATGAAAGAAAGAGAATTAGATGTCGTGTGTATGTCAGAGACCAAACGGAAGGGCAGTGGTACTGAAGAGCTCCCTGGTGGGGCGTTAGCTCTATGGTCAGGTCCCGGAGGCGAGAGCGCCCGCCAGGGAGTGGGGGTGCTGCTGTCGTCTCGGTTGGTCGATGTTATGACTGAATATAAGATTGTGAACTCAAGACTACTCTGGGTTCGCTTTAAATTGGGACTGACGAAGTTATTCCTTTTGGCTGTTTATGCGCCGGTAGCTTCTGTCGTCCAGGGCTGAGCTGGAGGAGTTTTGGGAGAATGTAAGAGAAGTTCTAGATTTGGCTAGGAAAACACACAATACAACTTTCATGACATTTTGAAATTCAATTTTTTAGAACAGAGGGCTTCTTGGTGTATAATGCAGTGAAACTGCATGAGATCTTCAACGTTTATGTTTTTCTTGCAGATGCTTTTCAGCAAAGTAACTAGCCCAGAATTGACACCAATCATCGAAGGAGCACCGTCAGTCGCAACTCCGATAATTTTGATAAGTCCAAATCAGTTTTGAACACTCATCCAAAAGTACATTGAGTATATCAACTCCTCTGGTTTGACCTTTCAATGAACACATTCCTAATAACTCTTCTAAGACTTCAAAGTCTTGAGTAACACCTCGTATATATATCAGAATTGATTGTTGAGCTGTGGAACTAATATCAGTGGATTCGTCGAGTGCTAATGAAAAATAATTTTTCATTTAATTGTTCCGCAATATTACCTGACAAAGACATAATTCGTGTTTGGATAGTCATACGATTCAGTTGAATTTTCTCAAACTTTTTTGCTGCTTCTGGACACATTTTCTTAGCGGCAATTTCTATGCATTCTTTTACAAAATTCCCATCATTGAAGGGCGACTACGCTTTGCTATCATTCGAGAAATTTCATAACTAACTTCTGTAGCTGTTTCTGAATCTTGAATGGGTTTTGTAAACATAGCTTGCTGACCAATAAGCTCCCGTTTTAAAGACAACATTTTTTGCTTTCTTAATTCGCCTGTAAACTTGGTAAAAGTAGGATGCTGCGTTTCATAGTGCCTTTTTACATTATATTCCTTTGCAATCGCAACAGAATTCTTGCAAATTAAACAAACGACTTTGTTATGCGACCATACAAAAAAGTATTTCTCAGTCCAAATTTCTTGAAACTGCCGATTTTCATCTTTAACCTTACGTTTTTTACTAGGTCCTGGCTTGTCCATGTTGCGTTCTAATCCTGGCTAGGATTAACACAGCACCTAAAAACAATAACAGCACCTACTTAAATTACCCATCCTTTTTTAAATTACCAAAAATAATTGATTAAATAGGTAGGGAAACACTTCTTAATAACAGAGTTTTACTTACGATTTCACAACACAATTATACACGGCACTTGACGGGAAATCTACGTTGAATGTGGATCAAAATATATGACACCGGCTAGTCGAATTAAAATCTACACTAGAACTATTGACACTTCACTCAAATTAAAACCGAACTGTCGGTCGCTGCGGTTAGCGTGGCTTTTATACCGCGCGTATAGAGTCGAAAACTGTCTGGATAAATCACGAAACCGACTCTGGAAGCTTCGTGTATCTACCTACGCGAGCAATCGGGAATTCGGGACTATTGCTATCTCGCTTGCTCTAACAATATAACCCGTGGATAAGCCGCCACCGCGCTGCCGTCGTCGCCGCGCCGCCGGCCGCGGCGGTTCCTCAAGAAAACGAATTTAACCGAGATCAGCACGAACATTACCGACCGCTGTTACCGACGCATGCACGGCGCACCGATAAGCGCACTTAAGAGCGCGCGCGCGAGATTCAAATTACTTTTCGAACATATTTTTTTTGGTTTTATTCTGGAATATAATTCAATATTTTTCGAATGTACGAGAGTATTATTTTTGCTGTCGGCGGGCCACCAGTATTCGACCGGCGGGCCGCATGCGGCCCGCGGGCCGCGGTCTGTGCATCTACGGGTTACAAGATGAAAGAGAAGTATAAGTGTAGACTGAGGGAAAATAATACTGGTTTGGATAAATTATGTATGAATAATTTAGACTTGGAGACTTTGTGGAATAATGTTAAGAAAGGTTTGGTGGATGCAGCAACTGAAGTATGTGGTATAGGTAAGAGAACGAATGAAAAGAAAAATAATACGTTATGATGGGGTAATGAGGTACGGATGGAAGTTGAATCAAGGAAGAGAGAGATTTACTAGCAACAAAATTCTAGAGGTATGGATGATTAGATTAAAAGAAAAAAAGGCAAGCTTTAGACGTCCTAATAATAGAGTAAAAGAAGTAGTTGAAAGGAAAAAGCAAGAAAGAAGGGATAAGAATGATAGAAGAATATCGGATAACTTCCAGGCAAATATTAAAATGTTCTGGAAACTCGTAAGAACTGCTACATTCAAAACAACCTAGAATGAATACTATACGAGACCAGAATGGCTGTATTCTGAATGACGGAGTTTCGAGTTTAAAGAGATGGAAGGAATACTTTGGAAGCGTGTTTATGAGTGAGGAGACGTTTGAATTAAAGGAAATAGAAATTCCGAAAGAAGTCCGAAAAAAAAAATAAGTTAATATACGCGATAAAATCCGTAAAACTAGTTTTATTTAAATGTGTAGTGTTCGCGTAAATATAAGAAATCATTATATCTACCATCCCTGCTAAATGCGTGCAGTTCTGTAGAACGAGGAGTGAACGCAGGAAAAGAGTAAATGGGGCTCTACGCTCTATTGTGGAAAGTCAGAATCACGTATAGCAATTCACAATGCTGTGTTAGTCCGTACGTTGGTACTATGGTAGTGAAAGTTGGGTGTGGCAGAAGAAGCACGATAGTAGAATAAATGCTATAGAAATGCGGTCATTAAGGAGTATATTAGGACTGAATCTGAATGACAGGGTGAGAAATTGTGTGATAAGAGAAGAGTGTGGTTTGCAAGATGATGATGATGTCCCGGATTACGAAAGGAATGCTTAGGTGGTTTGGTCATATAGAAAAAATGAATGAGGAAAGAGTGACAAGCAAATTTATGTTGCGGAAGTGAACGGCAGAGTCGGGATGGGACGCCCTAGGCGTAAGTTTATCGACCCAATTGGCAAATTATTGAAAATGGGCCATATTAAGATTACCCTTAACCGACGAGCATGTATGCGTAGGTATATGGTCCACATCCATAGGAGGCGACAGAGGTGTGTCAGGATCGTGCCAAATGGAAGTCCGTAGTACCTGCCTACCTCTCTGGGTGACAGGCGTGAGTGTTTATGTATGTTATGTATGTCGTATCTCGTTTTACAGAAAAATTATCATTCGACGCCAGACAACTGATCTACGACGTAATGCTGCAGCGGTTGTCCTTGGTGCAGAAATTGAACGTGCAGTGTCGACTTGCGCGCGAAATCCTGCAACACGCAGCTGACGTTACGGACGAGGGCGACGGCGAACTGCCTCGTGCGCTCAACTCTGCACTACTAGACACTATCACGTTGCTTTGCGGACCCAGGATGCGGCTGCCCAGTAAGTTTAACACTCAACTTTTACAACGTTTAACTTTATATACTGGTTACATAGTATACTGATCTGCGGATCTAGGCTGCGGTTGCCCAGTAAATTTTAAACTGGATATATATTTTTTACTGGATACGTTTTTACGCTTTATATATAAAAATAATATGTTTACAGAGAAACCACAGACTACGGGTGATACTGCGGACATAGACGACCTACAAGAGAGAATTACGACAAATATCGTGTCGCATGTAAGTATTACATTTAATTATTGCAGAGCCATGTTACAGATGGAATGGGTCGGTTCAACCGAGAAAGAAACTCGTTCTCACAGAATATCAGCATAATAAAGCAGCACAATGTTTCTGTGTTTCGTATGAAGAATTACAGCTATATCTATACTCGATTAAAAATCACAATACTGTATCATTTTTATCCCTAAGGGCCTAAAATGGAAGGCTCGTTACTAGTAAAACTGGTTCTCGTTTGTTTACTTATAATATAAAAAATACGAATTTATTATAAAAAGAGTTCTTTGTATATAAAAATTTAAAATAATAGAAACTACATACATGTAATTGTTATCATCACCATCATCATCATCATCATCATCATC
This sequence comes from Parnassius orleans, assembly GCA_029286625.1. NCBI lineage: Eukaryota > Metazoa > Arthropoda > Insecta > Lepidoptera > Papilionidae > Parnassius > Parnassius orleans. The sequence continues at coordinate 2,407,526 of JAGSMP010000054.1, read as the reverse complement.
ATCGTTATAGCCCTTCACAAGTCCACTGCTGAACATAGGCCTCCTCCAAAGAATGCCACAAAACACGGTCCTGAGCCACCTACATCCATCGACTTCTCGCATGTCTTACCAGGTCGGCATTCCATCTAGTGGGGGTCGCCCTACACTTCGTCTACCGGTACCGGTACGATTGTCGGTTCTTCGAGGTATATAGCCGGACCAATGCCACTTCAATGTCACTTCTTACTAATCCGTTGGGCTATGTTGGTTACTCTGGTTCTACTGCGGATATCCTCATTCTTAAGTCTATCATGTAGAGAAACCCCGAGCATAGTCCTCTCCATAGCTCGCTGAGCAACCTTGAGCTTCCTAATTTTTTTTTAAACTTTACCTTCGCACTAGGATTTGCTCCTATATCGTGGAGGCAGTTTACAAACATAAATTGCACAAGGACAAACATTCAGACCCGGAACCATTATTTGTACGCCATACAAATACTTGTTCCGTGAGGGATTCAAACCCGCGGCCCCCAGCGCAACAACTCAATGCTAAGCCACTGCGCCACGGAGCATTTATTATATTATGCTTTAATGACTTAATTCTAGCATTGAAATTAGACAGTATGGTGTATAATTTATACAAATCTTTATCTTTAAATTTATGACAGATTTTTACTTCTGTTAATTTTCTTATCTATTACACATTTTTAATGTTAAGGAGCCGCAGGACCATAAATGCAAAGTAAGAACAATTATCTTATCTTGTGCATATCTTTTGTAAGCTTCTAAGCAATAATAATAGATATCCTGTATTTAATGTGTACACACCTCTTCATATGTCAGCCAGAGTTTGAGTTGTTTTATTTATCGCATCTTCCTAGACATTTAATTTTCTCTTGTAGTCTGTTAATGATGTTGTGCTCATATAATAGAAGTTCCTAAATGCATTTATTTTGCGATGTTTTAATTTTAAACGCTATGCTTTTTAAATAGGGTTTCTTAAATGAATGAAATTTATCTCTGAATGATTCTAATAGTTCGCCCTTTATATCCTATCCCTTTTCGAACAATAAAAGTGCTTTCATCAGCAGTCTTTTTTATTTTAGCAATAATAATTGATAAAGACGTTTGCAGCAGTTGAAATCCAGCTTACTGTCAACATTTACATTGAAAGAAATGTTAGAAGCCGTCGAGTCTATTGTTATAAGAAAACCCGTATCCGTAACTTGCACACAAATAAACGTTACATTATAATTTCGCCACATAAAACTCAAATTAGCTATGCAAAAATTTATTACCAGTGCAAAATTATGAAAAAGTCATACACAATGATACTTCAAATTATAGGATGTTAGCATAATATGTCAGTGTCTAAAACTTAATGTTTGATAAAAATTTCAAAAATACGATAGAAAATTCAAATCAAAAATAGATCTAAACCGTAAATAATATTTGAAATTAAAAAAAACTTTACTCAATCATGTGCGACCTTAACCTTTACCATGTGCTTAGTTGTGTAGGAAAATATTGTGAGAAAAACTGCATGTATAAGAAATTAAAAAAAAAATTTGAATGCAGAGAAGATTTTGGCCAAAAACCAAAAGGTTTTTTGTGCGTTCGTGGACTTGGAAAAGGCTTATGACAGAGTGGACAGGGATGTGTTATGGCAAACACTGAACTCATTTGGGTTGAGCGCTGGGTTGATACAGGCATTGAAGTCTCTGTATAGGGACTCCAGTGCTTGTGTCAGGATCAACGGGGCCTACTCGGACTGGTTTGGCATCCATAAAGGGGTCAGACAGGGCTGTGTGGCTTGCCAGTGGCTGTTCAACCTATTTATGGACAGTTGTTTGGAAAATTTGAAAGTTGAAGAATGCGGGTTAAGAATGGGTGAGTTAACCGTCAAATGCCTTTTGTACGCCGATGATCAAATCATACTCGCGTCGTCGGCGGCCGAGTTGCAAATGATGGTTACATTAATGAACAGTTCATTAAAAGAAAGGGGAATGAAAGTGAACGCAAGTAAGACGAAAGTTATGGTTTTTGAAAGAGAAAAAAGTAAAACGATATGTGAAATAAGAATAGAAGGGAATTGGTCGACCAAGTAGATGAGTTTGTGTATTTGGGATGTGTATTTAGCAGGGATGGTAGATATGATAAGGATATAGAACGACGAGTGAACGCAGGAAATAAAGTAAATGGGGCTCTACACTCTGTTGTGGAAAGTCAGAATGTGTCCAAAAAGTCACGTATGGCAATTCACAATGCTGTGTTAGTCCCTACTTTAATGTATGGTAGTGAAAGTTGGGTGTGGCAGAAGAAACATGAGAGTAGAATAAATGCCGTAGAAATGCGGTCATTTAGGAGTATGTTAGGGCTGAATCTGAATGATAGAGTGAGAAATTGGGAAATGGAATGGGCCAGATTAGGAATACCCTTAACCGACGAGCGTCTATGCGTAGATATATGGATGTTGAGGAGGCGAGAGAGGTGTGTCAGGATCGTGCCAAATGGAAGTCCATAGTCTCTGCCTACCTCTCTGGGTGAACGCGCACCACTGGAGCAGCGCGGTGGACATTCCTTGCCCTAAAACCCTTATTAAAATGAGCAAGCCTGTGCCAATGAAAATAATTGTAATTAATAAGATATTTAAAAAAAAGATTAAATATAAATATAGGTAGTTCTGCTATCGACTAGTATCATTGTCAATAAACACAGTGATTATAATCTGTTTCTAACAAGTACAGCTAGAGACGTAGCTGTGCTGGTTAGCTGTAACGGTAACAGTATATGCTGTAACGGTCACGGTATAGGCTGTAACGCTAACGGTATATGCTGTAACGGTCACGGTATAGGCTGTAACGCTAACGGTATATGCTGTAACGGTAACGGTATAGGCTGTAACGGTAACGGTATATGCTGTAACGGTAACGGTATAGGCTGTAACGCTAACGGTATATGCTGTAACGGTAACGGTATAGGCTGTAACGGTAACGGTATATGCTGTAACGGTAACGGTATAGGCTGTAACGCTAACGGTATATGCTGTAACGGTCACGGTATAGGCTGTAACGGTAACGGTATATGCTGTAACGGTAACGGTATATGCTGTAACGGTCACGGTATATGCTGTAACGGTCACGGTATAGGCTGAAACGGTAACGGTATATGCTGTAACGGTCACGGTATAGGCTGTAACGGTAACGGTATATGCTGTAACGGTAACGGTATAGGCTGTAACGGTAACGGTATATGCTGTAACGGTAACGGTATATGCTGTAACGGTAACGGTATAGGCTGTAACGGTAACGGTATATGCTGTAACGGTAACGGTATAGGCTGTAACGGTAACGTTATAAGCTGTAACGGTAACGGTATAGGCTGTAACGGTAACGGTATAGGCTGTAACAGTAACGGTCGTAATTTATAAATACGTACAAGGTTTATTAATTTATTTTGTTATGAAACATTTTTAATCAGATTATCAATGATGTCCGTAAAATAGTTAAAAAGTCTTACATAATTTGGCAAACACGTAAGACTTTTTAACTATTTTACGGACTACATAATATTGTGCTACATAACTTGAACATTAAGAGCAGATTAACAGAAACTCAAATGTCTACTAATTAAAACAACACATTTTAAATTGTTTTATAATAAATAATCATGTACGGTCTTCCTTTACTTTTTGTACCTAGTTTTAACTTTATTATGATACATTTTTAATACTACGGTCTCTCTTTTGCTCTCAAAATCTTTACTATAAATATACATACAACTTCAATTACTACTTCAGTGTACGCAATCACAATTATAATGTACTAATAAATCAACAAAATTAATGTTTTAATTATATTTTTTAATAGGGTATTTTGCACCATGTAAAAAAATAAAAAATACATATTTATCATAGGTTTTGTAAAAGTAAACGAGAAATGATGATTTCTATTCATAAAAATGCATTACAAATTTTATAATTAAAAATAAGAATTTTTTTCTCCAAAACGCTATCCGCCATATTAGATGTTATAGTTAACAAGTTTATGTGCTGTGTTCTTTCAAAAATTTTCAAGTTAACTTGACGATTGTTGACATTTATTCCGTATTTTATTGAAATGGCATTATGGAAGACGGATTCCTAAAAGCAGAAAGTACTAATTTACCAATTTATGAGGCTTCATCATGCTTCAGTTTATATTCTTTCATCTGTCCCTGAAAAGTATAAAGTAATAATAAACTTATTATCATTTGAACATGAATTTTAAAAACATAATGATCTTAACAGAGTAAAGTGCACCAAGTGTCTGAGGATACAAATGTACTCTCTATTCTCTCAATCTCGGTATGTTAAGAAAATGGTCACTCATTCATGGACTGCCCGCGGCAAGTGCAACTTTATCTCGCAGATCTATTGATCCGCGCATAACCACGAGTTCCTCTTCTCTACGACTAACGCTGTAGGTGATCAACTAAGCTATTTAAGCCCTCGGCACAATGTCGTCGGCCATCAAGCATGAATCGGGCATCGAGCGTTGTGAGTATCAGATACTATGCAATTTATACTATACTGGCACATTGAACCGCACGTCTCATGCGCGGGCGTCTAGTGGCGCTACAAGAGCATTACTAAATAATATCTAACTACGCAAAAAGTTTTATCATTGTGACTTTGGAATATAATCCGAAGCTCCGCGCAACCCCTTGGGGAAAATAGCGTGATGCTATGAATATTGAACTAGTGTGACCGTGAGGTGCGGGTGGTGAAGTAAGGTTATACATTTTTTTGGTTGATAAATAGATACTTAGTAAGGTTCATAATGGCTTAAATAGGATAATCTCAAGATTTTTATCTTAAATGTACTACAGTTTTATAATGTATAAAAATCTGTCTATTTTTATCTAAAGTTTTGAAGTCTTATTATAACAATATTATACTTACTGGTACAAGTAATGTAGAAATGGCTTCTTTTAATAAAATTGTTTTTATTCTAAATTTTCTTTTATACTTCTCAAGTAAGTGTTTGCTGAAAATTGTTGAGTTTTTCTTTGGATTCCAACCAACCCGTCCAATTAACCATAACCATTTTTTCTAATTATAGAATCCGGAGTGAATCTGTTTGACAAACGGCAAAATAAAGTTACATTTATAGAACGCAAACCGAGGATTTATTTTCTTGTTGTATGGGCAAGTCTATCGATTCAATATAAACATTCAAGAAAAGTATCGACATTAATTTTGATATAGTTTAAATATTTTGATATAGTAGTAGTATTGAGTCAATCCCTAGCGTACATGTAAAATATTTTGTATAACAATGTATTTACCAAATTCGTGCAAATTATCAACGTGACTTTTTCTTTGCAAAATATCAAAATTAACAAAATAATTGAAAACATTCTATATTTTAAACAGTATATAACATAAATTTTAACCAAAAATAAACGCGTCATAACATTGACGACGTCTTGAGAATTTATCTGTGAAATGTGCAATTATCAGGATTATTTCTATTATTAACACCACAGTCACTCACAGAACAAATAACCATTTTGGAAAAAGTTAATTACTAAAAATAACCACTATTACACTCTAAAAATTACAAATTATCTAGGAGCTCATTTCTTGCGTGCCGACTAGTGCCGACCTGTCATTCAAAATCGGTTACAGAGTCATGAGATTTGGTATCCTTTTCTATCTTGCATTTTTGCCATAAGGAATTTTCTTCTCCCTTGCACACTATGTCGGTCTATACGCCAGTGTATTCTAAGTCTATAATATATTCTAAGTCTATATTATATTATATCTAAGATAACCATTCTATTAAAAAATTTGACTTGCAATACCTATCACCTCATGATGTTTTGTTTTGTCTACCGACTTAAAAAAGGAGGAGGTAGTTATAACATAGCCTCATAGATAAAGAGCCTACACAGACACAGCAGCGACCCCGATACATTGCAGCGGCACGAGGCGCAACTCAGCAGAACGTGAGCATTGACGTCAACGGATGCAATCGGAGCTCTGCAATATATATATATATACCTTTACTTTATTTTTAATGTAATAATTAAAATTCATTCTAGATCTAGCATCGATCTGATTCACTTTTATTTTAGTTGTAGTAATTATATTGTAATTTTTATATTATAATAAAGTATTTTAAATTAGTTTCGGTTTTTTTTGGGTCCTTCGGCTGCAGTTAACGTAATTGGCGCAGTCGGTAGGATACTCAAAAATTAGTTAGGCTATCGTAGCTTTCACGCTTTAAACGAGTATTCGAATCTATTACGGACCAACTGCGAGCCAAGAGGATACATCAAGACATCGATCCCGAGAAAACCGAGATGAAATTTATGTAAGTACACCAGAATTTTATCTAGTGTTGCTTCCTTTTTCCTAGTGTAAATCTTTCCTGTCAAAATTTTCCATCCAAGGAAATCATCCCACTGTGACCCTACATCGCGTAGGCAGCCACGTAGACAGAGTTTTGATTATAATAGAGATTTAAGTTGTTATTTAGAGTTAGATATAATTACCGAGGAATCAAAAATGGCCCACGACCCTCACACTATTTTTAAAGTTTTACGCCCAGTGCCAGAGTTCGACGGCAACCCTAATGTACTAACTAGATTTATAAAATTATGTGACCAAATATGTGCTGCATACCTAAGTAATGATCCTGGCAGTGAACTATCGAACTTATGCCTGTTTAACGGGATATTAAATAAAATAACTGGACCCGCCGCGACCACCTTAAATTCAAATGGTATTCCTGAAAGCTGGCATGGCATTCGTACAGCATTAATCAATAACTTTTCAGATCAAAGAGACGAAACGGCACTATACAATGACCTCTCGTTAGCTACTCAGGGAAACAGCTCTCCCCAAATTTTATGCACGATGTCAGACACTGTTCAGCACTATCATGACGTATGTTACGCTTCATGAAACCTTGCATACTACAATAGAAGCCAAACGTATATTATATAAAAATCTAACGAAGCAAGCTTTCGTACGCGGTTTAAAGGAGCCACTTGGCTCACGAATACGTTGCATGCGTCCTGATACCGTTGAAAAAGCCTTGGAGTTTGTACAGGAAGAACTGAACGTTATGTACTTGCAACAACGCGGTGAATCTTTCGCTGAGAGGAAACCTCAAGCATCTAAGCCTCTTCAACCTAGCCATATGACCTTACCTTTGCAAAAACCATTCAGTTTTCCTGCACCGATGCCAATGCCTAATTTACAGCGACCTTTACATGTACCACAATAACAAGCTTTCAGGCCTAATGTGCCACCACAATATAATATGCTTACGCGAACTCAACAAATGTTCCGCGCTTTGCCACCTAATTATACACCCCATAATAATACGTTTAGATTACTAAATAGGAATCCACCCCATGACTCAGGCCCGAAGCCTATGAGTGGCGTTAGCCATTACGTACCTAAACCAATGCCTTCGACAGGTCTGACCGGTCACGATTGGCGCAAATACGGTAACCCGCCACCTTCAAATTACCTCAAAAGTAGGGAAATGAATT